>CM045994.1:74523536-75723536 GCA_025175895.1 Wurfbainia villosa | reverse complement strand
CCTGTATGGGTGACCATACCAATCTTACATACAAGGCCTACACGACCACTATACATCGGTCAACACAACTAGAACCAAACTACACATGCAGGTCATAAATAGGCCTTAGGCCAATAATAAAAAGAAATAACAAAAGTCTATCACATCTAGACTTACCCCTTCTGCCATCTGGGCAGGAATACACAACCAAAACCAACCGAATAAAAATCCGAATAGAGGTCCAAAGGACATACTACAACATCCACGAGTACATAAATCAAACACCAATCCTAAAGATATCTTCTAGACAATACCAAAACCATAAATCTAATAACAAGATAAACTATCACGACGAGGGGGTTTGGCAGCTGGACTCTCCTGGCCACTTTATCTTGAAATAGATATAAAACAACGAGGTAAGTTCAATGAACTCAGTGGATAATAGTCGATATGCATAGTCAGATATAACTAACAATAATAATCATGCCAGTACAGTCTCACATATAGGATATGCAAGAAAGAAATATGAAAGGACTGTACTTACCTGAATCTCCTATCCTGATATAGAAGCATGTGCCATACTAGCAGAAATAAAGTCGTCAGACCAAATACAAATATGTATCTTGTATGCATGGCAATCATATGCAACATCCAAGGCAGCAATCAAAATGCAGCAAACACAATACAAATGTCATCCATGCAAAATGCATGCGATGCAAATGACATGGTCACCCCTAACGCCAGTCAGCCGCCTCACACGCGATGGTGAAGCCGAGTGGGTAGGGCTATGACAACTGTGCACTCTACCGTTACTGCTCCTGAGTAACCGAGTGGACAGGATGCTGTCGGAGTACACCTATCCTCCTGCCCCAAACAGAGTGGGGGAGCAATGCTCTCATCTCCCGGTGTCGTAGACCAGAGGAGGGATCCCTGCCCGCTACCACACTGCCTCATCGCTACCCATGAGCGGACTAGCGGAGCCTGACAGAGTAACTACACACACCCTCCTGATGTACCACTAACCCATGAGTGGCAGCATGTGCAGACCACGTAACTGGTTGTAGGCTCAACTATAAAGCAACCCCGTCTAGCCAGCATGCAATCATGCAAGATGGTGCATGACACTAAAGCATGTAACACCAACTAAAATATGTCTCCGAATAATATGCACAACAAATAGGTGCATATCAATGATCCAAGCAAAATAGGAAAGGTATAACAAAAAGATGAACAAATGCATGAATCAAGTAGGCATAATAACATACAAGGCAGATAAACATAAAAATTATTGCAAGATATAACTAATTAGCATATCCACATGACTATATCTAAAAGATAAGTCAAAATACCCACCTGATTAAATGCTTGAAATACTGCAAATCTTCATGCCCGTGGACCTGCCTCGTGACTGAAACCTGCATATAACAACCGTTATGATTAAGTACAATCATACAACAACTGATCGAGTCGAATCCTACATCGACTTTGTAGCCCGATCAACTAGATTGATCTAGTTACCCACATAACCTAAACAAGTCTACACATCAATCCCTATCGACCATTAACCAATTAACAACCTATTATGCATTTATAAACACCCATATATGAACTTACCAATTTCCATTCTAAATTATTAATTCTCACAGCCAACAACTATGAGTTAATTTAGGACTCACCTTAAGCCCAACAACCTCTACAACCTAATCGTTGCCCAAAATCCTGTACAACCTATCCCAAATTCTCAACCTTCCAATTCACAGCTGCACTAACCGTATTTACAACCACATCGACACCCGAATAAAACCTCACATCCATCAACACTTGTTCATAGCCAACTTTACACGACCAAACCTCGTCCAGGCTACATCTTCACAGCCTACTCAACACCCAAACAGAACCTCACAACCCTCTCAACCGGCAACAAACTCCTACTCAGCCAAAAACTCCTCGACAGACAACAAAGACAAGGATTAACAATAGCAACAAAACAAAGGAGACAAATCGAGCTTACCAGCGGTTGTAACCTCCTATCCTTTGTTCACCGGAAAAACCACTTTTCTCTGACAGAACTCACGGCTCCAAGCCTCTGCCCATATCAACAGTTCAAGCTCAGCAAAAGAAAACCAACGCAACCCTTAAACCTCATCCAAGGTAAGGAGAAAATAGTTCTTACCTAGCTCCGGCGACCATCGGTAGAGCAGTCCCCAACACCAGTAGCCCTGCTCGCTACCCAAATCTCCTCTGTTCGCCGATTGAAACCCTTTCTCCGACAGCAATCTCCCCAACCCTTTTCACCGAAGCAACAAAACCTCGGCTGCCCTAAATCACCAATTATTGTGACCACCGGTAGTCCTTCAGCAGCACGCTCACCGTCGCCTCGACGGTGGAGACCGGTGAGGCTGCTCCTCACTGTCGCGTGCAGAGAAGAAGGAGAAGAGGGCTTGGCAAAGATCGGCATCCCCCAAAATCCGAGTCAGGCGCAAACACCCCACCGCAAACTTCCAGTCACGTGCTCACTGTTGGCTCGTCCGTGGCCACCGGCAAGGATGCTTGCCGTCGCTTGTAGAGAAGATGAAATTGGTCGAGGATCGGAGCGACGGCGAGGGGAGGTCTGGTCGCGACGGCGCGGGGTGGTTTGGTCGCGAGAGAGAAATCGATGGAGCGGCTCGTGAGAAACGAGGGGAAGGAGAAAATAAAAGTCGCGATCGGAAACTAAACTTAGGTTTAGGTATTTAAACTTTAGGTTAATTGCCACCTATTAACTCCCTTAGATAGGTTCTACCAAAGCCTATTTATTTTATCCCCGTAAAAATCTCTTACAAGCTCCGTTTAAATTCCAGAAAATTCTGAAAAATTTCTAAAATTCTCCAAAAATCCCAAAATAATTCTTGGGATTATTTTTCTTAATTTTTTTGCCATCTAATTTGATATTTTAAATTTTCCATATCTAACACTTTTGTATTCAAAATGAATACTTTACATCCAAATACTCTTAAATATTTTATTGTATGTATTTTATTGTTAAAGATTTCATTAGAAGTTTTATTATGTATTGTTGGTGCAGTGACACTAGATAATCGAACCTAGATTTTGATTATGGCAAAGGCCCAAAGTTAAGGTCATATCGTTATCTCATGGCTGAACCTAGTGTGTAGAAATGATTGAGGTGAGCTAAAGGTCGGTGACACCCGAAGAATCTCGAGTTGAGAAACCATGGTGGTCGGGCGACACCAGGACAACTTCGCATGGAGTCGAAGAACCCAGGTGAAGACCGGAAGCTAAGCTGCAAGTCACAAAGGACCAAGAGATAAGCTCAAGTGTGAGTAAAGGTGAGGTCGAGTCCTCCGTATGGGGACGCCTTTAGGCGGCAATCTGACTAAGACTTCTAATGGAAGGTCTAGGTCAAGATCGGACGGTAAGTGACCATTGAATTTACCTTTACTATTATGTTTTCGAGCTAACTTTATGTTGCAGTTGAATAACCTAGCCATCAGTCGACTCTTGGCTATTGGCAGTCGACTGATGGTGACATCAGTTGACTGATTAGGGCAATCAGTCGACTGCTATTCAAACTGCCAGCTTCGATGAAGGTCAAAGTTTATCCCCTTATCTTGGGGTGAGGGGTCCTTTTTTGGTGGATCTTGATCTCATCGTTCACTGGGATAAAATGCTATAAAAAGAGGAGGGATTCACACCATTTGACATCAATTAAAGCTTCCGAATCACTCCGGCAATGCCGACGACATGTTCTCGACTTCAATCTTCAATCGTCGTCGGTATAAGTTTTTAGTCTTCATTTCAGTTCCTTGTATTCAGCTTTTCATCTTCGATTTCTTTAATCATAACGAGGAGAGGTGGGATTGTCCCTCTACCTCATGCTTTCTTTATTTTGTAATCGTCGTCTCCTACCTCCAATGAGGAGGAGGCTCTTTAGTGCTTTGTCATCCGTACGCAGTCTAGGATTGCAAGGGCCTCGGATTAGCAACCGTTTGGTTATGAACCAAGTAAAAATAAATTGTGTCATTTATTTTTCCGCTGCACTACTTTGTTATTGTCGAATCGAACAAAAAGACGAAAAGATTTCTCACTTGCTATTCACCCCCCTCTAGCACGCTCTTTCGATCCTACAATTGGTATCAGAGTGGGGGCGCTACGATTTGGTGCAACCACCAATCTAGCATTGTTTTTGGATTTCTTTTTGTATTTAGTTTTATTCTCTTTTCGCATTGTTTTTTGTTTCATTAAATTCTTTTTCTCCCGCACTACTAATCGAAGAGGAAAGTCTTGCCAATTCATTCGTTCTTTGTGTCGTCTTTGTTTTTACATGGTTTTTTCCTTGATGGCCCATCTCGAAGGGTTTAGCACTGTCCGACCTCCATTTTACAATGGAGATGACTTCCGTACTGGAAGAGTCGAATGGAGTGCTACTTGAAAACCCAAGTAGAGATGTGGATTGTGATACAAACCGACTTCACACTTCCAACAAATGAAGACGGTGAATGCTTGGAATGCGACAAGTAGACCAATGCCATGAAGCGTCAAGTGGAGGTCGATGCAAAGGTAACCCAAATCCTACAATGTGGTCTTTCCAAGGAGGAGCTCAACCAGGTCGGACCATTCATAAGCACGAAGGACTTATGGAACAAACTCATTGAGCTACACGAAGGAACGACCGACACAAAGGTATGTAAGCGTGATTTATTATTAAATAAATTGTTTAATGTGAAAATGCAGGAACACGAGGCCGCCACTCAATTACACGCAAGGATCCAGGAGATCATGAATGAACTCCACTCGATTGGACAAAAGGTGGAGAATCGGGACATAATAAGGTACGTGTTAAATGCATTTCTTAGGACCACTTTGTGGGCATACATGGTTGATGACTACAAGGTATCTAGAGATTTATCTAAGATTAGATTAGACAAACTTTTTTTAGAATTTGAATTACACAAACAGTCTAATGCAGTCCCGACCGAGAAAGGAATTGCTTTGATCGCAGGTACGAAGAAGAAGCCGAAGAGCAAACCACCTCTCGAGGAAGAAGAAGAGTATGAATCTGAGGTGAACGACGAGATGGAGACCAAACTAGTGAATCTAGTTCAAAAAATGATCAAGATCAGAAGATGACTCATCAATCAATCCAAGGAGGGTAAGTCAAAGCAAAATTTCAACTATAGATGCTACGGGTGCAACAGGATGGGTCATATCAAATTAGAGTGCCCAAGACTCAAGAACAAGGCATCACAATCCAAAAAGGCACTCAACGCAACATGGGAGGAATCATCGGAGGAGGAAGATGAGCTCAACAACCTCGCCTTCATGGCCAAGCCGACCAAACCCGAGGATGAGTCTGATTCCGAAGATGAGTCCAACTCCGGATCCGACGAGGAGCTTCAATTCAAGACAAGTCACGGATCCGTATCCGGTTCAAAAGGTTCAATCAAGGTGAGTCAGTCTTTAATTGATATGTTGTATAGTGCAATTATATTTTTAACTAAAAAATTAGCTAAGTCCGAGTCCAAGGTCAAGACCTTAGTTGAGGAGGTTAAACTCCTTAAACATGAGGTCTCCCTATCCTCTTCGACTAGTCAAGTTCGAGAGGAGAACTCAACTCGAGTTGAAAAACTCGAAGATGAGAACTCTCTCTTGAAAAGACAAGTCCAAGATCTTAGGAAAATATTGGAAAGGTTCATTTTGAGATCCAAGGGGCTTGACCTACTACTTGGATCACAAAGGACTGTGTATAACAAGGCTGGACTAGGATTTAGATCAACCACAACTACTAAATCATATATGTCAATCGTGAATCGAAATAGAAAACAAGTCCAAGCATGGGTCCCTAAGACCGCTTTAATTTCACAATTAGGATCTAATAATTACTGGGTTCCCAAGGACCAAATCCACTACGTGGAAAGACCGAATCGATTCAATGGTACAAGGGAAGCTAGTACTAAATTTATTTGTTCTATTACATGAAATTAATCTTTGCATGCTTAGTTATTTTGTTTTAACTTTTAGAACAGCTGGATAGGATCAATAACTCATCAATCTTGACAACATAGTATTAGGACGCGGTGAGATGATAGTATGTTAGGGAAACGAAGTCCTGTGTGTCCAAGTTAGATAAGGCATATCTAGTGCACTCGACTAAGTTGAACTAGCTGAAGCTACCTCGCCGTATCCTTAACTAGTTATACCAGGAAGTAATCTTAAGTGACTCAAGTAATCAATTTCTTGAATTTGGCTTTCTCTAAGGAAGTGGTCGTTGTTCCGATCAAAGAAGGCCTCTGTGTCTCGCCATGACTTGGAAGCCAATTTCTCAAAAAGTTTACTTGACGAGCTAAGGGTTAAATTTGAATCTAACACAAGGTTGATTAGCTTCGAAACACTAGATTTAATTAAGTAAAATTGAAGTCATCTTAAAAACATTTAAGGTTAACATGTTTGATCATGTAGAAAAGGTGAGATGACTATTAGGCCAAAATATTCAACCAACTTTAAAATTCCAATGTCTGATCCAACTACTATATGTGTAGGATCAATGAATGTTGGATAGTGGGTGCTCCCGACACATGATCGAAGGCTGACTATAATTTTTGAAGCTCAGATTCAAAAGTCAAGGATCGGTAGCATTCGGAAACAACGGGAAGCTCAAAATCATTAGTTCATGTGATATTGAGCTAAACTCTAACTTTATAATTCGTAATGTACTTTTAGTGGAAAATTTCGATTTTAATTTACTTAGTGTAAGCCAATTGTGTGATAAAAACTATAAAATTACCTTCTTACAAAATGAATGCTTAATTAAAACTAATGATACCTCAAAAACAATACTTAAAGAAACTAGGAATAACAACATTTATACAATAAACCTACCCAACTCCTTAACTAAGTGTATTATGACACAACAAGAGGAATCCTGGTTGTGGTACCGATGACTTGGCCACTCTCATCCAAGACTTGTATACAAAATGAGTCAGAGTGGTTCAGTCAGAGGTTTACCCAACCTTAACAACTTGGATAATAAAATATGTAATGCTTGTCAACAAGGTAAACAAACTAGGGCACAACATCAACTAACTAACCAAGAAAGAACCAAAAGTGTACTTGAGCTCCTATACTTAGACCTATTTGATTCTCATGGAACCAAGTCACTAAGTGAAAGTCAATTTTGTTTAGTCATAGTTGATGACTACTCACCAACTTAAAAGTGAAACCTTAGATCAACTCACCAACTTATGTAAATTAATAGAAAACAAAAAGAATCTTAAGGTTAAGAGACTTAGAAGCAAGCATGGTGGTGAATTCGAAAACCATAGGTTCACGGACTTCTGTAACCTAAACAGATACCACCATGAGTTCTCCTGCCCTAGAACCCCACAACAAAATGGTCTAGTCGAGCGAAAGAATAGAACCCTAAAAGAAGCCACTATAACCATGTTAAATGAATATTACCTTCTTAATAGGTTTTGGGCAGAAGTCGTTAATATGGCGTGCTATGTTCAAAATAGGATCCTACTAGTTAAGAGACACCTTAAAACCTCATAAGAAATCTATTATGAAAAATTATCCAACATTAAATACTTTAGGGTTTTCGGATGTAGGGTACATATCTTAAATACTAAAGACTACCTAAAAAAATTCACTTCAAAAACAACCACTGGAATACTCCTAGGTTACTCAACCACTAGTAAAGCCTATAGGGTCTACAATCATGAAACCCTAAAAATCAAAGAAACAATAAATGTAGTATTCGACGAAGAAGATAAACCTACAAAACCCGAAGTAGAACTAGTGGGTAAACAAATTGAAACTAGACCTGAATCTGATCATCAAAATGAGTCTAGTACAAATCCTAACCCAAGTCAGTCTAGGTTACACTCAAATCATCCTATTGATCAAGTGATAGGTGATCCCAACCTAGGGGTTCTAACTAGAGCATCATATAGAAACCTAAGTCAAATTTCATTAATCTCCAAAATCGAACCCAAACAATTGAACAAGCTCTTCTTGATCCCGATTGGATTATAGCTATGCAAGAAGAGCTAGCTCAATTCACTAGGAGTGAAGTATGAGAATTAGTACCCCCACCTAAAAAATGATCATTGGAATAAGGTGGGTATTCTGGAACAAACTCGATGATAAAGGAGAAGTAGTTAGGAATAAGACAAGATTGGTTGCTAAAGGATTTAGTCAAGTAGAAGGCTTAGACTATGACGAAACCTATGCATCCATAGCTAGACTAGAATCGATTAGAATGTTGTTGGCCTACACTGCACATCAAGGATTTAAGTTATTTCAAATGGATGTGAAATCAGCATTTTTAAATGGAGTCATTAAGGAAGAGGTCTATGTTATCCAACCACCAAGTTTTGAGAGTTTAGACAAACCCGACCATGTTTTTAAGCTTAGAAAAGTCTTATATGGACTAAAACAAGCTCCTAGAGCTTGGTATGAAAGGATTTCCATTTATCTCAAATCTAAAGGGTTTAGTCAAGGCTTAGTAGACCCAACTCTCTTTGTAAAATCCGTAGGTAAAGAAATTTTCATTGCCCAAATATACGTAGATGATATAATCTTTGGAACAACCAATTCAATATTACTAAATGGGTTCATTTCACTAATGGAAAGTGAATTTAAAATGAACTTAGTAGGAGAATTAACATTTTTCCTAGGCTTACAAATAAAACAAATTAAGGAAGGAATTTACCTACATCAACATAAATACGCTAAATAATTAATTAATAGATTTGTAATGTAAAATGATAAGGTAATTAATACACCAATGGCTACAAATGTTAATATAGGAGAGGATTTAGAAGGAAAACCAATAGACTCAAAATACTATAGAAGCGCAATAGGTAGTCTCCTATACTTAACTGTGAGTCGACCTGATATACTCTTCGTAGTGAGTATGTGTGCGAGATTTCAATCTTGCACTAAGGAGTCGCACCTAACGCTGGTCAAGCACATCTTTCGATACCTTAAAGGGACACTAAACGTAGAAATTTGGTACCCTCGGTCTAATGAGTTCGAGCTAATCGGCTACTCTGATTCGGATTACTCCCGTAGTAAACTCGATAGGAAGAGCACGAGTGATTGTTGCCAACTCCTCGGCTCAAGTCTAATTAGTTGGTGCAGTAGAAAGCAACATTGTGTTGTCTTATCTACCACCGAAGTCGAATACGTCGCGATGGGTGAGTGTGTAGCTCAGCTCCTTTAGATGAAGCACACTCTCCAAGACTTTAAACTAAACTTTAACAACACTAAGATTTACATCGACAACATTAGTTTTATTAATTTAACTAAGAACCCCATCTATCACTCTAGAACCAAACATATAGAGGTAAAACACCACTTCATTCGAGAACATGTAGCAAATAATACCATACAACTCGAATACTTGGAGTCCAAATCGAACCTAGCAGACCTGTTTACCAAACCCTTACCCGAAGTAGAGTTTAGCCTGCTTAGACAGAAATTAGGTATGTGAGTGATAGAGTAGGACTTAAATTTTTTTATATATACTTTATTTTTATTTTTCATGCTAAATGGAACTAGATTAGGGTGTACCCTAGAAAGCATGCACCTATAGATTTAAGGACCTAACACATCTCACAACACATAGGACTAATGTATTTGAGTACTTAGCCACGTAGATGGGTGTGAGCTGTTAGGACCTTACTCCTAGTTTCAGATGTAGATCTACTGAATCGACATGAACCATGGAGTATAATTATCTAAAATAACCAACTCTAATCAGGACTTATTGATCATTCTATATCAATTAAGTCAAAAAGAGTTGAACATACTATTAGTTGAGCTTATTTTTAAACTATTATTTTTAAAATCTACTAGGGACATGCTTGTGTTGGTGCAATCGGCCCAGTAGTACCTTGATGGTATTTTGATGATAGACAAAACTCATGACATGGGATTGTCATGGGAAAGTCCAACATGGGTTGGCATGGAAAATCCAAGCATGGAGCTTGGTGTGGAAGTCCAAGGGGGAAGCCTTGGCATGGGAAAGTCCAAAGCATTGCGAAGCCGTGCGCTTGGTGCTTGGTGAGAAATGCATTGCGAAGCCGTGCGCTTGGTGCATTTGGGAAGTCTTGAGAACTTGGCAAGTTCACTAGGCTTGGGTCCTTGAGTCGGTGAAGGATGACATTGCGAAGCCGTGCGCTTGGTGCATCCGAGGGACCGCTGGACGGGGAGAGAATGGAGTGAGCCTAAAGGGAAGCATACTTCTAGGGCATGAGACGCGAAGGATGGCGTTGCGAAGCCGTGCGCTTGGCGCATCCGAGGGACGTAGGCCGAGGGAAGAGAGCTTTGGTGGGGAACTCCATGAGGGATAAGGTGGACTTGGCCAAGTGGCTAAGACTGAGTGTCGGAGGCTCAAACTTGATGTTTGAGGGTTTACCTGATGGTCGGATGCTCAAACAACTTGGTGAAGGCTAGGTTCGCCGATCGCTATGGATCGGCAATGATCGAAAGCCGAAGCAATGACCGCCGAGGGATGGCGGCCGATCGATGGGAGTTTCGCGAGCATAGACGCCCGTAGTCGATCAAGGGGCCGACATCGGGTCACCTGATCGATGGGCATCATCCCGATCGGTAGGTGATCCGTTGGAACTTGTCCGACGTGGATCTGGCCGTTGTGAGACAACGGCTACAGGGGCAGTCAACTGCTAGGCGCGAAAACAGCTTGATGCAGGTTATAAAAGGAGCTTGAGATGGAGGTTTTTGCAATGGTTTTTGTGGAGCTATTGGAGGGGAATTGCTGCTGCATTCTAGTCCTTCAAGAGCCAATCAAAGCAAGCAACAAGCAAAGCGATCAAAGCAATCGGTGAAAGTTTTCTTTTGTATTGTATTTGTGTATTTGCTTGTATTTCTATATTACATTGTAATTGCTTGTGAGAGGTTTCTCCACCTCCGACGTGTTGTCGAGAAGGAGTGTTATAGTTAGTGTCGTGCGCATAACTAGAGCTCGGTGGGCTCGCCCGTGGAGTAGGAACCATTCGGTTCCGAACCACGTATATCTTGTGTTGTGTGATTGTGTATTGTTGTTAGTTTCATTATTATTGTTATTCCGCAGTGCTAACGACAATCGTAGACAAGCAACGCAAGAAGAACGAGTAAATTCTGACATCCATTGTAAGAGGGCTATTCACCCCCCTCTAGCCGGCCGTATCGATCCCCTACAAGTGGTATCAGAGTCGAGGTCACTCTTCAAGGACTAACCGCCGCGAGAGCACTACAAAATGGCCGGCTTCATCCATCCATCGAAATTCGATGGAGATTTTTCTTGGTGGAGGAAACGGATGGAGGTATACCTAGAAACCGATTTTGATTTTAAGATTATTATAGAAAATGGTTTTGAAATGCCTAGGGACAAGTACAACAAGCCAATTGAGAAGTCAAAATAGACCCAAGACCAAATCAAAGACTTCAAGACAAATCTCATGGTAATCAAGTTGATTAGTGATTTGTTACCTAACACTATTTGGTCTAGATTGGGTGATTATAGGGATGCAAGGGAATTATGGAATAAGGTAATGAAATTCCAAGAAAATTCCCAATCGGCACAAGTAGAGGAGAATGTCGAAGAAGAATCACCATCCACTTTTGAAGATGTGGATGACTTGGTGGAGACCTCCACCTCTAGCGTTGAGGGGGAGGAAAGGATTTCAACTCCGGAGCCAAGCCAAAATGAAGCATCTACCTCCGGAAGAAATGACCAAGAGGCTTCCACCAACTCCCTAGGTGACTCATGTATTATAATTAATCGTAAAGATTATATTATTTGTTTTGAGTGTAGGGAGAAAGGGCACTACAAGAGTAAATGCCCTAATTTGGCTAAGAAGAAGGCATCGACACCAAAAGTCAACCCAAAGTCAAACGATGCCGGTGTTCCCAAAATCAAGAGCAAAGAGCACATTGTGTGCTTCAAATGCAATCAAAAGGGACACTACCGAAGCCAATTCCCTAGGGGGAGGAAGAAAGGGCAAGAAGGTGCAATTCATGTAGGGGGAGCTCCTAAAGCTAACCCTAAGGTACATTTAGTTAATGCACCTTTAATTCCTAAAGTCAAAAAGCATGCTAAAAATTATTTTAGTTCTCTTGCTATTATCAATGAAAAGCATGCTAAGAGAAACAATAAGGTTTATTGCTTAGGTGCCAAGCATGTTCATATAACTAAGGACAAACCTAGGACTCATAATGCTAGACCTATTTTGCCTAGGGAGTCAATTAGGAGAGTAGAAGAAAATTTGGGTATTAATCCCAAAAAGTCTAGGCACATACCTAAGAAGAAGAGGTTTTCCCAAAAACCTAATGAAAATTCAAAAATGAGAAAATTAGAGCTAGAGAACCAAGTCTTGAGGTCAAGACTTGAGAGAATGGAGAAAGCCCTTAGAATCATAGAAAATTCAATTCTAGGGTCAAATGCCCAAAAGTCAAGACCTAAGGTTCGAAAATGGTCTAAGGGCAAGGAAGGTTTGGGTGACAAACCTAAGCCCAAGAAGACTTATCATAATGTTCCATTTAATTATGGAACTATTTCTAGGAAAACCAAGGCTAATAGGGAAGCCATCCCTAAGTCTAGCCATGGTATGTGTTTAGTGGCTAACACCTCAAAGAAATCAAATGTATCCACTAAGAAGGTCAATGGAGGAGTCACCTCTAGAGCTGACCTAGGAAAGACCCAAAAGACTATGGCTTCAAAGCCTAAAAGGGTCATTAGGAAGGTATCTAGGGAAGTTATCCCTAGGAAATACCTTGTTAACCCAAGGAGCTCCAATAGATATTGGGTTCCTAAGAGCGTGATTGATTCACGCTAAATGGGTTAGGGTGTGTCAACCCTAAGTGGATGGGTGTTTAACCTAGCCATTGTGAGTTTACACATTAGGGTGTGCCAATAGGGTTTGAGAAGTTAAAAATGATTTAAAATTGGCACAATTAGGTCTTAGAGGTATTTGTGTGCCATTTTGGGTTTTTGGCACACTAGGGAAATGAATGGTTTAAGGCAAAGTGAATTTAATCCCTAAAAATGGCAAATTGATTTTCACACTTAGGTATTCTATACCTTAGTATATTTTACTTGCCATGATTTGTTTGTCTTACCATGTCATGACATCATTTTCATTTTTATCTATAAAATGTCATGATCATGTTTAGAATTATATTTAGATGTCATGTATGCCTAGCTCTCATTCACATGCCATGACATCATGATTTTGACATATGCTTTTATTTATATCATATTTATGCCATAATCATCATCATGCATAGTTTAAAATGGAGTTAAGTACTATGGCACAATTTGAAGGGAATCAAATTAATGTTGCCTAGAAATATGCATGAAAACATAAACAAAACAAAACCCACATCTCACAAAAATTTGACTTGTATGTGTTTTACACATCTAGATATTGGTGAGATGTTTAGGAAAAAGAAAATAAAGGTTTGAAAAACATTTTGAAAAACCTTGGTGAAGTCTATCTTTTGATAGCTATCACCATTGAATGGGATGATACAAAGATGGCTCTTTATTGAAGCTTTTTCTTAAATTTTGAACTTTGTATCAATCTCCTAATTTAATGGGTAAAATAAATTTCCAATATTTTTCACCCATAGTGTTTAGGATAAGTATTATACGTATGCATTTTCAAGATTTTTAGAATTACGTATATTTACTTATGGATTTCGAAAATCCAATTTTCTGAAACTGAAAACTGCATAATGCAAGATCGTGATATATAATGGCGATTGATGGTAAGTCCAATGATCGTATCCGATGAGTCGACTGGCATAGGCTGATTTCGGGTAAACTAGATAGTTAGGCCAATGTTTAGCCATGTTTTGGTCCCCTAACCACTCCTAACCCTAGGATATGCTTGGGAGAGCATTAGAGAGGGTGGAAATCTATTGGATATGGATTAGGAGTTGGGTTGAGGGTGAGTATCAATTTTAAGGTGGAAGAGAGTTCATTGTTGAACTTTGCCTTAATTTTTGATTTGGTTAATGTTCCTATTGGCTTAGGGACTCTCCAAGGACATTGTTGGTGCAATGGTCAAGGGGGAGCAAGCCTCTAGGGGGAGGTATCCATCATGGGAAGATGGATGTGTATTTCCTCATGGGAGGAAAATTGGGTTGCCTCTCTTTAAGTGATGGGATCACTAGAAAGATTGTAGGCATGTGTTCCTCCAAGGGAGAGATTGTAAGATCTCATTGGGATATGAGACATTCATACCCTTGGGGAGGACCTTTTTGATGTAATGTCAAAAAGGGGGAGAAGTTACCAAGTTACCAATTAGGGTTCGTTGGAATTCTCATTGGGATATGAGAATTGCCAATATGGGAGAATTGGTAGACTTGAGATGGTAGTTTTGTCAATCATCAAAAAGGGGGAGATTGTTGGTGCAATCGGCCCAGCAGTACCTTGATGGTATTTTGATGATAGACAAAACTCATGACATGGGATTGTCATGGGAAAGTCCAACATGGGTTGGCATGGAAAATCCAAGCATGGAGCTTGGTGTGGAAGTCCAAGGGGGAAGCCTTGGCATGGGAAAGTCCAAAGCATTGCGAAGCCGTGCGCTTGGTGCTTAGCATGGGAAATCCAAAGCATTGCGAAGTCGTGCGCTTGGTGCTTGGTGAGAAATGCATTGCGAAGTCATGCGCTTGGTGCATTTGGGAAGTCTTGAGAACTTGGCAAGTTCACTAGGCTCGGGTCCTTGAGTCGGTGAAGGATGGCATTGCGAAGCCGTGCGCTTGGTGCATCCGAGGGACCACCGGACGGGGAGCAAATGGAGTGAGCCCAAAGGGAAGCATACTTCTAGGGCATGAGACACGAAGGATGGCATTGCGAAGCCGTGCGCTTGGCGCATCCGAGGGACGTAGGCCGAGGGAAGAGAGCTTTGGTGGGGAACTCCATGAGGGATAAGGTGGACTTGGCCAAGTGGCTAAGACTGAGTGTCGGAGGCTCAAACTTGATGTTTGAGGGTTTACCCGACAGTCGGATGCTCAAACAACTTGGTGTTTGAGGTTTTGCCCGACATCAGTCGACTGGCATAGGTGCCGGTTCGACTGATCCAAGTCGACTAGAGTTCGACTGGTGTAAGGCTAGGGTTTTGTGCTTGGCGCCGATCGCCATGGATCGGCAATGATCGGTGAAGTCGAGCAATGATCGCCGAGGGATGGTAGTCGACTGATGGGAGTGTCGCGAGCACAGAACGCTCCGTAGCCGACTAGGTAGTCGACTACTGGGTCACCAGTCGACTGATGGGCATCATCAGTCGACTGGTAGGTGATCCGTTGGAACTTGTCCGACGTGGATCTGGTCGTTGTGAGACAACAGCTACAGGGGCAGTCGACTGGGGCCTTTTGGCAGTCGACTGCTAGGCACGAAAATAGCTCGATGCAGGTTATAAAAGGAGCTCGAGATGGAGGTTTTTGCAATGGTTTTTGTGGAGCTATTGGAGGGGAATTGCTGCTGCATTCCAGTCCTTCAAGAGCCAATCAAAGCAAGCAACAAGCAAAGCGATCAAAGCAATCGGTGAAAGTTTTCTTTTGTATTATATTTGTGTATTTGCTTGTATTTCTATATTACATTGTAATTGCTTGTGAGAGGTTTCTCCACCTCCGACGTATTGTCGAGAAGGAGTGTTATAGTTAGTGTCGTGCGCATAACTAGAGCTCGGTGAGCTCGCCCGTGGAGTAGGAACCATTCGGTTCCGAACCACGTATATCTTGTGTTGTGTGATTGTGTATTGTTGTTAGTTTCATTATTATTGTTATTCCGCTGCGCTAACGACAATCGTAGACAAGCAACGCAAGAAGAACGAGTAAATTCCGACATCCATTGTAAGAGGGCTATTCACCCCCCTCTAGCCGGCCGTATCGATCCCCTACATGCTTGGACTTTCAAAACTTATTTTATAATTTTTTTTTTTACAAACTCCCATACTTTTCGATTTTTGGCAAAAGGGGGAGAGAAAAAGGCCAAAGTTAAGGGATCAAAAAATATCTTTGATAACTTAACTTAAAAACATTCAGGCCAAAGTTAAGTAATCTTGATTACTTAACTTAATTAAACTTTTTAGTGGCAAATATTAAGGGGGAGAGCTAAGATCCTTTTTTAAGTACTCACCTAAGGTCAAGGGGGAGGTTACCTCAAGGGGGAGGACTTTAAAAAGAGTTTTACTCATACTTTTACTCATGCTAAACTTACTAAGTTATTCATACTAACTTACTAAGTTATGCATTCATACTTCCTTCATGTTCATGCTAATTGGATCTAATCATTTCACTTACTTAATGTACTTTATGCTTTAAATTTCCCTTAACTTTGTGGCGGTTTGCAATAGATCAAAAAGGGGGATATTGTTAGTGCGGTGGTACTAGATAATCGAACCTAAGTTTTGATTATGGCAAAGACCCAAAGTTAAGGTCATATCGTTATCTCATGAGTTGAATCTAGTGTGAAAAAATGATTAAGCTGAGTTGAAGGTCTGTGACACCCAGAGAATCTCGAGTCGAGAAATCGTGGTGGTCAGGCGACACTGGGAGAACTTCGGATGGAGCCGAAGAACTCAGGTGAAGACCAGAAGTTAAGCTGCAAGTCACAAAGGACCAAGAGGTAAGCTCAAGTGTGAGTAAAGGTGAGGTCGAGTCCTCCGTATGGGCATGTCTTTAGGCAGCGATCTGACTAAGACTTCCAGTGGAAGGTCTAAGTCAAGATCGGACGATGGTCGTCGAATTTACCTTTACTATTATGTTTTCGAGCTAACTTTATGTTGCAGTTGAATAACCTAGCCATCAGTCGACTCCTGGCTGTTGGCAGTCGGCTGATGGTGGCATCAGTCGACTGATTAGGGAAATCAATCGACTGCTATTCAAACTGCCAACTTCGATGAAGGTCAAAGTTTATCCCATTATCTTGGGGTGAGGTGCCCTTTTTTGGTGGATCTTGTTCTCATCGTTCACTGGGCTAAAAGGCTATAAAAAGAGGAGGGATTCACACCATTTAACATCAATTAAAGCTTGCGAAACACTCCCACTATGTCGCATATCTACGATGATGAAATGCTACCGCAACGCCGACAACACGTCCTCGACTTCAATCTTCAATCGTCGTCGGTATAAGTTTTTAGTCTTCATTTTAGTTCCTTGTATTCAGCTTTTCATCTTCAAGTTCTTTAATCGTAACGATGAGAGGTGGGATTGTCCCTCCACCTTAACCTTTCTTTATTTTGTAATCGTCATCTCCTACCTCCAACGAGGAGAAGACTCTTTAGTGTTTTGCCCTTCGTACGCAGTCTAGGATCGTAAGGGCCTTGGATTAGCAACCATTTGGTTGTGAACCAAGTAAAAATAAATTGTATCATTTATTTTTCTGCTGCACTACTTTGTTATTGTCAAATCGAACGAAAAGACGAAAAGATTTCTCGCTCACTATTCACCCCCCTCTAGCACGCTCTTTCGATCCTACATGTATTTTACTAATTATTACTCTATTTTGCACATAACATACAGTATTTATAGCTTCGGCCCATAAGTAACTAGGTAAATTATATTCATTTAACATTGACCTAGTGGCTTCTTGTAGAGTTCTATTTTTTTCTTTCTACTATTCTGTTTTGTTGAGGTGTTCTAGGGCATTAATATTCATGGTGATATCTATTTTCTAAATACAATGTTGTAAATTTTTTATTTTTAAACTCTCCTCCATTATCACTTCTTATTCTTTTTATCTTAAGATCTTTTTCATTTTCTATTTGTTTACTAAAGTTTTTAAATACTTCAAATGTTTCATCTTTTTGTTTTAGAAATTTTATTCATGTGAACCTAGAGTAATCGTCTATTATCACCAAACAATATAAATTTCCATTTAGCGATTTTACCCCATGTGAATCAAACAAGTCTAAGTGGATTAATTCAAGTATTGAGTTTGTTCAACCTTAATTAGTTAATTTATGTTGTAACTTGGTTTGTTTTCCTTGTTGGCAAGCATTACAAACTTTACTTTCAATATTTTTAAGTTTACACAACCCTCTAACTAAGTTAGTTTCACTTAATTTAGTTATATGCCTAAAGTTGATGTGAGCAAATCTTCTATGCCACAACCAACATTCCTCTTGTTGTGTCAAATGACACTTGATTGAGTATCTTTCTAAATTTATTGAATATATATTTTTATTCCTAACTCCTTTAAGTGATATTTTTGAGTTTTCAATATTATTAATCAAACATTCATTTGATACAAATTTTACTTCATAACCAACATCACATAACCGACTTATACTAAGCAAATTAAATTTAAAATTTTCTGCAAGCAAAACTTTCTGCATTACAAAATTTGATACTAATTCAATGTTACCTGATCCAATTACCTTAAAAGGAATGGTGATGTCGTCCCCCAATCTATCTTAAAACTCCATTTCTTCTAGCGCATGCCCCTTTTGTTGTTAATCCTTGAAGAGTGTCCTTGATCTGATATCAATTGTTGGTCCAAATAAGATTCACATATCTCCACAATGACATGATATTGACCACTTGGGCCTAAGCCCTCATAGTTTTATATTTGGAATATACCCAAAAGGCCTCATACCAATGAAGATATCTTTTCATCTTATAAGCACATGATTTTTCCATGTCTTACCAATGTGGCACTTTGATTGTATTTTCAATACACCCAATAATCCCCCCTTAGACGAAGCACCACATTGAGTCTCCCTCGAGTCTATCTGTCCTCGAAAAACTTCCTCTACTTGATGTCCAATCCTCAACCCACTAAGACTTCCTACCAACTATCGAGCCTTCTTGACCTAAATGGACTTCTTGCTAGTTGTCTGGTTCTTCTGACCCAACTGAACTTCCTACTAATTGTCCAGTCTTCCTAACCCAACTAGACTTCATGTCTAGTGTCTGGTTCTCTTGATCCAGACATGGGAGCCCCACTTCCTTCATTCGAGGTGTATGACTTGACATGAACCATGACTCTAATACCAATTGTAGAGGAATCGATGACCACACTAGAGAGAGTGAATAGTAATTTTCTTGATTTTGCTTGATTCGATCGATCTCGTGCTTGTCTGCAATAAGTTAATGCACAGTGGAAATAAAATAAAGCATAAACAAAATAGACAAAATCACAAACATAGGGGATTTAATGTGGTTCAGAACTAGGGTTCTTACTCCATGGGTTGAGCTCTAGTTAAGCTCTAGTGATGCACACCACCACTATCAAACTTCTCTTTCTCGATATGATATTGGAGGCAGATAAACCTCATACAAAGTTCTTTAAACAATAAGAAGCAAAAAAAATACAAGCAAATGAAAGAAATGAAATTACAACACTTTACAAGTGAGTTTTTGGATGCTTGATCATTTGGCTGCTTTGAATGGCTTTGAAGGTCTAGAAAGCAACACCTATTCCCCTTCAAATCCCCTAAGAATTGACTACTTCTCCTTCTTCTATCGAACTCCTTTTAAAGCACGCCTCGGGTTGGATTTTCACCTAACAGTCGACTGCCTACAATGTCGTTGTCTCACAACGGACTTAATCCATATTGGATTACTCCAACGGATACCCTAGCAGTCGACTGCCCTTACCAGTAGTTGACTGTTGCATCACCAGTTGACTGCCTAGTCAACTACTAGAGATTTTGTGCTCTGACCACTTATGATCAGTCGATTGTCATCCATGGCAGTTGACTGCCCAGACATGGAAGTCAACAGCCATAGCCTTAGCCGAGCAATCGAGCCTCAGTCGACTACATGACCAGTCAATTAGTCATAAGCCCAGTCGATTGCTCCGAGTTAACTAAGCTCCTGAGTGTCAAACACTAGGTCAGTCGATTGGTCCATAATCTCAATCGATTGGTAAACCTCAACATGAGGTTTAACCTAAGTATGATCCCCTCATACTTGATACTCATCCATAGCCTATACATAAACCTTCTAGCCACCTCCATCAGCCTCACGCCTCTCGAATCCCTCAAATTCGTGACTCTTCATCTTTCGCATTAACCTTCAGGTGCTTCCATCAGCTATGTCATGCTAACTGGGTCCTTTCCCAAGTTTCATTTGGACTTATGCCGCCAAGACCCATGCTTGGACTTTACGCCGCCAAACCTATACACTTGGAGTTTCACAGTGCCAAGATTCATTTGGACTTATGCCACCAAGACCCATGCTTGGACTTTATGCTACCAAACCTACCCCTGGGCTTCCCAATTGCCAAAGCTAACTTGGACTTTACGACGCCAAGACTACATGATGGGACTTATGCCGTCAAGACTATACCTTTGGACTTTCCATGCTAAGTATCCAAACTTGGACTTCTAAGGTTGATTGCTCCAACAATCTCTCCCAAATAATATCCCCCATATGACTTTGGATATCCCAATCATCCACTAGTCATATGGTAAAACCATATTGTCAAATAATGGTCAAACTCATTGTCAAAAATCAAAAAACTATTCGAGTCCCACTTGAGTTTGGTCAACATTGACTCGGGACTTGTTGCACCAACAAGTCCTAGTAGGTTACGGTTGACCGGATGCTAGGCAAGGGAGGAAAGTCATGATAGATTGAGGTCAACCAAACATCAGATGAAGTGAGAGTTGGCTTGAAACTAGGCTGAGACTCAGGCATCAATCGACTGGTAGGGTTTACCAATCGACCGGTAATAGTACTTGAGCAAATGTTGAGTTAGGAACTCAACTATCAACTCAATTGGTGGAGTAGTCTTTCGTTGATTAGTCGACTGGTTTCTTGGAAGTCGACTGGTGTCATTGTCTGAGCAGTCGTGGAGGTCATAACTTGACTGGAAACTCGTTTGACTAAGGGTCGGGTAGTCGATTAATGAATTGATCAGTTGATTGGTGACATTATAGTAGGGCACAGAAAGGTTGGAAATTGACTACTGTTCAAGGAGTAGTCGATTGGTGATACTGTGACAGGGCATAAAAAATTAGCAACTCGACTGATCAGTCAACTGATGGCTTCATAGCTGACTAATGGGTAATGACAATCAACTGATGGAGCAGAATCCGATGTGGATCATGTCGTTGAAGTGTTAGATCGTGCAACGGTCCAATGACCAGTTGACTAGTGGTTTAGCAATCGACTGGGAGGCAAAAATAAACCCAATGAAGACCCTATAAAGTAGGGTTTCGAGATGATTTGAAGGTGTCGGTTCTTAGAGACTTAAAAGGGGATTTGATGGTGCATTCCAGACCTTTCAAGCAGTTCTAAAGCAACCAACAAGCATTCAAGCAAGATCAAAACCATGTAAAGTGTTTTGTTTCTTGTTCTTTATTTTACTTGTATATCTTGTATTTGGTTGCATCAATTTTAAGCTCTAGGTGTTGTAAGAGGTTTCTCCACCTCTGAAATATTTCTGAGAAGGAGGAAGAAATAGTGGAACTTTCGACTAGGATCTTGGTCATGGAGTAGGAATCCGGGATTCCGAACCACATAAAATCTAGTTTGTTGTGCTTGTGTTGTTTGTTTTTATTTATATTCTATTTTTGCTGCATTAACAACTCGTAGACAAGCACAAGAAACATAATCGATGAATGTAAAAGATGTTCGATCACTATTCACCCCCCTTCTAGCGACGCCAAAGGTCATAACAGACACCTCTTTAAAAAAAGTCAAGAATAGGAAAATGAAGTCCTCTCAGTAACTATTCATAGAAGAATGTGACACAACTAGGAGGGGAAAGGTGAGGTCTATTAGTAAGATAGGGGACAATAACTTAGAACATGTCGGGAATCTCATAACTCGATCATTAAGCTGAGGTCTCTATCTCGATATATTTGGTTGCCATTATTTCAAACCAAGGAGAAGAAGACTTACCTTCACTAGGACCTTCCCCTAACTCACCCCTTTGACCCTCATCTCGTACCCTCACCGACACATGATGAAATTGCTATTAAAATGACAAAAGGAAAGGAAGGAGACTTACACGGCGAAAAAGAGAAGGAAAAGTAAGAAGCAAGAAGGAAAGTCAAGGCCAAGGGGCATCATCCCTTAACTTATATTAGGGGTGGAAATAAGACAAGTTGCTCAATGGGAAAGAATCTTAATGGTAAATAATTAGGGTTTAAAGATGCATACTCCTCGGTAATCAGCCATACATGATTTCCCAATTGCTCAATGAGATGGAGGTGAGAGTAGGATCAATAGTGGATTTGACAGTAATGGCAATGCAACCCTTCAAGCATGAAGAAAAAGGTGGTGCTCTTAGAAACTCCCACCCAAATAAGTCTTGACTTGAGTCTCCCTCGATTATCACTCATCAACTCAATTAAAGAAGGAGGACTAGTGATCCTAGGAGCATGGCAACAGTGCCATGTTAGGCGGGCATGCATAGTGTTCACCTAAGCATTTCTTAGAAGTAAACCAAATAGTGGTTGCAATGAGGGTCATAATCACTCAGTAAACTTGATCCGCTAAACCATATTGTTAAAGGTCTCGAATGTAGGTAGCCAAGGCCTCCAAGTCTCAGATAGCCTTAAAGGTTTCGATAATAGGGATCTCAAACATGGAGGGCTCGATAAGGGAGGTCTCATCCATGGGATCTCAACCCTAGAGGTTTCTGCTATAATGGTGATGCAGGCGGTGCAGCGGGGCAGCGCTAAAAACCTTTCATGCGTGAGGTTAGAATAAAGGGGAGCAAAGAGAATTGAAGGAGAGGGGGAATTCGTCAACAAAAGAGGAACACCTCTTAGTTTAAATGAAAAAAAATATTATTAATCAAAACTGAATATCTTACAAAGCCTAAACCTATGTTTAATTAGGCTTAGAAAGAGAATGTTTCTTAATGCTAAAAAAACTAACTTTACAGAAATTTCTTAACAAGTAAGAAAGTTAAAAAAAATAAACATACTAAAATAAAAATTTATTAACAAAACAAAAAAGTAAATATAAAAATTTTAAAACTAAAAAAAAATTAAATTAAATGAAAATTCGTAATAAATAAAATTAATAATAAAATATTAATGAAATTATAAATAGCGGCGAAAAATTAAAATTAAATGAAAATTCGAAATAAATAAAATTAATAACAAAATATTAATGAATTCTAAATAGCGGCGAAAAATTAAAATTAAATGAAAATTTAAAATTAATAAAATTAATAATAAAATATTAATGAAATTTTAAATAGTGGCGGGCGCATCCTACGACCATGGCTTAGTCCATAGTTAGGTCGTAGTCCTTGCTGGAGGTCCCGTGTCGAGCCACAGAATGATCCATGTCCGTGGTGGTGCCCATAGATAGGTCGTAGTAGCCTCTAGGAGCTCTATTATACCCTGTTTTGGTCCAAAATGATGCATACTCATGTTAAGGGGCATGAGCATGCCATGTTGTGCTGGATGCGCCTACATCAAACTCTCGGGGTTGAAAAGAACTCATCCTCGAATTCCGATTATATAGACTTGATCCTTGATAGAGAAATTCGAACTTGAGTCAAAGATGTTGCTCAGATGAAGTGGTAGGGCATATGCGACCAAACACTTGGGAATAGAAAGAAGAGGAGAAATAGAAGATATCAGAAGAGTGAAATCCTCTTGTCGGGGTGCTAGTACAATGTTTGGTCCTTCAATACGGGTGCTTATCATCATCAATCATTCATCCCTCGTTTCATCATTAGGTGAGAGATCAGGCAATGTCTCATGGTCATCTTCGCAAATAACCTCATCATCATCGTACTCATCGTAGATGGGGTCGCCCATGACCTCGTCAATGTTATCATCATTGTAGACGGGGTCTTCCGTGTCTTTATCATCATCGTAGACATGGTCTTCAACTTCCTCATCATAGACAGAATCTTCCATGTCTTCATTATCATCGTAGACAGGGTCTTCTTGTTTTGGATCTTCTTCAATTTCCTCGTCGTAAATAGAATCTTCAATATTTTTATCATCATCATAGACAGAGTCTTCAATTTCCTTATCAATGTCTTCATCGTAGATGGGGTATTCAATTTCCTCATCAATGTCATCATCCTTTTAGATGAAGTCTTCTTTGTTTTCATCATTATAATAGACATGGTCTTCAATTTCCTCATCGTAGATAGAATTTTCATCGTCATTGTAGACAAGATCTTCATGCCATTCTTTACGACCATAATATTCTTGATGATGTAGAATTTTAGAGCGTCGAAGGCTTACCTCAAGTTCTCACAATCTTACAAGCCGAGTTAATGCTCCAACTTTTCTCCGTAGATTCTTGATGATCTCTTGGGAACTTTGATCCTAGGATGAGGCTTCCTCAATCAGAACCTGCCAGTCATGACCATGATCATAACCATGAAGAGCATCTATGAATCACAGTCGTCGATATAACTCCATAATTTGTCTCTGTAGATCGATGAACTCGCATGTACTTTGATCCTGGGGTGCGACTTCCTCAATCGGAACATGCCGATCACGACCATAACCATGTCCTCGTCTACCTTCCATGGATCTAGAGCTTTGATACCAACTGACACGGGCAAGGCAATGGGGTGACGCTAAAAACCTTCCATGCATGATGTTAGAATAGAGGGGGGCAAAGAAATCGAAGGATTTTTAGGGAAGAGAAATCGTACCTGATACCTGATGTAAATCAAAAAAAAAAAGGGGGGGGGGCAAAGAGAACCAAAGGATAGGGGGAACTCGCTAACAAAAGAGGAACACCTCTTAGTTTAAAGGAAAAGAAATATTATTAATCAAAATTAAATATCTTACGAAGTCTAAACCTATGTTTAAATAGGCTTAGAAAGAGAATGTTTCTTAATGCTAAAAAAAAAAATAAACTAACTTTACAAAAATTTATTAACAAGTAAGAAAGTTTTTTAAAAAAAAATAAACAGACTAAAACAAAAATTTCTTAATAAAACAGAAAAGTAAATATAAAAATTTTAAAACTAAAAAAACAAAATTAAATGAAAATTCGTAATAAATAAAATTAATAATAAAATATTAATAAAATTATAAATAGTGGGAAAATTTAAAATTAAATGAAAATTCGAAATTAATAAAATTAATAATAAAATATTAATGAAATTATAAATAGCAGCAGAAAATTAAAACTAAATGAAAATTCAAAATAAATAATAAAATATTAATGAAATTTTAAATAATTGCGGGCGCATCCTACGACCATGGCTTGGTCCATGGTTAGGTCGTAGTCCTTGCTGGAGGTCCTGTGTCGAGCCACGGAATGATTCACGTTCGTGGTGGTGACCAAAGATAGGTTGTGGTAGCCTCTAGGAGCTCTATTATACCCTGTTTTGGTCCAAAATGACGCATACTCATGTTAAGGGGAATGAGCATGTCGTGTTGTGATGGATGCACCTGCGTCAAATGGCCTCAACCTAGAGCCTTGGAGTTCTCAATCTCAAAGGTTCTGAACTTGGAGGTCTTAACTGTCATAGATAGGTTGATCAAGATATGACCTACTTCTCAATACAAGCATGTAGAGGCCAACCCTATCTATGTATAGTTAAGCCCAACTTGAGCTACGTGTAAAAAACAGTCACATTATATCCCTATGAGAAATATGTGTGGGATAGTGGTTGGACTTTCACAGTGTCAAGATACATTTGGACTTACATCGCCAAGACCCATGCTTGAACTTTACGCCACCAAACCTATCCCTGGACTTCCCAATTGCCAAAGCTAACTTGGACTTTACGCTGCCAAGACTACATGATGAGACTTATGCTGTTAAGACTATACCTTTGGACTTTCCATGTCAAGTATCCAAACTTGGATTTCTGAGGTTGATTGCTCCAACAATCTCTCCCAAATAATATCCCCCATATGACTTTGGATATCCCAATCATCCACTAGTTATATGGTCAAACCATATTGTCAAATAATGGTCAAACCATATTGTTAAACAATGGTCAAACCCATTGTCAATCCATTATCAAACATCAAAATACTATTCGAGTCCCACTCAAGTTTGGACAACATTGACCCAGGACTTGTTGCACCAACAAGCCTTAGTAGGTTACTATTGACCAGATGCTAGACAAGGGTGGAAAGTCCTGATAGATTAAGGTCAACCGGATACCAGGTGAAGTGAGAGTTTCTTGAAACTAGGCTAAGACTAAGGCATCAATCGACTGGTAGGGTTTACCAATCGACTAGTAACAGTACTTGAGCAAATGTTGAGTTTGGAACTCAACTGTCAACTCAATTGGTGGAGCAATCGAATGATTGGGTTGATCAGTAGACTGGTGTCTTGGAAGTCAATTGGTGTCATTGTCTAAGCAGCCGTGGAGGTCAGAACTCGACTGGCAACTCGACTGACTAAGGGTCAGGCAGTCGATTGATGAATTGATCAGTTGACTAGTGACATTATAGTATGGCACATAAAGGTTGGTAATCAACTACTGTTCAAGGAGTAGTTTAATGGTGCTACTGTGACTGGGCATAAAAAATTAGCAACTCAATTGATCAGTCGACTGATGGCTTGGTAGTTGACTGATAGGTAATAATAGTCAACTGATGGAGTAGAATTCGATGTGGATTATGTCATTGAAGCATTATATCGTGGAACGATCCATTGACCAATTGACTAGTGGTTTTGGCAATCGACTGAGAGGTAGAAATAAACCTGATGAAGACCCTATAAAGAAGGGTTTCGAGATGATTTGAAGGTGTCAGTTCTTAGAGACTTAAAAGGGGATTTGATGTTGTATTCCATACCTTCAAAGTAGTTCTAAAGCAACCAACAAGCATTCAAGCAAGATCACAACCATGTAAAGTGTTTTGTTTCTTATTCTTTATTTTACTTGTATATCTTGTATTTGGTTGCATCAATTTTAAGTTCTAGGTGTTGTAAGAGGTTTCTCCACCTCTGAAATATTTCTGAGAAGGAGGAAGTGATAGTGGAACTATCGACTAGGATCAAGGTCATGGAGTAGGAATCCTAGATTTCGAACCACGTAAAATCTAGTTTGTTGGGCTTGTGTTGTTTGTTTTTATTTATGTTCTATTTCTACTGCATTAACAACTCGTAGACAAGCACAAGAAACATAATTGACGAACATAAAAGATGAACGAGTTCGATCACTATTCACCCCCCCCCCCTTCTAGTCACGCCAAAGGTCCTAACAGACACCTCTTTAAAAAAGGTCAAGAATAGGAAAATGAAGTCCTCTCGGTAACTATTCGTACAAGAATGTGACACAACTAGGAGGGGAAAGGTGAGGTCTGTTAGTAAGACAGGGGACAATAAGTTGGAACATGTCGGGAATCTAATAACTCGATCATTAAGCCGAGGTCTCTATCTCGATATATTTGGTTTCCATTATTTCAAATCAAGGAGAAGAAGACTTACCGTCACTAGGACCTTCCCCTAACTCACCCCTTCGACAAATTCATATTTCATAATTCGTAATTCGGCGACATGTTCAATTCCCCAAACTAGGAATTCATAATTCATTGCAAATTTTTCGATAAATTTTGCGATGAAAGATTTTCATTGGACTTTTTCAATTATTTGGAAAAAAAACACCGATGGGAATTAAGAAATTTGTGACGAATTTAATATTCATCACTAATTTGGCAACGAATTTAATTTTCATCGCTAATTTTACAGTAAATATAAAATTCATCGTAGAGTTTTGCGACGAAATATAAATTCGTCACAGAACTTGCAACGATTCAATAATTCATTACAAAAATTGTGATAAATTTAGCGACGAAATTTTTTCATTGGAATTTTTAATTGGCGACGAATATTGTATGCCTCGCCAATTTGGCGACGAATATTGTATTTGTCACCAAATTGGTGACAAATATTGCAACGAATTAGAAATCATCACCGATTTCCCCTAATTAACATCCCCTTCTCCTTTCCTCCTTCCTCACGCGCTCCTCCCTACTGCTCGATCATTACGCCTCCTTCTCTTCCCCTCTTCCACCGCCGAAGCAACGACGTTGTTGTACACAACAGTGACCTCGCGATAGCTGCCACGAGCTCACCGACAGCAACCTCATGGCAGCGACCTCAGCTGTCGTGACCTCGCGGCACCTCGCGGCACTATCGCGAGGTCACGGTACTACCGTGAGGTTGCGACAGCTGCCCCGGGCAGCCACGAGCACACATCGTAAGGGGGCAATGACGCGGTAGGGGGGGTCATCGCCGCCCCCTAGATCGCGCACAATTGTTGTGGCGACCCCGTCTCTCCACATCATGTACTCAGCCATAGCAGAGTCAACATGTTATTCAAATTAAATTAGTAATGTGTAATATAAATACAAAACTAATGTTTTATTTTTTATAGGTTTGTCGTACATCGTCCTTCAGGTGATCCATTTGTTCGTGAAGTCTTTAGCTGTGAGCTCATCTGTTGTTTCCACCAGGGCAGGTATATTGTATATTCAAAAATTTATAGCATTATCATTATATAATATATATATATATATATATATATATATATATATATATATAATGTTTGATTTTAAGTAATTTTTTTACTGTAAATATATAATATTTGTTCGATATGTTATAGTTTTAATATCATACAAAAGCATAGTAAGCACTAGAAGAATTTATTTTGAGTATAAATTTATTGTTAAATTAATATGGATGAAATATTGAAACAAATATAATTAATCCTTGATATAAATTTGAAAATAGGACAAATGAAGAGAGAAAGAAATTGGATAATTAAAATGAATTTACCAGAACATCGATGAATTTATTATTGGGCTAGAATAATTTTTGAATTTTGTTGGTAGCAAAGTTGAGTTTATGGATGGGAATAAATGAAGGTGTCCGTGCAAAAAAAATGTCATAATGGTAAATTTTTCCAGTGTGATAAAGTTCGAGAACATCTTTGTAGATTTGATTTTACTCTAAATTATTATAATTGGACATGTCATGGTGAACCGTTCATATCCGACGAAGAGGTTGGATGAAACATACAAAGGATAGGTAGTGGAGATCAAGGATATTATGATCAATTCAATCCATATCAGAGGATGATAGTTGATGCAGTTGGTCATAATTTGAATACCGAATCGAACACTGCAAGTTCTAGTTATCCTCAAACATTTGAACACATGTATACTAGTTATTCATCGCTGTTAGAGGAGGTAGAAGTAGCTGGAGTTCATGAAAACGTATACAATGAACCACATCTCAAATTTCAAGAAGTGTTGAGAGCTATAAATGAACCCGTATGGTCTGGTTGTGACAGTCACACTAAATTATCTCTCACCACAAGATTGTTGAATGTTAAAGCTGAGCATAATGTGTCCAAAGATTATTTTAATGATTTCATTCAAGTTATTAGAGAAGTATTGCCACGTGATCATATAATACCCAACAATTTTTACAGTATGAAAAAACTTGTGAAAGATTTAGGTCTTCTGGTTTAAAGAATTGATGTTTGAAGAGATGGTTGAATGCTATATTGGAGAGATAATGCAGATTTAGAGATTTGTAAATTCTGTAATCAATGTAGGTACAAGACTACCATGAGATCGAATCATAATAAGCGATGTAAATCATACAGACAAATGTTCTATTTGCCTTTAACTCCTAGATTGCAAAGGCTTTATGCATCAAAGGTCACTACTAAACACATGACTTGGCATGCAAATCATGAAACTGAGGAGGGGCTAATGATCTATCAGATGCAGAGGTGTGAAAAATTTTTGATAGAACATATCCTAAGTTTCTGAATGAGACTCGAAACATCAGGTTGGTGTCTATGTGCTGATGGATTTGCTCCATTTTGCAAATCTAAAAGAACTTATTCTTGCTGGCCAATTATCTTAACTCCGTATAATCTTCCACCCGGTATGTGTATAAAAACACAGTATATATTTTTAACATTGATTGTGTCTGACCCTCATAATCCCAAGAAGTTAATAGATGTTTACATGCAACCGCTGATTGTTGAGCTGAAACAACTATGGGATGAGGGTGTTTCTACATATGATGTTTATACTAATCAGATGTTCACAATGAGAATTGCGCTTATTTAGACCGTAAATGATTTTCCTGCTTATAGTATGTTATCGGGATGGAGTACCACTGGGATTTTAGGATGTCCAATATGTATGGAGAGATCAAAGTCATTCAGATTGAAACATGAAAAGAAATAGAGTTATTTTGATTGTCATTGACAATTTTTACTGCCAAACATAAATTCATAATAAATAAAGAAGAATTAACTAATAATAGAATTGAAAGAACACCTCCACCATATAGATTCACCGGTCAATTCTTATGGCATAGAGTGCTAAACTTTCCATCTGTTATTAAAGAACCAAATGTTACAACATATGAGTATGGAATTACACATAAATGGACTAAACAGAGTATATTTTGGGATTTATCGTATTGACAGAGTAATTTGATTCATCACAATCTTGATGTAATGCATATTAAGATGAATGTTTTTGATAATCTGATAAATACAGTGATGGATATTCGTAGAAAAACAAAAGACAATCTGAATGCAAGAAAAGATATGTGTCTCATATGTAAATGACCCGCTCTTGATGTTGATGAAAATAGTAGGGGACCAAAACCAAAAGTAGTTTATACATTGAATAAGAATCAAAGATAAATTGTTTGTGAATGGTTGAAATTAGTGAGATTTTCTGATGGTTATGTCTCTAATCTTGGTAGATACATTGATTTGAAGGAATGCAAATTGATTGATTTGAAAAGTCATGGCTGTCATATATTCATGGAAAGACTAATTCCTATTGCTTTTAAAGAAATGTTACCAAATTTTGTATGGGGTGTAATTATGGAATTAAGCATTTTCCTTCATGATATTTGCTCGACAGTATTGAGTTATTCACACATAGAGATATTAGAGAGAGACATTCTAATCATTTTGTGTAACTTAGAAAGAATATTTCCACCGACATTTTTTGATTCCGTGGAACATCTTTTGGTTTACTTGTCATATGAGGCTAAAGTTGGAGGTTCTGTTCAATTTCGATCGATGTATCTATTTGAAAGGTGAACTTTTTCTTTTTTTTAACATTGTTAGTGGATTTGATTAATTTTAGTATAAATTAATTTCTAATACATTTTGTTTTATTACTATTAAACTCCTCTATCACTTAAAAAAAGGCTTGCTAGATGAAATTTTAGAGGTAGCGTACCCAGACTCAGATTTGCGAGTTATTTTATTTATATGTCGTTAGTTTGACCCTATCAAAGGTATGAGAGTGCATCCACAGTTTAATTTGGTTGAAATAAATTACAAAAAATTATACAAGATGTATGAACCATTTGTGTTAGCACAACAAGCGATTCAAGTATTTTATGCTTCATATCCTAATATGAGACGAGACAAAAGTGATTGGTGGGTTGTTTGTAAAACAAAAGCACATAAAAAAATTGAGGAACATTGGGAAGACATAGCATATCAATAAGAAGAAGTTGTCATTTCATATCGAAAAATATAATATTTCAATGTTACGAGATCCCAACGGCGTAGTAATAGCTGTTGATGCAAGTGAAATGAATGAGGATGAAGATGAGGAATTTAATTTAGACGATGACAATGACGATGACGATGAGGTTGAGGATGAGGATGAGGATGACGATGACAATGATGATGATGAGATCGAATAGACGTATGACCAGGATGAAAATCACAATGTGGACTTCGATTTATAATTATGGGTAACTTTTATTCAGTATCAATTATGTTTATATTTACTGTCTAATTTTAAATTTCATATATTTGATATATTAATAAACTGTCTTTTTTTTGTAGGTTATCTAGTTGCTATGAATATGGTAATTTTTTTGTATTGTTCATATTATAAATTAGATATGAAAATGTAATTTTTTTTTCTGTGATATTCTTCTAATAATTATGATTGTTAGCTTCAACGTGACAGTCATAGGCGGAGTAGCGATGGAAGATCACAGTCTTCCTCTGCTTCAGCCCTTGCACAGTCTGATGCTCTTGCAGGAAATGTGTCCTCCACCTCTTCTCTAGTTGTAGTATCTTTTGGTTCTCAACAGATACCTGCTAATGTATCTTCTCCAGTACACTAATCACTCGTTGAGAAGGAAGATACGCGAGAGTTCATATCTCCGCGTGGAGATTCGTAAGTATTCAAGTTTTAAATTATCTATGTTTTTAATATGATATGTATTTTTATAAGTATCTAGTATGATTTGTTTTTATTTTATGTTAGATTTACAAATTCTATACATGTTACTCACGAGGTGAATAAAATAGTGAATAACCATTTGGGCGGAGCTTCTATAACTTATATGAGCACGCCAGAAGAAATAAAAAGTTTATGGTGGAATGAGTTCAAGGTAAGTTATTTAAATCATTTTGCATATAAAATTGTAGTTAATATAATCAATTCAATTTTTCTATACTACAACGGTTATTTACTTGGGAGGAGAGTGAAACACTAGAGATTAGGAGGATTTTCAAGAAAAAGTGTGGCGACCATATCAGAAACATACTCAGTCATGCAAAAATAAAAAATAAAAAGTCACACTGTATAACCGAGGAGAATTGGAATAAAATTATTGCATATTGGGGATATGAGGATAGCAAATGGAGGAGTGAGCAGAATAAGATAAATCAACATTGTAATTCTGGCGCTATGTCTGCCATGTATGTGGGAGGCTCAATCAATATCGATGAGCATAGACATCGATTTGTGTTTTTTCAAATCCTAATTTTGTAATCAAATATTCACTAATTTATAAATTATAACGATGTTTGTTTAGGCCCGAGAGACGAGGACTGAGCCATTATTCATAGACACTTTCACCCGTACATTCCAAAAGAAAGATAAGACGTGGAGTGGGGAGAGAGCTAGAACAATGGAGATTTGTAATTTAAAATATTTAAATTCTTATGTTAGTATTTAATTTTTTTTCTTTCGAAATAGGAGAAATACGATGAACTTGCATAGAGAAATTCGAGTGCATGTGATGATGCAGTCGAATCTTAGCCTTCTATTAGCAATACCAATTTATGGCTCGAAGCAATTGGAGGGGCAAAAAGTGGAAGAATAATTGGACTTGGTTCTTTGAGTCGAACCTATAAAGCCCCTGGTGCTTCTTCTTCACCCTCATCGGCAGTAAAAGTAGAAATAAATCAATTGACCGAAGAGGTTAATCATTTGAGGGAGTTGCTAGCGCAAAAGGAAAATGATTCAAGACAAAGAGAGAAGGAAGTAAATTAACATATGTATGAATTTCATAGGCAACATGTGTTAATTATACAACATCTTCAATTAACGTCTAGTTCAAGTCAACTTCCTCCTTCTTGATCTGGTCCTCCTCCTGATCCCTGTAATAATGACAATGATGATGTATTTTTCGATGATGATAGTGGTGACGATGGTGGTTATGCTTGAATTTATTTTTTGTATTTAAATGTTACTTAACTTATCACATTCGATATTATGTATTGTAAGTTATGTTTATGTTTGTTATGTATATATTGATTTGGTATTGAAGTTTGATATGTGAATTAGTTTATATTGTTATATGTGTTTATTATAAAATAGGAAAAATAGTAGAATTTATCATGATATTTTTTTATTTTCTCATATTAGAAACGAAAATAAATTTTGTCGCAGATTTGCGATGAAAAATTATTTTTTGTCACAGAATTGGCAATGAAAAAAAAATCGTTGCAAAAAAAAAGCAACAGACGACTCCCACATGTGTCCAGTCGACTGGTATACTATCAGTCGAGTGGGCAATCGGCTAAAAAAGATTATGTGACCTTCTTCTCCATCCACCACCAGTCGACTAACGCCCACATCAGTCGACTAATAAATGGGGGTTTGCGATGAAAAATATTTTTCGTTGTAGAAATTGCGTTGAAAAATATTTTTGTCGCAAATTTTTCCATTATCAGTCGACAGATAAACATGATCTTGCATAGTAATAACACGAATAGTTATTTTCGTCGTCAACTTTATTTCCGATGTATAGTAATATGTATTAGTTTTTTGCGACGAACCATTTTTTCGTCATAGATTGGCGATGAACTATTTTTTCATCGCAGATTTAGCAACGAACTATGTTTCGTCACCAAATTTAGTGACGAATAATTATTTTCGTCCCCAAATTTGACAACGAATAATTATTTTAGTCGCCAAATTTGGCGACTAATTTTGCAACGAAAATTTTATTCGTTGTAATTTTTGCGATGATTTTTTTTCGTTGCAAAATTTAGTGGCGAATTATTTACAACGAAAAATATTTCGTTGCAAAAAAATTTTGCAATGAATTTTTATTCAAAATTCATCGCCAAATAGGTCATTTTTTGTAGTGTAGGTTGATCAAGAGATTACCTACTTCTTAATACAAGCATGTAGAGGCCAACCCTATCTATATGTAGTTAAGCCCAATTTAAGCTACATGCAAAAAACAGTCACATTATATTCCTAAGAGAAATATGTGTGGAATAGTGGTTGGACTAAGGTTATAATTGTAAGATACCGGGAAAAAAAATCCCTTGGTAAGTAAGAATTATCTTGTGGAATTTTTTTAGGAGTTTGTAGAAATTTTTCTAGCATTGAATGGAGTTCATATGATCGATTAGGAGGAAGATTAAGGCTTAAATTGGGGATTGAGTTAGACTTGAGCTAGCTCAATCAATTGGCCAGTTTTAAACAAAACGCTCGAACCCGACCCGGATAACCCGTTTCTTTTTTTTCCGTTCATTTTCTCCCCGTGCCACATTTTCTTCCCAATTTGTCGCGATTCTCCTTCCTCGCGATTCTTTCTCTGTGCGCCGCCGATCGATCCTTCTATCTCCGCCCGATCTCCGCCCGTGCTCGCTGCCGCCTTCTCCCTCGTGCGCCGGCACGCTGTGCCGCTGCCACCTCGAGTTGGATCAGCCGTTGTCGTTTTCCTCTGCGTCGAACCGCCGGAGCGATCTGTTGTCGTAGCCACCTTAGCTCGCTGTGCCGTCGCCGGAGCAAGGTTAGGGCGCGATGCTTTAATGGATTTCAGTCGATTTCTGCCATTATCGGACAGCACCACCCTCCGTTGATCCAAGTAGCAGCAAGCTTAAATCGGCAAATCGGCAAGATCTTGATCACTGCCACCTCTCGATCCTTCTTTGTCTCCACTCACGCCGGCGGTCTTCCTACTCCGTCGAGGTCCCTCTGTGGTTGGTGTCGTGTCGGCAGACATCGCTGCTAGTGGTTCCACTGGGAAATCGAAAGATCAAGCACCATTCCTCCGATTTGTGCTCTGTCAAGGCTGCTCCTGCACGTTACATCCATCGCTGATCCGTTCTCTTCGTATTCAGCCAGCGGTTCCTGAGCTTCGTTTAACTAGCTTTGCCCTGCCTTTGTTGTCGCCGACCTATCACACCCACAGATCCACTGTCGAGTTGGATCGCTTGATTGAGGTGAGTCTCGAGGGAGCTGGAGGAGAAGATGATTTGCTTTCCCGATCTATTTCCCAAATCTAGCATAGGGTGGCAGTAAGCTATTGATCATTTACGGGAACAACCGCTGTAGTCACTTTTGGTTAGAGTTGTGCTGGGATAATTTTGGACAAACAGATTGGGGTTGTTTCGTCATTTCGAAGAGGTAAGTTCTGATTTGGATTTTGTGAAGGGGTACTTTGAAGACTTTGTTTCGGATCTGTGTAGGGACTTTACCCGAACTAATCAGATTGATCCAGCTGTGGAGGTCTATGTTGGGATAGAAGAACTGGGCTAGAGAAACCAGGTAAGTTTTTGGTTTGAATATTATAAATATGAGAATATACCTATAGTAACCTTGTTGGTGATGTTTCGGCCTGGTGATATAGATTTGGATGGTACAAAGCTGATTTTCTACTGTGGATCAAGGAACTGGGCTAGATAAACTGGTAAGTGTGGGTAATTTCCTACCTGGTCCGGGTAGATGTATTGCATTTAGATTTAGGCATAAATATGAGCATGTTAGGTGTTCATATTATCTTGACCCTACTCTTATTATCTTATTCTTGAACTTATCGTTGGATGTATTTATGCTCAATTATTGATATCACATATACCCTATCATGATTTAGGAGTTATAGATGCGATGTAAATTGGCCTAGATGTTTAGCAGGGTGTAAATGTTAGTATGGAGGATGACCCAATTTATTAATTGGAAAAAAGGTCATCCGTGGGTAGGTAATGCCCTAAATGTAGGATTTACTTCCAATACCTATATGTTGCATACTGTTACCAACCATGAGTTGTATAATGGTTAAGTGAAGGGTGATTAGTGTGTCACTGTGGACCGGTGGTCCCAGCTTGGTATGATTAGTCGAGTATGACTCTCTACAAGATAGAGAGTTCGTCTATCAGTTGAGTACGACTCTCTACAGGATAGAGAGTGCGTCGATTAGATTGGTATGACTCTCTACAGGATAGAGAGTATTATGATCAGTTGAGTACAACTCTATACATGATAGAGAGTGCGTCGATTAGATTGGTATGACTCTCTATAGGATAGAGAGTATTATGATCAGTTGAGTACGACTCTCTGCAGGATAGAGAGTGCGTTGATTTGGTTAGTATGATTCTCTATAGAATAGAGAGTCTATGGTGGATGTCTGTATGTGAGACATCGCATTCATGTCATTTGCATGCACGCTGGCGACGAGGTCTCCCTTGTGGTTGAGAGTGTCGCCAGTCATCCTGCCTCCACGGTTACTCATAGGAGGAGTAACCGGTGTGAGGGCAGAGCATTATGGTGTTGCACTCTACCACTATAGACGGTAGTAGTTGGATTTGTGTGTCGTAGTCCTGCGTGTGTGACACTCGACCACTCATGGGTAGTGACTGTCGGAGTGGCCAACAGCAGGGACCCTCATCATGTAGCTTGCTCTTTACGCTTATATGCTACTCGATCATACTGCCCACTCGGCCACTCAAGAGTAGTGGTTGGTGTTGAGTTGGGACAATTGTCATGCTCGAGCCACCGAGGCCACACTGGGGTCGTGGTAGCTTTAGGGTGAGCCGACATGACCATGCATGTTGCATTGCCGACTTATGGCATTTTTGCATATTGCCATATATATACATATATGCATGTATATATATATATATGGATGATTGTGATTAGTATACATATATAGATGCAGTCTATATATATATGCTTATTGTGATGTTGCATTTGATTGTATTATGTTTGTTGTATTTGGGTGTACATCATATTCATGCATGTTTCTTGCATTGGTTATACGATTGTGTCGGATACTAGTATGGGTTGGACAGACCATTAGATACCTTGACCTGTAGCTAGAGTATATTGTGAGTTGATCTACTCTTCTTGTTATATATATATATATATGTTTGATATATGTTCAGGTTGGATCAGAGTAGCATAGCAGACTTCAGGTATGTCTGTATTTTTATGTTGTTTATTTGATTAGACAGTATATGCTTGTATTTATATACTATGCTGATATACCTGTTGTACCTCTAGAGTATGTTGTTGAAAATACATGTGATATGACATATATACATGTTTTTCTATTACCTGTTGAGTTTTACTCACCACGGTTTTCCGCCCAGTGCAATGTAGCCGACTTCGTGATGGACTTGGAGCACCGCTGGCTGATATATCATCTCACCTCTGAGGCTCCCGTGTCTGTTTTGGATTTTCCGTATGTCTTGTTTTGCATTCGGAGTTTTCGTGATGTTATGTATTATGTGATGTACGCACATGTTGGTGCGGGTTTTGTCGAGGTTTTCTTTATGTTATGGTGTTAGTCATACCGGTATGCATGTGTTGGATTGTATTGTTGTTGTATCGTTTCCGCTGTGTATTTGTTGTAGTAGTTTCGTTATGGTTGTGTTTTTATTTGTTATGTTATTGTTATTGTGGGCCTACGAGCCTTGTATTAACCCGAAATGTTGCCACATACAGGGGAGATGTCGTCCGTTTGATTTTCGGCTCGGCATGCTCTCGGGGCGTGACAATAATCACTTGATATACTCGATCTGATCGACCAAGTTGTTGGAGGTGTTGGTGGAACAATACCCCAAGCATTTATGTATTTTGATGTTTGGATAATTATTTATAGTTAGGTAATATTTGTGATCTAACCGTGAATGTGTTAAGAGACAGGAAAATCCAAGTATAAAGACTTGGTAAAGGAAAGTCCAAGTGTGATCTTGGCAAGAGAAGTTCAAGGGAAGGTCTTGGTAGCATGTAGTCTTGGTCGCGTAAAGTCCAAGTGAACCTTGGCAAAGAAAGTCCAAAGGCAAGTCTTGGCAGCGTAAGTCTAAGCATATAGTCTTGGTGGCGTAAAGTTCAAGCGGACTTTGGCAAATAAGAAACCCGAGACATGATGAAATTGGGGAAGCTCTTGGAAGCAAGCGCAAGGATGAACAAGTTGTGAACTCGGAGGGATCCTGGAGGTGCAAGGCTGAAGGAAGAGCTAGAAAGTTAAGTCTAGGTCTAGGGAGTTGATGTCAAGTTTGAATCAATCATACTTGACGTGTATCAGTCGATTGAGGCTCCATCCTCGGCCGATCGATCCGTACCAATCAAGATGGCTAAATCTGATACGATCGCTGTGGTTTGGCAGCGATCGTCTACTATCACGATCATCATACCGGCGATCAATCGTTATAAGTGGACACCGCACGCGAAGTTTTTTGACTTGACAGATCACTTGGATCAGTCGACTGATAGTGTGATCATTCGACTGGTCAGCGTCCCATTGGGTAGTGATGCCCGCAGATCAAGCTCATCAGAAGTCATTGGATCCAGTCAGCTACAGCAGCAGTCAACTGATGGTGTACATCAGTCGACTGCTCTAGACCCAACGGGAAAATCAACCTCTTCTCTATAAAAAGAGGCCTTGGGGTGCTTGAGAGGGCTAGTGCTATCATTCCTAACTATACTCTCAAGCTCTCCAAGTCTTCTCAAGCTTTCTAGTGTGTTTTAATCTCCTCTTCTCTAATCCTCACTTCTATCATTTGTAAGAAGAGGAGTTCATTGTAAAGAAGGCTTCTCCACTTTGGTGTGATCATCAAAAGGAGTTCTTAGTGAAGACTTGCTAGGGTTGATCCACCTTACAGATCACCATGGAGTAGGAGCATAATCTCCGAACCACGTTAAACACTCTTGTTAGCGCTTGTATTCTTTTGTCTTTTGATTTCTTTTCATATTTTCTTTTGCTTCTACTAATCTAATTGTATAAATCAAGAGAGGCTATTCACTCCCCCCTCTAGCCATCCAAGGATCCCTTACAAGTGGTATCATAGCCCGGATTGCATCGGAGGATCTAACCATCAACCGAAGCAATGGTGTTTCAAGAGGGATATAGCACGGCACGACCTCCTTTCTTCGATGACAACGATTTTGCATATTGGAAAGGTAGGATGGAATATTATCTAATGAATAATATTGAAAATTGGTTTAGCATTGTAGATGGGTTCGAAAAGTTGGTCGATGAATTTGGAGTGTCAATACCAACAAAGGATTGGACTAGGGAGATGGCTAAGAAGGCTTAAGCCAATGCCAAAGCAACAACCACGCTCCAATGTGGCTTGTCTAAAGAGCAACTAAGCAAGATCATACCTTTCGACTCTACCAAGGAGCTTTGGGAAAAGCTCATTGAACTCAATGAAGGGTCAAAGGAGACAAGAAGAGACAAGAGAGACCTATTAATAAGTCAACTTCAAAGCTTTAGTATGAAGACCAACGAGACCGTGAGCCAAATGCACAGTAGATTTAAGGAAGTCGTCAACGGATTACATGTTATAAGTGAGAAGGTAGACAATCGTGACTTAGTAAGGTATGTTATTCAAGCCTTCCCTATAACAACTCTATGGGCATCAATGGTAGATACTTATAAGTTTTCTAGGGACCTCTCTTTAGTTAAATTAGATGAATTGTTTTGTGAGTTTGAATTACATGAGCAAGCTAATACTTCATCGAAGGAGAAAGGTTTAGCTCTTGTTGTAGGTAAGAAGGAGAAAAAGAAGAAAGAAAAGAAGGAGGTCTCTTCATCATCCGAGTCGGAGGATGAGTCTTCTAGTAGCGGTGAATAATTGTCCACTAGCGAGGTGGCCCATTATGTGAAGAAATTTGGTGGAAGATCAAGGAAGCTCACCAAGAAGGATGTGAGGAGGATGTTTCAATCCTCAAAAGGTAAATCTACTAGTAGTTCGGTTTCTAACACTAACGTCATTTGTTATGGATGTAATAAGAAAGGGCATATTAAGCCGAATTGCCCGGACCTAAAGAAAAAGGAGGAAAAGGAAAAGAAGAAGAAGGATAAGAAGGAAAAGAAGAAGAAGGAGACCATGGTATCACAAACATGGGACACACAAAGCATAGAAGATTCATCCGATGACGAGGATCTATGCCACATCACACGACATGTGGCACTCATGGCTTTGGAAGATGAAGCCAAAAGTTCAAGTCAAGAGGAGTCATCATTATCAAGCGACGAATCGTCCTCTAGTGACGATGAGGTAAGAGACTCCCCTAAGGTAGAATTATTATATAAGACCATTTCATATCTTAAAAATGCCTTAGATAAATCTAAATCTAGGATTAAGGATTTGCAGGTAGAAATTAAGGCAATTAAGAATTTAAAACTTTCATGTAATGATGCATGCTTATTTAAGGATGAAAATGAGGAACTTAAAAAAGAAGTCTGTGAATTAAGAGCATGTTTAGAGAAATTCACAAATGGATCTGGATACCTTGATATGATATTTAGGGATCATAGGGCTATTTATGACAAGGCTGAGATAGGATATAGACCTAAGGAGAAGGAAGTAGCCTATACCTCCCTAATTAGTAGAAAATCAACAATTAGGAGCAAAGTTAAAAAGGCATGGGTTCCCAAGAGATTTGTGATTGATGCTACTAGTCCAAGAATTTGGGTACCTAAGGCTTTTATTTTTCATGTTGTTTAGGTAGAAGGACCGAGTATGTAGATTGTGGATAGCGGTTGCTCAAGACATATGACCGGAGATGTGAGCAAATTTTCCACAATCAACTATCTTAGCAAGGGAACCGTGTCCTTTGAGAATAGTGGTAAACTCAAAATTCTAGGTAAAGGCACAATTGAGGTATCCCCAAAACTTGCTATTCGTAAGGTCTTTCTAGTTAAAAATATGAAATTCAACTTGCTTAGTGTTAGCCAATTACGTGATGTCGACTTTTATGTTGAATTCAACTCTACAAAATGCTTTATAAGACACAAGAAATTGAATGATTGCATGTTAGTATGATATAGAAAATCCAATATTTACTATGTTGATTTATCATATGCTTCCAACATTTCCACTAAGTGTCTTATGGCAAAAGAAGAAGAAAGTTGGCTATGACATAGAAGGCTTGGACATATCAACATGAAGAATTATTGCCAAGATTGCCAAGTTGGATCTAGTCAAAGGATTGCCAAAGGTGAAGTAGATCAAAGACAAGATGTGTGATGCATACCAAGAAGGAAAACAATCAAAGTCATCACACAAGGGTAAAACTTTAACTAGTACTTCTTTACCTTTAGAGCTTTTATATTTAAATTTATTTGATTGTCATAGCATTCTTTCTTTGAATGGTAGTAAATATTGTTTAGTTATAGTTGATAATTTTTCTAGATATACATGAGTTTATTATGAAACATAAGGATGATACCCTAGGAATAATCATAGGTTTTAGCAAAAGAGTAGAGAATGAAAGAAATCTCAAAATCAACCGGATCCGTAGTGATCATGGTGGAGAATTTGAGAATTCTAATTTCTCAAATTTTTGTTTAGAACAAGGGTACAAGCATGAGTTCTCTTGTCCTAGAACACCCCAACAAAATGGGGTGGTGGAAAGGAGAAATCATGCCCTACAAGAGGTGGCTAGGACTATGCTTAATGCATATTCTCTACCTAGTTACTTGTGGGCAGAAGTGGTTAATACCGTTTGCTATATCCAAAATAGAGTCTTAATCCATAGGTTTTTAGGGAAAACACCATTTGAATTATGGAATAGAACAATTCCTACAATTCATTATTTCAAAGTCTTTGGATGCAAAGTCTACATCTTAAACACCAAAGACAATTTAGGAAAATTTGAGTCCAAAGCAGATGAGAGAATCCTAGTTGGATACTCATCCACTAGTAGAGGATATAGAGTCTACAACAAGAGGACCCAAAAGGTTGAAGAATCTTCAAATGTTCAATTTGATGAGACCTCTAACACTTACCCTAGGAAATCCTCCATTGATAATGATATCAATGATAAAAACCAAGATATTACCCAAAAACTTCAAAACTTGACCTTATGGGGTAATGATCAAGGGGGAGGATTAGATCAAGGGGGAGGAAGAGGAGATTCCACTGATGAGAGGAGGAAGGAGGATAACTATGATCTAAATCAATTTAATACACCTTCTAGAACATTAAGAATTCATCAAAATCATCTTCTAGACCAAGTTGTAGGACAGCTATCCCAAAGTGTTAGAACTAGGTCTTTTCATAGAGCTCCTACTAGTCAAATAGCTCTCATCTCACAATTTGAGCCCAAATCAATCAATGATGCATTACTTGATCCGGATTGGATTCTAGCAATGGAAGAAGAATTGGCTCAATTTGAGAGAAGTCAAGTATGGGAGCTAGTCCCTAGACCCAATGATAACACCATTATTACTACAAGATGGGTCTTTAGGAACAAATTAGATGATCAAGGAAACATAACTAGAAACAAAGCTAGGTTAGTTGCAAGGGGTTTCAATCAAGTTGAGGGACTTGACTATAATGAAACTTATGCCTGGTTACTAGGTTAGAGTCAATTAGAATCCTATTAGGATATGCCTCTTACATGGGATTTAAACTCTATCAAATGGATGTAAAATCGGCATTCTTAAATGGATTTATTAAGGAAGAAGTGTATGTAGAACAACTACCCGGGTTTGAGAGTGTAGACTATCCAAACCATGTATATAAGCTTAGAAAAGCTTTATATGGGTTGAAACAAGCTCCCTGGGCTTGGTATGAAAGATAATATTCTTTCTTAATTTCTAAGGACTTTAGAAGGGGCCAAGTAGATCAAACTCTTTTCATTAAGTCAAAGTCAAAGGGTATCTTTGTGGCCCAAATATATGTTGATGACATCATTTTTGGGTCAACAAATGATGAACTCCTTCAAGACTTTATCAAGAATATAGAAAATGAGTTTGAAATAAGTCTAGTTGGAGAATTAAATTTCTTTTTGGGTTTACAAGTTAAACAAACCAATGAGGGAATCTACATATACCAAAGAAATGATTAAGAAATTTGATTTGGAAAATGCCAAGTTAGTATAAACCCCAAAGGCAACTAACACCAAAATAGACAATGATAATGAAGGTAAATCAATTGATCTAAAACTTTATAGGAGTATGATTGATAGCCTACTCTACCTTACCACTAGTAGACCCGATATCTTATTTGCAGTAGGTATGTATGCTAGATACCAATCATGTGCCAAAGAGTCTCATTTAGTGGTCGTTAAAAGAATTTTAAGATATATTAAAGGCACACTAAATGTAGGACTTTGGTACCCTAGGACTAGGTCTTTTGACTTAATTGGGAACACAGATTCTGATTATGGGGGTTGCAAATTGGATCGGAAGAGTACTAGTGGTGGATGTCAATTTCTTAGATCCTCCTTAGTTAGTTGGAGTAGTAGGAAGTAACCTTGTGCTCTATCCACCACTGAGGCCGAGTATGTAGCCATGGGTGGTTGTGTAGCTCAATTACCTTGGATGAGACACACTCTAGAGAATGATTTCATAAATGTGTCCACAAAATTTCATGATTTTTCTATATTTCTTGAATTTTTAGTGCATTTTTGAAGTTTGGTTGAAATCCTGAAATTAGCATTTCAGGCTTGTTAGTTGCCTGCTTCAGTATTCAATCGACTGCCACGTTGATTTTTCTACAAATCAGCCTTATTTCTTTGTCTTAAGTTCAATCCTAAGTGTCCTAACCCTATGGTATGATAAGCCCAGCAAATAAGCGGGAGAAGGACTGATTGATGCATTATTTTAAGGGGAGCTTCATAGTGCAATCTTTTCATCCCCAAAATCTATATTGTTGGTGCAAAGTTAGGATATATTTTCATATTATGCGTTGCTCAACATGTTCTTTACACATTATGACCTGTGTCTTGGATTAAGGGGGAGCCCTATATCTATATTTTACTTTAGTTCAAGGCATGATCAACTTTACTTCATTCATGAACTTATTTTTCATAAATCCTTCTCTTTTTTATGTGTGTCAAAGGGGGAGAAGGAGAATTTAAGTTAGAACTTATATTGTATATATTGTTTTATTGAGCATATTTCAAGACCTAACTTAAATGATTGTCAAACATCAAAAAGGGGGAGATTGTTGGTGTAATAATGCCCCAAGCTTTTATGTATTTTGATGTTTGGATAATCATTTATAGTTAGACAATATTTGCGATCTAACTACGAATGTGTTAAGTGATAGGAAAATTCAAGTATGAAGACTTGGTAAAGGAAAGTCCAAGTGTGATCTTGGCAAGAGAAGTCCAAGGGAAGGTCTTGGCAGCATAAGTCCAAGCATGTAGTCTTGGTCGCGTAAAGTCCAAGTGGATCTTGGCAAAGAAAGTCCAAAGGCAAGTCTTGGCAACGTAAGTCCAAGCATGTAGTCTTCGAGGCATAAAGTCCAAGCGGACTTTAGCAAAGGAGAAACCTGAGACATGACGAAACTGAGAGAAGCTCTTGGAAGCAAGTGCAAGGATGAACAAGTCGCGGACTCGAAGGGATCCTAGAGGCGCAAGGTTGAAGGTGTAAGGGCAATCAACCCATGAATGATGTGTTTTGATTTGTGTGACAAAGGTTTAAGTTAGGTTATTATGGGTTTAATATGTGTGTTGAAGTCGTGCAAGACTTAGTAATTCACACATGGCGAAAGCATTGTCAAGTCGCCATCTCATGACTCGGTCCTTGAGTCGGTGAATGATAGCATTGCAGAAGCCGTGCGCTTGGTGCATCCGAGGGACCGTCGGATGAGGAGCATTGGAGTGAAGCCAAAGGAAGTAGACTTCAGGGTGAGACACGAAGGATGACATTGCGAAGTCATGCGCTTGGTGCATCCAAGGGACATGGTCGGATGAAGAGAACTTCAAGGTGAGGGACTCCAAGGCAAGATGAGAGTGAGCGATTGTAACCCGGGACGGGGTAGCTCATAGATGAAATTGGCCAAATGGCTAATGTCGGATGGGCTTTCCTAACATCAGTCGACTTCCATGAAGTGGCAATCGACTGCTCCAAGTCGACTGAAGACTCGACTAGTGTTCGAATCGCCAAGGATTGGCAATGATCGCTAGAAACCATCCCGATCGCTGATGGCGCAATGACCGTCGCGAGGGTTTCGGGCATAGAACATTGGAGAGTCGACTACTCGCTTCGAGAACTTTACTGTTAGCTCCATCAGTAAACTGATGGGAAGATCAGTTGATTGATGTGGGAGCCGTTGGTTAAAATCCAATGTGAATGAAGCCATTGCGAGGCAATGACTCCAGCAGCAATCGACTGATCGAGGCATCAGTCGACTGCTAGCTGCCCAACGGAAAGAATGACCTCTTCCCTATAAGAAGAGGCCTTGGGTCATATTGGGGGGTTAATGCTTCTACTCTAAACATCTCCCAACTACCCAACACGAATTTCCTCCTATTCCTTGAGTTTATTTCAATCATATTGTAAGAGGAGTGATTTCTTATAAGAAAGGTTACCTCCACCTAGCTTGGTGCAAAGGAGAGACTAGTAGATTTGAAGGGAGTGATTCGCCATACAAATCGAGTCGTGAATTAGCGACAAGGCCGTTAACCACATTACATAATTGTGTTAGCAATTGCTCTTCTTTTTTACTTCTTGTATTTAGCTTAATCTTATGTTAGCATTTGTTTTCTGCTGCGCTAACGAGTTTGTAGATGAGCAATCAATGAACGATCTCCACCGTACACGCAAAAGGCTATTCACCCCCCTCTAGCAGGCCACCGATACTCTAACAAGTGGTATCAGAGCCAAGGTTGCTTGTCATCGGACTCACCGTCGCAACAAGCACGACAACAAAAAATGGCCGGCTCCAACATTCATCCACCTAAGTTCGAGGGTGAATTTGCATGGTGGAAGAAGTGTATGGAGGTATTTTTCGAAACAGATTTTGATATTATGTTAATCATGGAATCCGATTTCGATATACCTAGGAACGAAGAGGGTGAACCAATTGAGAAATCGCAATGGACCAAGAAGCAAAGGGAGGAGCACCTTGCAAACTCAAAAGCGAAACACCACCTCTTCAATGTGCTCCCCCAACAAGAGATAAACCGGATAGGAGAATGCTCTAGTGCCAAAGAGATGTGGGAGAAGCTAGTGGAGCTTCATGAAGGCACATCCGAGGCCAAGCTAGCAAGAAGAGACCTCCTCCGCTCCCAATTGAACAACATCAAGTTAGAAAAGGGAGAGAAGGTATTATCGTTGCATTCTCGATTTAAGAAATCATAACCGGTTTATCAATTGTAGGTGAAAAGCTATTGAACCGAGACATGATCATGAAGGCTATTGATGCATTCCCTCGGTCCTCAAAGTGGAGCTCTATGGTCGACTCCTTTTGTATTTCGAAATATCTAGAGATAAGCACTCTAGAAGAGTTTTTCTCCACCATGGAGCTTAATGAGACAAGACTTGAAGGTATAGTAGAAGAGCCAATCAAGTCATCAAGGGGAGTGGCACTAGTAGCGGAAAAAGGAAAGAAGAAGAAAAAGGAGACTCCACCACCTTCCTCATCCGATGAATCATCCTCCTCATCAATGGATAGCATTGAGGAAGCATATATGGTAAGGAAGGTAAGACGTGCATTGAAAAATTTTAAATTTAACAAATCTAATGATAGGAGAAGAAGGCCAAGAAGAAAGATTATATGCTACGATTGTCAAGGAGAGGGACATATAAGAGATGATTGTCCCCTCTTGAACAAAAGCAAAGAAGAAAGGAGGAAGAAAGAAGAGAAGAAGAAAGGGAGCAAGAAGAAGGAAGATGAAAAGAAAACAAAAGAAAAAGGGAAGGCTAAGGCACATAAGGCCACATGGGATAATCCATCATCCTCATCGGAAGAAGAAGAAGCCTTCACAAGTCTTGCCCTAATGGCAATAGAAGACTTGGACTCCACCTCATCCTCCGAGCAAGAAGAAAGAAGCACAAGTGAGGAGGAGAGCTCAAGTGAAGGGGGAGCTTCATCTTCATCTTCATCGGAATCGGAGGAAGAAGATATGGAAACTATGGTAACAAATCTTTCCCCTAAGAAAATTGATTCCATGATTTCAAGTTTAACTAGGGACTTGTTTAAAATGAAAAATAAAAATAAATGCATGCAAAATGAAATTAAGGCTCTAGAAGAAAAACTAGCAAATGCATGCTCACATAATAATTATATTCCTTTTAATGTTAGTGACACATGTATTGATGAAAACAAGGCCTTAAGGGAAAAGGTAGATCATTTAACTAAGGCCCTAGAGAAATTCACTATAGGCTCCAACACTTTGAACATGATCATTGGGAGCCAAAGGGCTAGTTTCAATAGGAAAGGCTTAGGATATAAGGGATCCAAGAATGAGAAAGTATATCATTGTTTAATTGCTAGGGGTCAAGCTAAAACAACAATGGTAGCTAGGAAATGAATCCCTAATGAGTTTTTGGTGAACCCTATAGGAAAGAATTTATATTGGGTTCCCAAATCCATCCTAAAGGATTAGGAAAACCCTAGGTTAGTCAACCATACTTGGACTTAACTTATATCATGTTAATTGATTGACTTAGGATGATGTGGGTTATAACTTTTTGATTTATAGTGTTGGGTGATGATAATGTGATCATAACATGAAATTATGTATAATCTTTGTTTTATGATCATGATATGTAATTAGTGATTTATAATCATGATATGCAATAATTGATGATTTATGATCATGATTGATAATTCTTGATGCATGTTTATGATTGAGTTTTTAGGATGATACTTAACCTTGGTAGAATTGCATAAAATTGATGGTTAAGTATGAAATACCTTTAGGTTCATCTCACACTCACTATAGGCTAACTTGATTGAAAACATAGCATGAGTGAGATGTTAGGTTGATACAAATGTCCACTAATGCTTATGACATTTAGATGGTCATTTACATGTATCATGTCATATTAATCATAGACCAACTATGGGGAAAGCAAATGTTTAATCAATGGACATATTGCCCATAGATAATAGTTGGATATTTTAAATGTTTTAAAATCATTTCATGTTTGATAATCTGTATGTTGATGTGTCGAAAAGGTTCTAAGGCAAAACTAACTTTCAAGTTGATGCAAAATTGAGTGATTTTCAAACTTTTGTGTTTTTGCCTAATTTTTAAAAATAAAATGAAATTTCATGAAAAATCATTTTTCATTGATAAAGGGACTTACAAGAAATATGTTTCCCAAATTTCATGATTTTTCGAATTTTCTATAATTTTTGGTGCATTTCTGAATTTCGTTCGAAAAATCAGAAAATTCTGAAATCTGGGTGCCAGTCGACTGATGCTCTGATTCAGTCGACTGATGTACTGTGCACGAGCACAGTAAGCTACTGTATCAGGTTTTTAACTTGATTTTTGGTATTTTCTTCCATTAGACTTGATGTCATGCTTGTATAAAATTTGTATAATATTTTTTATGGTGTCAAAGGGATAGAAATATGAAGGTTTAAGTTAATCATGCTAAGGGGGAAATTAGCATGTCTTAATAGGGAGTTGCATGTTTATGGGGGAGTTTTGATACTCATGTTTACCTATATGCTTTCTTGCCTTATGTATTTTGATTTATGTTTTACCTAACTTAAACAAGGTTGTCACACATCAAAAATGGGGAGATTGTAAAGGCAATCAACCCGTGAATGATGTGTTTTGATGTGTATGACAAAGGTTTAAGTTAGGTTGTTATGGGTTTAATATGTGTGTTGAAGTCGTGCAGGGCTTAGTAATTCACACATGGCGAAAGCATTGGCAAGTCACCATCTCATGACTCAGTCCTTGAGTCGGTGAAGGAAAGCATTGCGGAAGTCATGCGCTTGGTGCATTCGAGGGACCGCCGGACGAGGAGCATTGGAGTGAAGCCAAAGGAAGTAGACTTCAGAGCGAGACGCGAAAGATGGCATTGCGAAGCCATGCGCTTGGTGCAACCGAGGGACATGGCCGGACGAAGAGAACTTCAAGGCGAGGGACTCCAAAAGAAGATGAGAGTGAACGATTGTAACCCGGGACGGGGTAGCTCGTAGGCGAACTTGGCCAAATGGCTAAGTGTCGGATTGATTTTCCCGACATCAGTCGACTGCCATGAAGTGGCAGTCGACTGCTCTAAGTCGACTGAAGACTCGACTAGTGTTCGAGTCTAGTTTCTATCCCAGCAGTCGACTGCCAAAGATTGGTAGTCGACTACCGAAACCATCAATCGACATCGATGGCGCAAATGACCGTCGCGAGGGTTTCGAAAAGAACATCGAGAGTCGATCGCTCACTTTGGGCACTCGATCGTTAGCTCCATCACCGATCGATGGGAAGATCGCTGGATCGATGTGGGATCCGCTGGTTAAAACTAACGTGAATGAAGCCGCTATGAGGTAACGCCACAGCAATGATCGATCGAGACATCACGATCGCTAGCTGTCCAACGGGAAGAATGGCCTATTTCCTATAAGAAGAGGCCTTGGGTCATCTTAGGGGGTTAATGCTTCTACTCAAAACATCTCCCAAGTGCCCAACACGAATTTCCTCCTTTTCCTTGAGTTTATTTCAATCATACTGTAAGAGGAGTGATTTCTTGTAAGAATGGTTACCTCCACCTTGCTTGGTGCAAAGGAGAGACTAGTGGATTTGAAGGGAGTGATTCGCCATACGAATCGGGTCGTGGATTAGCGACAAGGCTGTGAACCACGTGACATAATTGTGTTAGTGATTGCTCTTCTTTTTACTTCTTGTATTTAGCTTAATTTTTGGTTAGCATTTGTTTTCCGCTGCACTAACGAGTTTGTAGACGAGCAATCAATGAACGATCTCCACCGTACACACAAAAGGCTATTCACCCCCTCTAGCCGTCCACCGATCCTCCAACAGAAGGAAGAGCTAGAAGGTTAAGTCTAGGTCTAGGGAGTTGATTTCAAGTATGAATCAATCATACTTGAAGTGTGTCAGTCGACTGAGGCTCCGTCCCAGTCGATTGATCAGTCAATCAACTAAAAATGGTCAATCAGAGTCCAATAGTCATCGTCGTGGTTTGGCAATGATCGTTATAAGTGGATACGGTGCATGTAATATTTTTGCCTAGACCGATTGCTTGATCGGGCCGATCGATTTAGATCACCGACCGATAGTGTGATCACCGATCGTCAGCATCCCGTTGGGTAGTGACGCCTGCGGATCAGGCTCATCAGAAGTCGTTGGATCTAGTTAGCTATAGCAACAGTCAACTGATGGGTACATTAGTCGACTGCTCTAGCTCCAACAGGAAAATCAGCCTCTTCTCTATAAAAAGAGGCCTTGAGGTGCTTGAGAGGGCTAGTGCTCTCATTCCTAACTATACTCTCAAGCTCTCCAAGTCTTCTCAAGCTTTCTAGTGTGTTTTAATCTCCTCTTCTCTAATCCTCACTTCTATCATTTGTAAGAAGAGGAGTTCATTGTAAGGAAGGCTTCTCCACCTTGGTGTGGTCATCAAAAGGAGTTCTTAGTGAAGACTTGCTAGGGTTGATCCACCTTACGGATCACCGTGGAGTAGGAGCATAATCTCCGAACCACGTTAAACACTCTTGTTAGCGCTTGTTTTCTTTTGTCTTTTGATTTCATTTCATATTTGCTTTTGCTTCCGCTAATCTAATTGTAGAAATCAAAAGAGGCTATTCACCCCCCTCTAGCCATCAAAGGATCCCTTACAAGAGGTCTAAGACATAGGCAGCCAAGACCTCCAGGTCTCGAATAACCTTGAAGGTTCCGACTATTGGGATCTCGAATATGGAGGGTTCGATCAGGGAGGTTTTTTCCATGGGATCTTGACTCTGGAGGTTTTGACTATAAAGGCCTCAACCTAGAAGTCTCGACCACATACATCCTAGCTTTGAAGGGTTCAATTGACCACAAATTTCTACGCCTTGGAGTTATCAATCTCAAAGGTTATGAACTTGGAGGTCTTGACTATCATAGATAGGTTGATCAAGAAAAGACCTACTTCTCAATACAAGCATGTTGAAGCCCAACCCTATCTATGTGTAAGTTAAGCTCAACTTGGGCTATGATGAAAAAATAGTCACATTATATCCCTAAGATAATATGTCTCAACTATCGATGGGTGTTGGATAAAATTTTCTCAAAGGATAAGATCACATTGTGAGTGTGGTATCCACTTTCAATGGCAAGGGAATGGGATCCTCCTTTTAGGGATAAAGTCCAAAATACTTTAAATAGGAGAGACATCCTAGGAAGGGACGGGCCTCCTTGTGGTTCCTCCAAATTGAAGTCGTTGAATTTATTGACAACATCATAGCCCTATCCAATCTCAGGTATATGCTCAAGACGGGAATAATATCTCGAACAGCAAGAATTCAATGGTTTCATACTTGTATCCTATCATTTCTAAAAGAAATCGATTACCTCCACTAAATAGTGCTCCTTGTACAACAATGACCAAATGCTAGAACACACCTTAAGTTGCCTCGAAGGTATCATGTGTTATAAGAAATTTCAATAAATATCTTTGTACCTTAGTGATCAAAATTATTGCATAGCATCCTAATGAAGAGGACATCTAATGATCGAAAGAAGTGTTTAACATGGACACTGATCAGAGTGACACAATTACCTTGGATGAAGTAAATGTGAGATTGAAAGAATTTGGATCCAAGTTGAATGAAGCTGAATCATATGACTTATTGTTGGTAACAGATGCCCACTAAGGGCATTCAACTTGGGGTAATGGAGGGGTCATCAATTATCCCAATGAAGGTTAAATGCTCACTTATGGAGCATTTAGAATGTGCTAATGCGGTAGCCCTTGAGCTCATGAAGCCACTAACATTATTATATGTAGGTAACTCCCCTCTAACATGAAAGTAACCTCTCCACTAACATGAATACATGTTAGTAATCTCCCACTTCCTCTTGACTATATAAGCATATTTCTTGTGTTAAGTATATAGTGTGGAAAAGAGAGATAGATAAGCAAGTGCAAGTGTATGCAAGCTTGTGAGGAAGGTGAGAGTGGATGAAGAGTTATGCAAAAGAAGGGATTGCAAGTGTGCGTGTAGACAATACTTGTGATTTGTGCACTTATCTCTCGTTGAGTAGAACAAGAGGTTCATCTCTATCCTTGTTGAGAAGAACAAGGTATCATCACCGGACTTTAGATTGCGACGTTGTGAACCTGTGGTGAAAGTTTGAATTAACAACTCATGACTTTCATCCCGACTGTGAGCCTTCGACAAGATTAAAGTTCGCAGAAATTCCCTGAGCAGAGAAGAGCTGGAGAATTTGTGCATCATCTACACCAACCAAGGTATAATTTAATTTCCCCAAGTAGAAGTAAATATGTATTTTACTTCATCCTCTTCCAACATTGGTATCAGAGCCAGGTTGAACGTAAGATCATTCAATATATTCTTGAATTAAAACTCAAGAAATGGCTTTTTGATCGCAGATCGCAATTTTCGTCGAAGATGATGAACAGTGTTTCAATTTGCCCAAGAGAAACTATGGTGGTCCACTGTTGGTGCTCGGGCATGTCCGAGCACAGTATGAGAAACAGTGGTGGAGAACTGTTAGTGCTCGGGTGTGCAGTAGTAACCGCATGAAGAAAGGAGTCCCGATGCCCGAGCACAGTAGGAGAAACAATGATGGTGCACTGTTGATGCTCGGTTATGCATGTGGCGCTCAGGATAATGCGGTACTCGACAGTCGACTGCTAGGAAGAAGATCTCGACTGGTCGCGAGTGCTCGACCGCACATAGAGGTGATTGGCTGCGCACATGGTGCTCGGCAGCACGCAGAGGTGCTTGGTTGCACTCATGGTGCTCGGTCGTGCGCAGAGGTACTCGACTGCACAATTGGTGCTCGAATTTGGCCAATGGTGCTTGGCTAGCACAAGAGGTGCTCGGCCAGAACACTATGTGCTCGGCAAGCATAAGTGGTGCTCAGCCATGACATGGTCTACATGGGAAAACATTATAGGTGCTCGGCCAGAGCCTATGGTGCTCGTGACTTGGCTTGTGGAGCTCGAAAGTGCTTTATGAAGTCGACAAAGTGGTCGACAACACTTGCGAGAGCTAGGCACGAGCAAGATCCTAGGTTTTCAAGGTCGCTGAGGATCTCGAGAGCTTGACATGAGTAAAGAAACTCAGCTTGCACCGAGTTGTTCTGCACACAGAGGTGTTATGCAGATTGTTTAAAACCGAGTTAGATTTTGAGATTTTTCAAAATCTGATCTGAAAGTCGGGAAGGATTTTCAGAATTGACTCGACCAATGTCGAGTCACTCAGGGAAGACAAAGAGGTCTGACTCTGAGATGTGTGGACTATTTCGGTAGCACGTAGGATTACCGAAAGTGCTGTCAGTGTATGGTGATACATAGAATCTCACGATGGTGCGTAGGTTAGCCTTGAGAGTATAATGTGATTATTTGTGTATTGCATCTTAATTCGAATGGTGAGATACAATTTTGGGTTATAGTGTATGGTATCTGTTGATTCATATGCTCGTCTTAGAATTTGTATTCATGTCATTTTGTGTTTTGATGATTTGTAGGGTACATAAATGTTGAGATATTAAGCATCTATAGTCACTTACGTCTCTTTATTTGTGTGACAGATAAATGGTTGTGACAAAGAGTGTCATACTAGATCTCATGAAGGGAGACAAGATGAACGGTGATAATTATGAGATTTGACACCATAAGGTTCAGTTTATCTTAGAGGAGCAAGAACTCAGGAAGGTTCTTAAGCATGAGATGGTGGACCCTGGGGAGGGTACCACGGCTCAAGCGAGACGAGATCAAGAAGTGTATCGTGCGTGGAAAAAGAAGGATATCTAAGCTAGGATAATTCTTCTTAGTAGCATGCATGATGAGCTAATCCCGATTTATGAACAATATCCTACTGTTTTATCGGTCTGGCATGCTCTTAAAGAGCAATATGACACCCCTTCAACTCCTAAGTTGAGGATGCTAACATATAAGTTTATAACTTATAAGAAGAGGTCCAATCATACTATGAAGTAGCATTTAATGCATATGTCGAATATGATTGCCTCTTTGAAGAATATGGGGAAGTCGATGCCGAATGAGCTTCCGGTACTGAGAATGATCCAGTCATTACCTAACTCCTGGGATGTAGTTAAGACATATCTCACACACACAGGAAGTATTCGTACTTTCATGGATGTGAATAGGCTTTGCGAGCTCAAGGAGGAGCGATAGGAGGTAACCAAGTCTGCTTCAGGTCATGCTAACATTGCAGAGTCGAGTAAGGACTCCTAAGGTACCAAGCGCAAGTGGCGCAAGCATGAGAAGAAGACCAAAGGTCCTAGCAAGAAGAAGCCAAAGACAAATGAGAAGGGGCAGAAAAGCAAAAAGGAGCTTGTGAAGAGCAAAGTTCGATGCTACATATGTTGTAAGCTTAGGCATTTCGCACGTAAGTGTGGTGAGCAAAAGGTAAATCCTTCTTCGTTACATGGTTCGAGTTATGTGGCATCTAGTGAGATGTTCGCTAACTCCTCTCCTTTGTGGATTGTAGACTCATGAGAAACATATCATGTAACTTGAGATAGGAGTGCTTACGTAGATTTTCGTCGTATTAGTCCACATGCGAGAAGACTATATGTGAGGAATAGGGCATTCGTGGAGGTGAGAGGGATTGACACTTGCAAGCTGATGCTGTAAAATAATCAAGTCCTATATCTCCATGATGTGTTGTATGCTCTAGAGATTCGGCAAAATCTTGTTTCTATCCGTAGTCTAGACCAGTTAGGATATAATGTTTGTATAGGAAACTCTAAAATTTCCATCTCGTATGACAATACTCTTATATGTTCTAGTATAGTCTATGAGAGACTTTATGCACTTAATTTGATTTCATTTCATGAGTCTTATCCTGCATCTCCTATTGCTTTTACATTTGATAGTGTAGTGGATGATGTGAATATGACATAGTAGACTTGGCCACATAAGGCAAGAGAGGATGGCCCAGTTAGTAGCATGTGGTGTGTTAGGCCAGCTAAGCAAGGTCGAGTTACCCTTATTTGAGTTTTTTCCTGGCAAGCAAATCTAAGAGAAAACCATTTGAGAAGGCAGTGAGAGCTGGGACTCCATTGCAATTGGTTTATTCTGGCATTTTTAGATCCATGAATGTGAAAGCATGAAACGGAGCCATGTATTTTATTATGTTTATAGACGATTACACACGTTTCGGTTATGTCTACCAGATCTCGCATAAGTCTGACACACTGGAGTGCTTCAGAAGGTTTATAAGTGAGGCTGAAAATCAACAAAACTTGAGGGTGAAAACTCTTAGAACTGATCGTGGGCGCGAGTATTTGTCTGAGAAATTTAAAGAGCTCTATTTCGAAAAAGACATTACAAGAAAGCTGATTATTCCTATTACTCCTCATCAGAATGGAGTCGTCGAGAGAAGGAATAGGACTCTTTTGGAAATGATGAGGTCTATGATGGTGCAGGCCAATTTACATATCTCCCAATGGGGGGATGCATTATTGACCGCTTCCTATGTCCTTAATTGTGTTCCAACGAAGTTTGTAGTTATCACCTCATACGATCTTTAGACAGGGAGGCAACCTATCCTTAGTCATTTGAAGCCATGGGATTGTGCCGCATATGTTAATGATTCCTCGCACAAGTACGACAAGTTATGCTTGCGAGGAAGGAAGTATATCTTTATCAGATACTATGAACACTCCAAAGGATATGTGTTCCTAGGAGAACATACGGATGTTACAATCACAGAGATTGAGTCTCGTGATGTCGTATTTTTTGAAAATGATTTTCCTAAGAGAGGAGAAATCAATCGAGACTTCACTTTCTATGAGATGAATGAGCCTAGCAACTCAGTTGATCCCAGCGATAGGATTCAAGACCCAGAAGTGGATCTTGGTCATAGTGGGAGTGGCCCATCTCAAGGTGAGGATGTTCTCTCTCCTTGTTGAAGTGGTCGAGGAAATGTTCCTCGTCGTCATTTCCCGATTGAGAATGAGATACTCATTGTGACTCCTGAAGACAAGAATAATCAGAGAAATTTAAGAGAGGTCCTCGAGAGTTCTGCAAAAGACCAATGGTTAAAATCCATGTAGGAGATCGATCGATGTGTATTGGCCGGCTAGAGGGGGGTGAATAGCCCTCAATCGTTCGATGGCGGAATGTGCTCGTCTACAAAGAATATTAGCGCAACAGAAAACACAACAAGACAAGCAAATCAAAACAACAAGAATAAAATCAATGCTAACAAAAGGAATATAACGTGGTTCACGGCCTCGCCGCTAATCCATGGTCCGATTCGTCCATGATGAATCACTCTGCAAGCTTTCACTATTCTCTCCTTTGACCAAGCTAGGTGGAGGTAACCTCTTTTACACAAGGATCACTCTTCTACAATAGAATGAAGATTAGCATAAGTAGAAGAGTGGAAAATGTTTAGGGCACTTTGGGAGTTGTTAGGAGTTCAAGCATTAGGCCCCCAAAGCCCCACACCCTTCCTCTTTATAGAGGAAGAGGGTTTCTTCCCGTTGACACAGGAGCAGTCAACTGATGTCCCTATCATTCGACTGGTCCTGTAGTCGTTGCCCAATAATGACTGCTTTCCACATTGGATTCCATCCAACGGCAACATCATCAGTCGACTGATATTGTCATCACGATCGATGTTCGACAATGAGTGCTCGCAAGCTCGACTCCATTCTCAGGTCCGACATCGCTTCCATCACCGATCATTGTCATTCCATGGCTGATCGATGGTCCGCCAATCGATCATTATTCCATGGCGATCACGGGCCAAAACCCATCGGGCCGGATACCAGTCGAACTCCGTTCGACTAAGAGCAGTCGATTGTCATTTCATGTCAGTCGACTGATGTCGGGAAATCTCATCCGACACTTAGCCAAATGGCCAAGTTTCACCTAAGAGCACTACCCCTTCCCGGGTTACATTCGCTCACTCTCATCCCTTGGAGTCCCTCGCCTTTGAAGTTATCTTCGTCCGGCCACGTCCCTCGGATGCGCCAAGTGCACGACTCTGCAGTGCCATCCTTCGCGTCTCGCCCTGAAGTCTACTTCCTCCGACTTCACTCCAAGCTCCTCGTCCGGCGGTCCCTCGAATGCTCCAAGCGCACGGCTTCCACAAAGTCATCCTTCACCGACTCAAAGACTGAGTCATGAGAGGTGAAACTCGCCAAGGCTCCATGTGCGAATTACTAAGTCCTGCAAGACTCCAACGCACATATCAAATCACAATAACAACCTAACTTAAACCCTTTGCCACACACATCAAAACCATATCACGGGTTGATTGCCCTAACAATCTCCCCCTTTTTGATGTGTGGCAATCCATTTAAGTTAGGCAAAAGCATTTGATAAAATATTAAGTAAAGAAAGCATGTGAATAACATGATTAGCAACTCTCCCCCTTAATACATGAAACTCCCCCTAAATGCATTCCCCCTTTAATTAAACATATATTGTAAAATACCACAGAAAAAAAATATATAAAAAAAAATAAAAATAAAAATAAAAGCTGGGTAATTAAGAGAATACCTTATGGAATTTTTAAGAATTTTTCTGGACTCGAATAAAGATTTCTAAGACCCTCTTTTAACAAGAAGGGGTTAAAGGGCTTAACGGGTTGGAAAATTTGATCTGTTTAACTGCCAAACCCGATCCGTTACCATTAAGTCGAGCGTTTCTCGCAGCCGCTTTCTTTTAATCCCAGCCGTGACCTTTATTTCTTGCGAGGGCAGCTTTTCTCCCCGAAATCTCAGTGCTCCTCTTCTCCGCGCAACCTCTCCAACTCCTGCCGCCGGACTTCGCCGACTTCTCCGCGCAACCTCTCCGAATCCTGCCGACCGGACTTCGTTGGCTCCTTTGCGGGAATGGATAGTGGCAAGCGACATCCCCTCGACGGTGCTTGCGGATAGAATAGAGCAACAAAGGGGTGGGGGGATCGCGATTTGGGGGCTTGGGTCGATGGTGACAGCACAATGCTTGGATAGGGAAAGGGCGACTTGCTGTCGGAGCCGAGGGATTCCAGCGGGAGCTTGAATCGGCAACGTTCCGACGGTGAGCTGCCGATTTGGGGGAGTTCTGTCGATTGCTACCGGAGCAAGCGTGATGACGGTGACACTGCAGTTGGTCGTTCGGGCCGGAGGTGGAGTTGTGGTCGGCGAACAGAGCAGTGGGGAGTACCGTCTGTTGGTGCAATCAGACCCAAAGGATGTTTTTGGTGATTGACAAGGGTTTAAGTCAAGGTGATAATTATGTGTTATCTCATACGGTTGTTTGAGAGGTATTTTCAGGAAATCTCTTGTAGGTCGAGGACTGGATGCAAGATTGATGAAGACCCGGACGTGGAGTCCTGGCAAGTGAAGACCCGGACGAGGAGTCTTGGCAGTGAAGTCCCGGAGGCGCGGCCTCTTGGCAGTGAAGACCCGGACAGGGAGTCTTGGCACGAAGTCCCGGAGATGATTCCTGGCATGGAAGACCTATGAACAGTAATTCATAGGCATCAGGTAAAGGTGTAGTCGAGGTGATGCTCGATCGAACCCATCGCTCTTGTTGAGCAAAGAGTTGACTCATACCAATGAGGTGACGCTGATCGATGCTTGGTTCAACTAAGGTAAAGCAGGAGGTGTCGATTGAGAGCTCGACCGCCCGACAAACAAAGCAGGTTCTCGATCAGATCACGAGGCGGTGACTCGACTAGAGCTTTGATCCAACCGAACAGACGCAAGGGATCGCCGACCGAGCTGAGCTCATTGCTCGCCGATTGGAACCAAGGCCTACCTACCAATGAGGCGGCGACTGACTAGAGCTTTGATCCAACCGAATGCACGCAAGGGACTATCGACCGGGAGCTCGACCGCTGTTCTGTTCGATTGGAACCTAAGGCCTACCAATGAGGCGGCGACTGACTAGAGCTTTGATCCAACCGAGCACGCAAGGGACTATCGACCGAGCTCGACCGTTCGGTTGGAACCAAAGCCTGCCAGTCGAGTCGTCGGATCATCGTCTCGACTGGACCTATGTTTTCAACGAAAATAAAACTAATTATGGTCTAAATCTTACCGTTGAAGCCATTAATTAATGCTAATTAATGCTCCAGTCGAGGCACCAGCTGAGGCGACTCGACTAAGCGGGCAGAAAAGCCCTAATCAGGCTCGAGCTATCAAGTATTTTGGGCTTATATATTTCAAAGTTAAGAAGAATAACTTATGACAATTTTCTGAAGAAAAGACATGGGTGAAAGAGCTTCTTGATTCAAAAAGCCTTCATCATCTCACAGGAGCTTCAACGATTCAAAAGCAAGGAGCGACCATTCTCTCCGAATCAGATTTGTTTTACTGCTTCTTCAGTGACTACTGTAAGCTTTCTTGTAAATTTTGTGATAGACTGTGCAAAAGGGTTTCTCCACCTTCGGTGTATCACCGAGAAGGAGAAGTTTATAGTGGTGGTGTGCATCACTAGAGCCGACGAGGGCTCAACCGTGGAGTAGGGACTTGTGTTCCGAACCACGTAAAATTGGGGTGTTTGCGTTTGTTATTCTTTCTGTATTCGTTGTCTTGTTTCCGCTACGTACTAATCATTGTATAAAGGTACAACGAATCGAAAAGACGAGCGTAGCTATTCATTCCCCCCCCCTTTCTAGCGACGCCAACGATCCTACAATTGGTATCAGAGCCTGGTGCTCTTCTTCGGATTCACAACCGCAAGAGCAAGTTCAAATGGCGATGCAAGAAGGTTACAGCACAAACAGGCCTCCATTCTTTGACGGAACGAACTTCCAGTATTGGTGAAGCCGGATGGAGTACTATCTTATGACTGAGATAGATATGTGGTTTTCGGTAACCGAAGGCTTCACGACATTGATGGACGCAGAAGGCAAAGTACTTGAGTCTAGAAGGTGGACTGTTGAACAAAAATGCAAGGCGCAAGCAAATGCTAAGGCCACCGTGACTCTGCAATGTGGTCTAGCGAAGGATCAACTCAACAAAGTGGGTTCGTTCAACAGCACGCAAGATCTCTGGAATAACCTGATAGAACTGAACGAAGCGACAAGAGACTCGAGGATGGCAAAGCGAGATCTCTACATGAACCAGCTGCAAAATCTTGCTATGAAAGATGGAGAGACTGTTGGTGAGTTGCATGGAAGGTTCAAGGAAGTATTGAATGGGCTGCATTCGATCGGTGAAAACTTGGAGAACAGAGACATTATCAGGTACGTCCTAAAGTCTTTTCCCTGAAATGCTTTATGGTCATCTATGGTAGATGCCTACAAAGTATCAAGGGATCTGTCTACTATAAAGTTGGATGAATTATTTTGTGAAATGGAATTACATGAGCAAGCTAACAAGGGTCCAAAAGAGAAAGGTATTGCTTTTGTTGCAGGTGAGCAATACAAGGAGAACAAGAAAAAGGAGAAGAAGAAGGAGTCATCTTCATCCTCATCTGAGACTAGTGGTGACAGTGACGACGAGTCCTCATCCAGCGAGGTAGCCAATTTCGTGAGGAGAATGATGAGGAGAAGCAGAAAGTATAATAAGAAGGATGTAAAGAAAATCTTCGCAGACAAGAGGAAAGGTAAGTCATCACATAAATTTAGAGGTAAATCTGATGTGGTGTGTTTTGAGTGTAACAGGAAAGGGCACATCAAGAGTGAATGTCCTGATCTCAACAAGAAAGAGGACAAGTCCAGGAAGAAGAAGGTGTTGAGGGCAACATGGGATGACTCTTCTTCCAGTTCCTCAGAAGATGAAGACAGGGCAAAAGGAGCCAAGCATACGACACTAATGGCGTTTGATCACACAGATTCATATGAGTCTTCACGGAAGGACACATCATCATCTGATGATGATGATGAGGTAACATCTCCTGAACTAGATAAATTGTATGAAACAGTAGCATGCTTAACTAATGCCTTGAGTAGATCAAAAATTAAAGCTAAGATGTTAAAATCAGAATTAGAGGAGCTTAAAACTCGGGATTACATTCTCAGAAATTAGGATTGAGACTAATGAAATCGAAAAACTTAGGGAAGAAAACAATCTCTTGAGAGCACAAGTTGATGATCTCAAGTGCACACTTGAGAGATTCACAACAATCTCTCAAACTCTTAACATGATTTTAGATGCCCAAAGGGCAGTTTACAACAGAGCAGGAATAGGCTACAAACCAATAAAAAGGGAATTTAGTTTCATGTCATTAGTCAATAGAACTCATGTTGGTAAAGCAAACACAACTAAGGCTTGGATTCCTAAACAGTATGTTGTAAGTGCTAATGGACCCAAAATCTGGGTTCCAAAAGATCTTGTTTTTCGTGTTTAATTAGGTACCGGTCAAGGGGGAGTATCCAATGATGTAGGTCGTAGATAGCGGATGCTCCAAGCACATGATCGGGGACTCCACAAAGTTTGCTACATTTAAAAACAGGAGTAAAGGTACTGTTTCTTTTGGTAATAGTGGCAAACTAAAAGTCATAGGAGTAGGAGACATAGTAATATCTGAACAATTTAGGATTAAGAATGTTCTGCTAGTTAGAGGAATGGTTTTTAATTTATTAAGTGTCAGTCAATTATGTGATGAAGGATATAGAGTAGAATTTTATTCAACTAAATGCTTAATTAAACATAATGAAACCGACACTATCATGCTAGTAGGGACGAGGAAGGAAAATATCTATCAAGTTCAATTTAGTAGTGCTACTAACCTGCATGTGAAGTGTTTTTTGTCCAAAGAAGATGAATCATGGCTATGGCATCGGAGACTAGCACACGTCAACATGAAAAATATCAAGAGGTTGGCCAAGGAAGAGCTTGTGCGGGGTCTACCATTGCTCAAGTACGAAAAGGACAAGCTATGTGATGCATGTCAAAAAGGTAAACAAATAAGAGCATCACATAAAAGCAAGAACACTGTAAGTACTTTAAATGCTTTAGATTTATTGCATTTAGATTTGTTTGATAGTAGCTCCACAAAAACCTTGAATGGAAGTAGATATTGCTTGGTAGTTGTAGATGATTATACTAGATATACATGAACTTTCTTTCTCAAACATAAGGATCAAACATTAGAAATTTTTATTCCTTTTTGTAGAAGAATTGAAAATGAGAAAAACTCAACAATTAAAACAATTAGGAGTGATCATAGAGAAAAATTTGAAAATATGAGGTTTAAGGAATTCTGTTCAGAAAAAGGCTATAAACATGAGTTTTCCACTCCTAGGACACCACAACAAAATGGTGTGGTAGAAAGGAAGAATAGAGCTTTGAAAGAAGCTACGAGGAGTATGCTAAATGAGTATACTCTTCCTAGTTACTTGTGGGCTGAGGCAATTAACACTGCATGCTATGTTCAAAATAGAGTTTTGATACATAGATTCTTAGGAAAAACACCTCATGAACTATGGTTTGGAAAACCACCAACAGTCAAACATCTTAGTGTTTTTGGTAGCAAGGTTTTCATATTAAACACTAAGGATCATCTAGGAAAATTCACTGCAAAAGCAGATGAAGGTGTCCTGTTAGGATATTCCCTCACTAGTAAGGCTTATCGAGTTTACAACAAACGAACAAATTTGGTTGAGGAATCACAAATGTGGTTTTTGAGGAATGTAAAGACCAAATTGATTCTAAGGATAATAGTGATGCAAAGAAAGGTCGAACTCAAAAGATTAAGTTCAAGGAGGACACAGTGTAGGGGAGTCAACCGACCAAAATGAAAAATCTAGATCAGAAGGGTCGTTGCTTGAGATTGTATCTAACAATGAGGTTCAAGAAACATCTCAAGTACCAAGATCCACTAGAATGGGCACTAGTCATTCCCTAGACCAAGTTGTTGGAGACATCCATCAAGGGGTGAGGACAAGATCATACTTTAGAAATGAAGTGAATCAAGTAGCATTAATCTCTGAAATTGAACCAAAAGTAATTGATGAAGCTTTGCTTGATCCAGACTGGATTATAGCAATGCAGGATGAATTGGGACAATTTGAGAGAAGTCAAGTTTGGGATTTAGTTCCAAGACCTGATCAAGCTACCATAATAGGAACCAAATGGGTATTCAAGAAAAAATTGAATGATAAAGGAGAAATAATGAGAAATAAAGCTAGGTTAGTAGCCAAAGGATACAATCAAATTGAGGAACTTGATTATGGTGAAACTTATGCACCCGTGGCTAGGTTAGAATCCATTCGATTAATGCTAGCATTTGCAGCATATAGAGGATTCAAATTATATCAAATGGATGTGAAGTTAGCATTTTTGAACGGGTTTATAAAGGAAGAGGTCTATGTTGAACAACCACCGGGATTTGAAAATTCTGAATTTCCAAATCACGTGTATAAGCTAAAGAAGGCTCTTTATGGGATGAAACAAGCACCTCATGCTTGGTACGAAAGGTTGTCAATTTTTCTAGTTGAGAGGGGTTTTAGAAGAGGTCAAATTGATCCCACACTTTTTCTGAAAATAAACGGTGAAGACATATTTGTAGCTCAGATTTATGTCGATGACATAATCTGTGGCTCAAACAATAGGGATTATATCAATGAATTCATAGAACACATGGAGAGTGAGTTTGAGATGAGTCTAGTAGGGGAGTTGACATTTTTCCTTGGACTTCAAATCAAACAAACCAAAGAAGGAATTCATGTTTGTCAATCAAAATATGCCATGGAGTTGCTAAAAAGATTCAACATGGAAAATGTGAAGGAGGTTGCCACTCCAATGGCACAAAACACTCATCTAGATAGTGATGTAGATGGTAAACCTGTTGATCTAAAACGTTATAGGAGTGCCATAGGTAGTCTTTTATATCTCATGTTAAGTAGAGCTGATATAGTATTTGCGGTGGGCATGTGTGCACGATATCAATCGTGTGCTAAAGAGTCTCATTGGGTTGCTGTTAAAAGAATTATGAGATATCTTAAAGCAACAATATCAGTTGGACTGTGGTATCCCCGAACTGAGTCTTTTGATTTAGTAGGCTATACAGATTCAGATTATGCAGGATGCAAACTAGATAGAAAAAGTACTAGCGGGGGCTGTCAATTCCTAGGTTCAGCTTTAGTTGGTTGGTCAAGTCGAAAGCAACATTGTGTTGCTCTCCACCGAGGCTGAGTACATAGCATGGGAGAGAGTGTGTCACAATTGTTATGGATGACTCACACATTGGAGGATTATGGTTTTTCATATAAGAACGTGCAAGTGCTTTGTGATAATATTAGCACGATCAACTTAACAAAAAACCCAGTCCATCATTCCGTATCAAAACACATTGAAGTGAGACATCACTTCATTAGGATCATGTAGCAAGAGGAGATATTATACTCAATTATGTTGAGTCTAAGGCGAATCTTGCTGATATTTTCACAAAACCTCTTCCAGAAAATGAATTTAGTCATTTAAGAAGAGAGTTGGGAATGTGTACAGCTGAGTGAAAACTCTCCATGATCATAAAGACTAATTCATAAGTTCAAAAGAAATGGGAAAATAATGTTTGGGATACCTTTGGGAAACATCTCACTCAAATCATACGATTAACTATGCTTGTGTATTGCTAGATAGGGGTGAGATGTTAGGAGCAACCAATTTACTCAAATTGCTTGTTATGATGCATAACTTGAGTAATGCGGTTGAAAACTGCATGAATCATTAAGTTGACCAATTATGGGGAAGACTGATACATAATTCATGTGTATTTGGTTTAAAAAACATAATTGGACATTCCAACCAAGTAAAATTGGTTGGACATCTTAAAACTCAAGTGAAACATCCAATATATGTTTGATATGGTTGATAGAGGATATTGTCACTTTTAAAATGTTTTAAATACCTGAATACAACAAATTTGGAACTTAAAATATCTAAGACAAAAATGAACCTTCAGAATAACAGTCGAGACATTTCAATAATCGCCTCGACTGACAGAGGGTGTGAGCAAACAGAAGCGAGGCACACTCGACCGGCGCCTCGACTGATATAATGGTTGAGGCGTTCAACTTACGCCTCGACTGCGTAACTAAGAAATATATAAGTAATTTCACTTACCGACTCTCCCAAACTCGCGACTCGCCTCGACTCCTCTCACCCCGGTTCTTTCTCCTCTGTCGCCTAGCTGTCGCCGTTCAAGTCTCCGGCCAAGTTTAACACCGACAAAAACCTAGATTACCTCACTCACTCCTAAACTAACTTCAAGTAAGTTCTCCAGCCCCTCATTCCTTCTTTTGGTCAATCCCTAACCCTAGTCGATGATTTTCTAAAACCCTAGATTTTGCCAGATTTTCTAGGGTTCGCCAGTTCTATTTTCTCTAGCTGGAGAAGGTGATTTCACAGAAGTCGTCTTCCTGATTCCTCAAGACCAGTCAACAACAGGAAAAATGACACCTAAGTAAATTTCTAAACTCATCTCTTTGATTACAAGACCTAGTAATATTGGGTAAACTAATTGGGTGTGGGTTATTTGCATTCATCATACCATCATATTGATTTTTTTTTTTAACATCATTTTGGCATTCATTAGACAAAAATGTAGGATAGGCGAGTCAAGTGAAACACCTCAAAAAAATCCATCTACGGATCCCCGGTTTCCCTCCGCACATCATCAACATACCTTTACTACCCACAAATTTAAGTTGATGCATACTAGATCATTAGATAAAGAATTTTTTGAAAAACATGCTCAACATGTTATACAAATGATCAACTACTATGGGATCAATAAACTAGTCTATTGTGATCATGACATCAATATAGACTTAGTTAGTGAATTCTACAAAAATCTACAGCCTACAAGTGATAGGCTCATCTTTAAGAGTAGGGTAGCTAGAAAGGACATATCTTTCACTCCTGATATCCTCAGAGCATTTCTAGAGTGTCAAGAGTCAAACTCAACCCTTGAATGCTATCCAAGCATTCAAGAACCTGTTGAGGGATACTCCATAAATGTAATTCATGAGTACTTCTTTAAAAAACCCATACAACCTGGTCTTACTCTATTTCCGACCATGGCATTAGCTGCCCCCGATAATGTCCTATATAAGGTCATTGTAGGTTGCATCCTTCCAATTGTTACTAGGGGGCAAGCTACGATAAGACCACATCATTTACTAGCTCTACATCTCTTAAAGCAATGTTTAAACTTTAATGTTGCTTTAAACATCTTTCTCTGCATAGTCCACTTCTCAACTCCTGTCCAAAAGAAAATTTACATGCCTTTTGGTCATATCATCACATTTTGGCTAGAATCCATAGGCATCAACACAAGAAGGGGGAAAATTAGGCAGATGACAGACTTTGATTTCATAAAGTGGAGAAAATTTTCTTTGGCCGACATGTCAAAAGTTGGTAGCACCGTTGAGTGAGCGGATGGACATCAAGTGGGTGAAAGGTGGGATATGGAGGAAGAAGGTGAACAAGAACGTCCAGCTGTTGAACCATCTTCCACCATGTCTGAACAGCTGGAGAATCTGCGAAAAGATCAAGCTGAGTTCATAAACTCAGTTGATACTAAATTCAAGGACCTTAGTACGTCAATCAACACTAAATTCGAAGAGCTTCACTCCAAGCTAGATGCTCGGTTTTCCGAGATCTCTGCCCAGCAGGAGGAAATTCTATCTCTCCTTCATGCCATGATGTCGGATTCATCAGAACCATCATCTTCAGCAGTTTAGTTTTTGTTTTTTTATCTATATGAACAGTTTGAATTCAAGAAAATATATATATATCAGGATGTTTTGGGTGACTTTTTGGGTGTATGCTTGTATATGTATTTCTAATATCTCTGTTTATGTCAAAGTTTTCTTCCTGTGGTTTATATCTTTCTTTAGAAATGCACGACTGACATTTATCTTGCTAAAATATATTGTTAGTGCATTTGATAACCTAAGGGTAATGAATTCAGGGGGAGTGCTTCTATAAGCAACTTTTCTTTTTGGGTGTTTGCCAAAGGGGGAGAAGATGGGCTTTAAGTCTGAAATTAAAGCTTTTGAAACTACACATCTATATCTCTTCTTTTTACATATTAAATTTCGAATATGTTATATTATGCTATAATTTCATCACCTAAACTTAAACCGTATTGTCAAAAATCAAAAAAGGGGGAGATTGTTGGTGTAATCAGACCCAAAGGATGTTTTTGGTGATTGACAAGGGTTTAAGTCAAGGTGATAATTATGTGTTATCTCATACGGTTGTTTGAGAGGTATTTTCAGGAAATCTCTTGTAGGTCGAGGACTGGATGCAAGATTGATGAAGACCCGGACGTGGAGTCCTGGAAAGTGAAGACCCGGACGAGGAGTCTTGGCAGTGAAGTCCCGGAGGCGCGGCCTCTTGGCAGTGAAGACCCGGACAGGGAGTCTTGGCACGAAGTCTCGGAGATGATTCCTGGCATGGAAGACCTATGAACAGTAATTCATAGGCATCAGGTAAAGGTGTAGTCGAGGTGACGCCTCGACTAGAACCTACTGCTCTTGTCGAGCAGCAGGTTGACTCATACCAGTCGAGGCGATACCTCAACTAATGCTTGGTTCAACCAAGGTATAAGGAGGTGTCGATCGAGAGCTCGACCGCCCGACAAACAAAGCAGTTCGATCAGACACGAGGAGGCGACTCGACTAGAGCTTTGATCCAACCGAACAGACACAAGGGACTATCGACTGGGAGCTCGACTGTTGCTCTGTTCAGTTAGAACCAAGGCCTACCATTCGAGGCGGCGACTCGACTAGAGCTTTGATCCAACCGAACAGACGCAAGGGACTGTCGACTAGGAGCTTGACTGTTGCTCTATTCAGTTGGAACCAAGGCCTACCAGTCGAGGTGGCGACTCGACTATAGCTTTGATCCAACCGAACAGATGCAAGGGATCCGCCGACCGAGCTCGATCGCTGCTTCGCTCGCTTGGAACCAAAGCTCGCCAATGAGTCCATCGATCATCGCCGATCGACCTATGTTTTCAACGGAAATAAAACTAATTATGGTCTAAATCTTACCGTTGAAGCCATTAATAAATGTCAATTAATGCTCCAGTAGAGGCACCAGCTGAGGCGACTCGACTGGGTGGGCAGAAAAGCCCTAATCAGGCTCGAGCTATCAAGTATTTTGGGCTTATATATTTCAAAGTTAAGAAGAATAACTTACGACAATTTTCTGAAGAAAAGACACGGGTGAAAGAGCTTCTTGATTCAAAAAGCCTTCATCATCCCACAGGAGCTTCAACGATTCAGCAAGCAAGGTGCAGTACCATTCTCTCTGAAATCTGTATTTGTTTTACTGCTTCTTCAGTGACTACTGTAAGCTTTCTTATAAAGTTTGTGATAGACTGTGCAAAAGGGTTTCTTCACCTTTGGTGTATCACCGAGAAGGAGAAGTTTATAGTGGTGGTGTGCATCACTAGAGCCGACGAGGGCTCAACCGTGGAGTAGGGACTTGTGTTCCGAACCACGTAAAATTGGGGTGTTTGCGTTTGTTATTCTTTCTGTATTCGTTGTCTTGTTTTCGCTGCGTACTAATCATTGTAGAAAGGTACAACGAATCAAAAAGACGAGCATAGCTATTCATTCCCCCTCCCTTTTCTAGCGACGCCAACGATCCTACACCGTCGGTGAATGCTAAATTCTGGTATACCTTGAACCATCTTCTCCTTTTCGTAAGATGGTTGTTTGGTTCAATAAATGGTCGTGTGATGTGGATTTCTGCCTGTGGTTGAATGAATGATGTTAAGGATCTTAGTTTGTTGTTTGGTTATGCAGCTGTGTTCGGCACAGAGAGGGAATACCATTGTTACAGCTTCAAATTTTGGTATAACATCTTGATCTCCCTCTTTCTTGTTGTTCATTTCGATTATATGGATTTCCTTCGGTGGAATTGGATGTGAGGGTTGTGAAAGGGAGTTTGGCCGGTTAGTAAGGGCTGAGTTTCTTACTACCTTGGACGAAATCAACTCCAAGATATGGTTCTTTCCCTTAACTTAGCTCGATCTGATTTGGGCAGTGATTGGGGATCTTGCTGCTGCCGTTGAGGTTGAAATCCTTTTGCAGATCAAGAAGAAGAGGATGTGAACCAGTGTTAGGTAAGCTTAGATTTGGATAAATGAATGGTTAAATTGTGTAGTGGAGACTGTCAAGCTTGGAGAAGTTTATGGTTTCTACATTTACAGATTTTGAGGAGCCTTGTGAATCCATTTGGGCTATGGAAATTGATCGTTTGAGGTAAGTTCATGTTTGAATAGTTGCATATGCTTATCGTTTCATAGGTTGTTAGTTAATCTAAGTGTGAATGCTTGATTACTATGATGATATGGAATGAGGTTATGCCATGTGGGATTTGGTTCAGGGATTAAGATTGGTTTAGATTCTTATTCCTACAATTTGATTATGCTAGCATGTGGTTATATTGGATTCTACTGTTTCAGATATTGGATTCGAGGTAGAGATCTTGGAGACGGAGACCGTCAACATGAGCTTCCTAGCAGGTGGGTAATTTCCTACCTGGTCCGGGTAGATGTATTGCATTCAGATTTAGTCATTGATATGAGCATGTTAGATGTTCATATTACCTTGACCCTGCTCTTATTATCATATGCTTGATCCTTTACCGTTGGCTATTAACTCCATTGTTGATATCATGTTTATTTTATCATGATTAGGAGTTATACATATAGGTGATGTAAGTAACTTAGAATTTGTTTAAGTTAAGTGCAAATAGTAAAGTCCGGATGACAACCTGATTGTACATTGGGAAAAAAGGTCATCTGTAGGTAGATAATGTTTTGAACTTAGGGTTAATTCTAGTACCCTTAGGTTGCATGGTGACCACTGACCATATATTGTGTAAATGGTCAAGTGAATGATACTTAGTGTGTCGCTACGAACCTGTGGTCCTAGCTTGATAATCGGTTCGAGTACGACTCTCTATCGGATAGAGAGTGCGTCGATCAGTCGAGTACGACTCTCTATTGGAGAGAGAGTCATGATCAGTCGAGTACGACTCTCTACAGGGTAGAGAGTCTGCCGATTAGTCGAGTATGACTCTCTACAGGATAGAGAGTTATGATCAGTTGAGTATGGCTCTCTACAGGATAGAGAGTCCATCGATCTGTTGAGTACAACTCTCTACAGGATAGAGAGTATTGATTAGTTGAGTATGACTCTTTGCTGAACAGAGAGTCTGTGGTAGATGGTTGTACGTGTGATAGCATACACATGTCATTTGCATGCATTCTGATGACATAGTCTCCCTTGGGGTTGAGAGAGTCGTTAGTCATCTTGCCTCCCAGAGCACTCCCTGAGGAGTAACTGGTGTGAGGGTAGAGCATCTGTTGTACCGCACTCTACCACTATAGACGTTGGTAGTTGGAGTTGCGTGCAGTAGTCCTGGGTGCGTGGTACTCGACCACTCATTGGTAGTGTTAGTCGGAGTGGCCAGCAGCAGGGACCCCCGTTGTGTAGCGAGCTCTTTACGCTCATATGCTACTTGATCATACTGTCCACTCGGCTACTCTATAGCAGTGGTTGGTGTGAGTTGGGACAGTTGTCATGTCGTGCCACCTAGGCCACACTGGGGTCGTGGTAGCGAGTAGGGGTGAGCAGGCATGACCATGCATGTTGCATTGTCGTATCTTATGGTGCTTTGCATATTACCATATATATATACATATATGCATGTATGTATATATATGTATGGTTGAGATTAATATATATATGGATACAGTCTATATATATATGATTATTGTGATGTTGCATTTGTTGTACTATGCTTGCTGCATTTGGGTGTACATCATATTCATGCATGTCTCTTGCATTTGTTATACGATTGTGTCGGATATTGGTATGTGTTGTACAGACCATTAGATACCTTGACCTGTAGCTAGAGTATATTTTGAGTTGATCTACTCTTCCTGTTATATATATATATGTTGGATATATGTTCAGGTTGGATCAGAGTAGCGTAGCAGACTTCAGGTATGTCTGCATTTTTCGTTGTTCATTTGGTTAGACGGTATATGCTTGTATTTATATACTATGCTGATATATCTGTTGTACATCTAGATATGTCGTTGAAATACATGTGATATTACATATATACATGTTTTCTATTACCTGCTGAGTTTTTACTCACCACCCCCGCGGACCCTGGGTTTTCTATCGCCCAGGTAACAGGTAGAAGTCTTCGTGACAGCTTGGAGCACCGCCGGCTGACATCGTCTCATCTCACCTCCGAGGCTCCCGTGTGTATTTGGGCTTTCCGTCCGTTGTGTATTGTATTTTGGAGTTTTCGTGATGTACATGTTGTATATTCAGATTTTTGTCGAAGTTTTGTATTGTTGTGATGTGTTAGTCATACCGGTATGCATGTATAGGATGTGTATTGTTGTGGTATCGTTTTCGCTGTGAGTAGTTGTTTTGATATATATATATACTGTTGTGGTTTGGTATATTTGTATATATTGTTGTCTTTGTGGGCCTACGGGCCTTGTATTAACCCGAAATGTTGCCACGTACAGGGGAGGTGCTGCCCGTTTGATTTTCGGCTCGGCATGCTCTCGGGGCGTGACATATATCTTTCTCCCCCTTTGACACCATCAAAAAGATTAAACAAGGTTTATATGGCATGGTATCAAGTCTAGAGAGAAGCAAAAAAAAAATCAAAATTACTCAAAAACCTGATAAAAACAGGTTACAGTGCTCGTGCATAGTACATCAGTCGATTGCTATCAGTATGGTAGTCGACTGGCACAAGGAAATCAGAATTTCTAATTTTCTGGATGAATTTCAGAAATGCACTATAAATTTTAAAAAATTCGAAAAATAGTGAAAGTTGGGGAACACATTTCTTTTAGGGTTCTTTATCAATGAAAAATAGTTTTCCATGAAAAAACATTATATTTTCAAAGATTTGCCAAAAATCCAAAAACTTTAAAAATAACTAGTGTTTTGATCAAGTTTGTATCCATTTTAACACCTAGTTTTGCTTTGGATTATTTCAAAACATGAACATGCAAATTTTAAAGTAAGAAATTATTTTGAAAACATATGAAATATCCAACCATGATCTTTGGGCAATATGTCTATGAATTAAACATAAGTCTTCTCCATGATTGGTCTATTATTGCTATTTTGATACTTTAAATGACCATCTAAATGCCATAAGCATTAGTGGACATTTGTATCATCCTAACATCTCACCCATGCTAAGTTTTCAATCATGGTAGCCTATGGTGAGTGTGAGATGTATCCTAAAGATATTTGTATATATTTAACCATTAATTCATGCAATTCTACACAAGGTTAAGTATCATCCTAACATACCACATGATCATAAAGACATATATGTATGAATTCCATATTATGATGATAATGTTAGTGAAAGCCCTAGAGTCAATCATGTGATGATTGTTGTATGGACTTTATTGTATCATATTCCTATTTATAAAAGCATGGTTATTATATTTACTTGTATTGGTGCCAAATAACTAAATATAATAATGTCCTTGAGTAGTAGGTTCTTATATGTATCAATCGATTGGTTGAATCGATAATGAGATGATATAGAGAACACTACTCTTAATCATTCCTAGTCAAGTATTAACATTCAGGGACAATGTTAATGCGTAGAGACTAGCATGTAGATCAACACGATGACTTGATCTCACAAGTCATGGATATAAGATATCAAGTTGACACATGGGTATGCATTGGAGAATGTATACTGAATGACCCGCCATGAGAAAGTATCATGGATCATTATATGAGTGTCATATACTTTCTCATGTGGCTATTAGTATGACTATTAGTCCTTAGACCTGAAGTCACTATTGTTCCCTACATAAGGAGTTGTGTACTTTGGCTTCGTCAAACGTCACCCGTAAATGGGTGGACTATAAAGGTGATTATTGGGTATGTAACAAATTATGCGGAGGGATGTGAGTGATGTAGATGGGATCTATCCCTCCTATATTATGGGAATGACATCGTTATTCTTGATAGAGTGAGACCACGAAGTGCATGGCCATGCCCGAATGAGTCAATATGAGATATTGAGCTCATTTGATTAGAGTGAGTCTACTTGGAGTTCAAGATATAGATTGTACCAAGGATGACACGGTCATGCCTCGATTGGTCAATCTAGATGTCAAAGATAGAGGGACATTGTCACATATTGTGAGAGTCACAATTAGTAGTCACAAAGGTGATGTTGGAGCTCAACATTCTTGTAACTTGGGTAGCAATGATGTGTTGCTAGATACCGCTCATTGCTTTTGTTCCTAAATTGGTTTAGGGACATTGCCAACGTTACAAGAACCTATAGGGTCACACACAAAGGGCAATTAGATGGAGATTAGGTTCATATGATGAACCATAAGGATTAGGTTCATGGGAGGAACCAAATTGGATTAAGAGTAATCCAAATTAGACTAATTGAGTTGGACTCAATTTGATTCAAGTGTTGAATGAGTCTAATTTAGATTTGATTCATCAAATCAATTTAAATTAATGAATAGAGATTCATTAAATTAAATTGACTTGAATCAAATGGTTAGATTTGATCAACCATGGGAGATAAGAGGTCAAGTTTGACTTGACTTGAGAGGGAAGATGAAAGGTCAAGTTTGACTTGACCAAATGCCATGTCATGATGATGACTTGGCATGGCCGGCCAATGATGATGCTCCACATCATCATTGACTTATCATGTGGTTCCACCTCATGAGGGAGACCAAGAGCCATTGGCTCTTGGAATTACATGCATGCATGTAACACCCCAAGTCATGAAGTGGTCGGCCACTCCATTTGATGGATGAATTCATTTTGTGAGTTACTAAAACTTCATCTTCTTCCTTGGATCATCCTCTCAAGCTCCCCTCTCCTCCTTGGACGAAACTTCTAAGGGTGCTAGCACACTCTATGTTTCTTTTCTCCACCTATTGCTTGTGTGGATACCAATAGAGGAGTGTACACTTGACACTCTAGAGTTCCGGCAAGCTATTTGGACGAGAGGGATTTGCGAAGGGAGTCGCATCGAGGGTAACACTCTCAACTTCTAGATCTAAGGTAGATCTAGGTTTACTTAGCACATAAATGTTTTTATTTTAATATATCTTCGCACGGATCCATGGCCGAACTTCCGGGGTTTCCGCAATGCAAAAAGCAGTTTTTGCGGTTCGGAAAGTCCAACTGTGGTATCAGAGCCACGTGCGAAGCATGTATGTGTTTCATTTTTGTAGTTTTTGTATTCGATATAAAAATTACATATTTTTATGTTTCTATAAATTTCCTATTTTTATCGAATTTTTGGGTATTTTTCTCGAAGAGTCGAAGCAACGAGTGTTGGGACACTTGTAGGCTTCAACCATCGAGAAAAACTCTCCGAAACGGTGAGTTCTCGCTTTAGGTTTTTGGAACAGCGACTTAAGTCGCTGTAAGATCATAGTAGGGACACTCACAAAGTTTATTTTGCGAGTAGGGGCGCTTCCCCTATCCCCGAAAGGGGCCTTGTCCCGCGATCGCGCCCGGAAATCGCTTAGAGGAACCGTTACGGAGAGGTGACTCATAAAATTGAAAAAAAAAGGAAAAATTATAAAAAATTTCTGTAAAAATACATAATTTAGAATTATGTATAATTCTGTGATTGTCATTGCCCATGAACCCCAATATGATTGGATTATGATGTGTTGTAATTCATAATACGGCATGCGTGCCATTTTTATGGTTGTGCGTGTTGTATAGTATATGCGACTTGCACGTCGTACCTCCTTTTTGGAAATTCTAGTTGTAAATAGTTTTAGACTCGAATGTAACTCGAGTTTCATATTTGTAATGTACAAAATGGAGCGGTGGAAAGTCCACTTGTAGACGAAATTACGAGAAGGGTGCCGACGACACATGGCGGTCAAAGGAAGCACTTGGAGAAGCCAGTAGCCCTAGGTTGACCGTCCGATCTTCTCATTGGCTTGAGAAGATCGTAGTATATATATATATATATATATATATATATATATATATTTGATTTTGCTTGTATGTATGTGATGCATGCTAGTAGAATAATGCTTGTATGTATATGATGCATGCTTGGATATTTTTTTTGTATGTATATGATGCATGCTAGAATAATGCTTGTATGTATGTGATGCATGCTAGTGTAGGATAATAAAGGCCTCAATGCGTATATGATACACATTATGATTAGATTAGATCTTGATCAAATCAACTCGTAAATGCCTACCAAGTCCTTGATACCCATCACTACCTCGATCATTTGTAGTTGTTGAATCTGCCAAAGGAGTGCGGAGGGACAATCTTGGTCCCGCCAATCACAGCTTGGGTTAGAGTAAGCTCAATTAGATTGAGTAAAACTAGTTAACTCAATTGGATCGAGTAGAACTATAGGCGTATTCCAACCGTTGGAAAGATAGGATAAGATCACATTTACACTAAATCTTGGGCGATTTAGCCAAAGCTAACTCAAGGTCTTTTGTAAATGTGGGTCTTGATCCTATAAATAAGAGTTGCATAGAGATGTAATCGGTAATGTGTTACCGATCGATTGTACTATGTCTTGGGCGATTTAGCCAAAACTAACTCAAGGCTTAGTATGATGTGGATCTTGTCCCGCAAGAATTATAGCTAGTTTGTATGAATCTAGTAATGTGGTTTGACCACATCCATAACTCGATTCTACAAAAATTCCTATAATTCAGTGGGAGCATCATTTGATTAAAGGCCTAATTAAATGATAAAAGGAACATGATATTAATTCTCTACATTGTATGTTGTAGATTACTATGTCGACAAACACGAACACTCTCTCTCTGCGTTCTGTCCTTGAAAAGGACAAGCTCAATGGAGCAAATTTCCTGGACTGGTACATGAACCTGAGAATTGTTCTCACCCAAGAAAGGAAGTTGTACGTCCTGGAGCAGCCCATTCCGGAGGCACCTCCTGCCACTGCCTCGCGAGCTGACAAAGATGCTTACAAGAAGCATCAAGATGATGTATTAGATGTGTCATGTCTAATGCTCGCGACCATGAACTCTGAGCTTCAGAAGCAACACGAGTTCATGAATGCTTATGATATGGTTGAACATCTTCGTCAACTATATCAAGGACAAGCAAGGCATGAGAGATATGAAGTCTCTAAGGCATTGTTTGGTTCTAAAATGCAAGATGGTACTCTCGTAGGTCCATATGTACTCAAGATGATTGGGTACATAGAAAACCTACAAAGATTGGGATTCCCCCTTGGCAAAGAGCTGGCCACTGACTTGATCTTGTAGTCTTTGCCACAAAGCTACAATCAATTTGTCATGAATTACAACATGAATGAAATTGATAAGCCACTATCTGAGATGCTCAGCATGTTGAGAACTGTTGAGCTCAAACATAAGAAGGGAAAATCTGACGCCATTTTGATGGTGCAAAAGAAGAAAGGCAAGGGCAAGAATAAAGGTAAGGGAAAGTCCCAAGCCAAGGGCAAAGGCAAGGAACTGAAACCCAAAGGAGGGGTGGCCAAGGAAGGGGCTTGCTTCCACTGCAAGGAAGTTGGGCACTAGAAGCATAACTCCAAGGCATACCTAGAAGATCTTAAGAAGAAGAGAAGTGAGACTTTTACTTCAGGTATAAATGTTATAGAAGTCAATCTATCTATTTCTTCATCATGGGTATTAGATACCGGATGTGCATCTCACATTTGTACCAATGGCAGGCGCTGAGAAATAGCAGGGTATTGACAAAGGGCGAGGTGGACCTACGAGTAGGCAATGGAGCAAGAGTTGTTGCTGTTGCTGTAGGAACTTATGATCTATCTCTTCCCTCTGGGTTTGTATTAGAATTAGATGAATATTGTTATGTGCCTGCTTTGACAAAGAACATAATTTCAGTTTCTTGCTTGGACAAGAAAGGATTTACATTTATAATAAAGAATAAATATTGTTCAGTTTATTTAAATGATATATTCTATTGTAGTGCACCTCTAATGAACGGACTCTACTTTCTAGACTTAGAGAGACCTATCTATAACATAAGTACCAAAAGGTTCAAGTAAAATGAGTTGAACCAAACTTATCTCTGGCATTGTCGCTTAAGTCACATAAATGAGAGTCGCTTATCCCAGCTCCATAAGGATAGGCTGCTGGACTCATTTGATTTTGAATCATATGAGACATGCGAATCTTGCCTTTTAGACAAGATGACCAAGACTCCCTTTATTGGACACAGCGAAAGAGCAACATATTTGTTAGGACTTATACATAGTGATGTATGTCGCCCTTTCAATGTTGTAGCTAGAGGTGGTTACATGTACTTCATTACATTTACTGATGACTTTAGTAGATATGGTTATGTGTATCTCATGACACATAAATCAGAATCCTTTGAAAAGTTCAAAGAATTCAAGAATGAAGTACAAAACTTGCTTGGCAAGAGTATTAAGATACTTCGATCAGATCGAGGTGGTGAATACCTTAGCCAAGAGTTTCGTGACTATCTAGCTGAGTGTGGGATTCTATCCCAACTCACTCCTCCTGGAATACCACAGTGGAATGGTGTAATCGAAAGGAGGAATCGTACCCTATTAGATATGGTACGATCTATGATGAGTCATACAGATCTTCCTATATCCTTTTGGGGATATGCTCTAGACACAGCAACCTTTACCCTTAATCGTGTACTATCCAAGGCTGTGATAACGGCACCATATAAGATATGGACAGGAAGAAATCCCAAGATGTATTTCATGAGGATTTGGGGTTGTGAGGCTTACGTTCGACGTCAAGTCTCAGACAAACTGGGACCCAAATCCGATAAGTGCTATTTTGTTGGATATCCCAAGGACACAAAGGGATATTACTTCTACATTCCCAGTCAGCACAAAGTGTTTGTGGCAAAGACTGGGGTTTTTCTAGAAAAACTCGTGGGAGTACGTTCGATCTTGAAGAAATTCAAGATAAGGACCATAGCACTAAAGCCTTGATGGAGGTTGAACAGGAACCACAAAGTGTTGTGGGTGATGAGATTGTTGCACAAAGAGTTGTGGAACAACCACATGTTCAGGTAGACCTACCTCTTCACAGGTCTGATAGGGTACGTTGTCAGCCTGAGAGATACTATTTCTCTTGTCTGACCATGATGACGTTATGCTCATTGAGAATGAGCCTACCTCATATCAAGAAGCTGTGATGAGCCCCGATTCTGAAAAATGGTTAGAGGCCATGAGATCCAAGATGGAATCCATGTACACCAATCAAGTATGGACTTTGGTTGATCCACCTGAAGGGGTCAAACCCATTGGGTGTAAGTGGGTCTTTAGGAGAAAGACTGATATGGATGGACTTACGCATACCTATAAGGGCCGATTGGTGGCTAAAGGTTTCAAGAAAATTCATGGTATTGACTATGATGAAACCTTTTCTCCAGTGGCGATGTTTAAGTCCATTCGGATCTTGCTTGCTATTGCAGCATACCACGATTATGAGATCTAGCAGATGGATGTCAAAACTACATTTCTGAATGGAAACTTACTCGAGGATGTATACATGAACAAGCTGAGGGTTTTGAAGATCCACAGCATACTGGGAAAGTATGCAAGCTGCAAAGGTCTATTTATGGGCAAAAGCAAGCCTCTCGGAGTTGGAATCTTCGATTCGATGATGCGATCAAACAGTTTAGTTTCATCAAGAATGAAGATGAACCTTGTGTCTACAAGAGGGTTAATGGGAACACAGTTGTCTTCCTTGTATTATATGTGGATGACATACTACTCATTGGGAATGACATCCCTTCGCTACAGTCTGTGAATACTTGGCTAGGGACGTGCTTCTCAATGAAGGACTTAGGTGAAGCAACCTGTATTCTAGGCATCAAGATCTATAGAGATAGATCTAAGAGATTGCTTGGCCTAAGTCAGAGTACATACATTGACACGGTATTACTATGGTTTGCCATGCAGAATTCCAAGAAGGGATTTCTGCCGATGTCACATGGTGTGAGTCTTTCGAAGACTCAAAGTCCCTCTTCTAGAGAGGAGAGAGACCGCATGGATAAGATCCCTTACGCATCAGCTATAGGATCTATCATGTATGTCATGTTGTGTACTCGTCCTGATGTCTCGTATGCTTTGAGCATGACGAGTAGATATCAGTCAGATCCAGGTGAGCGTCACTGGATAGCAGTCAAGAATATTCTTAAGTACTTGAGAAGGACTAAAGATTATTTCTTGATATTTGGAGGCGATGAGGAGCTAGTTGTAAAGGGTTACAGCGATTCCAGCTTCCAAACTAACCAGGATGATTATAGATCGTAGTCAGGGTTTGTGTTTTGCTTGAATAGTGGCACTGTGAGCTGGAAGAGTTAGAAGAAGGACACAGTTGCTGATTCTACAACAGAAGCCAAGTATATTGCTGCATCTGAGGCAGCAAAAGAGGCAGTTTGGATCCGCAAGTTCATTACTGAGGTTGGGGTGGTTCCTAGCATAGCATATCGCATAGAGATCTATTGTGACAACAATGGATTGATTGCACAAGCTAAGGAACCTCGCTCAAACCAGCGGACCAAACACATACTACGACGCTTCCATCTCATTCGAGAGATTATCGATAGAGGAGATGTAAAGATTTGCAGTGTACCCACAAAGGCTAACATCGCAGATCCCTTGACCAAGGCTTTGGAACAGAAAAAGCATGATGGTCACACTAGGTCATTGGTTATTAGATACTACGGTGATTGGCACTAGTGCTAGTGGGAGATTGTTAGTGAAAGCCCTAGAGCCAATCATGTGATGATTGTTGTATGGACTTTATTGTATCATATTCCTATTTATAAAGGCATAGTTATTATATTTACTTGTATTGGTGCCAATTAACTAAATATAATACTGTCCTTGAGTAGTAGGTTCTTATCTATATCAATCGATTGGTTGAATCGATAATGAGATGATATAGAGAACACTACTCTTAATCATTCCTAGTCAAGTATTAACATTCAGGGACAATGTTAATGCGTAGAGACTAACATGTAGGTCAACACGATGACTTGACCTCACAAGTCATGGATATGAGATATCAAGTTGACACATGGGTATGCATTGGAGAAAGTATACTGAATGACCCACCATGAGAAAGTATCATAGATCGTTATATGAGTGTCATATACTTGATCATGTGGCTATTAGTATGACTATTAGTCCTTAGACTTGAAGTCACCATGGTTCCCTACATAAGGAGTTGCATACTTTGGCTTCATCAAACGTCACCCGTAAATGGGTGGACTATAAAGGCGATTACTGGGTATGTAACAAATAATGAGGAGGGATGTGAGTGATGTAGATGAGATCTATCCCTCCTATATGACGGGAGTGACATCTTTATTCTTGATAGAGTGAGACCACGAAGTGCATGGCCATGCCCAAATGAGTCAATATAAGATATTGAGCTCATTTGATTAGAGTGAGTCTACTTGGAGTTCAAGATATAGATTGTACCGAGGATGACACGGTCTATGCCTCGATTGGTCAATCTAGATGTCAAAGATAGAGGGACATTGTCACATATTGTGAGAGTCACAATTAGTAGTCACAAAGGTGATTTTGGAGCTCAACATTCTTGTAACTTTGGTAGCAATGATGTGTTGCTAGATACCGCTCATTGCTTATGTTCCTAAATCTGTTTAGGGACATTGCCAATGTTACAAGAACCTATAGGGTCAAACACAAAGGGCAATTAGATGGAGATTAGGTTCATATGATGAACCATGAGGATTAGGTTCATGGGATGAACCAAATTGGATTAAGAGTAATCCAAATTAGACTAATTGATTTGGACTCAATTTGATTCAAGTGTTGAATGAGTCTAATTTAGATTTGATTCATCAAATCAATTTAAATTAATGAATAGAGATTCATTAAATTAAATTGACTTGAATCAAATGGTTGGATTTGATCAACCATGGAAGATAAGAGGTCTAGTTTGACTTGACTTGAAAGGGAAGATGAAAGGTCAAGTTTGACTTGACCAAATGTCATGTCATGATGATGACTTGGCATGGCCGGCCAATGATGATGCTCCACATCATCATTGACTTATCATGTGGTGCCACTTCATGAGGGAGACCAAGAGCCATTGGCTCTTGGAGTTACATGCATGCATGTAACCCCCCAAGTCATGAAGTGGCCAGCCACTCCATTTGATGGATGAATTCATTTTGTGAGTTACTAGAACTTCATCTTCTTCCTTGGATCATCCTCTCAAGCTCCCCTCTCCTCCTTGGCCGAAACTTCTAAGGGTGCTAGCACACTCTAGGTTTCTTTTCTCCACCTATTGCTTGTGTGGATACCAATAGAGGAGTATACACTTGACACTCTAGAGTTCCGGCAAGCTATTTGGACGAGTGGGATTTGCGAAGGGAGTCACATCGAGGGTAACACTCTCAACTTCTAGATCTAAGGTAGATCTAGGTTTACTTAGCACATACATGTTTTTATTTTAATATATCTTCGCACGGATCTGTGGCTGGACTTTCGGGGTTTCCGCAACGCAAAAAGCAATTTTTGCGGCTCGGAAAGTCCAACACATGAGACAAATGTATTCATCAAATTGTGATCATGCATTAGGTATTACATCATGATAATAGGGCAAATATCACCTAAAGCTTGATTTATCTATTTATAGGTGCATTATCATCACCTAACACTATTTCAAAAATATTGTCCCGCCATCCTAAGTCAACCAAAATATGATATAGATAAATTCCATGTGGTTGACTATCTTAGGGTTTTCCTAACCCTTAAGGATGGATTTTGGAACCCAATACAAATTTTTTCCTATGGGGTTCACTAAAAATTCCTTAGGGATCCATTTTCTAGCTATTGTTTTCTTCTTATCTTGACCCCTAGCAATTAAGCATTTATAGGCCTTTTCATTTTTCTTTTCCTTATATCCTAGGCCTTTTTTGTTGAAACTAGCTCTTTGGCTTCCTATGATCATGTTAAGGGTGTTGGAGCCTATGGTGAATTTTTCTAGGGCTTTGGTTAAGTGATCTACCGTTTCCCTTAGAGCCCTATTTTCTTCCATACATGCATCACTTACATCTAATGGCATATAAAGATCATGTAAGCATGCATCATCATTATTATCATTAAAACATGCTTTTTCTAATTTTTGTTCTAAATCTTTAATTTGATCAAGCATGCATTTGTTTTTCTTCTTTGCCCTAAACAAGTCCTTAGTGAGGCAAGAAATAATTGACATAATTTTCTTGGGGGAAAGATTGGTTACCTCACTTACCAAATCCTCTTCCGATGATGAGGATGTAGAAGAGGCTCCCCCTTCACTCGAGCTCTCCTCACTTGAGCTTGCTTCTTCATTTTCGGAGGAGGAGGAGTCTAAGTCGTCAAATGCCATTAATGTCAAATTTATGACAAAGGCATTTTCTTCCTCGGATGATGATGAGGAGGAGGAGGGATCATCCCATGTCCTTGCTTTGAGTGCTTTTGTCTTCCCTTTTTCCTTGGCTTTCTTCTCTTCTTCCTTCTTCTTACTCCCCTTCTTCTTCTTCTTCTTTTCTTTCTTCTTTCTCTTCTCCTCTTTCCTCTTGTTCAAAAGGGGACAATTATCCCTTATATGTCCCTCCCCTTGGCAATTGTAGTAAATAACCTTCCCCCTTGGTCTTCTCCTCCTATCATTAGATTTATTAAATTTAAAATCTTTTAATGCATGTCTTACCCTCCTTACCATATAGGCTTCTTCCGTGTTATCCATGGAGGAGGAGGAGGATGCTTCATCGGAGGAGGAGGAGGTCTCCATCTTCTTTTTCCCTTTGTTGGCCATCAAGGCTACTCCTCTTGAATGTTGAATTCTAAGCTCTTCTATTATTCCTTCAAGCCTTGTTTCGTGGAGCTCCATGGTTGAGAAAAATTCCTCTAAGGTGTTAACTTCTAGATTCTTGGAGATGTAAAAAGAATCCACCATTGAGCTCTATATTGAGGACCGGGGAAAGGCATCTATAGCCTTTATGAGCATGTCCCTATTTGAAAGCTTCTCTCCTACACTAGATAAACCGATTATTATCTCTTTAAATCTAGAGTGTAGTGAGGTTACCTTTTCTCCCTTTTATAATTTGATGTTTGATAGTTGGGAGCGGAGGAGGTCTCTCCTTGCAAGCTTGGCCTCCGAGGTACCTTCATGAAGCTCTACTAGCTTTTCCCACATATCCTTGGCACTAGAGCATTCCCCAATCCAGTTTACTTCTTGTTGGGGGAGTACATTGTAGGGGTGATGTTTGGCTTTTGAATTTGCCAAGTACTCTTCCCTTTGCCTCTTGCTCCATCTTGATTTTTCCAATGGCTCCCCTTCTTCATCCCTAGGCATTTCGAAACCGTTTTTCATAATTAAAAGAATTTCGAAATCTGTTTCAAAAAATACCTCCATTCTCTTTTTCCACCAAGAGAATTCTCCTTCAAACTTCGGTTGATGAATGTTCGAGTCGGCCATCTCTTGATATAGTACTTGTGTTGGCAGTTAGTCCTCAACAAGTGCCTAGGCTCTGATACCACTTGTAGGAGATCGATCGATGTGTATTGGCAGGCTAGAGGGGGGGGTGAATACCCCTCAATCGTTCGATGGTGGAATTTACTCGTCTACAAAGAATATTAGCGCAACGGAAAAAACAACAAGACGAGCAAATCAAAACAACAAGAATAAAATCAATGCTAACAAAAGGAATATAACGTGGTTCACGGCCTCGCCGCTAATCCACAGACCGATTCGTCCACGGTGAATCTGTTAGTGAAAGCCCTAGAGCCAATCATGTGATGATTGTTGTATGGTATTATTGTATCATATTCCTATTTATAAAGGCATGATTATTATATTTACTTGTATTGGTGCCAAATAACTAAATATAATAATGTCCTTGAGTAGTAGGTTCTTATCTATATCAATCGATTGGTTGAATCGATAATGAGATGATATAGAGAACACTACTCTTAATCATTCCTAGTCGAGTATTAACATTCAGGGACAATGTTAATGCGTAGAGACTAGCATGTAGGTCAACACGATGACTTGACCTCACAAGTCATGGATATGAGATATCAAGTTGACACATGGGTATGCATTGGAGAATGTATACTGAATGACCCGCCATGAGAAAGTATCATGGATCGTTATATGAGTGTCATATACTTTCTCATGTGGCTATTAGTATGACTATTAGTCCTTAGACCTGAAGTCACCATGGTTCCCTACATAAGGAGTTGCATACTTTGGCTTCGTCAAACATCACCCGTAAATGAGTGGACTATAAAGGCGATTACTGGGTATGTAACAAATTATGCGGAGGGATGTGAGTGATGTAGATGGGATCTATCCCTCCTATATGACGGGGGTGACATCGATATTCTTGATAGAGTAAGACCACGAAGTGCATGGCCATGCCCAAATGAGTCAATATGAGATATTGAGCTCATTTGATTAGAGTGAGTCTACTTGGAGTTCAAGATATAGATTGTACCGAGGATGACACGGTCTATGTCTCAATTGGTCAATCTAGATGTCAAGGATAGAGGGACATTGTCACATATTGTGAGAGTCACAATTAGTAGTCACAAAGGTGATGTTGGAGCTCAACATTCTTGTAACTTAGGTAGCAATGATGTATTGCTAGATACCGCTCATTGCTTATGTTCCTAAATTGGTTTAGGGACATTGCCAATGTTACAAGAACCTATAGGGTCACACACATAAGGGCAATTAGATGGAGATTAGGTTCATATGATGAACCATGAGGATTAGGTTCATGGGATGAACCAAATTGGATTAAGAGTAATCATAATTAGACTAATTGAGTTGGACTCAATTTGATTCATCAAATCAATTTAAATTAATGAATAGAGATTCATTAAATTAAATTGACTTGAATCAAATGGTTGGATTTGATCAACCATGGGAGATAAGAGGTCAAGTTTAACTTGACTTGAGAGGGAAGATGAAAGGTCAAGTTTGACTTGACCAAATGTCATGTCATGATGATGACTTGACATGGCCGGCCAATGATGATGCTCCACATCATCATTGACTTAGCATGTGGTGCCACCTCATGAGGGAGACCAAGAGTCATTGGCTCTTGGAGGAGTTACATGCATGCATGTAACCCCCCCCCCCTAAGAAAAGTGGCCACCCACTATTGCCATTAGATGAGTATTCATTTTGGTGGGTTACACAACTTCATCTTCTTCCTTGGATAACCCTCTCAAGCTCTCCCAACCTCCTTGGCCGAAATTCCTAAAGGGTGCTAGCACACTCTAAGGTATTTTTCTCCACCTATTGCTTGTGTGGATACCAATAGAGGAGTGTGCACTTGACACTCTCGAGTTCCGGCGAACCTTTTGGATTAGCGGGATTTGCGAAGGGCGTCGCATCGAGAGTAACTTCTTATCATGTAGATATAGAGTAGATCTAAAGGTATTAAACACATACATGTTAGTTTTATATTTTATACTTCGCACGGATCCGTGTCCGGGGCTTCCGAGGTTTCTGCAACGCAAAAAGTAGTTTTTGCGGCTCGGAAAGTCCAACAGTGGTATCAGAGCTACGTGCGAAGCATGTATGTGTTTCGTTTTTGAGGTTTTTAAATTAAATATAAAAATTACAGAATTTTATGTTTATGTAAATTTCCTATTTTTATAGAATTTTTGGGTATTTTTCTCGAAGAGTCGAAGCAACGAGTGTTGGGACACTTGTCGGCTTCAAACACCGAGAAAAACTCTCCGAAACGGTGAGTTCTAGCTTTAAGTTTTTGGGACAGCGACTTAAGTCACTGTAAGATCATAGTAGGTACACTCACAAAGTTTATTTTGTGAGTAGGGGCGCTGCCCCTATCCCCGAAAGGGGCCTTGTCCCGCGATCGCGCCCGGAAATCGCTTAGCGGGACCGTTACGGAGAGGTGACTCATAAAATTGAAAAAGAAAATAAGAAGAATTATAGAAATTTTCTATAAAAATACATAATTTAGAATTATGTATAATTCTGTGATTGTCATGGCCCAATGACCCCAATTTGATTGGATTATGATGTGTTGTAATTCATAATACGGTCTGCGTGCCATTTTTGTGGTTGTGCGTGTTGTATAGTGTATACGACCTGCGCGTCGTACCTCTTCTTTTGAAATTCTAGTTGTAAATAGTTTTAGACTCGAATGTAACTCGAGTTTCATATTTGTAATGTACAAAATGGAGCGGTGGAAAGTCCACTTGTAGATGAAGTTACGAGAAGTGTGCCGACGACACTTGGCGCTCAAAGGAAGCACTTGGAGAAGCCGCTAGCCTTAGGTTGACCGTCCGATCTTCTCATTGGCTTGAGAAGATCGTAGTAGGGCCATGACTATATCACAGTTAATTATATATATATATATATATATATATATATATATATATATATATATATATATATATATATATATATTTGATTTTGCTTGTATGTATGTGATGCATGCTAGTAGAATAATACTTGTATGTATATGATGCATGCTAGGATAATTTTCTTGTATGTATATGATGCATGCTAGAATAATGTATGTATGTATGTGATGCATGCTAATATACAATAATAAAGGCGTTAATGCGTATATGATACACATTACGATTATATTAGATCTTAATCGAATCAACTCGTAAATGTCTACCAGGTCCTTGATACCCATCACTACCTCGATCATTTGTAGTTGTTGAATGTGCCAAAGCAGAGCAACGCATATTATCTTGGTAGGGTGCTGAGGGACAATCTTGGTCCCGCCTATCACGGCTTGGGTTAGAGTAAGCTCAATTAGATTGAGTAAAACTAGTTAACTCAATTGGATCGAGTAGAACTATAGGCATATTCCAATCGTTGGAAAGATAGGATAAGATCGCATTTACACTAAATCTTGGGTGATTTAGCCAAAGCTAACTCAAGGTCTTTTGTAAATGTGGGTCTTGATCCTATAAACAAGAGTTGCATAGAGATGTAATCGGTAATGTGTTACCCACCGATCGTACTAAGTCTTGGGCGATTTAGCCAAAGCTAACTCAAGGCTTAGTATGATGTGGATCTTGTCCCGCAAGAATTATAACTAGTTTGTATGAATCTAGTAATGTGGTTTGACCACATCCATAACTCGATTCTATAAAATTCCTATAATTCAGTGGGAGCATCATTTGATTAAAAGCCTAATTAAATGATAAAAGGAATATGATATTAATTCACTGCATTGTATATTGTAGATAACTATGTCGACAAACACGAACACTCTCTCTCTGCGTTCTGTCCTTGAGAAGGACAAGCTCAATGGATCAAATTTCCTGGACTGGTACAGGAACCTGAGAATTGTTCTCACCCAAGAAAGGAAGTTGTATGTCCTGGAGCAGCCCATTCCGGAGGCACCTCCTGCCACTGCCTCGCGAGCTGACAAAGATGCTTACAAGAAGCATCAAGATAATGCATTAGATGTGTCATGTCTAATGCTCGCGACCATGAACTCTGAGCTTCAGAAGCAACATGAGTTCATGAATGCTTATGATATGGTTGAACATCTTCGTCAACTATATCAAGGAAAAACAAGGAATGAGAGATATGAAGTCTCTAAGGCATTATTTGGGTCCAAAATGCAAGATGGGACTCCCATAGGTCCATATGTACTCAAGATGATTGGGTACGTAGAAAACCTACAAAGGCTGGGATTCCCACTTGGCCAAGAGCTGGCCACTGACCTAATCTTGCAATCTTTGCCACAAGCCTACAATCAATTTTTCATGAATTATAACATGAATAAAATTGATAAGTCACTGCCAGAGATGCTCAGCATGTTGAGAACTGCTGAGCTTAACCTTAAGAAGGGAAAATCTGACACCATTTTGATGGTGCACAAAAGAAAGGCAAGGACAAGCCTAAAGGTAAGGGAAAGTCCCAAGCCAAGGGCAAAGGCAAAGAACTTAAACCCAAAGGAGGGGTAGCCAAGGAAGGGGCTTGCTTCCACTGCAAGGAAGCTGGACACGGGAAGCATAACTGCAAAGCTTACCTGGAAGATCTTAAGAAGAAAAGAAGTGAGACTTCTACTTCAGGTATAAATGTTATAGAAGTCAATATATCTATTTCTTCATCATGGGCATTAGATACCGGATGTGCATCTCACATTTGTACCAATGTGCAGGCGCTGAAAAATAGTAGGGCATTGAGAAAGAGCTAGGTGGACCTACGAGTAGGCAATGGAGCAAGGGTTGTTGTTGTTGCTGTAGGAACTTATGATATATCTGTTAGTGAAAGCCCTAGAGTCAATCATATGATGATTGTTGTATGGACTTTATTGTATCATATTCCTATTTATAAAGACATGGTTATTATATTTACTTGTATTGGTGTCAAATAACTAAATATAATAATGTCCTTGAGTAGTAGGTTCTTATCTATATCAATCGATTAGTTGAATCGATAATGAGATGATATAGAGAACACTACTCTTAATCATTCCTAGTCGAGTATTAACATTCAGGGACAACGTTAATGCATAGAGACTAGCATGTAGGTCAACATGATGACTTGATCTCACAAGTCATAGATATGAGATATCAAGTTGGCACATGGGTATGCATTGGAGAATGTATACTGAATGACCCGTCATGAGAAAGTATCATGGATCGTTATATGAGTGTCATATGTTAGGGCAATCTCTTGCCGTAATATGGTTTTGATGGTGTGGCAAAGGGTTTAAGTTAGTGTGTTATGTTGATTTGATATGTGCGTTGAAGTCGTGCAGGACTTAGTAATTCGCACATGGAGCCTTGGCGGGTTCTCCCTCACAACCTCGGTCCTTGAGTCGGTGAAGGATGACTTTGCGGAAGTCGTGCGCTTGGAGCATCCGAGGGACCACCGGACGAGATGACTTGAAGTGAAGCCAAGGAAGCAGACTTCGGAGGCAAGAGACGCGAAGAAGCATTGCAGAGTCGTGCGCCTGATGCTGCCGAGGGACGTGGCCGCGAACGAAGTGAGCTTTGGCGAGGGACTTCGAGTGAGATGAGAGAATGAGTGAAATGTGTTAGTAATATATGAGAGATGTCCTAAGGCAATCGCCTTATGTATGAACCATTTATATGATAAATAAAGATTCACTATTTGAGTATACATGTTTTATGTATTTGATTGGATCTTAAACTCATTTACTGAATGTCCACGATACGATTCACAGCATGAGAGAATTTGTGATTGGATCACAACTACTGAGTATCTCTACATGTGTAATTGTGATGTGTCGGAATTATCCCTAGTCGATGAATTGATGGATTTGGACACCATCAATTCTGTCGAGACTAGCACGAGGTATACTCCTTGGTGTATCCAAGCAGCTGATTCTCACTGGCTGGAGACATTATGATGTCCGGTGTTAATCATGGATGCTAGTTATGGTAACTAGTTCATTGGAGTGACCAGCCGTAAGACTTCATATGGTTCTCTGCATATATAGATATGTCAATGAAGTTCTTACTGTGGCTTAAGTGCAATGTTCCTTTGACTTGCGGTATTCAAGTCATCTTAATCATGGAGACTTATGCTTTGACATCTTAAGCAAACATCTCTAAGGAGATGTGGACCCGAGATGATTGGGTATAAGTCAAAATGATCGAAGGTGTTTGAATAGCCTATAAAGGATTCACCGCTCCTTGCGAGGAGATGTATACCCATGGCCTCTCGTCAGATTGTTACTAAAGTCTTTGGCCAAAGCATTACATGTTTAGAGTAAGGTACTCTTCGATACATGTGGAGTAACTAGAATCCGTAGGATGAGGAATTGATACTTGGGCTAGGTGTGACGTAGTCAGCCTAGTGGGGACTGACACTATAGACCATGTCCTGAACCAAGTGGGTATAAGATGAGTGAAGGGAATGGAGCACGACTCATTCGAGCTGCTGAAGGGTTCCAGAAATAGTTCTGGATCAACCGTTGATCTTTTCGGTTAATTGGAGATCATGATGTACTACTAGGTGCCACTCATGATCGTTCTATAATTAATGGTTAATTATAGACGACCAACATAAACCGAGAACCTATTTGGTCACACACACAACGAGCATAATCCGAAGGATTTAAAACGAGCTTGAGAATGTGATTCTCAGACCGAGAGAAACTAGGTTTGGTTGGAACAAACATAAAGCGAGCATGAAATCGTTTCAGTCGCAATGGAAGCGTGGATGGGCCGAGTCTTATGAAGACGTAATAGATGAAACAAAATGGTTTGGTTCTAATCCAATGGATAAGAATAAACCAAAGGGTTTAGTTTATTTTAAACGAATGAACCAAAAGTTGGTTCGGTTCGTTTTAATTTAAAATAAACCATCATGGTTCGGTTTATTTTAACTTATCTTAATGGAGCGGGTTAACGGGCCTAATGGTTATGATCCAATAACCATTAAGAGAATTAGTTCTCTATAAAAGAGGGCTTAAGGAATAATTAAGCCCTAATCCAAGCCCTAGCAAAAGTTGCCGCCCACCCCATTGAAGGAGTTTTTCGGCGCCAACCCTAAGCTTGCCGCCCAGCTCCTTGTGCCGCCGTCCAGCTCCTTGCCGGCGTCCAAGCTTCAGCCGGTGAACCCTCCGGCGACCCTCCGGTGATCTTCCTAGGCCTCGGTGAAAAGGTGAGCACTTGGCTTCCTTGTTTTGGCCGGCGCCTACTCCTCCACCAAGCTGTCCAGTTTTCTGGACAGCTTCTTCTCCTCTCGTCGGAGCGTCGTTTGGACGACGGTTAGAGCTCCGACAGCGGCTAACTTACCGGGGATTCAATCTCCGGTAATCCTCTGAGATGGAGGACGAAGGATTCGTCAATTGGTTGACGAATACCTCTCCAGAGAAGCGAGTTTTGAGGACTCATATTAGGATCCGAATTTGGATTCGGATCGTGATCATCTCTCGATCACGTCGTCTTCAACACGAGGCTAGTAACCCGTACGAGGACGAAGCTCGTGGCTTAGCGAAGTCATCCCGAGGAACTCGGCGTGGATACGAATAGAGGCGATTCTAGCGAGGATCGTTCCGGTTGATGTCATTCCCGCTACACGTCATACGAAAGGTATAACGTAGATAAATTTCCTTTTATTGCAAATTTAAATTTACGGTTATGTCTACACTTGTTGTAATATGCATGCGTGTGTTGTGTGTATTGTAATAAATGTAGATTTATTATTTTTATTGCTTCCGCTGTGTTCATGTTTACGAAACGTGATCGAACACACACGCCACGGTGCCGGAAACCCAACAGTGGTATCAGAGCCCAGGTTGTGTTTCGACATAATCGTAAAAATGGTTTTGCGATAGTCATAATGTATTTCTGGAAATTTTCTAATTTTGGAAATTTAGAAGTATTTATGGAAATTTTTCAATTTTGGAAAGTCTAGAAGTATTTATGGAAATCTTCCACTTTTGGAAAGTTGGAAGTATTTATGGAAATTGATATTTTCATAAATAAAATATTTGATTAGATTCTGGAAATTTGTTTCCTAATTTAATCATGATTTGATTTGGGAAATCAAATCTTAAAATATTTTTATTTCCATAATTAGTTTTAATGATTTAGGAAATTGGTTTCCTAAAGAGATTTTCCTTAATCAAATAATTACATGAATAAAATATGTGATTAGATTTGGAAATTTGTTTCCTAATTTAATTATGATTTGATTTGGAGAATCAAATCTTAAACATATTTTATTTCCATAAATAGTTATGACATATAAGGAAATTACATACATGACATAATTGTATGCCATGTAATTGCATTAGATGCATAACATTATGCCATGCGTGTCGTGACATGTAGATGTATGCCATGTATGTCATGCCATGTAAATAATAGTTATTTGCATGCAAAGAGGATGAGACATAAAAACCCTTAAACAATATTAAAGCCTACACCTTCCATTAATATGGTTAGAACCAGAGTTCCGTTTCTTGTTTGGGTTGTTGGACTCTCTCCAAGCCCGGCTCGAACCCGAACATGTTCAAACCATGGAATAGTTTAATACTAATATGGTAAGAGTCAGAGGTCAATCGTTAGCTTTGGTTGTTGGACTCTCTCCAAGCTGGGCTAATTGGTTGAATGCGCTCTAACCATATTAAAACTATTTCCGATTAATGGGTTGGCTTTAACCTGGAGCATCGGCTTGTTGGACTCTCTCCAAGGTCGATGTAAAGGGAGGTGAAGTTGGGTGCTATGCATATGATGCATACTTGTTAATGTGTTAACAACCCAACGTATGTGTGAACATTCAATTAGTTGATAGCACATTGCGATAGTTGCATATACGTGATATGCAATCGGTATAGACGATACCTACCGTCGTAGTTATGAATGGCTTGTTGGACTCTCTCCAAGGTTGTTCATAACTATGATGGATATCAGCCCATTCGGAGATGGACCTACGATCTCCCGAAGTGATTTTGGGGTTTTTGAAATTTGAAAAATGAATAGGATTTATAAATGTATATTGATGCATTTTAAAATTATTTTCTCATATATGCTCGTTTTGTATTTCTAGGTCAATAAATTGATCATGACGTCTTTGAATTTGCGCACTATTTTGGATTCGAACAAACTGATTGGGCCTAACTTCCTGGACTGGCTTAGAAACCTGAGAATTGTTCTCATGGCGGAAAAGCTTGCATATGTCCTTGAAGAGCCTCTTCCTGACCGTCCTAAGGACGATGCAACTCCAGACCAAATGTTGGTCTATCAGAAGCATGTGACAGATTCTGAGCTGGCGAGTTGCATCATGCTAGCGGCGATGGTACCTGAGCTGCAAAAGCAGCATGAGCATATGGATTCTAATACTATAGTCTTCCATCTTCATGAGTTGTTCGATGAGCAAGCGAGATCTGAAAGGTTCGAGGTCTCTAGGCTCCTCTTCACCACGAAGATGCAAGAAGGTTCATCTGTAGTGCAGTTTGTGCTAAAGATGAACGGGTACATCGAGCGACTAGCTACCCTCGGGTTTGTGATGGATCATGAGTTAAGTATTGACTTAATTCTGCATTGTTTGCCCAAGAGTTTCTCACAATTTGTGATGAACTATCGGATGAACAAATTAGAATCCACCATTCCCGAGCTCCTCAATATGCTGAAGACTGTGGAGCCTTCTGTGAAGCATGAGGAGAAGGCGGTTCTGTTAGTTGATTCCTCAAAGAAAGGTTCTAAGAGGAAGGCAAAAGAACAGAAGAAAGGAAAGAAGAAAAAGGCAAAGAAGGCAGAACCAGCGCAAAAGGGAACTTGCCATCACTGTGGCAAGGAAGGCCACTGGCGAAGAAACTGCAAGATTTATCTTGAGTCCATGAAGAAGAAGAAAGCATCCGATGCCCCATCCTCTTCAGGTATCTTCGTTATTGATTGTCATTCTATTTCCTTAGACACTTGGGTATTGGATACTGGGTGTGGCTCACATATATGTAATGACATATAGGGGCTAAGGAATAGAAGAAGACTTGTCAGAGGGGAGTCAAATTTGCGAGTTGGCAATGGAGCAAAGGTTGCTGCGGTCGCCATCGGAACTTATTTGCTGAAGCTCCCTAGTGGACTAGTCTTAGAACTGGAAAATTGCTATTATGTTCCTTCTCTAATAAAAAACATTGTTTCTATTTCCTGTTTAAATAGAAATGGTTTCCATTTGACGTTTAGTAACAATTGTTGTTATATAACTTTGAATGCCGTACTTTATGGAACTGGAACCTTGAGTAATGGCATTTATACGTTGGACGTGTCCAGTGACATTTTCAATATCGAAGCGAGCAACACGCATGCTCGAAAGGATAATTAAATAGACTCATATATGTGGCATTGTCGTCTTGGCCATATAAGCAAGAAACGCATGTCCGAATTACACCGATGTGGAATTCTGGAATCGTTTGAATTGGATTCATACGATACATGCGAATCATGCTTAAAAGGCAATATGACTAAGTTACCTTTTACTGGAAAAGGTGAACGAGTGGGAGAGTTATTAGGACTAATACATACTGATGTATGTGGACCTATATCAACTCAAGCATTAGGAGGCTATAGCTACTTCATTACCTTCACCGATGATCACTCACGGTTTGGGTATGTGTTCTTGATGAAACACAAGTCTGAAGCCTTTGAAAGGTTCAAAGAATTCAGAAATGAAGTAGAGAAACAACATGATAAGAGTATTAAAATACTTCGATCGGATCGAGGTGGTGAATACTTAAGTCAAGAGTTTCTTGATTATCTAAGAGACAATGGTATATTGTCTCAATGGACTCCGCCATATACACCACAGCATAATGGTGTATCTGAGAGGCGTAACTGGACCTTGTTGGACATGGTCAGGTCAATGATGAATCATGCGACTCTTCCCAAGTCCTTTTGGGGTTATGCACTTCAGACAGCTGTTTACTTGTTAAACAGAATGCCTACCAAGGTAGTCTCAACTACTCCATATGAGATATGGAATAGTAAGAAACCTCATGTATCTTACTTGAAGATATGGGGTTGTCCTGCTTATGTGAAGCGGACTGTATCAGACAAATTGGATGCTAAGTCTGATAAATGTCTATTTGTTGGATACCCTAAGGAAACAAGGGGTTACCAATTCTATCATCCTGTGGAACAAAAGGTGTTTGTTTCAAGGCATGCTGTGTTTCTAGAGAAAGAGTTTCTCTTGCAAGAAAACAGTGGGAGTGTCATCGAGCTTGAGGAGGCTCGAGAGACTCAAATAGACATTGATGAGATACCTGGTGAAGCGCAACAGCCGAAAACTCATAGTGATGAGCAATCGGCTGGACCTATTGTAACACCACATCTTCGTAGATCTGGTAGAACATGCAATATTCCTGAGAGATATGGATTTCTCGTAAGTGAATCGAACGACGTGTTACTCATTGATGATGAGGAGCCTACCAGTTATGAAGAAGTGCTGACAAGTTCAGAAAGGGATAAGTGGCTTGGTGCCATGAAGTCGGAAATGGATTCCATGTATGAAAACCAAGTTTGGAACTTGGTTGACCCACCTGAAGGTATAAAGCCTATAGGGTGCAAGTGGGTTTTCAAGAAGAAAATCGACATAGATGGTAATGTGATTACCTATAAGGCTAGATTGGTGGCGAAAGGATATCGTCAAAAACAAGGTGTTGATTATGATGAAACCTATTCGCCTGTAGCTATGCTTAAATCCATTCGGATGCTCCTGGCCATAGCGGCTCATTATGATTATGAGATATGGCAGATGGATGTGAAAACAGCTTTCCTTAATGGAAACCTGCTCGAGGACGTGTATATGATACAGCCTGAGGGTTTCACATCGGTTGATAAAACCAAGGTATGTAAATTGCGACGGTCCATTTATGGATTGAAGCAAGCATCCAGGAGCTGGAATATCCGTTTTGATGAGACAATCAAAAAGTTTGATTTCTCACAAAATCCAGACGAACCTTGTGTGTACAAGAAGGTTAGTGGGAGTGCAGTCGTATTCCTAGTATTGTATGTCGACGACATACTACTTATAGGAAATGATGTTTCAATCTTACAGTCAGTGAAGGTTTGGTTATCCAAGACATTCTCCATGAAAGACCTGGGAGAAGCAACCTACATCCTCGGGATTAAGATCTATAGAGATAGATCGAAATGGTTGCTTGGTCTTTCGCAGTCTACATATATAGACCGAGTGCTAAAGAGGTTTAGCATGTCGGAATCCAAGAAAGGTTTCCTACCCATCAGGCGTGGGGTACACCTTTCAAAGTCTATGTGTCCGCGCGCAGAAGATGAGAGGATTTGCATGAGTAAGATTCCCTATGCATCCGCAATAGGATCTATCATGTATGCTATGTTATGTACGAGGCCTGATGTATCGTATGCTCTGAGTGTCACGAGCAGATACCAGTCCGATCCAGGAATGGATCATTGGGTGGCTGTTAAGACGATCCTTAAGTACTTAAGAAGAACTAAGGATGTGTTCCTAATATATGGAGAAGGGGACATGGTGATACACGGGTATACGGATGCCAGCTTCCAGACAGACAAGGATGATTCCAGGTCTCAGTCTGGATACGTGTTCACCTTGAATGGGGGCGCAGTGAGTTGGAAAAGTTCCAAACAAGAGACTGTAGCGGATTCTACTACTGAGGCAGAATACATTGCAGCTTCGGAAGCAGCAAAGGAAGCGGTTTGGATCAAGAAGTTCGTTCATGAACTTGGTGTGATTCTGGCCATTGTTGAAGCAATACCGGTCTACTGCGACAACAATAGAGCAATTGCACAGGCGAAAGAGCCAAGGTCTCATCAACGATCCAAACATGTGCTTCGCCGCTATCATCTTATCAGAGAGATCATCAGTAGGAACGAAATACAAATCGAGAAAATTCCCACTGAAAGGAACTTAGCGGATCCCTTGACTAAGGCATTACCTCAAAATAAGTTTGAGGGTCATGTTCGAGCTTATGGTATTGGATACCGTAGCGATTGGCATTAGGCCAAGTGGGAGTCTGTAAGTAATATATGAGAGATGTCCTAAGGCAATCGCCTTATGTATGAACCATTTATATGATAAATAAAGATTCACTATTTGAGTATACATGTTTTATGTATTTGATTGGATCTTAAACTCATTTACTGAATGTCCACGATACGATTCACAGCATGAGAGAATTTGTGATTGGATCACAACTAGTGAGTATCTCTACATGTGTAATTGTGATGTATCGGAATTATCCCTAGTCGATGAATTGATGGATTTGGACACCATCAATTCTATCGAGACTAGCACGAGGTATACTCCTTGGTGTATCCAAGCAGCTGATTCTCACTGGCTGAAGACATTGTGATGTCCGGAGTTAATCGTAGATGCTAGTTATGGTAATTAGTTCATTGGAGTGACCAGCCGTAAGACTTCATATGGTTCTCTGCATATATAGATATGTCAATGAAGTTCTTACTGTGGCTTAAGTGCGATGTTCCTTTGACTTGCGGTATTCAAGTCATCTTGATCATGGAGACTTATGCTTTGACATCTTAAGCAAACATCTCTAAGGAGATGTGGACCCGAGATGATTGGGTATAAGTCGAAATGATCGAAGGTGTTTGAATAGCCTATAAAGGATTCACCGCTCCTTGCGAGGAGATGTATACCCATGGCCTCTCGTCGGATTGTTACTAAAGTCTTTAGCCAAAGCATTACATGTTTAGAGTAAGGTACTCTTCGATACATGTGGAGTAACTAGAATCCGTAGGATGAGGAATTGATACTTGGGCTAGGTGTGACGTAGTCAGCCTAGTGGGGACTGACACTATAGACCATGTCCTGAACCAAGTGGGTATAAGATGAGTGAAGGGAATGGGGCACGACTCATTCGAGCTGCTGAAGGGTTCCAGAAATAGTTCTGGATCAACCGTTGATCTTTTCGGTTAATTGGGGATCATGATATACTACTAGGTGACACTCATGATCGTTCTATAATTAATGGTTAATTATAGACGGCCAACATAAACCGAGAACCTATTTGGTCACACGCACAATGAGCATAATCCGAAGGATTTAAAACGAGCTTGAGAATGGGATTCTCAGACCGAGAGAAACTAGGTTTGGTTGGACCAAACATAAAGTGAGCATGAAATCGTTTCAGTCGCAATGGAAGCGTGGATGGACTGAGTCTTATGAAGACGTAATGGATGAACCAAAATGGTTTGGTTCTAATCCAATGGATAAGAATAAACCAAAGGGTTTGGTTTATTTTAAACGAATGAACCAAAAGTTGGTTCGGTTCGTTTTAACTTAAAATAAACCATCATGGTTCGGTTTATTTTAACTTATCTTAATGGAGCGGGTTAACGGGCCTAATGGTTATGATTCAATAACCATTAAGAGAATTAGTTCTCTATAAAAGAGGGCTTAAGGAATAATTAAGCCCTAATCCAAGCCCTAGCAAAAGTTGCTGCCCACCCCATTGAAGGAGTTTTTCGGCGCCAACCCTAAGCTTGCCGCCCAGCTCCTTGTGCCGTCGGCTCCTTGCGGCGTCAAGCTTCCGGTGAACCCTCCGGCGACCCTCCGGTGATCTTCCTAGGCCTCGGTGAAAAGGTGAGCACTTGGCTTCCTTGTTTTGGCCGGCGCCTACTCCTCCACCAAGCTGTCCAGTTTTCTGGACAGCTTCTTCTCCTCTCGTCGGAGCGTCGTTTGGACGACGGTTAGAGCTCTAACAGCGGCTAATTTACCGGGGATTCGATCTCCGGTAATCCTTTGAGGTGGAGGACGAAGGATTCGTCAATTGGTTGACGAATACCTCTCCGGAGAAGCGAGTTTTGAGGACTCGTATTAGGATCCGAATTTGGATTCGGATCGTGATCATCTCTTGATCACGTCGTCTTCAACACGAGGCTAGTAACCCATACGAGGACGAAGCTCGTGGCTTAGCGAATTCATCCCGAGGAACTCGGCGTGGATATGGATAGAGACGATTCTAGCGAGGATCGTTCCGGTTGATGTCGTTCCCGCTACACGTCATACGAAAGGTATAACGTAGATAAATTTCCTTTTATTGCAAATTTAAATTTACGGTTATGTCTACACTTGTTGTAATATGCATGCGTGTGTTGTGTGTGTTGTAATAAATGTAGATTTATTATTTTTATTGCTTCCGTTGTGTTCATGTTTACAAAACGTGATCAAACACACACACGCCGCGGTGCCGGAAACCCAACAAAATGTAAGTAGCTCATTAGGTGAACTTGGCCGAATGGCTGAGTGTCGGAGACTTGACCGCAAGGGTTAAGGTTTACCCGACCGCCGGAAGCTCAAACTTATGTTAAGTTTGAGTTTTACACGGCACCAGTCGACTGCCAAGTCATGGCAGTCGACTGCTCTGAGTCGAGTGTGTTCGACTGGTATCCGACTGATGGGTTTATGCCCAGCAGTCGACTGCCATGAAATGGTAGTCGACTGCCAGAGGATATCGCGGGCACATAACCGCTCGTAGCCGACTGGGCAGTCGACTAAGGAGGCAGTAGTCGACTGGTGAGGTCCATCAGTCGACTGCCAAGAGTTCTGTTGGACTACAATGGTCGGGATCCGACGTGTTCGGAGGCCGTTGTAGTGACGGCAGTCGACTGCCAAGGGCAGCAGTCGACTGGTGGCGGCCAACGGGAAGAAATCAGCCCTCTCTATTAAAAGAGAGGGTGTGAGCCTTTGAGAGGCTAATGCTTCTGCTCTAAGTGATCTTCCTAGTGCCCCACCAGCTCTAAACTCTTCTTACTTGTTTTTACTCCATTCTATTTGTAAGAAGAGTGATCTTGATTGTAAAGGTTACCTCCACCTAGCTTGGTGCAAAGGAGAGACCAATAGTGATTGACTTTGGAGGAGTGATTCACCTTGGACGAATCGGGATCGTGGATTAGCGGCGTAGCCGTGAACCACGTTACATCTTCTTGTTAGCCTTTGTATTTTCGTTTATTGCTTTGTCTTTATTGTTTATGCTTCCGCTTGCACTAACGATTGTGTAGACGAGCAAACGAAGGAGAGAATTCCGACATCCATCGTAAGAGGGCTATTCACCCCCCTCTAGCCGGCCATTCGATCCCCTACAAGTGGTATCAGAGCCAAGGAAAGCTTGCCGAGGACTAACCGCCACAACAAGCAACTTTCGAAATGGCCGGCTCCAACATTCATCCTCCGAAGTTTGAAGGAGAATTCGCTTGGTGGAAGAAGCGAATGGAGGTATTTTTCGAAACGGATTTTGATATTATGATTACAATGGAATCCGGTTTCGTTTTGCCTAGGGATGAAGAGGGGAAGCCAATAGAGAAATCTAGGTGGACCAAAAGGCAAAGGGAAGAGCACCTTGCAAATTCAAAAGCCAAGCATCATCTCTTCAATGTGCTCCCCCAACAAGAAATCAACTGAATAGGAGAATGCCTAAGCGCCAAGGAGATGTGGGAGAAGCTAATTGAGCTTCATGAAGGCACATCCGAGGCAAAGCTAGCAAGGAGAGATCTCCTCCGCTCCCAACTATCCAACATTAAATTAGAAAAGGGAGAAAAGGTAACTTCTTTGCATTCTAGATTCAAAGAAATTTTAAATGGACTAACAAGTGTAGGAGAAAGGCTCTCCAATCGCGATATGATAATGAAGGTCATAGATGCTTTCCCCCGATCATCCAAGTGGAGTTCAATGGTGGACTCATTTTACATTTCAAAGAATCTAGAGGTAAGTACTCTAGATGAATTTTTCTCCACTATGGAATTACATGAATCTAGGCTTGAAGGAATACAAGAAGAGCCTAGAATTCAACCCTCAAGAGAAGTAGCTTTGATAGCGAACAAGGGGAAGAAGAAGATGGAAATCCCCTCCTCCTCCGATGATGAAGCATCCTCATCCTCCTCCATGGATAGCACCGAAGAAGCATATATGGTAAGGAGGGTAAGACGTGCTTTAAAGGGTTTTCATTTTAATAAATCTAATGATAGGAATAGAAGACCAAGGGGGAAGGTCATATGCTACAATTGCCAAGGAGAGGGGCACATAAGGGACAATTGTCCTCTCCTAAACAAGAGCAAGGAAGAGAGGAAAAAGAAAGAAGAAAAGAAGAAGAAAAAGGGGAGCAAGAAAAAGAAGGAAGAGGAGAAGAAGACAAAAGAAAAGGGGAAGACCAAAGCTCTAAAGGCAAGGACTTGGGATGACCCATCCTCATCCTCCTCATCATCATCGGATGAGGAGAATGCCTTTGTCACCAATTTGGCCTTGATGGCCTTTGATGACTTGGATTGCTCTTCATCCGAAAATGAAGGATCAAGCTCAAGAGGAGAGAGCTCAAGTGAAGGGGGAGCTTCTACATCCTCCTCATCCGAAGAAGAAGAAGAGGATATGGAAACTATGGTAACGAAAGTCTCTCCTAAGAAAATAGTTTCTATAATTTCGAGTTTAACTAAGGACTTATTTGGAATGAAAAAGAAAAATAAAAGCATGCTTAATCAAATTAAGGCATTGGAAAATAAGCTAGAAAATGCATGCTTAAATGATAATATTTCTTCTAGCTTAAATGATGCATGCTCACATGATCTTTATGTGCCATTAGATGTTAGTGATGCATGTATAAATGAAAATAGGGCCCTAAGGGAAAAGGTAGACTATTTAACCAAAGCCCTAGAAAAATTCACAATTGGCTCCAACACATTAAATATGATTATTGGGAGCCAAAGAGCTAGCTTCAACAAAAAGGGCCTAGGCTATAAGGAAAAGAAAAATGAAAATGCCTACAAATGCCTAATAGCTAATGACAAGATAAGAAGAAAGTAATAGCTAGGAAATGGATCCCCAAGGAATACTTAGTAAACCCAATAGGAAAGAACTTATTTTGGGTTCCAAAATCCATCCTTAAGGGTTAGGATAACTCTAGGGTAGTCAACCATATGCAATTGACCTATATCATATTTTGGTTGACTTAGGATGGCGGGACAATATTTTTAAATAGTGTTGGGTGATGATAACGTGCCCATAAATAGATAATAATGTTTAAATCATGATGATTAATGTAATTGCTATGTATGTTTGAAATCATGATTTATGATTTTAATATTTGGCAGGTAATCATGAGAAATAGGGTTGAATCATGCTTTAGGTGATACTTTGCTTATTATCATCATATAATACCTAATGCATGATTATTATTCAATGAATACATGTATTTCATGATCATAATGTAGAATTAATTGACATATGCCTTTATGATCATGATGGTTGTTAGGTTGATACTTAACCATGATAGAATTGCATGAATACAAGGGTTAAGTATATACAAATACCCCCTAGGATGCATCTCACACTCACTATAGGCTAACTTGATTGCAAACATAGCATGGGTGAGATGTTAGGATGATACAAATGTCCACTAATGCCTATGGCATGTAGATGGTCATTTAAAGTATCGACATAGCAATAATAGACCAATCATGGGGAAGGCTTATGTTTAATTCATAGACATATTGCCCAAAGATCATGGTTGGATATTTCATATGTTTTCAAAACAATTTCTTAATCTAAAATCTATGTATTCATGTTTTGAAATAATTCAAAGCAAGACTAGGTGTTAAAATGGATACTCTTATGATCAAAAACCTAATAATTTTTAAAGCTTATGGATTTTTGGCAAATACGTGGAAATATAATAATTTTTCATGAAAACCTATTTTTCACTGAGATATATTTAAAATAAATGTGTTCCCAAAATTTCATGATTTTTTGAATTTTCTGTAATTTTTAATGCATTTCTGAAATTCGCCCAGAAAATCAGAATTTCAGAATCCATTGTGCCAGTCGACTGCCATACTGATAGCAGTCGACTGATAACCTGAAAAATAGCCCAATATTTTCTGATTTCAGATTTTAATCAAGTTTTTGGGTTTCTCTTTCTACTATACTTGATGCCATGAGTTTATAAATTAGGATTAATCTTTTTGATGGTGTCAAAGGGGGAGAAATGTATGTTTAAGTAAAATGTATGTTTAAGTAAAGGGGAGCATATTTAGGGGGAGAAATTATTATGCTTATGATAGGGGGAGAACATTTTTATGGGGAGTTTCATGGATTAAGGGGGAGTTGCATGTTGCTATATCATGTTTATCTTTACATGCTTTCTTACCTTAGAATTTATATCAAATGTTTTTACCTAACTTAAATGGATTGCCACACATCAAAAAGGGGGAGATTGTTAGGGCAATCTCTTGCCGTAATATGGTTTTGATGGTGTGGCAAAGGGTTTAAGTTAGTGTGTTATGTTGATTTGATATGTGCATTGAAGTCGTGCAGGACTTAGTAATTCGCACATGGAGCCTTGGCGGGTTCTCCCTCACAACCTCGATCCTTGAGTCGGTGAAGGATGACTTTGCAGAAGTCGTGCACTTGGAGCATCCGAGGGACCGCCGGACGAGATGACTTGAAGTGAAGCCAAGGAAGCAGACTTCGGAGGCAAGAGATGCGAAGGAGCATTGCAGAGTCGTGCGCCTGATGCTGCCGAGGGACGTGGCCGTGAACAAAGAGAGCTTCGGCGAGGGACTTCGAGTGACATGAGAGAATGAGTGAAATGTAAGTAGCTCATTAGGTGAACTTGGTCGAATGGCTGAGTGTCGGAGACTTGACCGCAAGGGTTAAGGTTTACCCAACCGTCGGAAGCTCAAACTTATGTTAAGTTTGAGTTTTACACGCACACCGACCGCTAAGTCATGGCCGATCGCCTGAAGTCGAGTGTGTTCGACCGTATTCGATCGATGGGTTTATGCCCGTGAGTCGATCGCATGAAATGGCATCGATCGCCAGAGGATATCGCGGCACGAATCGCTCGTAGCCGATCGGGCCGACCAGGAGGCAAGAATGATCGGTGAGGTCCATCGATCGCCAAGAGTTCCGTTGGACTACAACGGTCGGGATCCGATGTGTTCGGAGGCCGTTGTAGTGACGCAACGATCGCCAAGGGCGAGCGACCGGTAGTGCGGCCAACGGGAAGAAATCAGCCCTCTCTATAAAAAGAGAGGGTGTGAGCCTTTGAGAGGCTAATGCTTATGCTATAAGTGATCTTCCTAGTGCCCCACAAGCTCTAAACTCTTCTTACTTGTTTTTACTCCATTCTATTTGTAAGAAGAGTGATCTTGATTGTAAAGGTTACCTCCACCTAGCTTGGTGCAAAGGAGAGACCAATAGTGATTGGCTTTGGAGGAGTGATTCACCTTGGACGAATCGGGATCGTGGATTAGCGGCGTAGCCGTGAACCACGTTACATCTTCTTGTTAGCATTTGTATTTTCGTTTATTGCTTTGTCTTTATTGTTTATGCTTCCGCTTGCGCTAACGATTGTGTAGACGAGCAAACGAAGGAGAGAATTCCGACATCCATCGTAAGAGGGCTATTCACCCCCCTCTAGCCGGCCGTTCGATCCCCTACATCATATACTTTCTCATGTGGCTATTAGTATGACTATTAGTCCTTAGACCTAAAGTCACCATGGTTCCTTACATAAGGAGTTGCATACTTTGTCTTCGTCAAACGTCACCCGTAAATGGGTGGACTATAAAGGCGATTACTGGGTATGTAACAAATTATGCGGAGGGATGTGAGTGATGTAGATGGGATCTATCCCTCCTATATGACGGGAGTGACATCGATATTCTTGATAGAGTGAGACCACGAAGTGCATGGCCATGCCCAAATGAGTCAATATGAGATATTGAGCTCATTTGATATGAGTGAGTCTACTTGGAGTTCAAGATTTAGATTATACCGAGGATGACACGGTCTATGCCTCGATTGGTCAATCTAGATGTCAAAGATAGAGGGACATTGTCACATATTGTTAGAGTCACAATTAGTAGTCACAAAGGTGATGTTGGAGCTCAACATTCTTGTAACTTGGGTAGCAATGATGTGTTGCTAGATACCGCTCATTGCTTATGTTCCTAAATCGGTTTAGGGACATTGCCAACGTTACAAGAACCTATAGGGTCACACACATTAGAGCAATTAGATGGAGATTAGGTTCATATGATGAACCATGAGGATTAGGTTCATGGGATGAACCAAATTGGATTAAGAGTAATCCAAATTAGACTAATTGAGTTAAACTCAAGTTGATTCAAGTGTTGAATGAGTTTAATTTATATTTGATTCATCAAATCAATTTAAATTAATGAATAGAGATTCATTAAATTAAATTGACTTGAGTCAAGTGGTTAGATTTGATCAACCATGAGAGATAAGAGGTCAAGTTTGACTTGACTTGAGAGGGAAGATGAAAGGTCAAGTTTGACTTGACCAAATGCCATGTCATGATGATGACTTGGCATGGCCGGCCATTGATGATGCTCCACATCATCATTGACTTTGTCAGTTGGTGCCACATCATGAAGGAGACCAAGGGTCATGGGAGTTGCATGCATGCATGTAACCCCCTCTCCATGAAGTGGCCGGCCACTTCTAGATCTAATTAGAATTCATTTGGTGAGTTATTCCAACTTCATCTTCAACCTTGGATCAATTTTCCCTCAAGCTCTCCTTCTTCTTCCTCATCTTGCCGAGACCTTCTAGGAGTGCTAGCACACTCAAGATTGTATTTTCTCCAACTATTGCTTGTGTGGATACCAATAGAGGAGTGTGCACTTGACACTCTCAAGTTCCGGCAACCCTTTTGGACGAGCGAGATTTGCGAAGGGCGTCGCATCGAGGGTAATGATCTCACCTCTTAGATCTAAGGTAGATCTAGGGTTTTTTTAGTAAGCACATACATGTTTTGTTTTAATACATCTTTGCATGGATCCATGGCTAGGGCTTCCGAGGTTTCCGCAACACAAAAAGCGGTTTTTGCTGCTCGGAAAAACCCAACAGTGGTATCAGAGCCACGTGTGAAGCATGTATGTGTTTCATTTTTGTAATTTTTGTATTAGATATAAAAATTACAGATTTATATGTTTCTATAAATTTCCTATTTATATAGAATTTTTGGGTATTTTTCTCGAAGAATCGAAGCAACGAGCGTTGGGATACTTGTAGGCTTCAACCGTCGAGAAAAACTCTCCGAAACGGTGAGTTCTCGCTTTAGGTTTTTGGGACAGCGACTTAAGTTGCTGTAAGATCATTGTAGGGATACTCACAAAGTTTATTTTGTGAGTAGGGGGGCTGCCCCTATCCTCGAAAGGGGCCTTGTCCCGCGATCGCGCCCGGAAATCGCTTAGCGGGACCGTTACGGAGAGGTGACTCATAAAATTGAAAAAAAAAATAGGAAAAATTATAGAAATTTTCTGTAAAAATACATAATTTAGAATTATGTATAATTCTATGATTTTCATGGCCCAATGATCCCAATTTGATTGGATTATGTGTGTTGTAATTCATAATACGGCCTACGTACCGTTTTGTGGTTGTGCGTGTTGTATAGTATATGCGACCTGTGCTTCGTACCTCTTCTTTTGATATTCTAGTTGTAAATAGTTTTAGACTCGAATGTAACTCGAGTTTCATATTTGTAATGTACAAAATGGAGAGGTGGAAAATCCACTTGAAGACGAGATTACGAGAAGGGTGACGACGACACATGGTGGTCAAAGAAAGCGCTTGGAGAAGCCGCTAGCCTTAGGTTGACCGTCCGATCTTCTCATTGGCTTGAGAAGATCGTAGTAGGGCCATGACTACATCACATTTAATTATATATATATATATGTTTATATATATATATATATATTTATTTGATTTTGCTTGTATGTATGTGATGCATGCTAGTAGAATAATGCTTCTATGTATATGATGCATGCTAGGATAATTTTCTTGTATGTATATGATGCATGCTAGAATAATGATTGTATGTATGTGATGCATGCTAATATAGGATAATAAAGGCCTAAATGCATATAAGATACACATTACGATTAGATTAGATCATAATCGAATCAACTCGAAAATGCCTACCATGCCTTGATACCCATCACTACCTCGATCATTTGTTGTTGTTGAATCTGCCAAAGCAGAGCAACGCATATTATCTTGGTAGGGTGCGAAGGGACAATCTTAGTCCCGCCTATCACGCTTGGGTTAGAGTAAGCTTAATTAGATTGAGCAAAACTAGTTAACTAAATTGGATCGAGTAGAACTATAGGCATATTCCAATCGTTGGAAAGATAGGTTAAGATCGCATTTACACTAAATCTTGGGCGATTTAGCCAAAGCTAACTCAAGGTCTTTTATAAATGTGGGTCTTGATCCTATAAACAAGAGTTGCATAGAGATGTAATCGGTAATGTGTTACCCACCGATCGTACTAAGTCTTGGGCGATTTAGCCAAATCTAACTCAAGGCTTAGTATGATGTGGATCTTGTCCCACAAGAATTATAGCTAGTTTGTATGAATCTAGTAATGTGGTTTGACCACATCCATAACTCGATTCTACAAAATTCCTATAATTCAGTGGGAGCATCATTTGATTAAAGGCCTAATTAAATGATAAAAGAAATATGATATTAATTCTCTGCATTATATGTTGTAGATAACTATGTCGACAAACACGAACACTCTCTCTCTGCGTTCTGTCCTTGAGAAGGACAAGCTCAATGGAGCAAATTTCCTGGACTGGTACAGGAACCTGAGAATTGTTCTCACCCAAGAAAGGAAGTTTTACGTCCTGGAGCAGCCCATTCCGGAGGCACCTCCTGCCACTGCCTCGCGAGCTGACAAAGATGCTTACAAGAAGCATCAAGATGATGCATTAGATGTGTCATGTCTAATGCTCGCGACCATGAACTCTGAGCTTCAGAAGCAACATGAGTTCATGAATGCTTATGATATGGTTGGACATCTTCGTCAACTATATCAAGGACAAGCAAGGCATGAGAGATATGAAGTCTCTAAGGCATTGTTTGGGTCTAAAATGCAAGAAAGGGACACCCGTAGGTCAATATGTACTCAAGATGATTGGGTACGCAGAAAACCTACAAAGGCTGGGATTCCCACTTGGCCAAGAGCTGGCCACTGACCTGATCTTGCAATCTTTGCCACAAGCCTTCAATCAATTTTTCATGAATTATAACATGAATGAAATTGATAAGTCATTGCCTGAAATGCTCAGCATGTTGAGAACTGCTGAGCTTAACCTTAAGAAAAGGAAAATCTGACACCATTTTGATGGTGCAGAAGAAGAAAGGCAAGGGCAAGCCTAAAGGTAAGGGAAAGTCCCAAGCCAAGGGCAAAGGCAAAGAACTTAAACCCAAAGGAGGGGTAGTCAAGGAAGGGGCTTGCTTCTACTGCAAGGAAGCAAGACACTGGAAGCATAACTGCAAGGCATACCTGGAAGATCTTAAGAAGAAGAGAAGTGAGACTTCTACTTCAGGTATAAATGTTATAGAAGTCAATCTATCTATTTCTTCATCATGGGTATTAGATACCGGATGTGCATCTCACATTTGTACCAATGTGCGGTATTTGAGAAATAGCAGGGCATTGACAAAGGGCGAGGTGGACCTACGAGTAGGCAATGGAGCAAGGGTTGCTGCTGTTGCTGTAGGAACTTATGATCTATCTCTGCCCTCTGGGCTTGTACTAGAATTAGATAAATGTTGTTATGTGCCTGCTTTAACTAAGAACATCATTTCAGTTTCTTGTTTGGACAAGAAAGGATTTTCATTTATAATAAAGAATAAATATTGTTCAGTTTATTTAAATGATATGTTCTATTGTAGTGCACCTCTAATAACGGACTCTACTTTCTAGACTTAGAGAGCTCTATCTATAACATAAGTACCAAAAGGTTCAAGTCAAATGAGTTGAACCAAACCTTTCTCTGGCATTGTTGCTTAGGTCACATAAATGAGAGTCGCTTATCTCAGCTCCATAAGGATGGGATGCTAGACTCATTTGATTTTGAATCATATGAGACATGCGAGTCTTGCCTTTTAGGCAAGATGACCAAGACTCCTTTTAGTGGACACAGCGAAAGAGCAACAAATTTGTTAGGACTTATACATAGTGATGTATGTGGTCCTTTCAATGTTGCTACTAGAGGTGGTTACAGGTACTTCATTACATTTACTGATGACTTCAGTAGATATGGTTATGTGTATCTTATGACACATAAATCAGAATCCTTTGAAAAGTTCAAAGAATTCAAGAATGAAGTACAAAACCAGCTTGGCAAGAGTATTAAGATACTTCGATCAAATTGTGGTGGTGAATACCTTATCCATGAGTTTCGTGACTATCTAGCTGAGTGTGGGATTCTATCCCAACTCACTCTTCCTGGAACACCACAGTGGAATGGTGTATCCGAAAGGAGGAATCGTACCCTATTAGATATGGTACGATCTATGATGAGTCACACAGATCTTCCTATATCCTTTTGGGGATATGCTCTAGACACAACAGCCTTTACCCTTAACTGTGTACCATCCAAGGCTGTCATAAAGACACCATATACGATATGGACAGGGAGAAATCCCAAGATGTCTTTTATGAGGATTTGGGGTTGTGAGGCTTACGTTCGACGTCAAGTCTCAGACAAACTGGGACCCAAATCCGATAGGTGCTATTTTGTTGGATATCCCAAGGATACAAAGGGATATTACTTTTACATTCCCAGTCAGCACAAAGTGTTTGTGGCAAAGACTGGGGTTTTTCTAGAAAGGATTTTATTTCTAGAAAAACTAGTGGGAGTACCTTCGATCTTGAAGAAATTAAAGATAAGGACCATAGCATTGAGGCCTTGATGGAGGTTGAACAGGAACCACAAAGTGTTGTGGGTGATGAGGTTGTTGCATAAAGAGTTGTGGAACAACCACCTGTTCAGGTAGACCTACCTCTTCGCAGATCTGATAGGATAAGTCGTCAGCCTGAGAGATACTCATTTCTTTTGTCTGACCAAGATGACGTTATGCTCATTGAGAATGAGCCTACCTCCTATCAGGAAGCTGTGATGAGCCCAGATTCTGAGAAATGGCAAGAGGCCATGAGATCCGAGATGGAATCCATGTACACTAACCAAGTATAGACTTTGGTTGATCCACCTGAAGGGGTCAAACCCATTGGGTGTAAGTGGGTCTTTAGGAGAAAGACTGACATGGATGGACTTACGCATACCTATAAGGGCCGATTGGTGGCTAAAGGTTTCAAGCAAATTCATGGTATTGACTATGATGAAACCTTTTCTCCAGTGGCGATGTTTAAGTCCATCCGGATCTTGCTTGCTATTGCAGCATACCACGATTATAAGATCTGGCAGATGGATGTCAAAACTACGTTTCTGAATGGAAACTTACTCGAGGATGTGTACATGACACAACCTGAGCGTTTTGTAGATCCACAGCATACTGGGAAGGTATGCAAGCTACAAAGGTCCATTTATGGGCTAAAGCAAGCTTCTCGGAGCTGGAATCTTTGATTCGATGATGCGATCAAACAGTTTGGTTTTATCAAGAATGAAGATGAACCCTGTGTCTACAAGAGGGTTAATGGGAACACAGTTGTCTTCCTTGTATTGTATGTAGATGACATACTGCTCATTGGGAATGACATCCCTTCGCTACAGTCTGTGAAGACTTGGCTCGGGACGTGCTTCTCAATGAAGGACTTAGGTGAAGCAGCCTGTATTCTAGGCATTAAGATCTATAGAGATAGATCTAAGAGATTGCTTGGCCTAAGTCAGAGTACATACATTGACACGGTATTACACGGTTTGCCATGTAGAATTCCAAGAAGGGACTTCTGCCAATGTCACATCGTGTGAGTCTTTCGAAGACTCAAAGTCCCTCTTCTAGAGAGAAGAGAGACCGCATGGATAAGATCTCTTACGCCTCAGCTATAGGATCTATCATGTACGCCATGCTGTGTACTCATCCTGATGTCTCGTATGCTTTGAGCATGACGAGTAGATACCAGTCAGATCCAGGTGAGCGTCACTGGATAGCAGTCAAGAATATTCTTAAGTACTTGAGAAGGATTAAAGAATATTTCTTGATATTTGGAGGCGATGAGGAGCTTGCTATAAAGGGTTACAGCGATGCCAGCTTCCAAACTGACCAGGATGATTATAGATCGCAGTCAGGGTTCGTATTTTGCTTGAATGGTGGCGCTGTGAGCTGGAAGAGTTCCAAGAAGGACACAGTTGATGATTCTACAACAAGAGGCCGAGTATATCGGTGCTTCCATCTCATTCGAGAGATTATCGATAGAGGAGATGTGAAGATTTGCAGAGCACCCACAGAGGCTAACATCGCAGATCCCTTGACCAAGGCTTTGGCAAAGAAAAAGCATGATGGTCACACTAGGTCATTGGGTATTAGATACTATGGTGATTGGCACTAGTGCTAGTGGGAGATTGTTAGTGAAAGCCCTAGAGCCAATCATGTGATAATTGTTGTATGGACTTTATTGTATCATATTCCTATTTATAAAGGCATGGTTAATATATTTACTTGTATTGGTGCCAAATAACTAAATATAATAATGTCCTTGAGTAGTAGGTTCTTATCTATATCAATGATTAGTTGAATCGATAATGAGATGATATAGAGAATACTACTCTTAATCATTCCTAGTCGAGTATTAACATTCAGGGACAACGTTAATGCATAGAGACTAGCATGTAGGTCAACATGACGACTTGATCTCACAAGTCATAGATATGAGATATCAAGTTGACATATGGGTATGCATTGGAGAATGTATACTGAATGATCCGTCATGAGAAAGTATCATGGATCGTTATATGAGTGTCATATACTTTCTCATGTGGCTATTAGTATGACTATTAGTCCTTAGACCTGAAGTCATCATGGTTCCCTACATAAGGAGTTGCATACTTTGGCTTCGTCAAACGTCACCCGTAAATGGGTGGACTATAAAGGCGATTACTGGGTATGTAACAAATTATTCGGAGGGATGTGAGTGATGTAGATGGGATCTATCCCTCTTATATGACGGGAGTGACATCGATATTCTTGATAGAGTGAGACCACGAAGTGCATGGTCATGCCCAAATGTGTCAATATGAGATATTGAGCTCATTTGATATGAGTGAGTCTACTTGGAGTTCAAGATTTAGATTGTACCGAGGATGACACGGTCTATGCCTCGATTGGTCAATCTAGATGTCAAGGATAGATGGACATTGTCACATATTGTGAGAGTCACAATTAGTAGTCACAAAGGTGATGTTGGAGCTCAACATTCTTGTAACTTGGGTAGCAATGATGTGTTGCTAGATACCGCTCATTGCTTATATTCCTAAATTGGTTTAAGGACATTGCCAACGTTACAAGAACCTATAGGGTCACACACATAAGAGCAATTAGATGGAGATTAGGTTCATATGATGAACCATGAGGATTAGGTTCATGGGATGAACCAAATTGGATTAAGAGTAATCCAAATTAGACTAATTGAGTTAGACTCAAGTTGATTCAAGTGTTGAGTGAGTCTAATTTATATTTGATTCATCAAATCAATTTAAATTAATGAATAGAGATTAATTAAATTAAATTGACTTGAGTCAAGTGGTTAGATTTGATCAACCGTGAGAGATAAGAGGTCAAGTTTGACTTGACTTGAGAGGGAAGATGAAAGGTCAAGTTTGACTTGAAAAATGCCATGTCATGATGATGACTTGGCATGGTCGACCAATGATGATGCTCCACATCATCAATGACTTTGTCAATTGGTGCCACATCATGAAGGAGACCAAGGGTCATGGGAGTTACATGCATGCATGTAACCCCCTCTCCATGAAGTGGCCGGCCACTTCTAGATCTAATTAGAATTCATTTGGTGAGTTATTCCAACTTCATCTTCAACCTTGGATCAATATTCCCTCTGTTGGTGCAATCGGCCCAGGTCACGATTGACCAGGACTCGAGTTTGACTCGAGTGATATTTTGATGTTCGACAAAAATATATGACAATGTAATTGTCATGGGAAAGTCCAAGTCTTGGGTACTTGGCATGGAAAGTCCAAGCATGGGTCTTGACAATATAAAGTCCAACATGGGTTGGCAAGGAAAGTCCAAGCATGGTCTTGGCTTTTGGAAAGTCCAACATGGGTTGGCAAGGAAAAGTCCAAGCATGGTCTTGGCATTTGAGAAGTCCAACATGGGTTGGCAAGGGAAAGTCCAAGCTTGAGTCTTGGCATTTGAGAAGTCTAAGGGTTTGATATTGGCGGCGTAAAGTTCAAGCTGGAGTCTTGGCAGCATAAGTCCAATGGTTGGCAGCGTAAAGTCCAAGCGGAATCTTGGCGGCGTAAGTCCAATGTGTCTTGGCGGTATAGACACCGTTAGCATGACATAGCCGATGGAAGCACTTGAAGGCTAGCGCGATGGATGAACAAGTCATGGATGACTTGGAGGGATCCGAGAGGCGTGAGGCTGATGGAGGTGGCTAGAAGGCTTAGGTCTAGGCTAAGGGTGGTCTAGCAAGTATGGGGGAACCATACTTGGGTTAAAACCTCATGTTTGAGGTGTGCCAGTCGACTGGTGCCATGTGGCTGTCGACTGGACCGAGTCAACTAGGGTTTGACTGCGGTTATGGCATAGTAGTCGACTGCCAGAGTTGGGCAGTCGACTGATGGCTCGTGCAGTCGACTGATCGTGTAATCAGTCGACTGGTGCTCGAGAAATCGGCCACAGAATGGAGTCGAGACTCGACTGGTCAAGTGAGGACTCCATCAGTCAACTGATGGTCACAATCAGTCGACTGATGAAGGTTCCGTTGGACTTATCCAGCGTGGATCTAGCCGTTGTCTCACGACAACAGTGGCATCAGTCGACTGATGATCCCGATCAGTCGACTGATCGACTTTTTCCAGCACAGGTTGAAGCTATATATGGAGCTCATGATGGAGGAAAAACTAGCGATTTTCTTGAGCGAAATTGAAGGGGAAAGTTGGTGCTTTCCAGTCCTTCAAAGCTAGTTCAAGGCAATCAAAGATCAAGCAATCCAAAGCTCTTGTAAAGTGTTTTTTCTTTACTTGCATTTGTATTTCATATTGTATTTGCTTGTATTTACTTATTTATTGTTGTAAACATTTGTACGAGGTTTCTCCGCCTCCGACTTGTTGTCGAGAAGGAGTTTATTGATTAGTGGTGTTTGTAGCATCGCTAGGGTTCGTACGAACCCGATCCGTGGAGTAGGAACCGTGTGGTTCCGAACCACGTTATATCATTGTGTTAGCGTGATTGTATATTTCGTTATTGCTTTCATTATCTATATTCCGCTGCGCTAACGAAATTGTAGAAACAAATGCGAAAGAATTCCATTGACGCTATTCACCCCCCCCTCTAGCCGTTCCGATATTCCTAACACCCTCAAGCTCTCCTTCTTCTTCCTCATCTTGCCGAGACCTTCTAGGAGTGCTAGCATACTCAAGATTATCTTTTCTCCACCTATTGCTTGTGTGGATACCAATAGAGGGGTGAGCACTTGACACTCTCAATTTCCGGGAACCCTTTTGGACGAGCGGGATTTGCGAAGGGCGTCGCATCGAGGGTATTGATCTCACCTCTTAGATCTAAGGTAGATCTAGGGTTTTTTAGTAAGCACATACATGTTTTGTTTTAATACATCTTCGCACGAATCCGTGGCCGGGGCTTCCGAGGTTTCCGTAATGCAAAAAGCGGTTTTTGCGGCTCGAAAAAACCCAACAATATCTCTGCCCTCTGGGCTTGTACTAGAATTAGATGAATGTTGTTATGTGTCTGCTTTGACTAAGAACATAATTTTGGTTTCTTGTTTGGACAAGAAAGGATTTACATTTATAATAAAAAATAAATGTTGTTCAGTTTATTTAAATGATATGTTCTATTGTAGTGCACCTCTAATGAACGGACTCTACTTTCTAGACTTAGAGAACCCTATCTATAACATAAGTACCAAGAGGTTCAAGTCAAATGAGTTGAACCAAACCTATCTCTGGCATTGTCGCTTGGGTCACATAAATGAGAATCGCTTATCTCAGCTCCATAAGGATGGGCTGCTAGACTCATTTGATTTTGAATCATATGAGACATGCGAGTCTTGCCTTTTAGGAAGGATGACCAAGACTCCCTTTAGTGGACACAGCGAAAGAGCAACAGATTTGTTAGGACTTATACATAGTGATGTATGTGGTCCTTTCATTGTTGCTGCTAGAGGTGGTTACAGGTACTTCATTACATTTACTGATTACTTCAGTAGATATGGTTCTGTGTATCTTATGACACATAAATCAGAATCCTTTGAAAAGTTCAAAGAATTCAAGAATGAAGTACAAAACTAGCTTGGCAAGAGTATTAAGATACTTCGATCAGATCGAGGTGATGAATACCTTAGCCATGAGTTTTGTGACTATCTAGCTGAGTGTGGGATTCTATCCCAACTCACTCCTCCTGGAACACCACAGTGGAATGGTGTATCCAAAAGGAGGAATCGTACCCTATTAGATGTGGTACGATCTATGATGAGTCACACAGATCTTCCTATATCCTTTTGGGGATATGCTCTAGACACAGCAGCCTTTACCCTTAACCGTGTACCATCCAAGGCTATCATAAAGATACCATATACGATATGAACAGGGAGAAATCCCAAGATGTCTTTCATGAGGACTTGGGGTTGTGAGGCTTACGTTCGACGTCAAGTCTCAGACAAACTGGGACCTAAATCCGATAGGTGCTATTTTGTTGGATATCCCAAGGATACAAAGGGATATTACTTCTACATTCGCAGTCAGCACAAAGTGTTTATGGCAAAGACTAGGATTTTTCTAGAAAGGGATTTTGTTTCTAGAAAAACTAATGGGAGTATGTTCGATCTTGAAGAAATTCAAGATAATGACCATAGCACTAAGGCCTTGATGGAGGTTGAACAGGAACCACAAAGTGTTGTGGGTGATGAGATTGTTGCACAAAGAGTTGTGGAACAACCACCTGTTCAGGTAGACCTACCTCTTCGCAGTCGATAGTGCGTCGTCGTGAGAGATACTCATTTCTCTTGTCTGACCATGATGACGTTATGCTCATTGAGAATGAGCCTACCTCCTATCAGGAAGCTGTGATGAGCCCAGATTCTGAGAAATGGCTAGAGGCCATGAGATCCGAGATGGAATCCATGTACACCAACCAAGTATGGACTTTGGTTGATCCACCTGAAGGGGTCAAACCCATTGGGTGTAAGTGAGTCTTTAGGAGAAAGACTGACATGGATGGACTTACGCATACATATAAGGGTCGATTGGTGGCTAAAGGTTTCAAGCAAATTCATGGTATTGACTATGATGAAACCTTTTCTCCAGTGGGGATGTTTAAGTCCATTCGGATCTTGCTTGCTATTGCAGCATACCACGATTATGAGATCTGGCAGATGGATGTCAAAATGGTGTTTCTGAATGGAAACTTACTCGAGGATGTGTACATGACACAACCTGAGGGTTTTATAGATTCACAGCATACTGGGAAAGTATGCAAGCTGCAAAGGTCCATTTATAGGCTAAAGCAAGCTTCTCGGAGCTGGAATCTTCGATTCGATGATGCGATCAAACAGTTTGGTTTCATCAAGAATGAAGATGAACCCTGTGTCTACAAAAGGGTTAATGGGAATACAGTTATCTTCCTTGTATTGTATATGGATGACATACTACTCATTGGGAATGGCATCCCTTCGCTACAGTCTGTGAAGACTTGGCTGGGGGCGTGCTTCTCAATGAATGACTTAGGTGAAGCAGCCTGTATTCTAGGCATCAAGATCTATAGAGATAGATCTAAGAGATTACTTGGCCTAAGTCAGAGTACATACATTGACACGGTATTACTACGGTTTGTCATGTAGAATTTCAAGAAGGGACTTCTGTTGATATCACATGGTGTGAGTCTTTCGAAGACTCAAAGTCCCTCTTCTAGAGAGGAGAGAGACCGCATGGATAAGATCCCTTACGCATCTGCTATAGGATCTATCATATACGCCATGCTGTGTACTCATCCTAATGTCTCGTATGCTTTGAGCATGACGAGTAGATACCAGTCAGATCCAGGTGAGCGTCACTGGATAGCAGTCAAGAATATTCTTAAGTACTTGAGAAGGACTAAAGAATATTTCATGATATTTGGAGGCGATGAGGAGCTAGCTGTAAAGGGTTACATCGATGCCAGCTTCCAAACTGACCAGGATGATTATAGATCATAGTAAGGGTTCATGTTTTGCTTGAATGGTGGCGCTATGAGCTGGAAGAGTTCCAAGCAGAACGCAGTTGCTAATTCTACAATATAGGCTGAATATATCGGTGCTTCCTTCTCATTCGAGAGATTATCGATAGAGGAGATGTGAAGATCTGCAGAGTACCCACAGAGGCTAACATCGCAGATCCCTTGACCAAGGCTTTGGCATAGAAAAAGCATGATGGTCACACTAGGTCATTGGGTATTAGATACTACGGTGATTGGCACTAGTGCTAGTGGAAGATTGTTAGTGAAAGCCCTAGAGTCAATCATGTGATGATTGTTGTATGGACTTTATTGTATCATATTCCTATTTATAAAGGCATGGTTATTATATTTACTTGTATTGGTGTCAAATAACTAAATATAATAATATTCTTGAGTAGTAGGTTCTTATCTATATCAATCGATTGGTTGAATCGATAATAAGATGATATAGAGAACACTACTCTTAATCATTCCTAGTCGAGTATTAACATTCAGGGACAATGTTAATGCGTAGAGACTAGCATGTAGGTCAACACGATGACTTGACCTCACAAGTCATGGATATGAGATATCAAGTTGACACATGAGTATGCATTGGAGAATGTATACTAAATGACCCGCCATGAGAAAGTATCATGGATCGTTATATGAGTGTCATATACTTTCTCATGTGGCTATTAGTATGACTATTAGTCCTTAGACCTGAAGTCACCATGGTTCCCTACATAAGGAGTTGCATACTTTGGCTTCTTCAAACGTCACCCGTAAATGGGTGGACTATAAAGGCGATTACTGGGTATGTAACAAATTATGCGGAGGGATGTGAGTGATGTAGATGGGATCTATCCCTCCTATATGATGGGGGTGACATCGATATTCTTGATAGAGTGAGACCACGAAGTGCATGGCCATGCCCAAATGAGTCAATATGAGATATTAAGCTCATTTGATTAAAGTGAGTCTACTTGGAGTTCAAGATATAGATTGTACCGAGGATGACACGGTCTATGCCTCAAATGGTCAATCTAGATGTCAAGGATAGAGGGACATTGTCACATATTGTGAGAGTCACAATTAGTAGTCACAAAGGTGATGTTGGAGCTCAACATTCTTGTAACTTGGGTAGCAATGATGTGTTGCTAGATACTGCTCATTACTTATGTTCTTAAATTGGTTTAGGGACATTGCCAATATTACAAGAACCTATAGGGTCACACATATATGGGAAATTAGATAGAGATTAGGTTCATATGATGAACCATGAGGATTAGGTTCATGGGATGAACCAAATTGGATTAAGAGTAATCCTAATTAGACTAATTGAGTTGGACTCAATTTGATTCAAGTGTTGAATGAGTCTAATTTAGATTTGATTCATCAAATCAATTTAAATTAATGAATAGAGATTCATTAAATTAAATTGACTTGAATCAAATGGTTGGATTTGATCAACCATGGGAGATAAGAGGTCAAGTTTGACTTGACTTGAGAGGGAAGATGAAAGGTCAAGTTTGACTTAACCAAATGCCATGTCATGATGATGACTTGGCATGGTCGGCCAATGATGATGCTCCACATCATCATTGATTTAGCATGTGGTGCCACCTCATTAGGGAGACCAAGAGCCATTGGCTCTTGGAGGAGTTACATGCATGGGTGTACCCCCCCCCCCCCCCCCCCCTAAGAAAAGTGGCCACCCACTATTGCCATTAGATGAGTATTCATTTTGGTGGGTTACACAACTTCATCTTCTTCCTTGGATCACCCTCTCATGCTCTCCCAACCTCCTTGGTCGAAATTCCTAAAGGGTGCTAGCACACTCTAAGGTATTTTTCTCCAGCTTGTGTGGATACCAATAGAGGAGTGTGCACTTGACACTCTCGAGTTCCGGCGAACCTTTTGGACGAGCGGGATTTGCGAAGGGCGTCGCATCGAGGGTAACTTCTTATCATGTAGATCTAGAGTAGATATAAAGGTATTAAACACATACATGTTTGTTTTATATTTTATACTTCGCACGGATCCGTGGTCGGGGCTTCCGAGATTTCCGCAACGCAAAAAGCGGTTTTTACAGCTCGGAAAGTCCAACAGAATCACTCCGCAAGCTTCAACTATTCTCTCCTTTGCACCAAGCTAGGTGAAGGTAATCTCTTTTACACAAGGATCACTCTTCTACGATAGAATGAAGATTAGCACAAGAAGAAGAGTGGAAAACATTTAGGGCACTTTGGGAGCTATTAGGAGTTCAAGCATTAGGCCCCCAAAGCCCCACACCCTTCCTCTTTATAGAGGAAGAGGGTTTCTTCCCATTGAAACAGGAGCAGTCGACTGATGTCCCTATCAGTCGACTGGTCCTGTAGTCGTTGCCCAATAACGACTGCTTTCCATGTTGGATTCCATCCAACGGCAACATCATCAGTCGACTAATATTGCCATCAGTCGACTGATGCTCCGATCAGTCGAGTGCTCGCGAGCTCGACTCCATTCTCAGGCCGACATCGCGCCTCCATCGATTCGCCATTCCATGGCAATGATCGATGGTTCGCTAATCATTGCCATTCCATGGCAGTCAATTGCTGGGCCAAAAACTCATTAGTCGGATACCAGTCGAACTCCATTCGACTCAGAGCAGTCGATTGTCATTTCATGTCAGTCGATTGATGTCGGAAAATTTCATCCGACACTTAGCCAAATGGCCAAGTTTCACCTAAGAGCACTACCCCTTCCCGGGTTACATTTGCTCACTCTCATCCCTTGGAGTCCCTCGCCTTTGAAGTTATCTTCGTCCGACCATGTCCCTCGGATGCGCCAAGCGCACGGCTCTGCAGCGCCATCCTTCGCGTCTCGCCCTGAAGTCTACTTCCTCTGACTTCACTCCAAGCTCCTCGTCTGACGATCCCTCAGATGCTCTAAGCGCACGGCTTCCGCAAAGCCATCCTTCACCGACTCAAAGACTGAGTCATGAGAGGTGAACTCGTCAAGGCTCCATGTGCAATTACTAAGTCCTGCAAGACTCCAACGCACATATCAAATCACAATAACAACCTAACTTAAACCCTTTGCCACACACATCAAAACCATATCACGGGTTGATTACCCTAACAATCCATACAGGATGAAATAGAATCAATTAAAGTCAACGAAGTCTGGGAGTTAGTTGACTTACCTGAGAATAGAAAGGTCATTAGGAACAAGTGGGTTCTCAAAATCAAATGAAAGGTTGACAGATCGATCGAGAGGTATAAAGCTCATATGGTAGCCAAGGGTTACACACAAACAAAGGGCATTGACTACGAGGAGACTTTTTCCCCTGTAGTCAAGTTTACTTCGATCCATTTGTTGGTGCAATCGGCCCAGATCACGATTGACCAGACTCGAGTTTGACTCGAGCAATATTTTGATGTTCGACAAAATGTATGAAAATGTGATCGTCATGGAAAGTCCAAGCATGGGTCTTGGCAATGATAAAGTCCAAGTCATGGGTAATTGGAAATTGGAAAGTCCAACATGGAGTTGGCAAGGGAAGTCCAAGAGTGTGATATTGGTGGCGTAAAGTCCAAGCATGGGTCTTGGCAGCATAAGTCCATTGTTTGGCAGCGTAAAGTCCAAGCGTGTGTCTTAGCAGCATAAGTCCAAATGTACCTTGGCAATGTAGACCTGATTAGCATGACAATAGATAATGGAAGCACCTGAAGGATAACATATGGATGAACAAGTCATGGATGACTTGGAGGGATCCGATAGGCATGAGGCTGATGGATGTGGCTAGAAGGCTTAGGTCTAGGCTAAGGGTGGTCTAACAAGTATGAGGGGATCATACTTAGGGTAAACCTCATGTTTGAGGTTCATCAGTCGACTAGTATTATGGACTAGTTGACTGACCAAGTGTTTGACACTTGGCAGCCTAGTTGACTCTGAGCAATCGACTAGGATTATGATCGGACCGGTCGTGGTCGATCGAGCTCGATCGTGGCTGTGCCATGGTAGTCGATCGCCGCCTTTCGATCGCCTTGGGCGATCGATGGTTGTGGACACGAGCACAGATTGTTGCCTAGTCGACTGGCCAGTCGACTGCTAGGGCTTGGCAGTCGACTGCTAGGTATCCATTAGAGTTTTTTCAGCATGGATATAGCTGTTGTAAGACAACGACATGAAGGTCAGTCAACTGTTAGATAAGAATAGTTGACTGAAAGGTGAAAATCAGTTCGAGTTGTAGCTTTATAAGGAGCTCGAAGAGGAGGATTTTGGCCGTGATTCTTGGGGAGATTTGAAGGGGAATAGTTGGTGATTTCAGTCCTTCAAAGTCATTCCAAAACAATCAACAAGCAAGCAATCAAAAGTTCCTTGTGTAAAATTTTCTTTACTTGTATTTGTGTATTGCTTAGTATACTTATTGTATTGTATTTATTACTATTGTAATCACTTGTACGAGGTTTCTCCACCTCCGGTGTGATAGGACCGGTAACTACGCAAGAAGGGGGGGAATATATATTTTTTTTAAAATGATAGATTAATGTAGCGGAAATACTAACACGACAACACAACCAAAACTCGAACAAAAACACGAAGACCACAGCCAAGAAAATACAGCCAAACCTTAAGGAGATAAAAACAAACACGACCAAAAATACAAAAGACACAGCGCAAGAAACACAACACAGAAAACACAGCCGATTTTTACTTGGTTCACAGCTCTCTCCTAAAGCTGCTAGTCCAAGGCCTACCTCTATATTTTCTCCTTTTTGAAGAATGCTTCAAAGGTGGAGAAACCTCTTAAAAAGCTTACAAATTATAGATTCTCTTGATATGAATTGAATATAGGATTCTGAATGGCAGGAAATGAAACAACAATCTAGACAATAAAAATTTACAGTTTGTGCAGTTGAGATTATCACAAGTAGAGCAGCATTTTCAGATGTCCAGGTTGAGAAGAAGAGCCATAGAAATAGATGTTGAGAGCCGAGAGAGAGAGAGAAAGCAGAGGTGAGCGTAGAGCAGGAAGAAGGACTTGATGTCGCGTTCTCTCAAGCAGTTGATCTAGGGTTTTCCTTCACAAGAACACCTTTTTAATTAGCCAAGTTCAAACCTGTGGTAGAGATTTGATCCTAGCAAAACATCCAAGCAATTAGATGAAAACACGTAAGTTGAAATGGATGAGATTTTAGCAGAATCCCTAATTCACTTCCCCGTAGTCGAGGCGCCAGTCGAGCCTGCCTTGCATCTATACGCTGCTGCAAAAGGCCAGTCAAGGCATCAGTCGAGCCTGCCTTGCATCTGTGTGTTGTTGCAAAGGGTGATGCCTCGATTGCAAATGTCGAAACACCAGTTTATTCTGTAGTAGTTGAGGCGATAGTTGAGCCACCTTGCTTCTGTTCATTGCAGCCCAAGATCAGTCGAGTCAATGCCTCTACTGCACCAGTCGAACCAGAAAAAGGTTCACTAACTTGTCCTACATTAGTCGAGGCACTGGGATACCATGGCTCACTTCTGTTTACTTCTACAACAGTTGAGCTTCGACTCCCACCACTGACTGCTACACAAGATCAGTCGAGGTGCCACCTCGACTGCTCCTTGACCAGTCGAGATGCCTACTCGACTGACCTGACTGACAACATGTTTCTCTGCCTGACGAATACAGTAAGGGCAATGGTTGAGGTGTCAACTCATTGTTGTCCTTATGACCCATTGTTTCAGTCAGCTCTAAGACTGAAACACGTCTGGTAAAGACTCTACCCAGAGACCCTTTACTTGCCAAGACTTTGGCCATCAGCCATTCTTGGTATTTTCACCTTGCCACTCCCGCAAGGAATTTCCCTACTGGCAAGGAATTGCCCCTCTTAGACTTTTTGTTGGTGCAATCAGCCCAGGTCATGATTAACCGGACTCGAGTTTGACTCAAGTAGTATTTTGATGTTTAACATTGTTATTCTACAAAATGTATGACAAAGTGATTGTCATGGGAAAGTCCAAATCTTGAGTACTTGGCAATGGAAAGTCCAAGTCATGGGTACTTGGCAATTGAAAAGTCCAAGTCATGGGTACTTAGTATGGAAAGTCCAAGCATGGGTCTTGGCAAGGGAAATTCCAAGCTTGAGTCATGGCAAATGGAAAGTCCAACATGGGTTAACATGGAAAGTCCAAGCATGGGTCTTGGCAAGGGAAAGTCTAAGCTTGAGTCTTGACAAATGGAAAGTCCAACATGGGTTGGCATGGAAAGTCCAAGCATGGGTCTTGGCAAGGTAAAGTCCCAACTTGAGTCTTTGCAATTGGAAAGTCCAACAAGGGTTGGCATGGAAATTCCAAGCATGGGTCTTGGTAAGGAAAAGTCCAAGCTTGAGTCTTAGAAAATGGAAAGTACAACATGGGTTGGCAAGGAAAGTCCAAGGGTGGAGTCTTAGAAACATAAGTCCAATGGTTGGCGGCGTAAAGTCCAAGCGATAGTCTTGGCAGCGTAAGCCCAATGTGTCTTGGCAGTGTAGACCAACTTAGCATGATAATAGCCAATGGAAGCACCTGAAGGCTAGCGTATGGATGAATAAGTCATGGATGACTTGGAGGGAACCGATAGGCGTGAGGCTGACGGAGGTGGCTAGAAGGCTTAAGTCTAGGCTAAGAGAGGTCTAGCAAGTATGAGGGCATCATACTTGGGGTTAAATCTCATGGTTGAGGTTATGAATCGACTGGGGCTTTGGACCAGTCGATTGGTCAAGTGTTTTGACACTTGGCAACCGAGTTGACTCTTGGCAGTCAACTAGGATTATGGCCAGTCGAATTGCTCAAAGTCGATTGGTGTTCGACTGCAAGAAATGGTCTGGCAGTCGACTATCAGAATTGAACAATCGACTGATGGCTTGAGCAGTCGACTACCATGAATGGCAGTCAACTATTGGTCGAGGTTACAGGAGCAGAACGCTCGGTAGTCGACTGGTCAGTCGACTATGGCCTCAACAGTCGACTGATGGGTAATGACAGTCGACTGTCAATGTATCCATTGGCTTGGATGTCAATGTGGATTAAGTCGTTGTGAGACAATAGCACTGTTGGCAGTCGACTGTCAAGCGCGAAATCAATCAGATGCAGGTTATAAAGGAGCAGCTCGTAGAGGATTTCACCATGGTTCTTGGAGAGGTTTCTTGATGCGATTTGAAGGCAAAGTGCAGGCGCATTTCAAGGTCCTTCAAGCAACCAACAAGCAATGCATTCAAAGCCCTAGTTTGTAAAGTATTCTTTACATTTTGGTTGTATTTCTTTGTATGTATTTGCTTGTATTATTTTGTATTACTGTTGTAATCGCTTGTAAGAGGTTTCATCCACCTCCGGAGTATTTTCCGAGAAGAAGAGTTCATTAGTGGTGGTATTTGCATCACTAGGGCTCATTCGAGCCCAACCCGTGGAGTAAGAATCTTAAAGTTCTGGACCACGTTATATCATCGTGTTTGTGTGCTTGTGTTTTGTTATTGCTTTATTATTTGTATTTTCGTTGCGCATAACAAATTTTGTAGAGACGAACACGATCGAATTCCATCGATGCAACGTACGCGCTATTCACCCCCCCCCTCTAATGATCACCAACGTTCCAACACTTTTCACCTTGCCACTCCCGCAAGGAATTTTCTAGCTGCCAAGGAATTATCCGTCTTGGACTTTTCACCAAGGTCCACCCTTGGATTTCTCACCTGCCAAGGAATTGCCCATCTTGAACTTTTCACCAAGGTTCACCCTTGGATTTCTCACCTGCCAAGGAATTACCCATCTTAGACTTCTTGCACTTACTTAAACCTTTATCAAACACCAAAACATAACTTGGAGCTTTCAGCTCCAACACGGTGTGTCACCAAGAAGGAGTTTATTAGTGGTGGTGTGCATCACTAAAGCTCATTTGAGCTCGACCCGTGGAGTAGAAACCCTAGATTTCGAACCACATTACATCTTGTATATTGCATGTGAGTGGTTGTTTTGTTCTTTAGTTTATACTTTATTCTATATTCCTCTATGCATACTAACGAATTGTAGAGACGATCATGATCACATTCCATCGACGAATTAAAACCTCTATTCACCCCTCCCCCCCTCCAGCGCGTCATCAATGTTCCTACAATTGTTTTCAGAGCTAGGAGCTCTTCTATGGACTAACCGCTAAGAAGAAAATGCGCTAGAGGACATGAAGCTACCTAAGGATGGATTGGGGTACGTCATCGACATTCCTTCGCTATACGACCGAGAAGAATTTCCTGTTAGTGCAATCAACCCTTGATATGGTTTTGATGTGTGTGGCAAAGGGTTTAAGTTAGGATGTTTGGATTTGATATGTGTGTTGGAGTCTTGTAGAACTTAGTAATTCGCACATGGAGCCTTGGCAAGTTTCACATCTAATGACTCGGTCTTTGAGTCGGTGAAGGATGGCTTTGCGGAAGTCGTGCGCTTGGAGCATCCGAGGGACCGCCAAACGAGGAGCTTGGAGTGAAGCCGGAGGAAGTAGACTTCAGGGCGAGACGCGAAGGATGACGCTGTAGAGCTGTGCGCTTGGCACATCCGAGGGAGGTGGCCGGACGAAGATAACTTCAAGGGCGAGGGACTCCGAGGGATGAGAGTGAGCGAATGTAACCCGGGAAGGGGTAGTTCTCTTAGGTGAAACTTGGCCAATTGGCTAAGTGTTGGATGGGATTTCCCGACATCAGTCAACTGCCATGTTATGGTAGTCGACTACTCTAAGTCGACTGTGACTCGACTAGTGTTCGAGTTCGGTTCAAGTGCCAACAGTCGATTGCCATGGAATGGCAGTCGACTGATGAAGGCATCAGTCGACTGGTCGTAAGGGTTTTGGGCACAGAAGCGAGTCGAGCTCATGAGCACTCGACTGATAGGACCATCAGTCGACTGATGGTAAGATCAGTCGACTGATGATGGTGTCGTTGGGTGAAAGTCAACATGGAAAGCAGTCATTATTGGGCAACGACTACAGGATCAGTTGACTGATAGGGACATCAGTCGATTGATCCTGTGTCAACGGGAAGAAACTCTCTTCCTCTATAAAGAGGAAGGGTGTGGGGCTTTAGGAGCCTAAAGCTTATGCTCTAACCTTTTCCCAAAGTGCCCTAAAGAATTCCCACTCTTCTTACTTGCTATTATTCCATTTATATTGTAAGAAGAGGGATTGTAAAGAGGTTACCTCCACCTAGCTTGGTGCAAAGGAGAGAATAGTGAAAGCTTGAGGCGTGATTCACCTTGGACGAATCGGACCGTGGATTAGCGACGTAGCCGTGAACCACGTTACATTGTGGTGTTAGCGTTTGTGCCTCTATTCTTTACTTTGTTTTGTCTTTAATTGTTTGTATTTGCATATTCCGCTTGCGCTAATAGTTTTGTAGATGAGCAACGAACGAACTAATTCCACCGTCTACGACAAAGGCTATTCACCCCCCTCTAGCCGGCCAACACATATCGACCCTACAAGTGGTATCAAAGCCAAGTCGCTTGTCGAGGACTAACCGCCGCAACAAGCACTTCATCAAGAGATGGCCGGCTCAAACATTCATCCGCCGAAGTTCGAGGGGGAATTCGCTTGGTGGAAGAAGCGAATGGAGGTATTCTTTGAAACCGATTTCGATATCATGCTTATAATAAAAAACGGTTTTGAGATGCCTAGGGATGAAGAGGGGAGAATACTAGACAAATCAAGGTGAACTAAAAAGCAAAGAGAAGAGCACCTTGCAAATTCTAAGGCTAAGCATCATCTCCTCAACGTACTCCCCTAACAAAAAGTAAATCGGATTGGGGAATGCTCTAGTGCCAAGGAGATGTGGGAGAAGCTAGTAGAGCTTCATGAAGGTACCTCGGAGGTTAAACTTGCAAGGAGAGACCTCCTCCGCTCCCAACTAACGAATATCAAACTTGAAAAGGGAGAAAAGGTAACCTCACTACACTCTAGATTTAAATAAATAATAACCAGTTTATCTAGTGTAGGGGAGAAGCTTTCAAATAGGGACATGCTCATGAAGGCAATAGATGCTTTCCCTTGATCCTCAAGATGGAGCTCAATGGTGGACTCTTTTTACATCTCCAAGAACCTAGAAGTTAGCACCTTGGAGGAATTTTTCTCAACCATGGAGCTCCACGAAACAAGGCTTGAAGGAGTAGTAGAAGAGCCAAGACTTCAACCTTCAAGAGGAGTAGCCTTGATGGCAAACAAGGGGAAGAAGAAGATGGAGACTCCCTCCTCCTCCGACGAAGCATCCTCCTCCTCCTCCATGGATAGCACGGAAGAAGCTTACATGGTAAGGAAGGTAAGACGTTCTTTGAAAAATTTCAAATTTAATAAATCTAATGATAGGAGGAGAAGACCAAGGGGGAAGGTGATTTGCTACAATTGCCAAGGAGAGAGACATATAAGGGATAATTGTCCCCTCTTGAACAAGAGCAAAGAGGATAGGAAAAAGAAAGAAGAAAAAGAAGAAGAAGAAGGGGGGCAAGAAGAAGGAAGAAGAGAAGAAGGCCAAAGAAAAGAGAAAGGCCAAAGCACTAAAGGCAAAGACATGGGATGATCCTTTTTCCTCATCCTCATCTGAAGAAGAAGAACATGTCTACTCAAATCTTGCCCTAATGGCCTTTGATGACCTAGACTCCACCTCCTCCTCCGAAAAAGAATAAGCAAGCTCAAGTGAAGGGGGAGCTTCCTCTACATCCTCATCATCGGAAGGGGATTTGGTAAGTGAGGTAACGAATCTTTTCCCCAAGAAAATTATGTCAATTATTTCTAGCCTCACTAAGGACTTGTTTAGGGCAAAGAAAAAGAATAAATGAATGCTAGATCAAATTAAGGACTTAGAAGAAAAATTAGAAAAAGCATGCTTAACTATTAATGATAATATTTCTTCTAGCCTAAATGATGCATGCTCACATGATAACTATATGTCTTTTGATGTTAATGATGCATGCATTGAAGAAAATAGGGTCCTAAGGGAAAAGGTAGACCACTTGACCAAGGCCCTAGAAAAATTCACTATTGGCTCCAACACCCTCAACATGATCATAGGGAGCCAAAGGGCAAGCTTCAACAAGAAAGGCCTAGGATTTAAGGAAAATAGAAATGAAAAGGCCTATAGATGTTTGATTGTTAGGGGTCAAGATAAAAAGAAAACAATAGCTAGAAAATGGATCCCTAAGGAATTTTTAGTGAACTCAATACGAAAGAACTTGTTTTGGGTTCCTAAATCCATTCTTAAGGGTTAGGAAAATCCTAGGATAGTCAACCATATGGAATATATCTATATCATATTTTGGTTGACTTAGGATGGCGGGAATTTTTTTTTGAAATAGTGTTGGGTGATGATAATGCACCCATAGATAATAGAAATCATGCTTTAGGTGATATTTGACTTATTATCATGTTTCATACCTAATGCATGATTACAATTTGATGAATACATTTGTTTCATGATCATAATGTAAAATTAATTCATATATGTCTTTATGATCATGTGGTATGTTAAGATGATACTTAACCTTGTATAGAATTGCATGAAAATAATGGTTAAGTATATACAAATACTTTAGGATACATCTCACACTCACTATAGGCTATCTTAATTGAAAACATAGCATGAGTGAGATGATAGGATGATACAAATGGTCCACTAATGCCTATGACATTTAGATGGTCATGTAAAGTGTCAAAATAGCAATAATAAACCAATCATGGGGAAGGCTTATGTTTAATTGATAGACATATTGCCCAAAGATCATGGTTGGATATTTCATATGTTTTCAAAACAATTTCTTACTTTAAAATCTGTGTTCATGTTTTGAAACAATCCAAAGTAAAACTAGGTGTTAAACTTGATACTAACTTGATCAAAAACCTAGTTACTTTTGAAACTTTTGTATTTTTGAAAAATACTTGAAAATATAATGATTTTTCATGGACAACTATTTTTCATTGATAAATATACTTACAAGAAATATGTTCCCCAAATTTCATGATTTTTTGAATTTTATAGATTTTCTAATGCATTTCTGAAATCCACCCTGAAAATCTGAAAAACCCGAAATCAGAGTGCCAGTCGACTGGTAGTTTGAACCAGTCGACTGATCGTCTGATAACATGCCCAATAACCTCCTTTATCCGATTTTAAGACATGTTTTGGCTTTTGTTTCCCTCTAAACTTGATACCATGCTTAGATAAACTTTGTTTAATATTTTTGATGGTGTCAAAGGGGGAGAAATATATTTATTTAAGTAAGGGAGAATTATATTTAGGGGGAGTTTCATGTATTAAGGGGGAGAGTTGCTAATCATGTTATTTACATGCTTTCTGTAGGTTTTTAGCTTCGAGTCCGTGAGGGGAAACTTCGCTTCCCACTTCAACTCGGTCGCTTGTTCATGGCGATCCCATCGATGTCCCCGGATTAAAAAAATTTAATCCTAGACAAAAGGGATTTCCCAAGCAACCAAGTCATCGTCGTGCTATTCGTTTAGATATGTCACTTGAACAAACTCGTTGTTCAAGCGACCAATCTCTATTCTACGAGTAGCCGCAGAATAGACGATGTACGGATCGCTGGCTTTTCTATTTATGTTCGGAATCCAAGTATTATTTAGCCACATACATAAAGTAAACAACCACATACAACAGGCATATAATTGAAAAGCAATTATAAACATAATACAAAAGAACACTGATCAAAATAAACAAGATTATACCTCTTGTATACCTCTTGATCTTCTATTGTATGTCCTTCCTCCTTTTGGACGTCGTGTGAGCGACGATCTTCCAAAAGTCGAAGCTCCTAGATCTCCAATCTTCCTTCCTTGTTCACTCCGAACAAAGGAAGATCATAAAACAAAACTCTTCTTCCTATCTAGAACCGGCCACCAAGTCAATAGACTCGATGTTACCGCCGGCCAAGGAAGAGAACACGGAGTATGAGAACCGGCCAAAGGGGAATCAATAAGAGCATGGGTGTCGGCCAACACTTGGAGAAGAAAAAGGAAACCAACCCTTCTCCTTGTTGCCGCCCAAAACCCTAAACCTAGCTCTCCTAATTGCTGGCCAAGGAAGAGGGGAAGAATGATAGGATGAGCACCGGCCAAGGTAGAGGGAAGAAGGATAGGAACCGGCCAAACCTTAGGAAGAAGAAGAAGAGTCCTCCTCCACTTGTTGCCGCCCACAACCAACACCCAAACCCTAACCCTAGCCGCCCACTCCTAATCCTAACCAAACTAGGATTACTTGTCGCCCAAGGGAAGCAAACCATAATCCTCATCCATCATCTTTCCGCCCACCCGTATCACCTCCTTTTATAGAGTTAGGGATAAGCCATGATTTAATCTCCTCCATTGGTTCTAGGGATTTAATCTCAACCGTCGGATCTAGAGATTTAATCTCAACCGTCGAATCTAGAGATTTAATCTCTACCTTTAGATCTAGAGTTTTGTTGTCATCCATTGGATCTAAGCTTCATGAGGTATTAATAGGCTACAATAGGGACCATGAGGAGGAGTTGGATCTTGGCCACCCAATGGATCAAGCCCACATAAAGTCCGATCCATTAATGATTATCCATTCCACTAGATGATTATCATTGATCTACCTCACCAACCCCCATAAGTTAATATGGGCTCCATATATTATTTGTACATTTTCTTCCCGTGTTTAAGATCTCGAATGTTCGTCGATTAATTAATTTACTGACCATTAATTAATCAACATCTAACTCCATGAGTAGTACCACTCAACCTTTTCATCATGCCGGACCAAGTCCACCTACAAGGTTTACATGATGAACCTTATGAGCTCCTCAAGGGGACATCAGCATCCTAATATATAGGACACGGTTTCCTCCTATAATCAATGGCACACCATATAAATAATATCATCTCCCAACTTACCGAGCCTATCGACTTAATCTATAAATCTTTCCCATTGATAAATCAAAGAGATGAATACTAAGTATATGTGTCCGTTATTATATCGGGATTAAGAGTCTGTACAATATAATATCTGAGGTCTGATTCGATTATGTAGTCAGCAATAAATCGAATCACCTCTAAGTCGGTCTTGCTCAATACACACAAAGTGCACTAGTGTGATTATATGGTCAAGACAAACCAATCCCAAATCACACTACAACCATTCCAATGGTTTGTCCAAAGTCATCTCGGTTGTGAGCCTTTACTTATACTTTACAAGGAACCGATAACATTATCTCCCGTGTGACACCACACACCATGTTATCTACAATGTAATGTATTAGACAATATGCATAGCCATAAAAATATGCAATCAATGATCATGTGATTCTTATTTAAAAAATAAAGATGTTCATACAAAAGATAAACTTTTCAGTATACATCCTAACACTTTATTACCTTAGTATTTTTATCAAATGTTTTACCTAACTTAAACGGATTGCCACACATAAAAAAGGGGGAGATTGTTAGTGCAATCAACCCTTGATATGGTTTTGATGTGTGTGGCAAAGGGTTTAAGTTAGGATGTTTGGATTTGATATGTGTGTTGGAGTCTTGCAGGACTTAGTAATTCGCACATGGAGCCTTGGCAAGTTTTACATCTCATGACTCGGTCTTTGAGTCGGTGAAGGATGGCATTGCGGAAGTCGTGCGCTTGGAGCATCCGAGGGACCACCAGACGAGGAGCTTGGAGTGAAGCCGGAGGAAGTAGACTTCAGGGCGAGACGCGAAGGATGGCGCTGCAGAGTCGTGCGCTTGGCGCATCTGAGGGACGTGGTCGGACGAAGATAACTTCAAGGGTGAGGGACTCCGAGGGATGAGAATGAGCGAATGTAACCCAGGAAGGGGTAGTGCTCTTAGGTGAAACTTGTCCAATTGGCTAAGTGTCGGATGAGATTTCCCGACATCAGTCGACTGCCATGTTATGGTAGTCGACTACTCTAAGTCGACTGTGACTCGACTAGTGTTCGAGTCTGGTTCAAGTGCCAACAGTCGACTGTCATGGAATGACAGTCGACTGCGAGACCACCAGTCGACTGATGAAGGCATCAGTCGACTGGTCGCAAGGGTTTTGGGCACAGAAGCGAGTCGAGCACGCGAGCACTCGACTGATAGGACCATCAGTCGACTGATGGTAAGATCAGTCGACTAATGATGGTGCCGTTGGGTGAAAGCCAACGTGGAAAGCAGCCGTTATTGGGCAACGGCTACAGGACCAATCGACTGATAGGGACATCAGTCGATTGATCCTGTGTCAACGGGAAGAAACCCTCTTCCTCTATAAAGAGGAAGGGTGTGGGGCTTTGGGAGCCTAATGCTTATGCTCTAACCTTCTCCCAAAGTGCCCTAAAGAATTCCCACTCTTCTTACTTGCTATTATTCCATTCTATTGTAAGAAGAGGGATTGTAAAGAGGTTACATCCACCTAGCTTGGTGCAAAGGAGAGAATAGTGAAAGCTTGAGGCGTGATTCACTTTGGACGAATCGGATCATGGATTAGCGGAGTGGCCGTGAACCACGTTACATTGTGGTGTTAGCGTTTGTGCCTCTATTCTTTACTTTGCTTTGTCTTTAATTGTTTGTATTAGTATATTCCGTTTGCGCTAATAGGTTTGTAGACGAGCAACGAACGAACTAATTCCACCGTCTACGACAAAGGCTATTCACCCCCCTCTAGCCGGCCAACACATATCGACCCTACATTTCCGGCATGGAGGGTGAGAATAGAGACATTCTTGATGATGGACGTAGAGAATTGGTTCATCATCATAGAAGGATTTGAACCTCCCATGGACAAGAAGGGATAACCCTTTAAATTCAAGAAATGGACCAAAGAGCAACGACAAAAATTCAAGACCGAGGTTAAAGGTAACAAAATTTTTAGAAACTTTGATACCTAATGATATTTTGTGCAAACTAGGGGATTACATGGATGTCAAGGAGCTATGGAGCAAGTTGGTAAGATTTCATGAGAAGCCTCAATCGGTCCAAGACAATAAGGAAGAATCCAAAGATGAAGATCCATCTTCGGCTCAATTGGATAAGGAAACCGAAGAAGCAAACTCATCCTCTCAAGAGAGTGAGGATTTGGAGGTTGAGAGGTGTTCGACATCCAAGGAAGAAAAAGAGGTGGAAGAATTGGAGGAAGCCTCCACTTCTAGAACTGAGGGGGAGGAAAGGTCATCCTCAATGTCGAAGCAAGAAGATAAGCCATCCACCTCTGGGAGAGAAGATGAGCAAGCTCAAAATTCCATTTCCAACCTAGGTAACTCAAATACATGTGTTAATAATAAAAATCATATAACATGTTTTGAGTGTAGGTAAGTAGGACACTACAAGAGCAAGTGTCCAAAGCGAGTCAAAAAGACTCAACCGACACAAAAAGTCAAGGACAAGTCAAAGGATATCGGAGCCCCATTAATCAAGAGCAAAGAGCACATTGTGTGCTTCAAGTGCAATCAAAAGGGAAACTATAGGGCTTAATGCCCTATGGGGAGGAAGCAAACCAAGGGCAAAGGAGGAGTCTCAAATGTAGGGGGAGCTAAGGCAAACCCTAAGGTAACTTTTAAGTATGCTCCTTCTTCAATTAATAGTCAAAAGCATGCTAGGAGTAATTTTAATACTCTTGTTATTGGTCATAATCATGAAAAGCATACTAAAAATAGATCTTCTTGCTTAGGTGCTAAATCTTGCAATATTAGAGTTAAGGACAAGTCTAGAACAATTAACCCTAAAATAATTCTACCCAAGGAAGCTATTAGGGAGGTAAAAAATCATTTAGGCATTAACCCAAAGAAGGGTAGGCATATGCATAAAAGGAAGATCAATGCCCTAAGAACAAATGGAAATTTAAAATTGGAGGCATTAGTGTTGGACTTTTCCGAGCCGCAAAAACCATTTTTTGCATTGCGGAAACCCCGGAAGTCCGGCCACGGATCCGTGAAAAGATATATTAAAATAAAAATATGTATGTGCTAAGTAAACCTAGATCTACCTTAGATCTAGAATTTGAGAGTGTTACCCTCGATGCGACGCCCTTCGCAAATCTCACTCGTCCAAATAGCTTGCCGGAACTCTAGAGTGTCAAGTGTACACTCCTCTATTGGTATCCACACAAGCAATAGGTGGAGAAAAGAAACCTAGAGTGTGGTAGCACCCTTAGAAGTTTTGGCCAAGGAGGAGAGGGGAGCTTGAGAGGATGATCCAAGGAAGAAGATGAAGTTCTAGTAACTCACAAAATCAATTCTCATCTAAATGAGAAGTGGCCGGCCACATCAAGTCTTGGGGGGTTACATGCATGCATGTAATTCCAAGAGCCAATGGCTCTTAGTCTCCCTCATGAGGTGGCACCACTTGATAAGTCAATGATGATGTGCATTGGTCGGCCATGCCAAGTCATCATCATGACATGGCATTTGGTCAAGTCAAAATTGACCTTTCATCTTCCCTCTCAAGTCAAGTCAAACTTGACCTCTTATCTCCCATGGTTGATCAAATCCAACCATTTGATTCAAGTCAATTTAATGAATCTCTATTCATTAATTTAAATTGATTTGATGAATCAAATCTAAATTAGGTTCATTCAACACTTGAATCAAATTGAGTCCAACTCAATTAGTCTAATTTGGATTACTCTTAATCCAATTTGGTTCATCCCATGAACCTAATCCTCATGGTTCATCATATGAACATAATCTCCATCTAATTGCCCTTTGTGTGTGACCCTATAGGTTCTTGTAACATTGGCAATGTCCCTAAACCAATTTAGGAACATAAGCAATGAGTGGTATCTAGCAACACATCATTGCTACCCAAGTTACAAGAATGTTGAGCTCCAACATCACCTTTGTGACTACTAATTGTGACTTTCACAATATGTGACAATGTTCCTCTATCTTTGACATCTAGATTGACCAATCGAGGCATAGACCGTGTCATCCTCGGTACAATATATATCTTGAACTCCAACTAGACTCACTCTAATCAAATGAGCTCAATATCTCATATTGACTCATTCGGGCATGACCATGTACTTCGTGGTATCACTATATCAAGAATAACGATGTCACTCCCGTCATATAGGAGGGATAAATCCCATTTACATCACTCACATCCCTTCGCATAATTTGTTACATACCTAGTAATCACCTTTATAGTCCACCCATTTACGGGTGACGTTTGACGAAGCCAAAGTATGCAACTCCTTATGTAGGGAACCATGGTGACTTCAGGTCTAAGGACTAATAGTCATACTAATAGCTACATGAGAAAGTATATGACACTCATATAACGATCCATGATACTTTCTCATGGCGGGTCATTCAGTATACATTCTCCAATGCATATCCATGTATCAACATTATATCTCATATCCATGACTTGTGAGATCAAGTAATCGTGTTGACCTACATGCTAGTCTCTACGCATTAACATTGTCCCTGAATGTTAATAGTTGACTAGGAATGATTAAGAGTAGTGTTCTCTATATCATCTCATTATCGATTCAACCAATCGATTGATATAGATAAGAACCTACTACTCAAGGACATTATTATATTTAGTTATTTGACACCAATACAAGTAAATATAATAACCATGCCTTATAAATAGGAATATGATACAATAAAGTCCATACAACAATCATCACATGATTGGCTCTAGGGCTTTCTTTAACAATCTCCCACTAGTCAATCGCCGTAGTATCTAATACCAATTGACCTAGTGTGACCATCATGCTTTTCCTGTGCCAAAGCCTTGGTCAAGGGATCTGCGATGTTAGCCTCTGTGGGTACTCTGTAAATCTTCACATCTCCTCTTTCGATAATCTCTCGAATGAGATGGAAGCACCGAAATATTCGGCCTCTGTTATAGAATCAGCAACTGTGTCCTGCTTGGAACTCTTCCAGCTCACAGCGCCACCATTCAAGCAAAACACGAACCCTGACTGCGATCTATAATCATCCTGGTCTGTTTGGAAGCTAGCATTGATGTAACCCTTTACTGCTAGCTCCTCATCGCCTCCAAATATCAAGAAATATTCTTTAGTCCTTCTCAAGTACTTAAGAATATTCTTGACTGCTATCCAGTGACGCTCACCTAGATCTGACTGGTATCTACTCGTCATGCTCAAAGCATACGAGACATCAGGACGAGTACACAGCATGGCATACATGATAGATCCTATAGCAGATGCGTAAGGGATCTTATACATGCGGTCTCTCTCCTCTCTAGAAGTGGGACTTTGAGTCTTCGAAAGACTCACACCATGTGACATCGACAGAAGTCCCTTCTTGGAATTCTGCATGGCAAACCGTAGTAATACCGTGTCAATGTATGTACTCTGACTTAGGCCAAGCAATCTCTTAGATCTATCTCTATAAATCTTGATGCATAGAATACAGGCTGCTTCACCTAAGTCCTTCATTGAGAAGCACGTCCCCAGCCAAGTCTTCACAGACTGTAGCGAAGGGATGTCATTCCCAATGAGTAGTATGTCATCCACATACAATACAAGGAAGACAACTGTGTTCCCATTAACCCTCTTATAGACACAGGGTTCATCTTCATTCTTGATGAAATCAAATTATTTGATCGCATCATCGAATCGAAGATTCCAACTCCAAGAAACTTGCTTTAGCCCATAAATGGACCTTTGCAGCTTGCATACTTTCCCAGTATGCTGAGGATCTTCAAAACCCTCAAGTTGTGTCATGTACACATCCTCGAGTAAGTTTCCATTAAGAAATGCGGTTTTGACATCCATCTGCTAGTCAATCATGTGATGATTGTTGTATGGACTTTATTGTATCATATTCCTATTTATAAAGGCATGGTTATTATATTTACTTGTATTGGTGTCAAATAACTAAATATAATAATGTCCTTGAGTAGTAGGTTCTTATCTATATCAATCGATTGGTTGAATTGATAATGAGATGATATAGAGAACACTACTCTTAATCATTCCTAGTCGAGTATTAACATTCAGAGACAATATTAATGCGTAGAGACTAGCATGTAGGTCAACATGATGACTTGATCTCACAAGTCATGGATATGAGATATCAAGTTGACACATGGGTATGCATTGGAGAATGTATATTGAATGACCCACCATGAGAAAGTATCATGGATCATTATATGAGTGTCATATACTTTCTCATGTGGCTATTAGTATGACTATTAGTCCTTAGACCTGAAGTCACCATGGTTCCCTACATAAGGAGTTGCATACTTTGGCTTCGTCAAACGTCACCCGTAAATGGGTGGACTATAAAGGCGATTACTGGGTATGTAACAAATTATGCAGAGGGATGCGAGTGATGTAGATGGGATCTATCCCTCCTATATGATGGGAGTGACATCGATATTCTTGATAGAGTGAGACCACGAAGTACATGGTCAAGCCCAAATGAGTCAATATGAGATATTGAGCTCATTTGATTAAAGTGAGTCTACTTGGAGTTCAAGATTTAGATTGTATCAAGGATGACACGGTCTATGCCTCGATTGGTCAATCTAGATGTCAAGGATAGAGGGACATTGTCACATATTGTGAGAGTGACAATTAGTAGTCACAAAGGTGATGTTGAAGCTCAACATTCTTGTAACTTGGGTAGCAATGATGTGTTGCTAGATACCGCTCATTGCTTATGTTCCTAAATCGGTTTAGGGACATTGCCAACGTTACAAGAACCTATAGGGTCACACACATAAGGGCAATTAGATGGAGATTAGGTTCATATGATGAACCATGAGGATTAGGTTCATGGGATGAACCAAATTGGATTAAGAGTAATCCAAATTAGACTAATTGAGTTAGACTCAAGTTGATTCAAGTGTTGAATGAGTCTAATTTAGATTTGATTCATCAAATCAATTTAAATTAAATGAATAAATATTCATTAAATTAAATTGACTTGAATCAAATGGTTGGATTTGATCAACCATGGGAGATAAGAGGTCAAGTTTGACTTGACATGAGAGGGAAGATGAAAGGTCAAGTTTGACTTGACCAAATGCCATGTCATGATGATGACTTGGCATGACCGGCCAATGATGATGTTCCACATCATCATGGACACATCATGGGGTGCCACCTCATAATGGAGACCAAGACCCATTCGCTCTTGGAGTTACATGCATGCATGTAACCCCCTTATAGTAGGTTATGGATGATGTGAAGTTAAGTTGTGTAACTTCATCTTCTTCCTCTTCTCTTCCCTCAATCTCTCTCTTCCTCATCTAGCCATGAACGTCCAAGGGGTGCTAGCACACTCTAAGGTGTTTTTCTCCACCATTTGTCCGTTTGGATACTTGTAGAGGAGTGTACACTTGACACTCTCGAGTTCCGGCGAACCTTTTGGACGAGCGGGATTTGCGAAGGGCGTCGCATTGAGGGTAACGTCCTTATCATGTAGATCTAAGGTAGATATAAGGTTTTATACAAACACATACATGTTTTAGTTTTAATACATCTTCGCACGGATCCATGGCCGGACTTTCGGGGTTTCCGCAACGCAAAAAGCAGTTTTTGCGGCTCGGAAATTACAACAGTGGTATTAGAGCCACGTGCGAAGCATGTATGTGTTTCATTTTTGTAATTTTTGTATTAGATATAAAAATTACAGATTTTGATGTTTCTGTAAATTTCGTATTTTTATAGAATTTTTGGGTATTTTTCTCGAAGATTCGAAGCAACGAGTGTTGGGACACTTGTAGGCTTCACCATAGAAAAACTCTCGCGAGTTCTCGCTTTAGGTTTTGGGACTTAAGTGTTGATCATAGTAGGGACACTCGCAAAGTTTATTTTGCGAGTAGGGGCGCTGCCTCTATCCTCGAAAGGGGCCTTATCCCGCGATCGCGCCCGGAAATCGCTTAGCGGGACCGTTACGGGGAGGTGACTCATAAAATTGAAAAAAAAAAAAAAGGAAAAATTATAGAAATTTTCGGTAAAAATACATAATTTAGAATTATGTATAATTCTTTGATTGTCATGGCCCAATAACCCCAATTTTATTGGATGATGTGTTGTAATTCATAATACGGCATGCGTGCCATTTTTGTGGTTGTGCATATTGTATAGTGTATGCGACCTGCGCGTCGTACCTCTTCATATGATATTCTAGTTGTAAATAGTTTTAGATTCGAATGTAACTCGAGTTTCATATTTGTAATGTACAAAATGGAGCGGTGGAAAGTCCACTTGAAGACGAGGTTACGAGAAGGGTGCCGACGACACATGGCGGTCAAAGGAAGCGCTTGGAGAAGCCGCTAGCCTTAGGTTGACCGTCCGATCTTCTCAATGGCTTGAGAAGATCGTAGTAGGGCCATGACTACATTACAGTTATATATATATATATATATATATATATATATATATATATATATTTGATTTTGCTTGTATGTATGTGATGCATGATAGTAGAATAATGCTTGTATGTATATGATGCATGCTAGGATAATTTTCTTGTATGTATATGATGCATGCTAGAATAATGATTGTATGTATGTGATGCATGCTAATATAGGATAATAAAGGCTTCAATGTGTATATGATACACATTACGATTAGATTAGATCATAATCGAATCAACTCGAAAATGCCTACCGAGCCTTGATACCCATCACTATCTCAATCATTTGTTGTTGTTGAATCTGCCAAAGCAGAGCAACACATATTATCTTGGTAGGGTACGGAGGGACAATCTTGGTCCCACCTATCATGCTTGGGTTAGAGTAAGCTCAATTAGATTGAGCAAAACTAGTTAACTCAATTGGATCGAGTAGAACTATAGGCATATTCCAATCGTTGGAAAGATAGGTTAAGATCGCATTTACACTAAATCATGGGTGATTTAGCCAAAGTTAACTCAAGGTCTTTTGTAAATGTGGGTCTTGATCCTATAAACAAGAGTTGCATAGAGATGTAATCGGTAATGTGTTACCCACCGATCGTACTAAGTCTTGGGCGATTTAGCCAAAGTTAACTCAAGGCTTAGTATGATGTGGATCTTGTCCCGCAAGAATTATAGCTAGTTTGTATAAATCTAGTAATGTGGTTTGACCACATCCAAAACTCGATTCTGAAAAATTCCTATAATTCAGTGGGAGCATCATTTGATTAAAGGCCTAATTAAATGATAAAAGGAATATGATATTAATTCTCTGCATTGTATGTTGTAGATAACTATGCCGACAAACATGAACACTCTCTCTCTGCGTTCTGTCCTTGAGAAGGACAAGCCCAATGGAGCAAATTTCCTGGACAGGTACAGGAACCTGAGAATTGTTCTCACCCAAGAAAGGATGTTGTACATCCTGGAGCAGCCCATTCCGGAGGCACCTCCTTCCACTGCCTCGCAAGATGACAAAGATGCTTACAAGAAGCATCAAGATGATGGATTAGATGTGTCATGTCTAATGCTCGCGACCATGAACTCTGAGCTTCAGAAGCAACATGAGTTCATGAATGCTTATGATATGGTTGAACATCTTCGTCAACTATATCAAGGACAAGCAAGGCATGAGAGATATGAAGTCTCTAAGGCATTATTTGGGTCCAAAATGTAAGATGGGACTCCCGTAGGTCCATATGTACTCAAGATGATTGGGTACGTAGAAAACCTACAAAGGCTGGGATTCCCACTTGGCCAAGAGCTGGCCACTGACCTAATCTTGCAATCTTTGCCACAAGCCTACAATCAATTTGTCATGAATTATAACATGAATGAAATTGATAAGTCACTGCCTGAGATGCTCAGCATGTTGAGAACTGCTGAGCTTAACCGTAAGAAGGGAAAATCTGACACCATTTTGATGGTACACAAGAAGAAAGGCAAGGGCAAGCCTAAAGGTAAGGGAATGTCTCAAGCCAAGGGCAAAGGCAAAGAACTTAAACCCAAAGGAGGGGTAGCCAAGGAAGGGGCTTGCTTCCACTGCAAGGAAGCTGGACACTGGAAGCGTAACTTCAAAGCTTACCTGGAAGATCTTAAGAAGAAAAGAAGTGAGACTTCTACTTCAGGTATAAATGTTATAGAAGTCAATCTATCTATTTCTTCATCATGGGTATTAGATACCGAATGTGCATCTCACATTTGTACCAATGTGCAGGCACTAAGAAATAGCAGGGCATTGACAAAGGGTGAGGTGGACCTACGAGTAGGCAATGGAGCAAGGGTTGCTGCTGTTGCTGTAGGAACTTATGATCTATCTCTGCCCTCTGGGCTTGTACTAGAAGTAGATGAATGTTGTTATGTATCTGCCTTAACTAAGAACATCATTTCAGTTTCTTGTTTGGACAAGAAAGGATTTTCATTTATAATAAAGAATAAATATTGTTCAGTTTATTTAAATGATATGTTCTATTGTAGTGCACCTCTAATAACGGACTCTACTTTCTAGACTTAGAGAGCCCTGTCTATAACATAAGTACCAAGAGGTTCAAGTCAAATGAGTTGAACCAAACTTATCTCTGGCATTGTTACTTAGGTCACATAAATGAGAGTCGCTTATCTCAGCTCCATAAGGATGGGCTGCTAGACTCATTTGATTTTGAATCATATGAGACATGTGAGTCTTGCCTTTTAGGCAAGATGACCAAGACTCCCTTTAGTGGACACAGCGAAAGAGCAACATATTTGTTAGAACTTATACATAGTGATGTATGTGGTCCTTTCAATGTTGTTGCTAGAGGTGGTTACAGGTACTTTATTACATTTACTGATGACTTCAGTAGATATTGTTATGTGTATCTTATGACACATAAATCAGAATCCTTTGAAAAGTTCATAGAATTCAAGAATGAAGTACAAAACAGCTTGGCAAGAGTATTAAGATACTTCGATCAGATCGAGGTGGCGAATACCTTAGCCATGAGTTTCGTGACTATCTAGCTGAGTGTGGGATTCTATCCCAACTCACTCCTCCTGGAACACCACAGTGAAATGGTGTATTCGAAAGGAGGATTCGTACCCTATTAGATATAGTACGATCTATGATGAGTCACACAGATCTTCCTATATCCTTTTGGGGATATGCTCTAGACACAATAGTCTTTACCCTTAACCGTGTACCATCCAAGGTTGTCATAAAGACACCATATATGATATGGACAGTGAGAAATCCCAAGATGTCTTTCATGAGGATTTGGGGTTGTGAGGCTTACGTTCGACGTCATGTCTCAGACAAACTGGGACCCAAATCCGATAGGTGCTATTTTGTTGGATATCCCAAGGATACAAAGGGATATTACTTCTACATTCCCAGTCAGCACAAAGTGTTTATGGAAAAGACTGGAGTTTTTCTAGAAAGGGATTTTGTTTCTAGAAAAACTAGTGGGAGTACCTTCGAACTTGAAGAAATTCAAGATAAGGACCATAGCACTGAGGCCTTGATGGAGGTTGAACAGGAACCACAAAGTGTTATGGGTGATGAGGTTGTTGCACAAAGAGTTATGGAACAACCACCTGTTCAGGTAGACCTACCTCTCCACAGGTCTGATAGGGTACGTCGTCAGCCTGAGAGATACTCATTTCTCTTGTCTGACCATGATGATGTTATGCTCATTGAGAATGAGCCTACCTCCTATCAGGAAGCTGTGATGAGCCCAGATTCTGAGAAATGGCTAGAGGCCATGAGATCCGAGATGGAATCCATGTACACCAACCAAGTATGGACTTTGGTTGATCCACCTGAAGGGGTAAAACCCATTGGGTGTAAGTGGGTCATTAGGAGAAAGACTGACATGGATGGACTTACGCATATGATGTGTTATTTTCCATAAGTGCACGATTGTCGTCAAGTAATAAAAATATCGATCCCACAGGGATTGGGACAATTACCGAATGATCGTGATACCAAGTTATCTAGTCAATCAATTTGTGGATTAAGCAAAGAAACTGAGCAGTCAAGAACAACGAATGAGAAGAACAAGCTAAAAGTCAATAGTTGAGAAGAATCTCAGGATATGGGTTTCACCACGTCAACGATTTATAAGGTGATTTAATTCTTTCCTACCCTTATTAGAGTTGTTTTGATGGAACCTATCCTAAGGTAAATCAACGGCCCCTTTCGAGGTCTACGCCAACTGTACCTATCAAACTCAATTTACCTGTCACGGTATTCGAGCATAGGGGATCATAATCAGCTAAGGAGACCTGTCACGAGACCCCCGCAAACCTCCCTAGTCTTACCACCGTAACTTGGTAAAAACTGGATTTGATAGATCCATTAAGTCCATAAGAGTTCCTTTAGAGTCTAAATTTCCTTTTCACGATAGGTTTGCACATGGGACCATAATCAGCTAAGGGGATCTGTCACGAGACCCCCGCAAGCCCTCATAGATACACTACCGCTACTTGACAGGAGTTAATCCCTAGTTGGTTCTAGGTTTCGGGAACTTGGGTTCATTGTTAGGTACTTCCCCTTAGCTCCTTAGGTTTATCAATAAGAATCCAAGAACCAAATCAAAACAAACAATAATTCAAGTAGTATAGATTACATCATCCATCATAAATCGTCAAGGGCTACTCTCCCATCCTAAGATTACAGGACACTACTCCATAGTCGAACAAGAATTGCTAGAGAAATAAATTACAATACTGACTCCTTCGTTCTCCTCGTTCTTCTGTCATCCTCTTTCCTGCCCGCCGCCCCCTTAGGTTTAGAATATCTCCTATTTTATAGCCTTGGCCTCCTCTTCAATTAAGGCAAAAGATTTTCCTTTAATTGAGACAAAGATCGCGGTTTCGTCGAGTTGCTCGTAGAAAAGGAAGTCTGGAATCAGGCCAACACGCCCGTGCCAAATGAGGGCACAGGCGTGTCGCACATTTCTCACTGGTCATGTCAGTGCTTGAACGGGGCGTGCCGGTTGTTGAACCAGGGCGTGTTGAGCACTGGAACTCCTGACACGGGCGTGTCACTGATAACACGCCTGTGTTATTTTGATACGCTGTTTCTTCGCCCTGTTAACACGAAAAACACCCAAAAGCAGTCTCTTCGTCCAAAATATGCTAAACTTAACTGAATCATGACAAAATACATGCCTAGGACATGAAATGAGATAAAATGCATGCATATGGAGTAGTGAAAACATAGCATGATACACACACATCAAAATCCCCTAGTTCTAAACTTTTGCTTGTCCTCAAGCAAAGAAAACACAAAAGACAACTTAATTGTGGAAATGCTAGACACCATCCAGAGGTATACAATCTAATCTTAATCTTATCAAATCATTCCTAGTTGCCAAGCTTGAAAGATCCCTATATAGTGCACGTGAAAAGTTGAACTAAAGTGATTGGACACCAATCCAGATTTGACATCTCTTCTATCGGAGAACATTCTTATTTCCGACATAGAGGCACTTATCTGCCTTAATGCATGGATCATCCTTGCCTAGTAACAAAAGGTCTCAAAGGAGCACTTTCTAAGAAGAAAGAAGGGAAGGAATTTATAAAGAGCATTTCCCCAGTAACTAGTTAGTCTCAAAGGGGTGCTTGAAAACAATTCCAGTTTTTTTTTTTTATCAAACCAAAACTTCTAGGGAAAGTGTTTCTCCAGTAACCAAATTGCACAGGAAAGTCTCCAATGGAAAATCGAGTACTCTTCCGATATGGGGGATTTAAATCCTTTTTGGATACCTCAGACCTATAGACCGTGTTAGAAGTGAAATAGGGTTCTTATCAAAATAGGCAAAAAGGAATATCATGACCCGACTAATGTTCAGTTATATTCCGCTAGATGATATAAAAATGCAATGTTATGATATATGAAAAGATGCAAACAAAAATAGCACTAACCAAACTAAAAATCTAAGTAGAGACAGCATAAGCAGTAAAGGATGTGCATCGAAACTCACAAAATAGCTCAAGGTGGTCAATGGTCATCGTCTTCGCTACTAGCATCCTCCTCTGCCCACCTACGTCGCTGCTCCTGGTAAAACTCCCTGGACTCCTGTCGAAATCTATCATCATCTTCCCTCCGGGCGAACTCAGCAGTGAAAAACTCATCAGCTCTCCTGTAAAAGTCAGCTGCCCTATCCAAATGCTGTGTCACCATATGATGGTGCTCCTCTGTAGAAATGACCGATCCCACACACCTATGTGCGAGGTATGCTCGACCACAAAGCTTGAATGATGATCGAAATGCGAAAAATCAAAGAAGAGTACCTAAACATTGTCGAGGAAACCGTGGGGGTTCAGGAGTCGAATGTGATGGCTCAGGGGTTATGTAAGATGGCTCCCTAGGAGAGGGTGATGGAGCATGGGCAGTAGGGGTAGGAAAGGGTCCCTGGACATCTCTAAAAAGCCAATTGGATGAATTACGTACAGTCATCCGCTCAGGGTTTGGAAGAGGGATTTTAATTCCATTTCTTAACACCAAACGATACCCCTCGTTACATGCCTCAATCATCTTCATATTTATACAAGCATCCAAATCCAATCTAGGGCTAGCAGGACAATATTCAAGGTCATCCAATTCACATCCTAAGGCCACAGCAATCCTAGTGATAATACCACCTATGACTATGACCCCAGATGGGCTATTACTAATCTTAACTAAATGTCTATGGGCTCCAGAATCAATATTAACTTCATTTAGCATAGCCCATAAAAATTGTAACTCACTCTACCTAGCCACCCCTGCACTATCATATCTTCCAGAGATTGTATTAGCCATAAACCTAAGGAGATAACGAAAAGTAGGATTAGGGATGTTAAACGATTTAGACCTAGATGCATCATAAGGGCGAGGGTCATCAGAAATTAATCTCCAAAATTGATGATCAATAAAATGTCTATGAATTTGCCTCTCCCCTCCGCAAGGAAAATCAAATATCGTATTAAAATTACTTAAAGAAAGAGTAAACTCATGGTTCATTAATCTAAATTTGATTTTTCCTTCCTCACAATCCTTTCCTTGCAGTATTTCAGCAGACAGGGAGCTAAGGAATTCAAGAGTGATACTAGGGTAAGTAAGATGATGATGCGTGATAAATTCGGTCCAGCCTATCCTATTGGTCAACTAAGTTATGTCATCTCTTAACCCTAGGGTTGTCAACGTGTAGAAGTCTATAGTTCTTGTAGATACTAACTTCCTTTTTTCAAGCTTACTGAATTTAGACTTCATAACCTCATCCCTAAAAACAATTCCATATGGATGGCAGGAGGTCGGAGGAGGATCGTTACCCAAGTCCTGAGCTTTTCTCTTTCCCTTGTCCTTCGCCGAAGAGGAAGAAGCTCCTCCTCTAGTCTTCACTCGCTTACTCATGGCGTTGGGGAGGGAGAGACGGCAGGTTAGCTTCTCGGCTACTCGAGAGAGACCGACGGCAGCTGCTTCAGGCTTGTAACGCGAGTGGACAATTAGGGCGTGCTCGGGCCGGCTTTAGAGGGTTAGCCGCAACATAGGCGTGTCGGGCATCCTCTTACGCAAATACCCAACCCGTTTAAGCGTGGCATAGGCGTGCTTCCGTCCGGCCCAGGCGTGCCGCAGGTGAGAAAAGTGCGACACGGGCGTGCTCGGCAACACGCTCGACCTATGTTGTCTTCGGGTAACCTTAACATGCCTGTGTCGTTCGGCATAGGCGGGTCGTGTCAATTTGGCACACAGTGGCATGTTTAACATGTCGTGTCCTGTAAACCTGAAAAAAAATGTAAAACTCAAAATCAAATAAAATAAAATAAAATGACTAAAAAAAATGAAAATAGCTTGGGTTGCCTCCCAAGAAGCGCTTGTTTAAGGTCGTTAGCTTGACCCCTCAGTTACTCCCTAGTTTTAGGGATATGGCTCGAGGAGTGTGCTCTGCATTGCTCAGATTAGCATTAATGATCACAGGATAAGTAGAGTTTTCACCAAGAAATTCATACCTGAGTGTTGATGGAAGAGGCTTAAGTTCTACCTGTGGTGTTAGGTTGGGGTCGGAAATCTCTAGCTCTTTATCCTCAAAATCCCCTTCGAGCTTATTAAGATAAGTTTGTTCTTGTGCTCCTTCTAGTGCTATTGACTGGAAACTGTCAATCCTACAACAAACATCAAAAACAGAAGGTTGTTTAACAGCTTTTGAAAGGTCGAATTCAATTTTGTCGTTTCCAAATGCAAGTGAGAGTTTGCGGTTCTTGACGTCTATCATTGCCCCTGCAGTAGCTAAGAAAGGTCTCCCTAAAATGAGTGGAATGCATGGGTCGTCATCCATGTCAAGCACTACAAAATCGGCAGGAATAATAAAATTTCCCACCTGCACTGGTACATCTTCTAGGATTCCCAAAGGATATCTAATGGAGTGATCGGCTAACTGCAAGGCCATAGTAGTTAGTTTCATTTCTCCCAAATCTAATTTCTTGCATATGGAAAGAGGTATCAGATTGACACTAGCGCCCAAATCGTAAAAAGTCTTATCAAAATTTGAGTCATTAATTATGCAAGGGATAGAAAAACTACCTGGATCATTTAGTTTGGAAGGTACCATGTTCTTAATTAAAGCGCTGCACTCTTCAGTAAGAGCCACTGTTACATGCTCCTCGACTTTTCTTTTATTGGTTAAGATATCCTTCAAGAACTTGGAGTATGTAGGCATTTGTTGAAGAGCTTCTGTAAAAGGTATATTGATATATAGCTTCCTAAATACCTCAAGGAACTTACCAAATTGTTCATCCAATTTTTCCTTAATCACCTCGAGGAACGGGATAGGGGCTTATCGTTCTTGGTTCCTTGTCGGTCGTGGGTTTGAAGTGACCCGACACGGGTGTGTCGGCTGACACGCGCTCGTGGGCATTCTCTTCCCCAAGCGTGTTGAACAACATGCCCTGGGTCAGGGTGTGTTGTCGGCTTCCTTTGCTATTCAACCCAGGCATGCTACTGTCTTCTTCCAACTCTGACACGCTCGTGTCCTTTAGCACAGGGGCCGCTTATTGAGCTCTGTCTCCTTCTAAAATCCTTCCACTTCTCAAACTTATGGAATTACAATGCTCAGCTGGGTTTACTTCTGAATTTCCAGGAAATTTGTCGGGCGTCCTTGATGCTGAGCTGGAAATTTGGGAAATTTGATTTTCTAGCATTCTTGTGTGATTAGTCAAATTATCAACCTTGCTTCCCAATTGCTTGATTGCCTCGGTATTATTTTGATGTTGCCGATTTGATTCTATAATATGCTGTCGAAATTCATCATTTATCTTCCCCTGGCACATAATAAAATTCTCCATCATCTTTTCTAAGCTTGACTTGGGTCCTGGCTGAAATCCTGAAGGTGCTCCAAAACTGCTCATCGTAAGAATTTTGGTTGGCTCTATACGAAAAGTTGGGATGATTCCTCCAACCGGGATTGTACGTGTTCGAATAAGGGTTGCCACCATTAGGCTTCTGATTAAAATTATTTAGCGCATCTACTTGCTCAATCCCAGCTCCCGATGATGGTGCGTGTAGGATTTGGCAATTTATCGCTACATGTCCTGTTACACCACAAATCTCGCAAGTGACATTAGATGAGTTCTGGTGATACATTAAAATGTTCGAGCTTTTGAGTTAACGCATCAACTTTTGCACTGAGTAGATCAAGGGTACTTACCTCAAACTTACCTGGCATTTTAATTTGATATCCTCGTTCTGTAGCCCATTGGTGAGAATTCATTGCCACATTCTCGATGATCTCAAATGCTTCATCCAACGTTTTGTTCATAAGAGCTCCTCCTGCAGCAGAATCAAGAGAAACTTTAGTAGCATATGAGATTCCATTGTAGAAAGTATGAACAATGAGCCACTTCTCTAGCCCATGATGAGGGCATTGCTGTAGTAATCCCTTAAATCTGTCACAGGCTTCGAATAATGTTTCTCTATCCTTTTGCGCAAAATTAGTGATTTGATGACGAAGACTTGTAGTTTTGCTGGGTGGAAAATACTTGTCTAAAAATCTTTGCTCCAGCTGATCCCAAGTAGTTATGCAATCTGCTGGAAGAGAGTGTAGCCAAGCTCTAGGTTTGTCCCGCAATGAGAAAGGAAACAAGTGCAATCTAATAGCATCAGCTGAGGCTCCATTTAGTTTTAAAGTTTCGTAAAATTCCAAAAATACTTCCAAGTGCAGATTTGGATCTTTAGTGGGTGCTCCTCCGAATTGATGTTGTTGGACCATGGATAGTAGAGCCGGTTTCAATTCAAAATTGTTCGCTTCAATAGGGGGTCTTCTAATACTCGATCTCAATCCCCTTGTACTAGGTGCTGCATAATCCCTTAAAGGTTTATTCTCGTTCTGATCAGCTATGTTGGAGGTCAGATTCTCTTCCTGACGTTGCTGAAATCGTCTTCTAGCAAGGAACGTTCTTTCTATCTCAGGATCAATATCGAGAATTTCCCTATTAAATCTGTGCATGCAACAACAAGAGAGGCTCCCAAAACAAGAATTCAGAATAGACACGAAGAATAGGAACAAAAATAGAAATCTAGATTAACTAAATCACACTCAATTCAATATTGAGTGCCAATCCCCGGCAACGGTGCCAAAAACTTAATGTGTTATTTTCCGCAAGTGCACGGTTGTCGTCAAGTAATAAAAATATCGATCCCACAGGGATTGGGACAATTACCGAATGATCGTGATACCAAGTTATCTAGTCAATCAATTTGTGGATTAAGCAAAGAAACTGAGAAATCAAGAACAACGAATGAGAAGAACGAGCTAAAAGTCAATAGTTGAGAAGAATCTCAGGATATGGGTTTCACCACGTCGATGATTTATAAGGTGATTTAATTCTTTCCTACCCTTATTAGAGTTGTTTTGATGGAACCTATCCTAAGGTAAATCAACAGCCCCTTTCGAGGTCTACGCCAACTGTACCTATCAAACTCAATTTACCTGTCATGGTATTCGAGCATAGGGGATCATAATCAGCTAAGGGGACCTGTCATGAGACCCTGCAAACCTCCCTAGTCTTACCACCGTAACTTGGTAAAAACTGGATTTGATAGATCCATTAAGTCCATAAGAGTTCCTTTAGAGTCTAAATTTCCTTTTCACGATAGGTTTGCACACGGGACCATAATCAGCTAAGGGGACCTGTCACGAGACCCCCGCAAGCCCTCATAGATACACTACCGCTACTTGACAAGAGTTAATCCCTAGTTGGTTCTAGGTTTCAGGAACTTGGGTTCACTGTTAGGTACTTCCCCTTAGCTCCTTAGGTTTATTAATAAGAATCCAAGAATCAGATCAAAACAAATAATAATTCAAGTAGTATAGATTACATCATCCATCATAAATCGTCAAGGGCTACTCCCCCATCCTAAGATTACAGGACACTACTCCATAGTCGAACAAGAATTGCTAGAGAAAGAAATTACAATACTTAGTGCCATCTGTGTTCCTCAGTCGTCGATTCCTTCGTTCTCCTCGTTCTTCTGTCGTCCTCTTTCCTGCCCGCCACCCCCTTAGGTTTAGAATATCTCCTCTTTTATAGCCTTGGCCTCCTCTTCAATTAAGGCAAAAGATTTTCCTTTAATTGAGATGAAGATTGCGGCTTCGTCGAGTTGCTCGCAGAAAAGGAAGTCTGGAATCAGGGCAACACGCCCGTGCCAAATGAGGGCACAGGCGTGTCGCACATTTCTCGGTCGTGTCGGTAGCTTAACGGGCATGCCGGTTCTTTGAACCAGACGTGTTGAGCTGGAACTCGACACGGCGTGTCGCGCGATAACGCCTGTGTTGTTTTGATACGCTACTTCTTCGCCCTGTTAACACGAAAAACACCCAAAAGCAGTCTCTTCGTCCAAAATATGCTAAACTTAACTGAATCATGACAAAATACATGCCTAGGACATGAAATGAGATAAAATGCATGCATATGGAGTAGTGAAAACGTAGCATGATACACACACATCAGCATACCTATAAGGGTCGATTGGTGGCTAAAGGTTTCAAGCAAATTCATGGTATTGACTATGATGAAATCTTTTCTCCAGTGGCGATGTTTAAGTCCATTCAGATCTTGCTTGCTATTGCAGCATACCACGATTATGAGATCTGGCAGATGGATGTCAAAACCGCATTTCTAAATGGAAACTTACTCGAGGATGTGTACATAACACAACCTGAGGGTTTTGAAGATCCACAGCATACTGGGAAAGTATGCAAGCTGCAAAGGTCCATTTATGGGCTAAAGCAAGCTTCTCGGAGCTGGAATCTTCGATTCGATTATGCGATCAAATAGTTTGATTTCATCAAGAATGAAGATGAACCCTGTGTCTACAAGAGGGTTAATGGGAACACAGTTGTCTTCCTTGTATTGTATGTGGATGACATACTACTCATTGGGAATGACATCCCTTCGCTACAGTCTGTGAAAACTTGGCTGGGAACGTGCTTCTCAATGAAGGACTTAGGTGAAGCAGCCTGTATTCTAGGCATCAAGATTTATAGAGATAGATCTAAGAGATTGCTTGGCCTAAGTCAGAGTACATACATTGACACGGTATTACTACGATTTGCCATGCAGAATTCCAAGAAGGGACTTCTGTCGATGTCACATGGTGTGAGTCTTTCGAAGACTCAAAGTCCCTCTTCTAGAGAGGAGAGAGACCGCATGGATAAGATCCCTTACGCATCTGCTATAGGATCTATCATGTACGTCATGCTGTGTACTCGTCCTGATGTCTCATATGCTTTGAGCATGACGAGTAGGTACCAGTCAGATCCAGGTGAGCATCACTGGATAGCAATCAAGAATATTCTTAAGTACTTGAGAAGGACTAGAGAATATTTCTTGATATTTGGAGGCGATGAGGAGCTAGCTGTAAAGGGTTACAGCGATGCCAACTTCCAAACTGACCAGGAAGATTATAGATCGCAGTCAGGGTTCGTGTTTTGCTTGAATGGTGGCGCTGTGAGCTGGAAGAGTTCCAAGCAGGACACAGTTGCTGATTCTACAACAGAGGCCGAATATATATCGGTGCTTCCATCTCATTCGAGAGATTATCGATAGAGGAGATGTGAAGATTAGCAGAGTACCCACAGAGACTAACATCGCAGATCCCTTGACCAAGGCTTTGGCACAGAAAAAGCATGATGGTCACACTTGGTCATTGGGTATTAGATACTACAGTGATTGGCACTAGTGCTAGTGGGAGATTGTTAGTGAAAGCCCTAGAGTCAATCATGTGATGATTGTTGTATGGACTTTATTGTATCATATTCCTATTTATAAATGCATGGTTATTATATTTACTTGTATTGGTGCCAAATAACTAAATATAATAATGTCCTTGAGTAGTAGATTCTTATCTATATCAATCGATTAGTTGAATCGATAATGAGATGATATAGAGAACACTACTCTTAATCATTCCTAGTCGAGTATTAACATTCAGAGACAATGTTAATGCGTAGAGACTAACATGTAGGTCAACATGATGACTTGATCTCACAAGTCATGGATATGAGATATCAAGTTGACACATGGGTATGCATTGGAGAATGTATATTGAATGACCCGCCATGAGAAAGTATCATGGATCATTATATGAGTGTCATATACTTTCTCATGTGGCTATTAGTATGACTATTAGTCCTTAGACCTGAAGTCACCATGGTTCCCTACATAAGGAGTTGCATATTTTGGCTTCGTCAAACGTCACCCGTAAATGGGTGGACTATAAAGGCGATTACTGGGTATGTAACAAATTATGCGGAGGGATATGAGTGATGTAGATGGGATCTATCCCTCCTATATGACGGGAGTGACATCGATATTCTTGATAGAGTGAGACCACGAAGTGCATGGCCATGCCCAAATGAGTCAATATGAGATATTGAGCTCATTTGATTAGAGTGAGTCTACTTAGAGTTCAAGATTTAGATTGTACCGAGGATGACACGGTCTATGCCTCGATTGGTCAATCTAGATGTCAAGGATAGAGGGACATTGTCACATATTGTGAGAGTCACAATTAGTAGTCACAAAGGTGATGCTGGAGCTCAACATTCTTGTAACTTGGGTAGCAATGATGTGTTGCTAGATACCGCTCATTGCTTATGTTCCTAAATCGGTTTAGGGACATTGCCAACATTACAAGAACCTATAGGGTCACACACATAAGGGCAATTAGATGGAGATTAGGTTCATATGATGAACCATGAGGATTAGGTTCATGTGATGAACCAAATTGGATTAAGAGTAATCCAAATTAGACTAATTGAGTTAGACTCAAGTTGATTCAAGTGTTGAATGAGTCTAATTTAGATTTGATTCATCAAATCAATTTAAATTAAATGAATAGATATTCATTAAATTAAATTGACTTGAATCAAATGGTTGGATTTGATCAACCATGGGAGATAAGAGGTCAAGTTTGACTTGACTTGAGAGGGAAGATGAAAGGTCAAGTTTGACTTGACCAAATGTCATGTCATGATGAGGACTTGGCATGGACGGCCAATGATGATGTTCCACATTATCATGGACACATCATGGGGTGCCACCTCATAAGGGAGACCAAGAGACATTGGCTCTTGGAGTTACATGCATGCATGTAACCCCCTTATAGTGGATTATGGATGATGTGAAGTTAAGTTGTGTAACTTCATCTTCTTCCTCTTCTCTTCCCTCAAGCTCTCTCTTCCTCATCTAGCCATGAACGTCCAAGGGGTGCTAGCACACTCTAAGGTGTTTTTCTCTACCATTTGTCCGTGTGGATACTTGTAGAGGAGTGTGTACTTGACACTCTCGAGTTTCGGCGAACCTTTTGGACGAGCGGGATTTACGACGGGTGTCACATCGAGGGTAACGTCCTTATCATGTAGATCTAAGGTAGATCTAGGGTTTTATACAAACACATACATGTTTTAGTTTTAATACATCTTCGCACGGATCCGTGGCCGGACTTTCGGGGTTTCCGCAACGCAAAAAGCGGTTTTTGCGGCTCGGAAAGTCCAATAGTGGTATCAGAGTCACGTGCGAAGCATGTATGTGTTTTGTTATTGTAATTTTTGTATTAGATATAAAAATTACAGATTTTGATGTTTCTGTAAATTTCCTATTTTTATAGAATTTTTGGGTATTTTTCTCGAAGTGTCGAAGCAACGAGTGTTGGGACACTTGTAGGCTTCAACTACCGAGAAAAACTCTCCGAAACGGCGAGTTATTCGCTTTAGGTTTTTGGGACAGTGACTTAAGACGCTTAAGATCATAGTAGGGACACTCGCAAAGTTTATTTTGCGAGTAGGGTCACTGGCCCTATCCCCGAAAGGGGCCTTCTCCCGCGATCGCGCCCGGAAATCGCTTAGCGGGATCGTTACGGGGAGGTGACTCATAAAATTGAAAAAAAAAAGGAAAAATTATAGAAATTTTCTGTAAAAATACATAATTTAGAATTATGTATAATTCTGTGATTTTCATGGCCCAATAACCCCAATTTGATTGGATGATGTGTTGTAATTCATAATACGGCCTGCGTGCCGTTTTTGTGGTTGTGCGTATTGTATAGTTTATGCGACCTGCGCGTCGTACCTCTTCTTATAATATTCTAGTTGTAAATAGTTTTAGACTCGAATGTAACTCGAGTTTCATATTTTTAATCTACAAAATGGAGCGGTGGAAAGTCCACTTGAAGACGAGGTTACGAGAAGGGTGCCGACGACACATGGCGGTCAAAGGAAGCGCTTGGAGAAGCCGCTAGCCTTAGGTTGACCGTCCGATCTTCTCATTGGATTGAGAAGATCGTAGTTAAACATATATAATATATATATATATATATATATATATATATATATATATATATATATATATATATAGATATATATATATATATATATATATATATATATATATATATGTATTTGATTTTGCTTGTATGTATGTGATGCATGCTAGTAGAATAATGCTTGTATGTATATAATTCATGCTAGGATAATTTTCTTGTATGTATATGATGCATGCTAGAATTTCTTATATGTATATGATGCATGCTAGAATAATGATTGTATGTATGTGATGCATGCTAATATAGGATAATAAAGGCTTCAATGCGTATATGATACACATTACGATTAGATTAGATCATAATCGAATCAACTCAAAAATGCCTACCGAGCCTTGATACCCATCACTACCTCGATCATTTGTTGTTGTGGAATCTGCCAAAGAAGAGCAGCACATATTATCTTGGTAGGGTGTGGAGGGACAATCTTGGTCCCGCCTATCACGCTTGGGTTAGACTAAACTCAATTAGATTGAGCAAAACTAGTTAACTCAATTGGATCGAGTAGAACTATAGGCATATTCCAATCGTTGGAAAGATAGGTTAAGATCGCATTTACACTAAATCTTGGGCGATTTAGCCAAAGCTAACTCAAGGTCTTTTGTAAATGTAGGTCTTGATCCTATAAACAAGAGTTGCATAGAGATGTAATCGGTAATGTGTTACCCACCGATCGTACTAAGTCTTGGGCGATTTAGCCAAAGCTAACTCAAAGCTTAGTATGATGTGGATCTTGTCCCGCAAGAATTATAGCTAGTTTGTATAAATCTAGTAATGTGGTTTGACCACATCTATGACTCGATTCTACAAAATTCCTATAATTCAGTGGGAGCATCATTTGATTAAAGGCCTAATTAAATGATAAAAAGAATATGATATTAATTCTCTGCATTGTATGTTGTAGATAACTATGTCGACAAACACGAACACTCTCTCTCTGCGTTCTGTCCTTGAGAAGGACAAGCTTAATTGAGCAAATTTCCTGGACTAGTACAGGAACCTGAGAATTGTTCTCACCCAAGAAAGGAAGTTGTACGTCCTGGAGCAGCCCATTCCGGAGGCACCTCCTGCCACTGCCTCGCGAGCTGACAAAGATGCTTACAAGAAGCATCAAGATGATGCATTAGATGTGTCATGTCTAATGCTCGCGACCATGAACTCTGAGCTTCAGAAGCAACATGAGTTCATGAATGCTTATGATATGGTTGAACATCTTCGTCAACTATATCAAGGACAAGCAAGGCATGAGAGATATAAAGTCTCTAAGGCATTATTTGGGTCCAAAATGCAAGATGGGACTCCCGTAGGTCCATATGTACTCAAGATGATTGGGTACGTAGAAAACCTAAAAAGGCTGGGATTCCCACTTGGCCAAGAGCTGGCCACTGACCTAATCTTGCAATCTTTGTCACAAGCCTACAATCAATTTGTCATGAATTATAACATGAATGAAATTGATAAGCCACTGCCTGAGATGCTCAGCATGTTGAGAACTGCTGAGCTTAACCTTAAGAAGAGAAAATCTGACACCATTTTGATGGTACACAAGAAGAAAGGCAAGGGCAAGCCTAAAGGTAAGGGAAAGTCCCAAGCCAAGGGCAAAGGCAAAGAACTTAAACCCAAAAGAGGGGTAGCCAAGGAAGGAGCTTGCTTCCACTGCAAGGAAGCTGGACACTGGAAGCGTAACTGCAAAGCTTACCTGGAAGATCTTAAGAAGAAAAGAAGTGAGACTTCTACTTCAGGTATAAATGTTATAGAAGTCAATCTATCTATTTCTTCATCATGGGTATTAGATACCGGATGTGCATTTCACATTTGTACCAATATGCAGGCGCTGAGAAATAGCAGGGCATTGACAAAGGGCGAGGTGGACCTACGAGTAGGCAATGGAGCAAGGGTTACTACTGTTGTTGTAGGAACTTATGATCTATCTCTGCCCTCTGGGCTTGTACAAGAATTAGATGAATGTGGTTATGTGTCTGCCTTAACTAAGAACATCATTTCAGTTTCTTGTTTGGACAAGAAGGGATTTTCATTTATACTAAAGAACAAATGTTGTTCATTTTATTTAAATGATATATTCTAATGTAGTGCACCTCTAATGAACAGACTCTACTTTTTAGACTTAGAGAGTCCTATCTATAACATAAGTAGCAAGAGGTTCAAGTCAAATGAGTTGAACCAAACTTATCTCTGGCATTGTTGCTTAGGTCACATAAATGAGAGTCGCTTATCTCAGCTCCATAAGGATGGGCTGCTAGACTCATTTGATTTTGAATCATATGAGACATGGGAGTCTTGCCTTTTAGGCAAGATGACCAAGACTCCCTTTAGTGGACACAGCGAAAGAGCAACATATTTGTTAGAACTTATACATAGTGATGTATGTGGTCCTTTCAATGTTGTTGCTAGAGGTGGTTACAGGTACTTCATTACATTTACTGATGACTTCAGTAGATATGGTTATGTGTATCTTATGACACATAAATCAGAATCCTTTGAAAAGTTCAAAGAATTCAAGAATGAAGTACAAAACCAGCTTGGGAAGAGTATTAAGATACTTCGATTAGATCGAGGTGGTGAATACCTTAGCCAAGAGTTTCGTGACTATCTAGCTAAGTGTGGGATTCTATCCCAACTCACTCCTCCTGGAACACCACAGTGGAATGGTGTATCCGAAAGGAGGAATCGTACTCTATTAGATATGGTACGATCTATGATGAGTCACACAGATCTTCCTATATCCTTTTGGGGATATGCTCTAGACACAGCAGTCTTTACCCTTAACCGTGTACCATCCAAGGTTGTCATAAAGACTCCATATACGATATGGACAGGGAGAAATCCCAAGATGTCTTTCATGAGGATTTGAGGTTGTGAGGCTTACGTTCGACGTCATGTCTCAGACAAACTGGGACCCAAATCCGATAGGTGCTATTTTGTTGGATATCCCAAGGATACAAAGGGATATTACTTCTACATTCCCAGTCAGCACAAAGTGTTTATAGCAAAGACTAGGATTTTTCTAGAAAGGGATTTTGTTTCTAGAAAAACTAGCGGGAGTACCTTCGATCTTGAAGAAATTCAAGATAAGGACCATAGCACTGAGGCCTTGATGGAGGTTGAATAGGAACCACAAAGTGTTGTGGGTGATGAAGTTGTTCCACAAAGAGTTGTGGAACAACCACTTGTTCAGGTAGACCTACCTCTCCGCAGGTCTGATAGGGTACGTCGTCAGCCTGAGAGATACTCATTTCTCTTGTCTGTCCATGATGACGTTATGCTCATTGAGAATGAGCCTACCTCCTATCAGGAAGCTGTGATGAGCCCAGATTCTGAGAAATGGCTAGAGGCCATGAGATCCGAGATGGAATCCATGTACACCAACCAAGTATGGACTTTGGTTGATCCACCTGAAGGGGTCAAATCCATTGGGTGTAAGTGGGTCTTTAGGAGAAAGACTGACATGGATGGACTTTTGCATACCTATAAGGGATGATTGGTGGCTAAAGGTTTCAAGCAAATTCATGGTATTGACTATGATGAAACCATTTCTCCAGTGGCGATGTTTAAGTCCATTCCGATCTTGCTTGCTATTGCAGCATACCACGATTATGAGATCTGGTAGATGGATGTCAAAACTTCATTTCTAAATGAAAACTTACTCGAGGATGTGTACATGACACAACCTGAGGGTTTTGAAGATCCACAGCATACTGGGAAAGTATGCAAGCTGCAAAGGTCCATTTATGGGCTAAAGCAAGCTTCTCGGAGCTGGAATCTTCGATTCGATGATGCGATCAAACAGTTTGATTTCATCAAGAATGAAGATGAACCCTGTGTCTACAAGAGGGTTAATGGGAACACAGTTGTCTTCCTTGTATTGTTTGTGGATGACATACTACTCATTGTGAATGACATCTCTTCGCTACAGTCTGTGAAGACTTGGCTGGGGACGTGCTTCTCAATGAAGGACTTAGGTGAAGCAGCCTGTATTCTAGGCATCAAGATTTATAGAGATAGATCTAAGAGATTGCTTGGCCTAAGTCAGTGTACATACATTGACATGGTATTACTACGGTTTGCCATGCAGAATTCCAAGAAGGGACTTTTATCGATGTCACATGGTGTGAGTCTTTCGAAGACTCAAAGTCCCTCTTCTAGAGAGGAGAGAGACTGCATGGATAAGATCCCTTACGCATCTGCTATAGGATCTATCATGTACGTCATGTTGTGTACTCGTCCTGATGTCTCGTATGCTTTGAGCATGACGAGTAGGTACCAGTCAGATCCAGGTGAGCGTCACTAGATAACAGTCAAGAATATTCTTAAGTACTTGAGAAGGACTAAAGAATATTTCTTGATATTTGGAGGCGATGAGGAGCTAGCTGTAAAGGGTTACAGCGATGTCGACTTCCAAACTGACCAGGAAGATTATAGATCGCAGTCAGGGTTCGTGTTTTGCTTGAATGGTGGCGCTGTGAGATGGAAGAGTTCCAAGCAGGACACAGTTGCTGATTCTAAAATAGAGGTCGATTATATATCGGTGCTTCCATCTCATTCGAGAGATTATCGATAGAGGAGATGTGAAGATTAGCAGAGTACCCACAGAGGCTAACATCGCAGATCCCTTGACCAAGGCTTTGGCACAGAAAAAGCATGATGGTCACACTAGGTCATTGGGTATTAGATACTATAGTGATTGACACTAGTGCTAGTTGGAGATTGATAGTGAATGCCCTAGAGCCAATCATGTGATGATTGTTGTATGGTCTTTATTGTATCATATTCTAATTTATAAATGCATGGTTATTATATTTACTTGTATTGGTGCCAAATAACTAAATATAATAATGTCCTTGAGTAGTAGGTTCTTATCTATATCAATCGATTAGTTGAATCGATAATGAGATGATATAGAGAACACTACTCTTAATCATTCCTAGTCGAGTATTAACATTAAGAGACAATGTTAATGCGTAGAAACTAGCATGTAGGTCAACATGATGACTTGATCTCACAAGTCATGGATATGAGATATCAAGTTGACACATGGGTATGCATTGGAGAATGTATATTGAATGACCCGCCATGAGAAAGGATCATGGATCGTTATATGAGTGTCTTGTACTTTCTCATGTGGCTATTAGTATGACTATTAGTCCTTAGACCTGAAGTCACCATGGTTCCCTACATAAGGAGTTGCATACTTTGGCTTCGTCAAACGTCACCCGTAAATGGGTGGACTATAAAGGCGATTACTGGGTATGTAACAAATTATGCGGAGGGATGTGAGTGATATAGATGGGATCTATCCCTCCTATATGACGGGAGTGACATCGATATTCTTGATAGAGTGAGACCACGAAGTGCATGGCCATGCCCAAATGAGTCAATATGAGATATTAAGCTCATTTGATTAGAGTGAGTCTACTTGGAGTTCAAGATTTAGATTGTACCGAGGATGACACGGTCTATACCTCGATTGGTCAATCTAGATGTCAAGGATAGAGGGACATTGTCACATATTGTGAGAGTCACAATTAGTAGTCACAAAGGTGATGTTGGAGCTCAACATTCTTGTAACTTGGGTAGCAATGATGTGTTGCTAGATACCACTCATTGCTTATGTTTCTAAATCGGTTTAGGGACATTGTCAACGTTACAAGAACCTATAGGGTCACACACATAAGGGCAATTAGATGGAGATTAGGTTCATATGATGAACCATGAGGATTAGGTTCATGGGATGAACCAAATTGGATTAAGAGTAATCCAAATTAGACTAATTGAGTTAGACTCAAGTTGATTCAAGTGTTGAATGAGTCTAATTTAGATTTGATTCATCAAATCAATTTAAATTAAATGAATAGAGATTCATTAAATTAAATTGACTTGAATCAAATGGTTGGATTTGATCAACCATGGGAGATAAGAGGTCAAGTTTGACTTGACTTGAGAGGGAAGATGAAAGGTCAAGTTTGACTTGACCAAATGTCATGTCATGATGATGACTTGGCATGGCCGGCCAATGATGATGTTCCACATCATCATGGACACATCATGGGGTGCCACCTCATAAGGGAGACCAAGAGCCATTGGCTCATGGAGTTACATGCATGCATGTAACCCCCTTATAGTGGGTTATGGATGATGTGAAGTTAAGTTGTGTAACTTCATCTTCTTCCTCTTCTCTTCCCTCAAGCTCTCTCTTCCTCATCTAGCCATGAACGTCCAAGGGGTGCTAGCACACTCTATGGTGTTTTTCTCCACCATTTGTTTGTGTGGATACTTGTAGAGGAGTGTACACTTGACACTCTCGAGTTCCGGCGAACCTTTTGGACGAGCGGGATTTGCGAAGGGCGTCGCATCGAGGGTAACGTCCTTATCATGTAGATCTAAGGTAGATCTAGAATTTTATACAAACACATACATGTTTTAGTTTTAATACATCTTTGCACGGATTCGTGGCCGGACTTCGGGGGTTTCCGCAACGCAAAAAGAGGTTTTTGCGGCTCGGAAAGTCCAACAGTTCCAGGAGGAGTGAGTTGGGATAGAATCCCACACTCAGCTAGATAGTCACGAAACTCTTGGCTAAGGTATTCACTACCTCGATCTGATCGAAGTATCTTAATACTCTTGTCAAGCAAGTTTTGTACTTCATTCTTGAATTCTTTGAATTTTTCAAAGGATTCTGATTTATGTGTCTTGAGATACACATAACCATATTTACTGAAGTCATCAGTAAATATAATGAAGTACCTATAACTGCCTCTAGCAGCAACATTGAAAGGGTCACATACATCACTATGTATAAGTCCTAACAAGTCCATTGCTCTTTCTCTGTGTCCACTAAAGGGAGTCTTGGTCATCTTGCCTAAAAGGCAAGACTCGCATGTCTCATATGATTCAAAATCAAATGAGTCCAGCAGCCCATCCTTATGGAGCTGGGATAAGCGACTCTCATTTATGTGACCTAAGCGACAATGCCAGAGATAGGTTTGGTTCAACTCATTTGACTTGAACCTTTTGGTACTTATGTTATAGATAGGGCTCTCAAAGTCTAGAAAGTAGAGTCTATTCATTAGAGGTGCACTACAATAGAACATATTATTTAAATAAACTGAACAATATTTTTTCTTTATTATAAATCTAAAACCTTTCTTGTCCAAACAAGAAACCGAAATTATGTTCTTAGTTAAAGCAGACACATAAAAACATTCATCTAATTCTAGTACAAGCCCAGAGAGCAGAGATAGATCATAAGTTCCTACAACAACAGTAGTAACCCTTGCTCCATTGCCTACTCGTAGGTCCACCTCGCCCTTTGTCAATGACCTACTATTTCTCAGCGTCTGCACATTGGTACAAATGTGAGATGCACATCCGGTATCTAATATCCATGATGAAGAAATAGATAGATTGACTTCTATAACATTAATACATGAAGTAGAAGTCTCACTTCTCTTCTTCTTAAGATCTTCCAGGTATGCCTTGCAGTTACGCTTCCAGTGTCCAGCTTCCTTGCAGTGGAAGCAAGCCCCTTCCTTGGCCACCCCTCCTTTGGGTTTAAGTTCCTTGCCTTTGCCCTTGGCTTGGGATTTTCCCTTACCTTTAGGCTTGCCCTTGCCTTTCTTCTTTTACACCATCAAAATGGCGTCAGATTTTCCCTTCTTAAGGTTGAACTCAGCAGTTCTCAACATGCTGAGCATCTCAGGCAATGACTTATCAATTTTATTCATGTTGTAATTCATGACAAATTGATTATAGCTTTGTGGCAAAGATTGCAAGATTAAGTCAGTGGCCAGCTCTTGGCCAAGGGGGAATCCCAATCTCTATAGGTTTTCTATGTACCGAATCATCTTGAGTACATATGGACCTACGGGAGTCCCATCTTGCATTTTGGAACCAAACAATGCCTTAGAGACTTCATATCTCTCGTGCCTTGCTTGTCCTTGATATAGTTGACAAAGATGTTCAACTATATCATAAGCATTCATGAACTCGTGTTGCTTCTGAAGCTCAGAGTTCATGGTTGCGAGCATTAGACATGACACATCTAATGCATCATCTTGATGCTTCTTGTAAGCATCTTTATCACATGGCGATGGCGAAAGGTGCCTCGGAATGGCACTCCGGGACGTCTGATTTCCTTTCTTGGGTGAGAACAATTCTCAGGTTCCTGTACCAGTCCAAGAAATTTGCTCCATTGAGCTTGTCCTTCTTAAGGACAGAACACAGAGAGAGAGTGTTTATGTTTGTCGATAAAATAATCTACAACATACAATGCAGAGAATTAATATCATATTCCTTTTTATCATTTAATTAGGCCTTTAATCAAATGATGCTTCCACTGAATTATAGGAATTTTGTTGAATCGAGTTATGGATGTGGTCAAACCACATTACTAAATTCATACTAACTAGATATAATTCTTGCGGGACAAGATCCACATCATACTAAGCCTTAAGTTAGTTTTGGCTAAATCACCCAAGACTTAGTACGATTGGTGGGTAACACATTACCGATTACATCTTTATGCAACTCTTGTTTATAGGATCAAGACCCACATTTACAAAAGAACTTGAGTTAGCTTTGGCTAAATCGCCCAAGATTTAGTGTAAATGCGATCTTATCCTATCTTTCCAACAGTTGGAATATGCCTATAGTTCTACTCGATCCAATTGAGTTAACTAGTTTTACTCAATCTAATTGAGCTTACTCTAACCCAAGCCATGATAGGCGGGACCAAGATTGTCCCTCCGCACCCTACCAAGATAATATGCGTTGCTATGCTTTGGCAGATTCAACAACTACAAATGATCGAGGTAGTGATGGGTATCAAGGACTCGGTAGGCATTTACGAGTTGATTCGATTAAGATCTAATCTAATCGTAATGTGTATTATATACGTATTGAGGTCTTTATTATCCTATATTAGCATGCATCACATACATACAAGCATTATTCTAGCATGAATCATATACATACAAGAAAAATATCCTAGCATATATCATATACATACAAGCATTATTCTACTAGCATGCATTACATACATACAAGCATAACAAATATATATATATATATATATATATATATATATATATATATATATATATATATATATATATATAATTAACTGTGATGTGGTCATGGCCCTACACGATCTTCTCAAGACAATGAGAAGATCTGACAGTCAACCTAGAGCTAGCGGCTTCTCCAAGCGCTTCCTTTGACCGCCATGTGTCGTCGGCACTCTTCTCGTAACTTCGTCTACAAGTGGACTTTCCACCGCTCCATTTTGTACATTACAAATATGAAACTCGAGTTACATTCGAGTCTAAAACTATTTACAACTAGAATTTCAAAAGAAGAGATACGACGCGCAGGTCGCATACATTATACAATACGCACAACCACAAAAATGGCACGCAGATCGTATTATGAATTACAACATATCATCGTCCAATAATATTTGGGTTCTTGGGCCATGACAATCACAGAATTATACATAATTCTAAATTATGTATTTTTACAGAAAATTTCTATAATTTTTCCTATTTTTTTTCCAATTTTATCAATCACCTCTCTGTAACGGTCCCGCTAAGCGATTTCCGGGCGCGATCACGGGACAAGGCCCCTTTCGGGGATAGGGGCAGCGCCCCTACTCGCAAAATAAACTTTGCGAGTGTCCCTACTACGATCTTACAGTGACTTAAGTCGCTGTCCCAAAAACCTAAAGCGAGAACTCGCCGTTTCGGAGAGTTTTTCTCGATGGTTGAAGCCTACAAGTGTCCCAACACTCGTTGATTCGACTCTTCGAGAAAAATACCCAAAAATTCGATAAAAATAGGAAATTTATACAAACATAAAAATCTGTAATTTTTATATCTAATACAAAAACTACAAAAATGAAACACACACATGTTTCGCACGTGGCTCTAATACCACTGTTGGACTTTCCGAGCCGCAGAAACCACTTTTTGCGTTGCGGAAACCCCGGAAGTCCGACCACGGATCCGTGCGAAGATATATTAAAATAAAAACATGTATGTGCTAAGTAAACCTAGATCTACCTTAGATCTAGAAGTTGAGAGTGTTACCCTCGATGCGACGCCCTTCGCAAATCCCGCTCATTCAAATAGCTTGCCAGAACTCTAGAGTGTCAAGTGTACACTCCTCTATTGGTATCCACACAAGCAATAGGTGGAGAAAAGAAACCTAGAGTGTGCTAGCACCCTTAGAAGTTTCGGCCAAGGAGGAGAGGGGAGCTTGAGAGGATGATCCAAGGAAGAAAATGAAGTTCTAGTAACTCACAAAATCAATTCTCATCTAAATGAGAAGTGGCCGGCCACATCAAGTCTTGGGGGGTTACATGCATGCATGTAATTCCAAGAGCCAATGGCTCTTGGTCTCCCTAATGAGGTGGCACCACTTGATAAGTCAATGATGATGTGGAGTCGGCCATGCCAAGTCATCATCATGACATGGCATTTGGTCAAGTCAAAATTGACCTTTCATCTTCCCTCTCAAGTCAAGTCAAACTTGACCTCTTATCTCCCATGGTTGATCAAATCCAACCATTTGATTCAAGTCAATTTAATTTAATGAATCTCTATTCATTAATTTAAATTGATTTGATGAATCAAATCTAAATTAGACCCATTCAACACTTGAATCAAATTGAATCCAACTCAATTACTCTAATTTGGATTACTCTTAATCCAATTTGGTTCATCCCATGAACCTAATCCTCATTGTTCATCATATGAACCTAATCTCCATCTAATTGCCCTTTGTGTGTGACCCTATAGGTTCTTGTAATGTTGGCAATGTCCCTAAACCGATTTAAGAACATAAGCAATGAGCGGTATCTAGCAACACATCATTGCTACCCAAGTTACAAGAATGTTGAGCTCCAACATCACCTTTGTGACTACTAATTGTGACTCTCACAATATGTGACAATGTCCCTCTATCCTTAACATCTATATTGACCAATCGAGGCATAGACCGTGTCATCCTCGGTACAATCTATATCTTGATCTCCAAGTAGACTCACTCTAATCAAATGAGCTCAATATCTCATATTGACTCATTCGGGCATGGACATGCACTTCGTGGTCTCACTCTATCAAGAATAATGATGTCACTCCTGTCATATAGGAGGGATAGATCTCATCTACATCACTCACATCCCTCCGCATAATTTGTTACATATCCAGTAATCGCCTTTATAGTCCACCCATTTATGGCTGACGTCTGACGAAGCCAAAGTATGCAACTCCTTATGTAGGGAACTATGATGACTTCAGGTCTAAGGACTAATAGTCATACTAATAGCCACATTAGAAAGTATATGACACTCATATAACGATCCATTATACTTTCTCTTGGCGGGCCATTCTGTATACATTCTCCAATGCATACCCATGTGTCAACTTGATATCTCATATCCATGACTTGTGAGATCAAGTCATCGTGTTGACCTACATGCTAGTCTCTACGTATTAACATTGTCCCTGAATGTTAATACTTAACTAGGAATGATTAAGAGTAGTGTTCTCTATATCATCTCATTATCGATTCAACCAATCGATTGATATAGATAAGAACCTACTACTCAAGGACGTTATTATACTTAGTTATTTGGCATCAATACAAGTAAATATAATAACCATGCCTTTATGAACAGGAATATGATACAATAAAGTCCATATAACAATCTGTTAGTGAAAGCCCTAGAGTCAATCATGTGATGATTGTTGTATGGACTTTATTGTATCATATTCCTATTTATAAAGGCATGGTTATTATATTTACTTGTATTGGTGCCAAATAACTAAATATAATAATGTCCTTGAGTAGTAGGTTCTTATCTATATCAATCGATTGGTTGAATCGATAATGAGATGATATAGAGAACACTACTCTTAATCATTCCTAGTCGAGTATTAACATTCAGGGACAATGTTAATGCGTAAAGACTAGCATGTAGGTCAACACGATAATTTGATCTCACAAGTCATGGATATGAGATATCAAGTTGACACATGGGTATGCATTGGAGAATATATACTGAATGACCCGCCATGAGAAAGTATCATGGATCGTTATATGAGTGTCATATACTTTCTCATGTGGCTATTAGTATGACTATTAGTCCTTAGATCTGAAGTCACCATGGTTCCCTACATAAGGAGTTGCATACTTTAATCAACATCACCCGTAAATGGGTGGACTATAAAGCGATTCGGTATGTGACAAATTATGCGAGAGGATGTGAGTGATGTAGATGAGATCTATCCTCCTATATGATGGGGTGACATCGATATTCTTGATAGAGTGAGACCACGAAGTGCATGGCCATGCCCAAATGAGTCAATATGAGATATTGAGCTCATTTGATTAGAGTGAGTCTACTTGGAGTTCAAGATTTAGATTGTACCGAGGATGACACGCGATCTATCTGGTCAATCTAGATGTCAAGGATAGAGGGACATTGTCACATATTGTGAGAGTCACAATTAGTAGTCACAAAGGTGATGTTGGAGCTCAACATTCTTGTAACTTGGGTAGCAATGATGTGTTGCTAGATACCGCTCATTGCTTATGTTCCTAAATCGGTTTAGGGACAGTGCCAACGTTACAAGAACCTATAGGGTCACACACATAAGAGCAATTAGATGGAGATTAGGTTCATATGATGAACCATGAGGATTAGGTTCATGGGATGAACCAAATTGGATTAAGAGTAATCCAAATTAAACTAATTGAGTTAGACTCAAGTTGATTCAAGTGTTGAATGAGTCTAATTTAGATTTAATTCATCAAATCAATTTAAATTAATGAATAGTGATTCATTAAATTAAATTGACTTGAGTCAAGTGCTTAGATTTGATCAACCATGAGAGATTAGAGGTCAAGTTTGACTTGACTTGAGAGGGAAGATGAAAGGTCAAGTTTGACTTGACCAAATGTCATGTCATGATGATGACTTGGCATGGCCGGCCAATGATGATGCTCCACATCATCATTGACTTTGTCAATTGGTGCCACATCATGAAGGAGACTAAGGGTCATGGGAGTTACTTGCATGCATGTAACCCCCTCTCCATAATGTGGCCGGCCACTTTGGGGGTTATGATGGTAAAATTCATTTGGTGAGTTACACACAACATCATCTTCAACCTTGGATCAATTTCCCTCAAGCTCTCCTTCTTCTTCCTCATCTTGCCGAGACATTCTAGGAGTGCTATCACACTCAAGATTGTCTTTTCTCGACATTTTACTTGTGTGGATACCAATAGAGGAGTGTGCACTTGACACTCTCAAGTTCCGGCAACCCTTTTGGACGAGCGGGATTTGCGAAGGGCATCGCATCGAGGGTAATGATCTCACCTCTTAGATCTATGGTAGATCTAGGGTTTTTAGTAAGCACATACATGTTTTATTTTAATATATCTTCGCAGATCCGCGGTGGTAAGGTTTCAAGGTTTCGCGCGTAGCGATTTTGCGGCTCGGAAAAACCCAATAGTGGTATCAGAGCCACGTGCGAAGCATATATGTGTTTCATTTTTGTAATTTTGTTTTAGATATAAAAATTACATATTTATATGTTTCTGTAAATTTCCTAATTTTATAAAAATTTTGGGTATTTTTCTCAAAGAGTCGAAGCAACGAGTGTTGGGACACTTGTAGGCTTCAACCGTCGAGAAAAACTCTCCGAAACGGCGAGTTCTCGCTTTAGGTTTTTGGGACAGCGACTTAAGTCACTGTAGGATCGCAGTAGGGACACTCGTAAAGTTAATTTTGTGAGTATGGGTGCTGCCCCTATCCCCGAAAGGGGTTTTGTCCCGCGATCACGCCCGGAAACTGCTTAGCGGGACCGTTACGGAGAGGTGACTCATTAATTTGAAAAAAAAATTAGGAAAAATTATAGAAATTTTTGTAAAAATACATAATTTAGAATTATCTATAATTCTGTGATTGTCATGGCCCAATGACCCCAATTTGATTGGATTATGAGTGTTATAATTCATAATGTCGGCTTTGCGTGCGTTTGTGGTTTATGCGTGTTGTATAGTGTATGATATTCTAGTTGTAAATAGTTTTAGACTCGAATGTAACTCGAGTTTCATATTTGTAATGTACAAAATGGAGCGGTGGAAAGTCCACTCCAAGACGAGATTACGAGAAGGGTGACGACGACACATGGCGGTCAAAGGAAGCGCTTGGAGAAGCCGCTAGCCTTAGGTTGACCGTCCGATCTTCTCATTGGCTTGAGAAGATCGTAGTAGGTCCATGACTAAATCACATTTAATTATATATATATATATATATATGCTATGTACTCATCCTGATGTCTCATATGCTTTGAGCATGACGAGTAGATACCAGTCAGATCCAGGTGAGCGTCACTGGATAGCAGTCAAGAATATTCTTAAGTACTTGAGAAGGACTAAAAAATATTTCTTGATATTTGGAGGCGATGAGGAGCTAGCTGTAAGGGGTTACAGCGTTGCCAGCTTCCAAACTGACCAGGATGATTATAGATCACAGTCAGGGTTCGTGTTTTGTTTGAATGGTGGCGCTGTGAGCTGGAAGAGTTCGAAGTAGGACACAGTTGCTGATTCTACAACAGAAGCCGAGTATATCGCTGCATCTGAGGCAGCAAAGGAGGCAGTTTGAATCCGCAAGTTCATTACTGAGCTTGGGGTGGTTCCTAGCATTGCAGATCCCATAGAGCTCTATTGTGACAACAATGGAGCGATTGCACAGGCTAAGGAACCTCGCTCACACCAGCGGACCAAACACATACTATGGCGATTCCATCTCATTCGAGAGATTATCGATAGAGGAGATGTAAAGATTTGCAGAGTATCCACAGAGGCTAATATCGCAGATCCCTTGACCAAGGCTTTGGCACAGAAAAAGCATGATGGTCACACTAGGTCATTGGATATTAGATACTACGGTGATTGGCACTAGTGCTAGTGGGAGATTGTTAGTAAAAGCCCTAGAGCCAATTATGTGATGATTGTTGTATGGACTTTATTGTATCATATTCCTATTTATAAAGGCATGGTTATTATATTTACTTGTATTGGTGCCAAATAACTAAATATAATAATGTCCTTGAGTAGTAGGTTCTTATCTATATCAATCGATTGGTTGAATCGATAATGAGATGATATAGAGAACACTACTCTTAATCATTCCTAGTCGAGTATTAACATTCAGGGACAATGTTAATGCGTAGATACTAGCATGTAGGTCAACACGATGACTTGATCTCACAAGTCATGGATATGAGATATCAAGTTGACACATGGGTATGCATTGGAGAATGTATACTGAATGACCCGCCATGAGAAAGTATCATGGATCGTGATATGAGTGTCATATACTTTCTCATGTGGCTATTAGTATGACTATTAGTCCTTAGATCTGAAGTCACCATGGTTCCCTACATAAGGAGTTGCATACTTTGGCTTCGTCAAACGTCACCCGTAAATGGGTGGACTATAAAGGCGATTACTGGGTATGTAAAAAATTATGCGGAGGGATGTGAGTGATGTAGATGGGATCTATCCCTCCTATATGACGGGGGTGACATCGATATTCTTAATAGAGTGAGACCACGAAGTGCATGGCCATGCCCAAATGAGTCAATATGAGATATTGAGCTCATTTGATTAGAGTCTACTTGAAGATCAAGATTTAGATTGTACCGAGGATGACACGGTATATGCCTCGATTGGTCAATCTAGATGTCAAGGATAGAGGGACATTGTCACATATTGTGAGAGTCACAATTAGTAGTCACAAAGGTGATGTTGGAGCTCAACATTCTTTTAACTTGGGTAGCAATGATGTGTTGCTAGATACCGCTCATTGCTTATGTTCCTAAATCGGTTTAGGGACATTGCCAATGTTACAAGAACCTATAGGGTCACACACATAAGAGCAATTAGATGGAAATTAAGTTCATATGATGAACCATGAGGATTAGGTTCATGGGATGAACCAAATTGGATTAAGAGTAATCCAAATTAGACTAATTGAGTTAGACTCAAGTTGATTCAAGTGTTGAATGAGTCTAATTTAGATTTAATTCATCAAATCAATTTAAATTAATGAATAGTGATTCATTAAATTAAATTGACTTGAGTCAAGTGCTTAGATTTGATCAACCATGAGAGATTAGAGGTCAAGTTTGACTTGACTTGAGAGGGAAGATGAAAGGTCAAGTTTGACTTGACCAAATGCCATGTCATGATGATGACTTGGCATGGCTGGCCAATGATGAAGCTCCACATCATCATTGACTTTGTCAATTGGTGCCACATCATGAAGGAGACCAAGGGTCATGGGAGTTACATGCATGCATGTAACCCCCTCTCCATAATGTGGCCGGCCACTTTAGGGGTTATGATGGTAAAATTCATTTGGTGAGTTACACACAACATCATCTTCAACCTTGGATCAATTTTTCTCAAGCTCTCCTTCTTCTTCCTCATCTTGCCGAGACATTCTAGGAGTGCTAGCACACTCAAGATTGTCTTTTTCTCGACATTTTGCTTGTGTGGATATCAATAGAGGAGTGTGAACTTGACACTCTTAAGTTCCGGCAACCCTTTTGGACGAGCGGGATATGCGAAGGGCGTCGCATCGAGGGTAATGATCTCACCTCTTAGATCTAAGGTAGATCTAGGGTTTTTAGTAAGCACATACATGTTTTATTTTAATATATCTTCGCACGGATCCGTGGCCGGGGATTCTGAGGTTTCCGCAACGCAAAAAGCAGTTTGTGCGGTTCGGAAAAACCCAACACAATCATCACATGATTGGCTCTTGGGCTTTCTCTAACAATTAGTAGTAGAAAATCATGCTTTGAGATCAAAGCTTGATAAAAATGGAAAAGACTCTTAGGAAAATGGAAAACATGATTATGGGGTCTATTGATCAAAAATTAGGGTCTAGGATGTAAGAACCATCTAGGGGCAAGAAAGATTTGGGTCACAAACCTTAGTCCAAGGAGACCTACCATAGTGTTCCATTTGACTATAGAACCATTTCTTGGTCTAGGAAAACCAAGGTTACTAGGAAAGTCTTCCCTAAGGTTAACCTTGGTAGATGCCTAGTGGCCAAGGTTTCCATTAAACCTAGGTAAGTCACTAAGAAGGTTACAAGAGTAGTTACCCCTAGATTTGACCTAGACAAGACCCAATTGACCAAGGCTTCTAAGCCTAAGAGGGTCATTAGGAAGGTACTAAGAGAGGATATCCCTAGTGAGGACCTAGTAAACCCAAGGAGCTCCAATAGGTTTTGGGTTCCTAGGAGTGTGATCACTTCATGCTAAATGGGTTAGGTTGTGTCAACCTTAAATGAATGAGTAGTTAACCTAACCATAGCAAAGTTAGCATTTTAGGTCATTTCCAAAGTTATGGGATATCTTGTAAATAAGTTTAGATTTATATCCTAAAAGATTTTAGGATATGCCAATAGATTTTGAGAAGTTTAAAAAAAAATTAATCAAATTGGCACGAGTTCAGTTTTAGAGTCATAGTGTGTCATTTTGAATTTTTGACACACTTGGGAGAATTGGATTTCAGGCAAAAATTACTTTAATTTTAGGAAATGAAAATTTGGACATAACACTTAGGTATTATATACCTTTGTATATTATACTTGTCCTGCTTTGTTTGTCATGACATCATGCTAATATTAATCATATAAAATGTCACGATAATGTTTAGTTTTATTTTTAATGTCATGTGTGTATTTAGGTTTATGTTTTATGTCATGACATTATGATTATTGACACATGCTTCATTTATGTTATCTTGTATACCATAATCATCATTCATGCATTTAGGATAAATTAAAATTGATTTAAGGATGATGACATGATTTGAAGTCTCATGTATAAGGGAATCAAATAGAGTTGCCTAGAAAAATGCATGAGACCTTAGATTAGGAAGAACAAAAACTTACATCTCACATTAAATTGACTTGTATGTGTTTTTATAGACCCTAGACACATATGAGATGCTAGGAAATGAGTGAAGTTCATGTGCTTATTTAGTACATCATAATGTACTTAGAACTCATTAAATAATAATGATGGATCAAGGGGAAAGCTAATGTGCAAATCATGTGCATTGAGCCCATAGATCATGGTCAAATATAAGGTTTTAAAATCATTTCAAAATCATTTTTATAAACCTTGGTGAAGCTTATCTTTTGATAGCAATCACCATTGATGAAGTTGATACAAAGTAGACTCAAAACATTGAAGTTATCTTTGTTTTTGAACTTTGTATCAATCTCACTATTTAATGGGTATTTTATTTTTCAAATATTTTTTCACTGATAATGATTGACATAAGTATTATATGTATGAAGTTTCATCATTTTTCAAATTAGGTATAATTAATTATGAATTAACAAAACTCACTTCTGATTTCTAGATTTCTGCATCTGCAGAAACCAATCGACTATCGCTTAGGGTAGTCGACTGGCGTTGAGGGCAGTCGACTAGTTGCTGACCGAGTCGACTGCCAAGTCTGATTTTGGGTAAACAAGGTTTGTTTGACCCAATTTCAGCTACTTTAGGCTACTTAACATTTCCTAACCCTAGGATATACTTTGAAAAACATTGGAAAGGTGAAAATCCATTGGATATGAATTAGGAGAGTTGTTTAGAATGAGAATCAAATTTTAAGTTATGTGAAAGTTCAAGTTTGAACTTTTGCCCTTAATTTTGATGGTTTAGTATTCCTATAAGCTTAAGGACTCTCCAAGAATATTGTTGGTGCAATGGTCAAGGAGGAGAAAGTCTTTAGAGGGAGGTTATCCATTATGGGATGATGGATGAGTGTTTTCCTCAAAGGGGGAAATTTTGAAAAGTAAGAATTTGATGTGACCAAAACATATAGGATTTTAGGAGTAGTTTTCACTCACATCTCATTGCATTTTATATTTGATTCTTGCATATTTCACTTTATTTTGCATGCATTTCCTATTTTTTGGTTCGGAGATCTCCTCTTTGTACTTTTGTGTGCAGGACAACATTCTAAGGGAAAAATGGTGCATTTTTGGAGTAAAAGAAGGCATTTGGCAGCTAGAACCAGAGCACACACCAAGGCCTACAATCCACGGTCGTGTGAATCCACATGGTCGTGTTGCGCTTGGGCGATTTTGATGCGATTCAGTTTTTTCCAGGGTTCGGGAAGATCTAGCCTCATGTCTATATAAAGGAAGCTATGCCCAAACCCTAGGGGAGAGGCACGACAGTCGGGACGACACATCGACGCCCTAAAAAGCTTCGGGAACTCGCAACGAGGAGGAAGGAGGCCGCTCGAGGACCAAATTCTGCACTTCAACGCTGAGGAGAAGAACCAAAGTGCATTGTAATTCGCTTTCCTTACATAATTTGCATTGTATCTATGAATTCAATTATGCTTTATGTTTCTCTTCTCGTATTTATGGAGTAGATTCTCCAATTCTAGAATTATGGAGTAGTTTGTGTGCATAGAATATGCTATTTCAGATATATGTCTGTTCTTGATTTCATATTTGCAATTGTTGATTGTTTAGATCGATAGCTATTTGTTTTGGTCTTCTATTTACTGTGCGTAGCCGATACGAGGAGTGACAACCCTCGTATCAAAGATTTAGGAGAATTAAGGAGGAACCTAGGGGTTGGCCTCATCTTCGATAACCGTGGATAGAAGGGTGTGAGAGAGTCAAAAATGGGACACGTTTCGACTCATCACAGAGATTAATCCGGCGTCCTCGTATAACCTATCCCGTCCTAAAGCTAGGGGTCGACCTGGTATGGCAGAGGTAGTTCCCGATAGATACAAAGGCTCATCGAGGAAGTGTATGATGTCCCTTCCACAAGATCATAGTTAGATGTCTAGATAATACTCAATTGATAGTGTGTTCTACGACACACAAGCGAAATCGAAATTCTAGAATTCCCTCAGAAGACTCATAGCAACCCTTCTCTTCCTCCGTGTGACACCATACTAGAGTTAGGACCGTCGACAAACCTCATAAGCACAACCCTTAACATTAAACTCCGAATAATAACGTCTACTGAACAATCGGTACTCGAATCTCAGTCCCTGTGGAATCGATAATCTTTTTATTACTTGACGGCATCCGTACACTTGCGGTCATTGAGCGCGAGCACGCGCTTCGAGTCCTCGACGGTTTCTATCGCGAGATTTGAGGATGTGTTCGCGTGCATCAAGTTTTTGGCGTCGTTGCCAGGGACTAATTGATTCGATATCGAATCAATAGGTGGACAATTGGATCTGACTTAGATTAGATTTATTTGCTTGCTTTATTTTTATTTTTATTTTTATTTCATATACTTCATCTTTAGATTTTTAATATTTAGATTAAGTTTAGATTAATTAGCTTTATTTCAGTTTTTGAATTATTGATATTAAATTTGGTTTAATAGTCACGTTTCATCAAGCTTTGGTTCAACCCTTAGGATTATTCATTACATATGATTTACCAATCCCCTCTCATCAAGGGACGCTGAAATGTTAACACAGCACGCTCAACCCTTGAGAGATTACATAGTGCCTAGACGAAAAGCATGGAACTCCTGCATAACTATTCTACGAATTCAGGCCATGAGCTGAGAAATAAACCCTGCATTAATCGCCCTTATTCAAGAAAAGCAATTTGGAGGAACTCAGATTGAAGAGCCCTATCTACACCTTGAAGAATTCCTAGCATACTGTGGCACAGTGCACTATGAAGGAGTCCCAGTAGATGTCATTAAGCTCATTACGTTCCCATTCTCCCTAAAAGGGGAGGCTAGGCAATGGATACGCACTCTATCAGAGGGAAGTATAACAACATGGGAACAAATGAAAGACACTTTTCTAAGTAAATTCCCCCCCCCCCTCACACACACACAAAATAGCCTACCTCAGGGATAAAATCCTTTTGTTTGAGCAAGGGCACGAAGAGATTTTGGTCGAGGCATGGAAGAGACTCCAAGAGCTGATTATTCGCTGCCCATGCCATGGATTACAGGATTGGTTACTCATCCATGTTTTTTATTCTGGGATCACTAGCTCGTCGAAAGAACTCTTGGACACAACCGCGGGGGGAGTATTAATGCAAAAGAGCACCGACGAAGCATATCGCATTATAGAAATAGTGGTGTGGACCCTCGAAATGTGGGTAAATAGCGAGCAGGATTTTCAGGAGGCTCTCCCCATAAAGGGGGTAGATAACATTGAAATGGCTTTCCAAGTACAGGGAGAAGACAAAGAGAGAGAGTACTGGATGGAAGAAGCTTCCCTATCTTCGAGATCAGAAGAAGAAGAAGAGTCAGAGCAGGTGTCAGCAGAGAAACACCCAAGGCCTGAGAGGAAGCCACTTCCCCCGAATCTCAAGTATGAATTTTGGATCCAACTTTAACCCATCCGGTGATTATAACCGCCGATTTGAGTGAGGAAGAGACAAGGAAGTTGCTGGGAGTGCTTAGGACGTACAAAAAGGTGCTGGGGTACACCATCGATGACATAAAGGGGATAAGCCCGTCTCTCTACATGCATAGCATAATACTTGAGGACGGGTGTAAGTCAACCATGGAGCGTCAAAGGCGACTTAACCCAAACTTGCAGGATGTAGTGAAAAAGGAAGTGCTTAAATTGTTGGATGCTAGAATAATTTACCCAATTTCAGATAGTGAGTGGTTAAATCCGATGCACGTAGTTCCAAAGAAAGGCGACACTACAGTAGTCAAAAACAAAGAGAATGAGCTGATCCCTATTCGAATGGTAACGGAGTGGAGAATGTGTATAGATTATCGTAAACTAAACAAAGCAACAAGGATCATTTTCCACTTTCATTCATTGATCAGATGTTGGAGCACCTCGCTAAACATTCCTATTTTTGCTACCTTGATGGGTACTCAGGGTTTTTCCAAATCCCAATTCATCCTAATGACCTTCACCTGCCCATATGGAACCTTCGCATACAGAAGAATGTCCTTTGGCCTATGTAATGCCCCAGCCACCTTCCAGCATTGTATGACAGCTATTTTTTCAGATATGATTGAACAAATTATGGAAGTATTCATGGATGATTTTTCAGTCTACGGAACAAGTTTTGATGCATGTCTAAAGAATCTAGAAAGGGTTCTGCAAAGGTGTGAAGAGAACAGCTTGGTTCTGAATTGGAAAAAATGTCACTTCATGGTAACTGAGGGGATAGTTCTAGGACATAAGATATTAGGGAATGGTATCGAAGTAGACAAGGCGAAGGTCGAAGTAATTGAAAAGTTGCCGCCACCCAGGGATGTGAAGGGTGTCCGGAGCTTTCTTGGGCATGCAAGATTTTATCGAAGGTTCATAAAAAATTTCTCTCAGATAACTAGACCTCTAACAAATCTACTAGCTAAGGATAGAGTTTATTTTCGATCGGCAATGTTTAGTAGTGTTCGAAGAAATAAAAAAGGCCTCAGTAACGTCCCCGATAATACAACCCCCTGACTAGAACCTACCATTCGAGGTCATGTGTGATGCTAGTAATTATGTAGTAGGGCAGTATTAGGGCAAAGGAAGGAGAAGAAGTTGCACGCTATTCACTATGCCAGTAAGATCCTGAACGGAGCACAGATCAACTACGCCACGACTGAAAAAGAATTGCTAGCAGTCGTGTTCGCATTTGACAAGTTCAGACAGTACTTGGTAGGTTCGAAGGTGATTGTTACACAGACCATACCGCAGTTCGCTACTTGCTGAGCAAGAAGGATGCTAAACCCCGCCTTATTCGCTGGATTCTATTACTTCAAGAATTCGATATAGAAATCAAGGATAAAAAGGGCTCAGCCAATGTCGTTGTAGACCACTTATCGTGCATGCTCATAGATGGTGGGGTAGAGAAGGGAGATAGTGTCCAAATAGACGATGTTCTGTGAGATGATACCCTTATGGCAATTACTAAGGTTGCCACCCCATGGTATGCAGATTTGGTGAATTTTTTGGCAGGGAGAGTGATACCGCCGAAATTCACAGCCCAACAAAGGAAAAGATTCTATGCCGAGGTTTGACAATATATTTGGGATGATCCCTTCCTATTCAAAAAGTGTGCAGATAGCGTATACCGAAGGTGCGTACCCGAAGAGGAAGTGGAGAGCATCCTCTTCCATTGTCATTCCTCAGCGTATGGGGGCATGCCAGAATTTCAAAAACAACTGCAAAGGTACTTCAGGCAGGATTCTACTGGCCTAGTCCGTTTAGGGACACGCGCAACTACATAGTCTCTTGCGATCGGTGCCAGCGAACAAGAAATATAGGTAGGAAACATGAGATGCCAGCGAGCACCATATTAGAAGTAGATCTCTTTGACGTATAGGGAATAGATTTCATGGGCCCCTTTCCCACTTCCGACACAAATAGATATATCCTGGTCGCCATAGACTACGTCTCCAAATGGGTGGAGGTCGTAGCATCGCCCCACTATGACACTAGGATTGTAATAAAAATGTTCAAAAGAACATATTCCCTAGATTCAGAGTTCCTCAAGTCGTAACCAGTGATGGAGGATCCCACTTCATTGAAAAACAATTTGAAAAGTTGCTACACAAGTACAGGGTAATCCACAGAGTCTCGACAGCATATCACCCACAAATGAGCGGACAAGTAGAAATTTCAAATTGAGAAATCAAAAGTATTTTAGAAAAGACGGTAGTGGCATCAAGGAAAGATTGGTCACAAAAATTGGATGATGCACTTTGGGCTTACCGAACAGCCTGCAAGACCCCGATAGGCATGACCCCGTTTCTCTTAGTTTACGGAAAACCTTGCCACCTTCTTGTTGAATTTGAGCACAAGGCCTTCTAGGCAATCAAGAAGCTTAACTTGGACTATTGTGCGGCAGGAGAAAAAAGAAAAGTGCAGTTGAGCAAGCTAGACGAAATTCGAAGAGATGCATATGAGCATGATAAGGCATATAAGGAAAGAACTAGGAAGTGGCATGACCAACACATCTTGAGAAGGGAGTTTAAGGAAGGGGACTTAGTTCTCTTGTATAATTCCAGGTTAAAACTTTTCCCAGGAAAGCTTAAATCAAGATGGTCAGGACCGTTTCGGGTAAAAAGGGTATACCCATATGGTATCGTGGATATATGGAGTAAGGAATTAGGAGAGATCAAAGTAAATGGACAGCGATTAAAGAAGTATCTAGGAGAGTACCCTGAATTCGAGACAGACAAATGGAGGTTTACAAAGCCTCCCGAGCCGAGTTGAAGTAACGAAGTGTGGTCGAGCTAAAAGACGTTAAACAAAGCACTTCTTGGGAGGCAACCCAAGTTAAATTTTACATGTTTTTAATCTTTTTGCATTCATGTGTATAGTTTAGACTTTAATTTTTATCCATTAGCATCTTTGCAAGTAGTTTAGGGTCAGAAAGAACTTGCTAAATATAAACAAAAATCACTTTGAGCCTACACGGCAAGGCGTGTGGGAGAATTCAGACCGTGGTACACTTCGGGAGAGAAACAGGGGGGCACACAGCCAGGTTGTGTGGTTTCACACGGTCGTGGCCCAAGCCGACTCATCTCCTAGTGGCGCACACGGCCAGGCGTGTGGGAGAATTTTACATGTGTTTGCACGGCGGCCGTAGTGTGTTTACTACTGCCAGCCAGTGTGTTTCTACACCGTGTGTGTTTGCTAGGTAGTGTGTTTGCACTGCAGTAGTGTGTTTGCAACTTGCACCATCTATGAGTAGGATGCAGGCACATCCGCCTATGACTTCTCAGAGTTCCGATCGTGCCTCAACGACATATACACCGAGCAGCAGACACAGGGGCAGAGATGGGAGGAGAAGAGCACCTACACGTAGGTGGAGTTTCAGGGCTTACGGGAGCACTTTCAGAACTCCTCAGCCCGAGTTTATTTTCAGGAGGAGACTGCCTATTGCCGGGAGGAGGCTACCTACCATCAGGAGGACAGGCAGCACATGCGTGTCCAACAGGCACAGTGGGCTAGGGAGGAGGAGCACAGAGCAGCTGCTGCATCCATCAGCTCTCAGATCGACCACATGTACATGTGACATCTGCGGCTGAGCACTAGGTTCTCCCAGGAGCTAGACATGTCGAGGCTACTAGACTTCCCGCCTCGACCACCGTATTAGAGGTATGATTTCATATAAGTCTGGGGGGCCCAAGTTTTGATTTATTTTGTTTCTAGCAGTAGTTTCTTTCCTGATATTTGTACTTTAGTTAGTATTCATTTGTTCATGCATAGGTTATTTAGTTTCTTTCAGCACTTAGTTCTTGCTATCTATAAGCTGCGTCAGTAGTATTTTTAAAAGTTTTCTTCATGAATTGTTTCCATGGGTAGCTTAACTTCATTTACCTCGTGGTATTTTATTTTATTTTCTCTAATGAATGTTCTTGACTTACACTGGTCAGCTTTTATTTTACACCTACACATGACGAAAATTCTGAAAGGGAAAATCTAGTACATACCTAGTTATGATTCATCTCAGTAGTTTAGTACTTTGGAATACATAGGTGACTCTAGATTTAGCATTTTAGTTACTGGAGATGCTCAGATTGTGGAAGCCCATTCGAAAAAATAAAGATTTCAAAAAAAAAATAGTTGTCGTGGGTGGAAATGTTAGGTGCCCCTTTGAGACCGAGTTAAATTACTGGGGAAACACCTATCAATTTCTCTCAATACCGAGCACGCCTTTAAGACTTTGTGTTAGATCTAGGGAACGACCCTTGCTTAGGGCATGCCATTGCCTAAAAGTCGGAGACCTTAGGAAAGCTATAAGATGACGACTTAACTTACTTTGGAACGAGTATCCCTTAAGGCGATTCGCTTAGCACATGTACGAGAAGCTAACTTAGTGAATTTTTAGAGCATATCTATTTGCTTTGATTGAAAATACCATTTGATAAATCTAGTTAACATGCTAAGTATGGAATAATACCTTTTTAAAATTTTATGGTACTGAGGTTTGCTTGAGGACAAGCAAAGACTTAAGTCTGGGGAATTGATGTGAGCAAAACATATAAAGTTTTAAGAGTAGTTTTCGCTCACATCTCGTTGTATTTTATATTTGATTCTTGCATATTTCACTTTATTTTGCATGCATTTTTTATTTTCTGGTTCGGAGATTTGCTCTTTGTACTTTTGTGTGCAGGACAACATTCTACGGAGAAAATGGTGCATTTTGGAACAAAAGGAATGTTGGGATCTTATATGCAAAATAGCATATGCACAACGGAAAAATAGGATCCCTTCCAAGTGATCCTTGTGAAAGAAAACCTCGTACAAAATAAATTTCTCTAAACCTATCTTATAGGAGAATATTACCTTTGTTGCGTGCCCTTTGTAATCCCGCTTCTCCTTGGATGAGTTGGATCTTTTAGCACGTTCAAGTGTTTGTGCCTCTATATGTATCCACACGAGCAAGCTCTTGTCTCACAAAAGAAACTCGAAGAGCTCTCCTTTACTTCTTGCTAGAGAAGTCCCTAAAGGAGAGGAAAGTAGGGAAAGAGAGAAAGGAAGAAGAAGACCACTCTTCTTGCTAGCCTACAAAAACCACACAACCAAAGCCTCTCCCACCAAGCTCTCACCAAGCCTCAAGCTTCCACACTTCCACACCTTGGCCGGCCACCCCATGGGGTGTTTTATAGGATTGAAAAAACCTTTCAACTCCTATCACATTCAATGCAATGAATGACATTGAAACATAATCAAACAAGGAGTTTTGGCCGGCCACTAGTGGAGGGATTCCAAAGGTCAAAACCCTTTGTCTCCTTCCACCTCATCAAGCTTAGGTGGCATGCTTATGTGGCATGCTTAGGTGGCATGCTTATGTGGTATTTATGGATGTTGAATTAATCTTATTAATTCAATAAGCTTATGTTATCATATTGAATTAATCTCATTAAATCAATAAAGTAACATATTGAATTAATCTTATTAAATCAATTAAGCTTAGCATATTGAATTAATCTCATTAAATCAATAAGCTGAAATTCTCATTAAGCTTAAAGTCCAAAAACCATTTTGTACTTAAGCTTATTCCCAAATTATTCTAGTCAAACTAGAATGCACTAATTCTTCTAATCATCATGCTCTTTGTGTGTGACCCTATAGGCTCTCATAACGTTGGCAGTGGATCTAAACTCTTTTAGATACACAAGCAATGAGCGGCATCTAGCAATATATCATTGCTACCCAAGTTACGAGATAAGTCAAGATCCGACTAACCTTTCCGTGACTACTATAATGTATGACCGTGTCCTTCTATCCTTGATATCAGATTGACCAATGAGGCATAGACCGTGTCATCCTCGATCAATCTATGTGTTTCTTGATCCCTGAGTAAACTAACTCAAACAAATGAGCTCAATATCTCATATTGAGTCATTCGAGCATGGTCATACATTTTAGTAGTTCCACTCAATCAAGGGGCCCACAGATATCACTCCCGTCATATGGGAGGGATAGATCCCATCTACATCACTCACATCCCTCCGCATAATTTGTTATATACCCAGTAATCGCCTTTATGGTCCACCCTGTTACGGGTGACGTTTGACGATACCAAAGTACATAACTCCTTATGTAGGGAACCGTAGTGACTTCAGGTTTGAGGACTATTCATACCAATAGTCACATGAGAAAGTTTATGACACTCATATGACGATCCATGAAACTTTCTCATGGTGGGTCAGTTCAATATATATTCTCTAATATATACCCATGTGTCAACTTGATATCATATATCCATGACTTGTGAGATCAAGTCATCAATTGACCTACATGCTAGTCTTTATGTATTAATATTGCCCTTGCATATTAATACTTGACTAGGAACATTTAGGAAAGTGTTCTCTACAGCCTCTCATAATCAATTCTGCCAATTGATGTGCTGTAGATAAGGACCTACTTTTCTAGGGCATTATTATATTTAATTTAGCTGGCACAAGCAAGATGTAAATATAATAATCAATCCTTTGCCTTTATAGAATATGATACAAAATGTTCCCTATTCAACCATCACATGATTGGTTCTAGGGCTATAACTAACAATCTCCCACTAGCACTAGTACCAATCACTATAATATCTGATACCTAGTGACCTAGTGTGACCATCATGCTTCCTCTGTGCCAAAGCCTTGGTCAATGGATCTGCGATGTTAGCTTCTGTGGGTACTCTGCATATCCTCACATCTCCTCTATCGATGATCTCTCGAATGAGATGGAAGCGCCGCAGTATGTGTTTGGTCCGCTGATGTGATCGAGGTTCCTTAGCCTGTGCAATAGCCCCATTGTTGTCACAATAGAGGTCTATTGGATCTGCAATGCTAGGAACTACCCCAAGTTCACTGATGAACTTATTTGAGCCAACACCTCCTTTCTTTGCATCGAGCGGCAATATACTCTTACATTGTAGAATCAACAACTGTGTCCTGCTTCGAACTCTTCCAACTCACAGCTCCACCATTCAGACAAAACACGTACCCCGATTGCGATCTATAGTCATCCGTGTCTGTTTGGAAGCTTGCATCACTGTAACCCTTTACAGTTAGCTCCTCATTGCCTCCAAATATTAGGAAATATTCTTTCGTTCTTCGTAAGTATTTAAGAATATTTTTGACTACTATCCAGTGACTTTCACCTGGATCCGACTGGTATATACTCGTCATGTTCAAAGCATACGAGACGTCAGGACGAGTACATAGCATGGCGTACATGATAGACCCTATAGCAGATGCATAAGGGATCTTATCCATGCGATCTCTCTCCTCCTTAGAAGAGGGACATTGAGTCTTCGAAAGACTCACACCATGTGATAAAGGCAGAAATCCTTTCTTAGAATTTTGCATAGCAAAACGATCTAGCACTTTATCAATATATGTACTCTGACTTAGGCCAAGTAATCTTTTAGATCTATCTCTATAGATCTTGATGCCTAGAATATAGGCATCTTCACCTAAGTCTTTCATCGAGAAACAATTCCCTAACCACATCTTTACAGACTGGAGTGAGGGAATATCATTTCCAATGAGAAGTATGTCATCTACATACAAGATAAGAAATACAACTGTGCTCCCACTATTTCTCTTGTAGACACAAGGTTCATCTTCATTCTTGATGAAACCAAACTCCTTGATTGCATCATCGAATCGAAGATTCCAGCTTCGAGAGGCTTGCTTTAGTCCATAAATGGACCTTTGCAGTTTGCATACCTTTCCAGGATGCTTTGGATCTTCAAAACCCTCAGGCTGTGTCATGTACACATCCTCGAGTAGCTTTCCATTCAGAAAAGCGGTTTTGACATCCATCTTTCAGATTTCATAATCGTGGTAGGCTGCAATAGCAAGTATGATCCGAATGGATTTAAGCATCACAACTAGTGAAAAGGTTTCATCATAGTCAATACCATGAATTTGTTTGAATCCTTTAGCCACCAATCTACCTTTATAGGTATGCTTATTACCATCCATGTCAGTCTTTACTTTAAAGACCCACTTACACCCAATGGGTTTTACCCCTTCAGGTGGATCAACCAAAGTCCATACTTGGTTAGTGTACATGGATTCCATTTCGGATCTCATGGCCTCTAGCCATTTCTCGGAATCTGGACTCATCATAGCTTCTTGATAGGATGTAGGCTCGTCAAGATCGACAAGCAATACTTCACCGTTGTCAGTCAAGAGAAAAGAATATTTCTCGGGTTGACGACGGATCCTATCAGATCTACGAAGAGGTTGGTCTACTTGAACAGGTGTTTGCTCCACAACTCTTTGGGCAACAATTTCCTCATCCACAACACTTTGTGGTGCCTGTTCATTTTCCATCGAAGCCTTAGTGTTATCTTCATCCCGAATTTCTTCAAGATGAATTTTACTCCCACTAGTTTTTCTAGAAATAAATTCTCTTTCTAGAAAGACGGATTTCCCAACAAACACCTTGCCAAGTGTGGGATTGTAAAAGTAATATCCCTTAGTTTCCTTGGGATATCCTACAAAATAATACTTATCGATTTGGGTCCTAGTTTATCCGAGACTTGACGTCTAACATAAGCTTCACCCAAATCTTTATAAAAGACATTTTGGGACTCTTCCCATCCATAGCGTGTATGGTGTCTTTTCTACGGCTGATGGGGCCGCGATTAAGTGTGAAAGTGGTTGTCTCTAGAGCTAAACCCCAAAAGGAAGTAGGTAGATCACCGGCTCATCATTGATCGTACCATATCTAATAAATCTGATTTCTCCTTTCGGATACACCATTCCATTGTGGTGTTCGGTGGAGTGAGTTGGGATATTATCCCACACTCGGCCAGTGATCACGAAACTCTTGACTAAGGTATTCACCACCTCGATCTGATCGAAGTAGCTTAATACGCTTACCAAGTTGGTTTTGTACTTCATTCTTGAATTCTTTGAACTTTTCAAAGGATTCTGACTTATGTCTCATCAAATATAAGTAGCCAAATCTACTCATATCATCAATGAAAGTAATAAAGTACTTATAGCCTCCTCTGGCTTCGACATTGAAAGGGCCACATACATCAGTATGTATGAGTCCTAACAAGTCCGTCGCTCTCTCGCCATGTCCACTAAATGGGGTTTTAGTCATCTTTCCTAAAAGACAAGATTCGCATATCTCATATGATTCAAAATCAAATGAGTCCAATAATCCATCTTTATGGAGTTGGGATATGCGTTTTTCATTTATATGACCTAGGCGACAGTGCCAGAGATATGTTTGGTTCAAATTATTCGATTTGAACCGTTTGGTATTTACGTTATAAATTGGGTTTTCTAAATCTAGAACATAGAGACCATTCGTAAGTGGTGCATTACAATAGAACATTTCATTCAAATAAATGGAACAACATTTGTCCTTTATTATAAAAGAAAAGTTTTTCTTGTCTAAACAAGATACAGAGATTATGTTCTTTGTTAATGCAGGTACATAAAAGCACTCCTCTAGTTCTAAGATAAGCCCAAAGGCAAAGACAAAGAATATGTTCCCTACGATTCTGAGACAACTTTTGCGCCATTGCCTACTCGTAGGTCCACTTCGCCTTTTGCCATTAGTCTACTATTTCTCAGTCCCTGCACATTAGTACAAATGTGAGATGCACATCCGGTATCTAATACCCATGTAGAAGAAATAGATAGATTAACTTCTATAACGTGTATACCTGAGGCAGAAGTCCCACTTCTTTTCTTCTTTACTTCCTCAAGGTAGACTTTGCAGTTCCGCTTCCAGTGTCCAGTCTCACCGCAATGGAAACAGCCCCCTTCCTTAGGTACTTTACCTTTACCCTTTGAAGTGGATGAATTGGCCTTGCCTTTGGCTTGGGTCTTACCCTTGCCTTTGCGCTTACCTTTGCCCTTGTTGACCATTAGTACGTTACTAACTTTCTTCTTGAGATTCGGTTTAGCAGTTCTTAACATGCTGAGAATCTCAGGCAAAGGTTTATCAATTTCATTCATGTTATAATTCATGACGAATTGATTATATATTTCCGGCAACGATTGCAGGATAACATCGGTTGCCAATTCTTGGCTCAGTGGAAAACCTAGTCTTTCAAGGTTCTCAACGTACCCTATCATTTTAAGTACGTGAGTTCCTACAGGTGTTCCTTCTTGCATCTTGCATGCAAAAAGAGCCTTAGACACTTCAAAACGCTCGTGCCTAGCTTGTCCTTGATATAGTTGTTTCAAATATTCAACCATACCATAGACATCCATGTTCTCTTGTTGCTTCTGAAGCTCAGAGTTCATGGTGGCAAGCATAAGACATGACACATCTAATGCGTCATCTTAATGCTTCTTATAAGCATCCTTTTCAACCACGAGTGGCGCGGCGGTGTTTTTGAGGATATTGCTCTAGGACATACAATTTACGTTCTTGCTTGAGGATAATCCTCAAGTTCTTATACCAGTCTAGAAAGTTAGCTCCATTGAGCTTGTCTTTCTCAAGGACAGATCGCAAGTTGAGGGGGTGTGTCGTGTTAGATGACATGGTGATCTACAACATTAAAATGCAAAATTTAGTATCATACCTAAGTCATTTAATTAGGCCTTTAATTAAATGAGGCTCCCACTAAATTCTCATAGCTTTGATATGAGCTAATCATTGATGTAGGCAAACACATTTTGCTTATATGATTAGCTTCTATTTAGCTATAAATTTATATGGGATAAAGATCCACATCATAATTCGTCTTGAGTTAGCTTTGGCTAATCGCCCAAGACGTAGTATGATTAGGTAGGCAATCTTTTGCCAATTACATCTGATGTAACTCTTTAATAGCTTTGGTTAAGTTTAGATTAGTTTAGTGCTTCTTCCTAAACCAGCTTCCAGGCCGTGGCGAGGCACAGAGGCCTTCTTTGATATCGGAGCAACGACCACTTTCTAAGACAAAGATGATGTTTGGAAATCACACAAAACAAATCTTTAAAACTTATGTTCAAAGCTAATATATGCCTCTACTTTCTTAATTAATTAAGAAAAACTTAATTAAGTCTTAACCAAGTTTGATAGCGGGACATCACGATTGTCCACTCGCACTCTTCCAAGATAAAATGCATTGCTTTGCTTTGGCAAACCCAATAACAAATGATCGAGGAAGTAGTGAGTACCAAACTTTGGTAGGCATATCGTTTAGACTTATTAAGAAATAAACTTAAACATGCATCACATACATATTAGCATACATCACATATAAGCTAAATTAACATGCATCACATACATATTAAACTAAGCGTGTCATGATTATGGCCCTTATTCTACAATCTTCTCAAGCCAATGAGAAGATTGATTGGTCAACCTAGGGATAGCATCTTCTCCCAAGTGCTTCCTTTTGGTTGTCTTGTGTTGTTGACTTCCTCCTTGTAACGTTATCTTCCAATGGACCCTCCATCTTTGTTGTATATTACAAAAGGAGAAATACTCGAGTTACATTCGAGTCTAAAGCTAATTTTACAACAAGAATGTTAGGAGAAAGGCACGGCACGCAGGCCGTATTAAGAATTACAACACACACATTCACAAACCTTTTGGGACTAGGCCATAACCATGCACCATGTCATTTTAACTTTTAAAAGACATCGGATATTTTTATTATGTTTGAAAAATTGCTAATGCAATTATCAACTCATAATAAAATTTATCCTACTTCTATATCATATATAAAATAGAGAAAACCTATTTTATACGATCTTTCGCAAGTGGCTCTGATACCACTATTGGGATCTTATATGCAAAACAAGAATCTAAAAAATAGGATCCCTTCCAAGTGATCCTTGCGAAAGAAAACCTCGTACAAAATAAATTTCTCTAAACCTATCTTATAGGAGAATATTACCTTTATTGCGTGCCCTTTGTAATCCCACTTCTCCTTGGATGTGTTGGATCTTTTAGCACGTTCAAGTGTCCGTGCCTCTATATGTATCCACACGAGCAAGCTCTTGTCTCACAAAAGAAACTAGAAGAGCTCTCCTTTACTTCTTGCTAGAGAAGTCCCTAAAGGAGAGGAAAGTAGGGAAAGAGAGAAAGGAAGAAGAAGACCACTCTTCTTGCTAGCCTACACTCACAAAAACCACACAACCAAAGCCTCTCCCACCAAGCTCTCACCAAGCCTCAAGCTTCCACACTTCCACACCTTGGTCGGCCACCCCATGGGGTGTTTTATAGGATTGAAAAAACCTTTCAACTCCTATCACATTCAATGCAATGAATGGCATTGAAACATAATATACTCCTTGTTTGGCCGGCCACTAGTGGAGGGATTCCAAAGGTTAAAACCCTTTGTCTCCTTCCACCTCATCAAGCTTAGGTGGCATGCTTATGTGGCATGCTTAGGTGGCATGCTTATGTGGTATTTATGGATGTTGAATTAATCTTATTAATTCAATAAGCTTATGTTATCATATTGAATTAATCTCATTAAATCAATAAAGTAACATATTGAATTAATCTTATTAAATCAATTAAGCTTAGCATATTGAATTAATCTCATTAAATCAATAAGCTAAAATTCTCATTAAGCATAAAGTCCAAAAACCATTTTGTACTTAAGCTTATTCCCAAATTATTCTAATCAAACTAGAATGCACTAATTCTTCTAATCATCATGCTCTTTGTGTGTGACCCTATAGGCTCTCATAACGTTGGCAGTGGATCTAAACTCTTTTAGATACACAAGCAATGAGCGGCATCTAGCAATACATCATTGCTACCCAAGTTACGAGATAAGTCAAGATCCGACTAACCTTTCCGTGACTACTATAATGTATGACCGTGTCCTTTTATCCTTGATATCAGATTGACCAATGAGGCATAGACCGTGTCATCCTCGATCAATCTATGTGTTTCTTGATCCCTGAGTAAACTAACTCAAACAAATGAACTCAATATCTCATATTGACTCATTCGAGCATGGTCATGCGTTTTAGTAGTTTCACTCAATCAAGGGGCCCACAGATATCACTCCCGTCATATGGGAGGGATAGATCCCATCTACATCACTCATATCCCTCCGCATAATTTGTTATATACCCAGTAATCGCCTTTATGGTCCACCCTGTTACGGGTGACGTTTGATGATACCAAAGTACATAACTCCTTATGTAGGGAACCGTAGTGACTTCAAGTTTGTGGACTATTCATACCAATAGTCACATGAGAAAGTTTATGACACTCATATGACGATCCATGAAACTTTCCCATGGCGGGTCAGTTCAGTATATATTCTCTAATATATACCCATGTGTCAACTTGATATCATATATCCATGACTTGTGAGATCAAGTCATCAATTGACCTACATGCTAGTCTTTATGTATTAATATTGCCCTTGCATATTAATACTTGACTAGAAACATTTAGGAAAGTATTCTCTACAGTCTCTCATAATCAATTCTGTCAATTGATGTGCTATAGATAAGAACCTACTTTTCTAGGGCATTATTATATTTAATTTAGCTGGCACAAGCAAGACGTAAATATAATAACCAATCCTTTGCCTTTATAGAATATGATACAAAATGTTCCCTATTCAACCATCACATGATTGGTTCTAGGGCTATAACTAACAAGGAAGGCATTTGGCAGCTAGAACCGAAGGACACATAGTCTGGCCCTGTGAATCCACACGGCCAGCCCCGGAGCACACACCAACGCCACACACGGCCTGGTCATGTGAATCCACACGGTCGTGTGGTGCTGGGGCGATTTCGACGTGATTCAGTTTTTTCCAGGATTCGGGAAGATCCAATCTCATGTCTATATAAAGGAAGCTATGTCCAAACCCTAGGGGAGAGGCACGATGGTCGGGACGACACACCGATGCCCTAAAAAGCTTCGGGAACTCGCAACAGAGAGGAAGGAGGCCGCTCGAGGACCAAATTCTGCGCTTCAACGCCGGGGAGAAGAACCAAAGTGCATTGTAATTCGCTTTCCTTACATAATTTGCATTGTATCTATGAATTTAATTATGCTTTGTGTTTCTCTTCTCGTATTTATGGAGTAAATTCTCCAATTCTAGGATTAGAGAGTAGTTTGTATGCGTAGAACATGCTATTTCAAATATATGTCTGTTCTTGATTTCATATTTGCAATTGATGATTATTTAGATCGATAGCTATTTGTTTTGGTCTTCTATTTACTGTACGTAGTTGATATGAGGGGTGACAACCCTCGTATCAAAGATTTAGGAGAATTAAGGAGGAATCTAGGGGTTGGCCTCATCTCCGGTAACCATGGATAGAAGGGTGTGATAGAGTCAGAAATGGGACACGTTCTGACTCGTCACAGGGATTGATTTAGCGTCCTCGTACCGCCTATCCTGTCCTAAAGCCAAGGGTTGACCTGGTCTGGCAGAGGTAGTTCCCGATAGATGCGAATGCTCATCGGAGAAGTGTATGATGCCCCTTCCACAAAGACCATAGTTAGACGTCTTGATAATACCCAATTGATAGCGTGTTCTGTGACACACAAGCGAAATTGAAATCCTAGAATTCCCTCAGAAGCCTCGTAGCAACCCTTCTCTTCCTCTTTGAGACACCGTACTAGAGTTAGGACCGCCGGCAAACCTCATAAGCACAACCCTTAACATTAAACTCCAAACAATAATGTCCACTAAACAATCGGTACTCGAATCTCAGTCCCTGTGGGATCGATAATCTTTTTATTACTTGACGGCATCCATGCACTTGCGGACATTGAGCGTGAACACGCACTTCGAGTACTCGACGGTTCCCATCGCGAGATTTGAGGATGCGTTCGCATGCATTAGGATTGCCTCTCATTTAGTGGTATGAGACTTATCATTAGAAAGAGTGAAGGCATCCTAAATATTTTTTGACCAAGGGAGAGATTGTAAGATCTCATTGGAATATGAGACATTGATACCCTTGGGGAGAGCCTTTTTTATGTATGTCAAAAAGGGGAAGAATTAATGAATTGATGGCTTGAGTTAGGTGGTCTAACTCAAAGGTTTTGTCAAACATCAAAAATGGAGAGATTGTTGGTGCAATCAACCCAGGTCACGATTGACCATACTCATGTTTGACTCGAGCAATTTTTTGATGTTCAACAAAACATATGACAATGTGATTATCATGGAAAATCCAAGCATGGGTCTTGGCAATGGTAAAGTCCAAGTCATGGGTACTTGAAAATTGGAAAGTCCAACATGGAATTGGCAAGGGAAGTCCAAGAGTGTGATATTGGTGGTGTAAAGTCCAAGCATGGGTCTTGGCAGCATAAGTCCAATATTTGGCAGCGTAAAGTCCAAGCGTGTGTCTTAGAAGTGTAAGTTCAAATGGTCCTTAGCAATGTAGACCCGATTAGCATGACAATAGTTGATGGAAGCACCTGAAGGCTAACGTATGGATGAACAAGTCATGGATGATTTGGAGGGATCCGATAGGTGTGAGGTTGATGGAGGTGGCTAGAAGTCTTAGGTTTAGACTAAAGGTGGTCTAGCAAGTATGAAGGTATTATACTTGGGGTAAACCTCATGTTTGAGGTTCATCAGTCGACTGGAGTTATGGACCAATCGATGGTCAAGTATTTGACACATGGTAGCCGATTGGGATTATGACGCTACGTATCCACCGTGTCGATTGCGGCTTTTGGCGGTCGGTAATGATAGGCAGTCGACTTCCATGAAGGGCAATCGACTGATGATTGTAGACATAAGCACAGATTGTTGCCTAGTCGACTGGCCAGTCGACTTCTAAGCAGCAGTCGACTGCTAGGGTTTGACAGTTGACTGCTAGGTATCATTTGGAGTTTTTCCAACATGGATAGCCATTGTGAGACAACGGCATGAAGGTCAGTCGACTGCTGGGTAAGTGCAGTCGACTGGAAGGCAAAAATCAGCTTGAGTTGCAGCTTTATAAGGAGCTCTAAGAGGAGGATTTTGGTCATGGTTCTGGGGGAGATTTGAAGGGGAATAGTTGGTGCTTTCCAGTCCTTCAAAACTATTCTAAAATAATCAACAAACAAGCAATCAAAAGTTTCTTTTGTAAAGTTTTCTTTACTTGTATTTGTCTATTGCTTAGTATACTTGTTGTATTGTATTTATTACTATTATAATCACTTGTACGAGGTTTCTCCACCTCTAGTGTGTCACCGAGAAGAAGTTTATTAGTGGTGGTGTGCATCACTAGAGCTCATTTGAGCTCGACCCGTGGAGTAGAAATCCTAGGTTTCGAACCACGTTACATCTTGTGTATTGCATGTGAGTGGTTGTTTTGTTCTTTAGTTTATGCTTTATTCTATATTCCACTGTGCATACTAATAAATTGTAGAGACAATCACGATCGCATTCCATCGACGAATCAAATTCGCTATTCACCCCCCCCCCCTCTAGCGTGTTATCAACATTCCTACACTATTTACTTCTAGCGATTGTCGCAGTTTAGATTTAGAGTTACATCAAATGGACGTAAAGATCGTCTTCCTTAATGGAAGTTTGGATGAGGAGATCTATATGAAACAACCTGTTAGGTTTGTTCTAGTAGGTCAAGAGGATAAGGTTTGTCGACTTCGGAAGTCGATATATGACCTTAAGCGAGCATCCTGGCAGTGGTACCTAAGATTTCATGAGGAAGTGATATCTTATGGCTTTACAATGGTTGAGGAGGATCATTGTGGCTATCTGATAAGATCTAATAACTCATTGTGATTATATTGTTATATGTGGATGATATAATGTTGGTTGGGAACAACATTGAGTATCTGATAACTATTAAAATATGATTATCATCCACTTTCAACATGAAAGACATGGGTGAAACTGAGTTCATCCTTGGAGTACATATCCAGAGGGATCACCCGAGAAGATTTCTAGTTCTTTCACAAGAAGCTTATATTAAGAAAATTCTCGAGCGCTTCGGGATGAGTGATTGTAATCCCATAGATACTCCAATCGGTAAAAGTAATGGTCTTAGTTTGATGATGTATCCTAAAACTCAAGAAGAAATAAGGGAAATGAATAAAGTACCTTATTCTAGTGCAGTTGGGAGTCTCATGTATGCAATGTTATGTACACGACCGGACATATGTTATTGAGTTGGTCTGGTATTTAGATATCAAGCAAATCCTAGAATGGGTCACTGGAAAGCAGTGAAAAGGATTTTTTGATATCTTAAAAGAACTGCAAACTTCTCTCTATATTTTGGGGGAGTGATTTGCGTCTCATGGAATAGTCAGATGTCGATTGGGGATGTGATCTGGATAAATGCAAATCAACATCAGGTTTTTCTTTCGTGCTCAATGGCGGGGCCATCTCTTGGAGTAGTAAGAAGCAAACTTGTGTCGCTCTATCCATGATAGAGGCTGAGTTCGTGGCATGCTCAGTAGCAGTTCAGGAGAGTGTTTGGCTCAGAAGACTATTGGATGACTTAGGGATTTGTAGTGGATAGTGGGAGGTCAATTATGATTTATTGTGATAATCAGACCGCTATTGCTTACACACGAAACCCTAAGTTTCATAGTAGAACCAAACATATAGATACTAGATATCATTATGTAAGAGATATCATTGAGAAGAATGAAGTGACTATCAAGTACATTTCAACACACAACATGGTGGTTGACCTCTTTGCCAAACTTATTACAAAAGACTCCTTTGTGGGACATTAGGTTTGGGTATTTTATGAAATTTCTCAACTTGTACTGTAATCTGATGCTTAATGTAATATATAACTTTATGTGCATTAATGACTCGATTATATTATATTGCACTTGTTATATATGTATTTTGTGATATAATAGATATGTCATGCAGGTAGATTCACTCTCTCACATGGGTAACTATCTCCAAGAGTGGAGATTAAGACAGTTTTTATAGGAACATTCGTGACCGCTAGAGGGGGGTAAATAGAGATTCATCGTAGATGGAAGTCGTCTCGTGCTTGCTACAAATTTATTAGTGCGCAGTGGAAATAAAGCAATAACAAATACACACAAGCATAATAGATAACACGATATAACGTGGTTCAGAATCGAATGGTTCCTACTCCACGGATTGGGCTCTAAAGGCCCTAACAATGCCAACACACACCACTATAACAAATAACTCCTTCTCGGAACAATCCGGAGGTGGAGAAACCTCGTACAAGTGATTACAATAGTAATACTAAGCAAATACAATCAAATACAAATATGAAATGCAATACAAGTAAAGAAAACAACTTTACAAGAGCTTCTCCTTGGGTTGGATTTCGCCTAGCAATCGACTAATCGGGACCATCAGTCGACTGCTCCTGTAGTCATTATCTCACAACGGCATGAGCCACGTCGAATAAGTTCCAACGGATAGGGCATCAGTCGACTGTTAGCTCAATCAGTTGAGTGTTCGGGCTGATCACTCGACTGGAGAGTTTTTTGTGCTCGAAAACCTGACCATGAGTCGACTGATCTCCAGATCAGTCGACTGCTCAAGCCATCAGTCGACTGGCCAATATTGGCAGTCGACTGCTAGGCCATCTTCTCGCAGTCAAACCCTAGTTGACTCCCATCAGTCGACTGACCATAGTCTCAGTCGACTGATACACCTCAACATGAGGTTTTAACCCAAATATGGTGCCCCCATACTTGCTAAACCACCCTTAGTCTAGACCTAAGTCTTTTAGCCACCTTCATCAGCCTCACGCCTATCGGATCCCTCTAAGTCATCCATGACTTGTTATCCATACGCTAGCCTTCAGGTACTTCCATCAGCTATTGTCACGCTAATGTGGTCTACACCGCCAAGACACATTGGCCTTACGCTGCCAAGACTCCGCTTGGACTTTACACCGCCAACCATTGGACTTATGCTGCCAAGACTCTGTTGGTGCAATCGGCCCAGGTCACGATTGACCAGGACTCGAGTTTGGCTCGAGTGATGTTTTGATGTGTTTTGATGTTTCGACAAAAACATATGACAATATAATTGTCAAGGAAAGTCCAAGCATGGGTCTTGGCAAATGGAAAGTCCAACATGTGTTGGCAAGGAAAGTCCAAGCATGGGTCTTGGCAAATGGAAAGTCCAACATATGTTGGCAAGGAAAGTCCAAGCATGGGTCTTGGCAAATGGAAAGTCCAACATGGGTTGGCATTTGAAGTCCAAGGGGTTTAATATTGGTGGCGTAAAGTCCAAGCGGTAGTCTTGGCAGCATAAGTCCAATGGTTGGCGGCGTAAAGTCCAAGCGGAGTCTTGGCGGCGTAAGTCCAATGTGCCTTGGCGTGTAGACATTAGCATGACATAGCCTAAGCACCTGAAGGCTAGCGCGATGGATGAACAAGTCATGGATGACTTGGAGGGATCCGAGAGGCGCGAGGCTGATGGAGGTGGCTAGAAGGCTTAGGTCTAGGCTAAGGGTGGTCTAGCAGCAAGTGGGGAACCATACTTGAGTTAAAACCTCATGTTTGAGGTGTGCCACGACCGGGTGCCATGTGGCGATCGGTGGACCGAGTCAACTAGGGTTTCGATTTGCGGGTTATAGCCTAGCGATCCGCCATAGGTTAGCGATCGATCGATGGTTGAGCGATCGTGATTGTGATCGATCCGGTGCTCGAGAATTCGCCACGAATGGAGTCGAGACTCGATGGTCGAGTGAGGACTCCATCATCGATCGATGGTCACAATCGGTCGGTGATAGTTCCGTTGGACTTATCCAACGTGGAACTAGCCGTTGTCTCACGACAACAGTGGCATCAGTCGACTGATGGTTCCGATCAGTCGACTGATAGACTTTTTCCAGCATAGGTTGAAGCTATATATGGAGCTCGTGATGGAGGAAAAAGAAATCGGTTCTTGAGGGCTATTGGGGCGATTTGTTGGTGCAAATCAGGTCTCCAAGTGCAAGCAAGCAACCAAGCATTCAAGCAATCAAAACAAGTATTGTAAAGTCTTTTCTTTACTTGTATTTCGTATTTACATTGTATATTGCTTATATTTCGTTCTTACTGTTGTAAGATCTATTGTAAGGGGTTTCTCCGCCTCCGACTTGTGTCGAGAAGGAGTGTTTATCATTAGTGTGTGCGTGTGCATCACTAGGGCTCTTTAGAGCTCGATCCGTGGAGTAGGAACCGTGCGATTCCGAACCACATTATATCATTGTGTTAGCTTGTTGTCTATTTCGTTATTGCTTTTATTATTTTCTATTTCCGCTGCGCACTAACGAAATTGTAGACACGAATGAGATCGAATTTCATCCACGATCGGGTGAAACGCTAATCACCCCCCCTCTAGCCGTTCTAATATTCCTAACAAGTGGTATCAGAGCCCGGGGCTCTTCTACGGATTAACAACCGGGAGCTAAGGCAAAAGGCTAGAGGGTGAAGATGGAATTCCAAGATAAGCTTGGATGGGAAATCAACACTCCACCTCCATATGATCCAGAAGATTTTCCGGCATGGAGAGCAAGAATGAAAACATTCTTAATGATGAACATAGAGGATTGGTTCATCCTCATTGAAGGTCTTGAACCCCCTAGGGATAAGAAGGGGAATGTCCTAAAATTGAAAAAGTGGACCCAAGAGCAACGCCAAAAGCTCAAGACCGAAGTTAAGGTAACGAAACTTTTGGAAGATTTAATCCCTAATGATGTTTTGTGCAAGCTAGGGGATTACATGTATGCCAAGGAGCTATGGAGAAAATTGGCAAGATTCCATGAGGAGAGTTCATCCTCAAGTGATAGTGAGGAATCGGAAGTTGAGATGGAATCAATTTCCGAATCGGAGAAAGAAGAAGTAGAAGAGGTGGAAGAAGCATCTATTCCTAGGATTGAGGAAGAGAGACCATCCTCTACACCGGAGCAACCTCAAGAAGAGCTTTCAACATCCGATCAAGATGAGGAAGCTCAAAATTCAACTCCGGCACCTACCACCACCCTAGGTAACTCAAACACTTTATTCTCAAATAAAAATCATATTATGTGCTTTGAGTGTAGGGAGTATGGGCATTACAAGAGCAAATGTCCAAAGAGGATCAAGAAAGCTCCTCCGGCACCTAAAAGTCAACAAAGGTCAACGGACGCTGGTTCTCCAAGACAAAAGAGCAAGGAGCATGTCATTTGCTTCAAATGCCGACTACCGGGTCATTACCGGAGTCAATGCCCAAAGAAGAAGAAGAAGGGGCAAAGGGGAGCATCACAAGTAGGGGGAGCCACTAAGGCAAACCTTAAGGTATATTTAAATAATGCTCCGTCTAATTTAAATATTAAGAAGCATGCTAGAACCAATTTTAGCAATTTTGTTATGTATCATAAAGAGCATGCTAGAAGTAACAAACATATTTGTTTAGGAGCGAAGAATGTTCACCTTAAGAATAAGGAGAAATTTGGGACTAATGTCCCTAAAAATATATTACATAAGGAAAGTATTAAGAAAATAGGAGAACATCTAGGCTTTAATGCTAAGGAATCTAGACATATGCCTAGAAATAGAAATATCTCAAGAGAAAATAAAAAATCAAAAACTGAGATATTAGAAAAAGAAAATCAAGCCTTGAGGTCAAGGCTTGAAAAACTTGAAAAGACCCTCAACATTATGCAAAATCAAATGCAAGGGTCAATTGGTCAAACTTTTAGGTCAAATAATCCAAGTCAACAAGTAGGATCTAAAAGACAAAAGTCAACCAAAGGCAAGAAGGGTTTGGGTCAAAAACCTAAGCCTAAGGCAGCTTACCATAGTGTTTCATTTGACTATGGAACACTAACTAGGTCTAGGAAGACCAAGGTCAATGGGGAAGTTATTCCTAGAGTTGACCAAGGTTTGTGTCTATTGGCCAAGGCTTCGAAGAAACCTAGGATGGCCACTAAGAAGGTTATTAGGGAGGCAATCCCTAAGGTTAACCTAGGCAAGACCAAAATGACCAAGGCTAATAACCCTAGGAGGGTCATTAGGAAGGTATCTAGGGAGGTTATCCCTAAGGAATACCTAATTAATCCTAGGAGCTCAAATCGGTTTTGGGTTCCTAAGAGCGTGATTGATTCACGCTAAGATGGGTTTAGGGTGTGCCAACCTTGATTGGATGGGTAGTTAACTCAACCATGATAAAGGTGGCACTTTAGGTTACTTTTTATGGTTACCTTGGAAATATCCTTGAGCCTTAATTTCAAAGAATTTTAGGTTGTGTCAATATATATCTTGAAAACATGAAAATCAATAAAATTGACACAATCTAGATTTAGAGGTCATAGAGTGTACCTTTGATTATTGGCACACTTTGGAAGGTCATGTATCAAGAGATGTGTGGTTAAGATGTAAAGGTAACATCTAGAGTGATACTCAAGTACCACACAACTTGATGTCTTGTACTCACCATGCTTCATATGTTTTACCATATGTTTGCATGGATGGAATGTCTAGGATAGATTACATCTCACAAAACAAGTCTTTTACCTTGATTGTGTATTTCAACACTTAGAAAGGGTGAGATGTTAGGTTTTGGAAATCATTGAATGTTAATGTTTGCAAAAATGAAATAAAACATTAAAATACATTAACAAATACATGAATAAAAGTATAACATCAATACATTCGATATACAAGATCTAACGTGATAAAATGGAATAATTAAGATGATGAAATCGAGATATTCTGATTATCGATCGTGATATATGTAGCGATACGATACGGCCATCAGTCGAGTGCTAGCTCCATGACTCGACTGATCGAACATCAGTCGACTGATGGTACTGTTCACCGAGGTCGAAGGCCATCAGTCGAGTGCTCGACGAGCAGTCGAGTGATGTGCACATCAGTCGACTGATTAGCAACATCGATCGTGATGCTCTGCGTAGCGCGCGTTACGAAGGTTGTGATCGAGGCCGGATCGATCACGCCGGCTCGGTAAACCCGATAATAAACCGCTATCAGTCGACTGATGCTCCACATCGATCAATCGCTTAAAACGCGAACCGCTTAGGGTTAGCGTCTTCACGCGACGAACTCCTTCTTCTCCCTTCCGTCTCCGATCGCCGTCTCCCTCTCCGATCAACTCTTCCGGCGTGCCAACCTTCCAAAGTCCTAGGTTTGATAAACAAACCTCTCCTCTTCCATCTTTCACCTATTTTGGAGCCCTAGTTCGCGTGATTTAGGCTTTATTTCTCCTATTCCGACGACGTCTCTCAAGCGACTTTTCCCATGATCCTCGAACATTTGAGCCTTCCCTCCGGCACACACATTCAAATGGCGCCTAAGTAACGATTTTTCTTTCCGATCCCTAATTTTCATTTCCATTACAATTTAGGTTTATCTAATCGTGTATTGTTGTCATGTCATATCATCACATTGCATTCATAATAGAGAGCCCGTAGGAATGATCCACCCGAGGGTGAATCTCGATTGTACCAACCTATGTTGGTTAGGTACATCGATAGAGATTTTTCAATAGGCATTGTAGTGACGCGTCATGGAATTAATTGCATACTACAACTGATGAAAATCGTCTTGCACGCACGATCCAATTAATGACCTTATTAAGGAATTCTATCAAAACCTTAAAAAGGTGGACGACGGCCTACTTACACTACTCGCGTTGTAAACGCGAGTTAGAGTTCACTCTGCGATCGCAGAGTTTCTCGAGTGTAGGCCTTCGGATAACACCTTTATCTTTTACCCTACCATGGACTTTCCTCTACCCGAGCCTTTTGACCATATCTCTACGGAGTCCATGCATGAGCATATCTTTGGTTATCCTCGCCCACCGCCTGAGAATCTATTTCCTATCATCGAGTTGTCTACACTGACAATGTCCTACAAGGTCATTGTTGGGTGTTTTCACCATTGTCACTGGTCCGCCAAGATTGGCCTTCCCATCTTTTTCTTCTATATGTCATGCGTCATCGCTAGATATAAACTTTGCATTAAGGGAAAGTGCATATGCCATTCGTCATATCATCAAAGCATGGCTCGACTCGTAGGCCAACATCCATAGGGCTCTCTGCGCCATTCTCGAGGTGTACGACTATATATCGATCCAGAATTCTCGTTAGTAGCCTACGGATGGCGCTGACTGAGATGGAGTCGCGCGACCACCACCCAGTGCGCGCGCAGACCTCCTCCGGCACCCAGAGAGGCGACAGAGGACCACGAGGATGCAGAGACCACGATGAGATGACCGGATTTACCGGCGACACATCGGGCGGGTCCATCAGATCGTCGTGGCTTTACCGGAGTCCAGATTTCAGACTATCGGAATGGTGGACTCTAGGTCGTCGCCGAGAGATCGGCAGCCGTGCATCCTTCAACGCACGCCTCGATAGGATGGAGGAGTGCCAGGGCGCAAAGACATCACCGATATGCTAGAGATGACGGGCTGGACTCGAGTCGCAGCCTCCTCCGCCTACCTCCTAGTGACGATTAGAGGATATTAGATTTTTTTGTGGTTGTCAAATTTTTGTAGTGAGATTGAGCATAGTCAATCTCCATTTTGAATGTAAAAGATAAATTTTAAGTTAAATGAAATCTTTATTTCTGAAAAATCTTGTGTGTATGAATGAATATTTGTATAATTGTATTGCTATCATATACCATGTCATGACATTATTTAGGGTTACTTTAGATGTCATGTGTTCTTAAATTTCATCATATGTCATGACATCATGATCATTGGCCATGTTTTTAATAATGCTATTATTTATGCCATGATCATACATTCATGCATTAACTTGATTAAAATTGATTTAAGGACTGGACTATGGCATGACTTGGAGTCCCAGTTATAAGGGAATCAAGTAGAGTTGCTTTAGAAAATGCATGAAACCCTAGTTTAGGGAGAACAAAACTCACATCTCACATCTAATTGACATATATGTGTATTTATACATCATAGATACATGTGAGATGCTAGGATATGAGTTAAGTTCAAGGTGCATAGTTTTTGCATCTAGATGAACTAAAACTCATCTAATTTTAGTTGTGGATCATTGGGAGAGCTTGTGTACAAGTCACATACATAGAGCCCAAGGAATATGATCCAAGATAAGGTTTTGAAACCATTTTAAAATCATTTTGAAAAACCTTGGTGAAGTTTATCTTTTGATAGCAATCACCATTGATGAAGTTGATACAAAGTAGGGCCAAAACATTGAAAATTTCAATGGTTTTAAACTTTGTACCAATTTCACTATTTAATAGGTAAAATAATTTTCAAACATTTTTCACCCATTGTATTAGTCATAAGTATTATACGTATCAAATTTCGTGATTTTTCGATATACGTATAATTAGTTATGATTTTTAAAAACTCATTTCTGATAATGCGAAAATCGATTTTGATCACCGACCGCTCAGGTGGCTGATCGATGGAGGTTCCAATGATCGATTTAATCACTCGATTGGTAGTTCGATTTCGGGGTAAACAAGGTTGTTTAACCCGATTTCAGCTACGGTTATGGTCCCTAATCACTCCTAACCCTAGGATATGCTTTGGGAAACATTATAAAGGGTGTAAATCCATTGAATTGGATTAGGAGAAGTATTTGGGGTTTGTATCAATTTTAAGGTGTTGGAAAGTTCAATGTTGAATTTCTAACCTTAATTTTGATGGTTTAGAGTTCCTATTGGCTTAGGGACTTCCCAAGGACATTGTTGGTGCAATGGTCGAGGGGGAGCAAGTCTTTAGGGGAAGGAATTCATCATGGGATGATGAATGGTATTTTTTTTCTTATGGAAAGGAAAAATGAGTTTTTGTGATACCCAATTTGGAAATTGAGAGAGTGAATAGGATTTCCTCTCTTGAGTGATATGGGACTTATCACTAGGAAGATGGTAGACATCCTAGATATTTTTAGACCAAGGGGGAGATTGTAAGATCTCATTGGGACATGAGACATTGACCTCCTTGGAGAGAAGACCTTTTTGATGTTAGTCAAAAAGGGGGAGAATGTTTGGGAAAAACATTTGGAGAGTATCTACCAATTTGGGATAATTGGTAAAGGATTTGAGTTAGTATTCTAACTCAATTATTTATTTTTTTGTCAAACATCAAAAAGGGGGAGATTGTTGGTGCAATCGGCCCAGGTCACGATTGACCAGGACTCGAGTTTGGCTCGAGTGATGTTTTGATGTGTTTTGATGTTTCGACAAAAACATATAACAATATAATTGTCAAGGAAAGTCCAAGCATGGGTCTTGGCAAATGGAAAGTCCAACATGTGTTGGCAATGAAAGTCCAAGCATGGGTCTTGGCAAATGGAAAGTCCAACATGAGTTGGCAAGGAAAGTCCAAGCATGGTCTTGGCATGGAAAGTCCAACATGGGTTGGCATTTGAAGTCCAAGGGGTTTAATATTGGCGGCGTAAAATCCAAGCGGTAGTCTTGGCAGTATAAGTCCAATGGTTGGCGGCGTAAAGTCCAAGCGGAGTCTTGGCGGCGTAAGTCCAATGTGCCTTGGCGGTGTATACATCGTTAGCATGACATAGCCGACGGAAGCACCTGAAGGCTAGCGCGATGGATGAACAAGTCATGGATGACTTGGAGGGATCCGAGAGGCGTGAGGCTGATGGAGGTGGCTAGAAGGCTTAGATCTAGGCTAAGGGTGGTCTAGCAAGTATGGGGGAACCATACTTGAGTTAAAACCTCATGTTTGAGGTGTGCCAGTCGACTGGTGCCATGTGGCAGTCGACTGGACCGAGTCTGTCACGCCCCGAGGGAGTCTCCGCCAGACAAAAATCCGACAGCATCTCCCCTGTACGGTTGACAATATCAATTTTTATACAAAGCCTACACGGCCACTATACATCGGTCAACACGACCGGAATCCAAACATCACATGCAGGTAATCAAATAGGCCTCAGGCCAACAAATCAAGGTAAATATAAGTCTACACTAACTAGACTTACCCCTTCTGTCATCTGAGCAGGAATAACCCAACCAAAACCAACCGGAATAAAATCCGAATAAAGGTCTACAAGGACACCACAAATCCACGAGTACATAACCAAAACATCAGGACCTAAACATCTCTTCTATACAAGATCCAAAACCATAAGACCAATAAAAACCTATCCACTTCGACGAGGGATTGCAATCGACTCTCTGACCCTTCATCCCGAAATAAAAATGAATCAGCGGGTGAGTTCAAAGAACTCTGTATATAGTAGATATGCAAAGTAAGGTATAGCTAATAATAAAAATATCATCGCCAAGATCCTCACATAAATAGGGTATCAAGCAAGAAATACAAAACGATCAGATTTACTCGAATCTCTACTCGATATAGAGGTGCACGATTAGGAGTAATAAAGTCGACTATATAAACATGTATCCTGTCAGATGCATTTATAATCATACGCATATCCAAGGCATCAAAAATGCGTGAACACAATACAAATGCACATGTGCAAAGTGCATGCCGTAAACGATACGGTCACCCCGACGCTGTACCACCGCCACACGCAATGGTGAAGGAGTGGGTAGAGCTATATAACCAAGACGCTCTGCCATCATCGCTCTCGAGCGAGTGGAGCGGGATCTTTGCCGAGTACACTATCCTCCCGCCTAAACATAGTGGGGAGCTAAGCTCATCTCCGGTGTCATGTAGCCGGAGGAGGATCCTCGCCCATTACCACGCTACGCCCTGCTACCCATGAGCGGTCCAATGGAGCTCGACAGAGCAATCGCACACACCTCCCGATGTACCACTAACCCATGAGTGGCAAGCAGGTGTGTAAAGTTATGTAACTAGTCATGGCTCAACAATAATGGAACCTCATTCACTAGCATGCAATCATGCGAAAATGGTGCATGATACTAAAGCATGTAAATCCAACTAAAAATACCTATCCAATAATATGCACAATCAATAAGTGCATATCTACGATCCAAGTAACTACGGTCCAAATAAAACAGGAAGATATAATCATATCGATCCAACGCATGTATCTAAGAGGCACGTAAAACATACTAGGCATATAAACATGAAAAATTATCATAAGCTATCCTAACTAGTATATCAATTCGACTTAATCTAAAAGTTAAGTCAAAATACCACCGATAAAATGTCCGTAAAGAAGAACCAAATCGTCACGATCGCGAACTCCGCCGCGATCAAAACCTCGTGATACAAAGATAATTATTATTAAGCATAAAAATGCAACCCATCGACAAATCAATACTTAATCGATTTCCTTCATAACCCAATTAACCCAAACTATTTCCAATTTTCTCGTCTATAAATATCCACACAATTAATTTAGCCCAATTAATTCCAAATCAATTAACCTAATTCATCACCTACAAAAATATCCTCGATATACCGCGCTTAGCAAAAACCTTCTCGACCGCATACCACCTAAGAAATTTCTCAACGCTCTAAATCAACGCCTCAAACTCAATCCATCACAATCACGTAAACATACCGTAGGATTGTATAAAACCCCAATCAACGCTTTACCTTGCTCCTGTTTCTGCCAGAAGGGCGCCCCACCGGCAACAATCTCACCCAATTTGCCCTAATCGCCTGCTCCGGCAAAAATAGTGAACCTAGGTCAGAACCAAAACCCTGCCGCCACCGACGCCACCTCCCAACTCAGGCTCACTATCGACACTGGGGCGCCACAAGATCAACGCCGCTTGGCCGCAAGGAAGGACTCGCTCGAGGAAGAAAGGCGTCACGGCTAAGAGAAACACCGCGCGGCGGGCAGCTTCGCGATCATCGCGGGCCGGCTACGCGATCCTCGTTGTCGCGGCTGTGGTTTGGCGACGATTCCGCGGTCCGCAGAGGCGCGCGAGTGAGAAGAGATAGCATGGCCGACGCCGACGCTGGGCGAGAAGCAATGGAGAGGGGCGCCGGAGAAGGAGACTCGCAGAGGGCGCCGGGCGGCGGGGCCGCATGGCGAGGAGAAGAAACCGACGCCGGAGGGGAAACTAAAAATCGGGAGGTTTTCTATTTAAAACCTTAGGTCGATAATCCAAACAGCCTTTAAAAGCCGGTTTTCCTTATCTCCATAAATACCCCCTACAAGCACCATTTAATTCCCGAAAATTTCCAGAAAATTTTCTAAAATTCTCCAAAAATCAAAAAATAATTTCTAGGATTATTTTGCTAATGTTGGCCATTTAATGTAGTGTTTTAAATTTTTCAAGATTTAACATTCTTCCCACTAATTAAAAATTCGTCCCCAAATTTCCTACTCAAACGCACAACGAGTAAGAAACACCACAAGTATTTAAAATATACCTCACGACCTTAAGTAAACAAGTGGGGTGTTGAGCTCGATCTTTCCTCGAGCTCCCAAGTAGCCTCCTCGTCGGTGTGGTGACTCCACCCGACCTTGACAAGTCGTGACAACCTTGTTCCAAGAATCGCCGCTCAAATCCAAAATCCGACCGAATCTTCACAGACGTAGCATCGTTGAATGGAACTCGATACATCCGATAGAATGCGTGTAGAATCGCGCACATACTTCCTCAAAGATGTATACACATGGAATACATCATGATACTCGCCAAAGACGGGGGTAGCGCAGACGATAAGCAATCGCTCCGATCCTCTCCAAAATCTCAAACGGACCGATATATCTAGAGCAAGCTTACCACGGAGTCCAAACCTCTTCACCCTTTCGTGGGTGAAACTCAAGAATACATGATCACCAACGAGAACTCCAAAGGTCTCCGCTCACGATCCGCATAACTCTTCCGGCGATCTCGCGCCTGCTATCCTACGTCGATAAGACGGACCAACTCTCGCTTCATCCGAGCTCTCGGGGTCCTAGAATCGGCCTCCCCAACCTCCTCCCAGAGGGTGGGTGTACGACACGCTTACCATACAATGCCTCATACGGCCATTCGATACCGAACGATAATCAAGTATCAGAAAGTAATTCCACTAACTGTAAATGATCCTCCCAGCTTGCCTCAAATCTATAACACAGACCTCAAAGAAATCCTCTAGTGTCCGAACGGTCCGCCAGATCGCCCATCACATGGACGGAATGCAAGATTAAACCGGTGCAGTGTGCCTAAAGCTGCCGCAGACTTTCGCTGTAACCTAGAAGTGAACCGGATCTCTATCGATATAATGCTCAAAGGAACACCATGCAATCATGATCTCCCGACAATATAGCTCGCTTAATCGATCCAAATGAGTCGGTCTTCCGAATCGATAAGAGAGCGTGGATTGGTTGGTCGGTTACTACCCAAATCGCATCATGGCCTTGACGTGTCCTCGGCAAACCCATCACAAAATCCATAGTAATATGATCCCACTTCCACTCAGGAATAGGAATCCTCTGAAGTAATCCAGCTGGTCTCTGGTGCTCAGCCTTGACCTGCTGACAAATCAGACATCTAGCTACAAAATCCGCGATGTCTTTCTTCATACCGTTCCACCAATACAACCGCTTTAAATCTCGATACATACGGGTTCCGCCTGGGTGGATCGCAAATCGAGAGCGATGTGCCTCCTGTAGTAACTCCTCCATAACCGGGTGAGGCTGAGGTACACATAATCTACCTCGGAAATATATAATACCCTCTAAGGATTAATCGCATCTTAATCATATGACCTCTACTAATCCGATCACCATATCAGCTGAAATAGTAAATGTATAAACATATACTAATATGCACATCCGGGTTATTACACCTAGGGTTCCAACACCTAGGGTTCCACTAATGTTGTTTCATTCCTGAGATCCGCTCCTACATAATAACTTCATCTAAGTTATTCTATTTCTACTAGTCTTAATCATGGTATCCACCGCAAAACTCATAACCATAAACATATAACATGTTGTCTAATAAACGACAGCATAGTCATACCAATGGCAATCAATAGCCGAAATTAATTAGGGTATATCTAAAGGGTCATGCCAGATCAAAGTCAATGCCAGAACAAAGTCGAGGCAATATATAAATAAAGCATCAGATGCTTATATATACTCTAAACTACATAAGCTATGTAATCATGTCCTCATACCTTCTACGAATTTATCCATCTTAGTCATATTATTCAACTAGTCTAATAATCCTAATACTAGTCAAATCCTAAGAGGTAAACATCTACCAATACATCTTATCATTTATATCACAATGATAACAAGCTACGTATAGCAGTAATAGCAATTTATAACCAAATGCTATCTATAAACCAGCAACCTAAAAATCTAATTGTCCAACAGATATCAGGTTAAAACAATACTAGATAAAACATGATATCACCGCATAACCAATATAAATATGTACTAAATCTAGGAAATTTTCTAGAATTTATTTACCTGTTACTGTCTGGAGTTGTCCTGTCGCCGCCAAATCCCCATATTAATCTCGTCAAAATCCTCGAATTTCCGAAACATAAAATCGTCGGAAATCCATACCAATCCAAAATTTCCAAATTACCTCGCAAAACCTGCCAATACATGGCGAACTCCGAAAAATCCAAAAACCCCTAGGAACTCGAAAACCTAGGCGCTCTGATACCAAATAAATTGTCACGCCCTGAGGGAGTCTCCGCCAGACAAAAATCCGGCAGCATCTCCCCTGTACGGTTGACAATATCAATTTTTATACAAAGCCTACACGGCCACTATACATCGGTCAACACGACCGGAATCCAAACATCACATGCAGGTAATCAAATAGGCCTCAGGCCAACAAATCAAGGTAAATATAAGTCTACACTAACTAGACTTACCCCTTCTGCCATCTGAGCAGGAATAACCCAACCAAAACCAACCGGAATAAAATCCGAATAAAGGTCTACAAGGACACCACAAATCCACGAGTACATAACCAAAACATCAGGACCTAAACATCTCTTCTATACAAGATCCAAAACCATAAGACCAATAAAAACCTATCCACTTCGACGAGGGATTGCAATCGACTCTCCCGACCTTCATCCTCAAATAAAATGAATCCAACGGGTGAGTTCAAAGAACTCATGTATAGTAGATGCAAAGTAAGGTATAGCTAATAATAAAAATATCACGCCAAGATAGCCTCACATAAATAGGGTATGCAAGCAAGAAATACAAATGATCAGATTACTCAATCTCCTACTCGATATAGAGTACGTGTCTCGACTAGAGTAATAAAGTCTCGACCATATATAAACATGTATCTCAGATGCAACAATCATACGACATCCAAGGCATCAATAAAATGCAGAAACACAATACAAATGCACATGTGCAAAGTGCATGCGCCGCAACGACGATGGTCACCTCGACGCTACCGCTACCACGCAATGCGGGCCGATGGGTAGAAGTATGATAACCGCAAGACTCTGCCATCATCGCTTCTGAGCGTGGAGCGGGGATCGTCGAGTACACCTATCCTCCCGCCTAAACATAGCTGGGGAGCTAAGCTCATCTCCCGGTCATGTACTGAGGAGGGATCCTCGCCTGCTACCACGCCTCGTCGCTACCTACGAAGCGTCCAATGAGCTCGACAGAGCAATCGCAGACACCTCCCTCGATGTACTAACCCACGGCATGATGTACAAGAGCATGAATCTAGCGGGCTCAACAATAATGGAACCTCATTCCTAGTACGCTTAATCATGCGAAAATGGTGCGCATGATACTAAAGCATGTAAATCCAACTAAAAATACTTTATCCGAATAATACGACAATCAATAAGTGCATATATCTACGATCCAAGTAACTATGGTCCAAATAAAACAGGAAGATATAATCATATCGATCCAATCGTATCAAGAGTACGTAAAACATACTAGCATATAAACATGAAAAATTATCATAAGCTATCCTAACTAAGATATCAATTTGACTTAATCTAAAAGTTAAGTCAAAATACCTACCGATAAAACGTCCGTAAAGAACCAAATCGTCACGCTAGAACCCGCGATCAAAACTCGCATACAAAGATAATTATTATTAAGCATAAAACGCAACCCATCGACAAATCGAATACTTAATCGATTTCCTTCATAACCCAATTAACCCAAACTATTTCCAATTTTCCTCGTCTATAAATATCCACACAAATTAATTTAGCCCAATTAATTCCAAATCAATTAACCTAATTCATCACCTACAAAATATCCTCCAGATATACTGCTTAAAGAAAAACCTTCTCGATCGCATACCACCGAAATTTCCTTGTTGCCCTAAATCAACGCCAAACTCAATCCATCACAAATCACGTAAACATACCGTAGGATTGTATAAAACCCCAATCAACGCCTTACCTTGCTCCTAAGAAGCGTTTCTGGCCAAGGGCGCCTCCCACCAAGAACAATCTCACCCACATTTCTAATCGCCGCTCCGAAAATAGTGAACCTAGTCGTAACCAAAAACCTCGCCGCCACCGACGCCACCTCCCAACTCAAGGCTCACCGCCGACTACCGGGGGCGCCACAAGATCAACGCCGCTGCCGCAAGGAAGGACTCGGGCTCGAGGAAGAAAGGCGTCGCCGTGAAGAGAAACACCGCTGGCGCGGCAGCTTCACATCAGCGCATCGCGATCTGTCGCGGCCAGGGTTTGGCGACGATTCCGTGCCGCAGAGGCCGGCGAGCGAGAAGAGAACAGCATCGCCGACGCCATGCGGCTCTACGAGAAGCAATGGAGAGGGCGCGCATGAGAAGGAGACGGCAGAGGGCGTCGGGCGTCGGTGTGGCCGCAGTCGCGAGGAGAAGAAACCGACGCGCGGAGGGGAAACTAAAAAAAATCGGGGAGGTTTTCTATATTTAAAACCTTAGGTCAGATAATCCAAACAGGCCTTTTAAAAGCCGGTTTTCCTTATCTCCATAAATACCCCCTACAAGCACCATTTAATTCCTAAAATTTTAAAATTTTCTAAAATTCTCCAAAAATCCAAAAATAATTTCTACGATTATTTTCCTAATTTTGGCCATTTAATTTAGTGTTTTAAATTTTTCGCAAATGACCGATCGCGGTGAATCAATGATCGATCGGGTGCTCGGTGAGATTCGGCCACGTGATCGGAGTCGAGACTCGATCGTCGAGGAGGATTCCATCACCGATCACGGTCACAATCACGATCGACGTAGTTCCGCTGGACTTATCCAACGTGGAACTAGCCGTTGTCTACGAATAGGCATCATGATCACGGTCCCGATCACCGATCCGATAGACTTTTTCAAAGACAGTTGAAGCTATATATGGAGCTCGTGATGGAGGAAAAGAAATCGATTCTCGAGGGCTATCGGGGCGATTTGTTGGTGCAAATCAGGTCTCAAGCGCAAGCAAGCAACCAAGCATTCAAGTAATCAAAACAAGTGTCAGAAAGTCTTTTCTTTACTTGTATTTCGTATTTACATCAGATATTGCTTATATTTCGCTCTTACTATCAGAAGATCTATCAGAAGGGGTTTCTCCGCCTCCGACTTGTGTCGAGAAGGAGTGTTTATCATTAGTGAGTGCGTGTGCATCACTAGGACTCTTTAGAGCTCGATCCGTGGAGTAGGAACCGTGCGGTTCCGAACCACGTTATATCATTGTGTTAGCTTGTTGTCTATTTCGTTATTGCTTTTATTATTTCTATTTCCGCTGCGCACTAACGAAATTGTAGACACGAACGAGATCGAATTCCATCCACGATCGGGTGAAACGCTAATCACCCCCCCTCTAGCCGTTCCAATATTCCTAACAGACTCCACCCTTGGACTTTACACCGCCAATATTCCCCTTGGACTTCTCAATTGTCAAGTACCCATGACTTGGACTTTCACCGCCAAGACTACACCCTTGGACTTACATGCCCAAGACTACACTCTTGGACTTCTCAATTGCCAAGACTCAAGCTTGGACTTTTCCCATGACAATGGTCAAACCATCGTCAAACAACAAGTATGACCTAGGTCAATTGCATCAGCAATCTCCCCAACATATGTCAGACATCAATGTCAAACATCAAAACACTACTCGAGTCTAGTCAATCGTGACTTGGGTCGATTGTACCAACAATCTCCCCTTTTTTGATGTTTGACAAAAATACCCTTGAGTTAGGCCCCTAACTCAAATTCCCTTAGCAATTATCCCAAATTGGTAATTCCATACATTCTCCCCCTTTTTGACATACATTAAAAAGATTCTCCTAAGGAGATCAATGTCTCATATCCCAATGAGATCTTACAATCTCTCTCTTGATCCAAAGACACCTAGGATGCCTACAATCTTCCTAGTGATAAGTCTCATATCACTCAAGAGAGGGACTCCTATAAAGTCTCTAAATTTCCAAATTGGGCATCTCAAATTCCCATTTCTCCCCCTCATGAGGAAAAATAACATCAATCATCCCATGATGGATACCTCCCTCTAAAGGCTTGCTCCCCCTTGACCATTGCACCAACAATGTCCTTGGAAAGTCCCTAAGCCTATAGGAACTCTAAACCATCAAAAATAAGGTTAAAAGTTCAACATTGAACTTTCCCACGCCTTAAATTGATACACCCTAAACCAATTCTCCTAATCCATATCCAATGGATTTTCATCCTTTCTAATGTTTTCCAAAGCATATCCTAGGGTTAGGAGCAGTTAGAGAACCCTAACCTTGCTGAAATTGGGCTAAACATATCTTGTTTACTCAAAATCACCAAATAACTTTATCAGTAACAATGATCGTAATCAAGTAAGAATAACCGATAATCAAATTCCGAATTTTAGTTATCAGAAATGAATTTTAAAAATGCATAAGTAATTATACGTAACTCGAAAAATCATGAAACTTTATACGTATAATACTTATAACAAATACAATGGATGAAAAATATTGAAAAAATAATTTACCTATAAAATAGCGAAATTGACACAAAGTTCAAAAGTGAAGAAAAACTTCAATGTTTTAGCTCACTTTGTATCAACTTCATCAATGGTGATTGCTATCAAAAGATAAACTTCACCAAGGTTTTTCAAAATGATTTTAAAATAGTTTTAAAACCTTATATTGGATCATATTCTTTTGGCTTAATGTACATGGCTTGAACATAAGCTTTCCCAATGATTCATCCATGATTTTAGATGAGTTTGAGTTCATCTAGATGCAAAAACTATGCACCTTGAACTTAACTCATTTCTTAACATCTCACATATATCTAGAGTGTATCAATACACATACATGTCAATGAATATGATGTCATGACATGTTATATGACAAATCAAGCATGGAAAACAAAATATAAAGGTATATAATACCTAAATTTTAACATTAATTGCCATTAGTTATTATTAAGTCCATTTTGCCATTTTGTCAATTATCTCCCAAGTGTACAAAAAACCCAAAATGACACACTGTGACTTCTAACTCTAATTGTGCTAATTTGATTGATTTTTCATAATCATCAAATATACATTGGCACATCCTAAAATCTTTTAGGATTTTAATCAAAAACACATTTCCAAGGTACCCATGACCTTGAAAATGACCTAAGGTGTCATCTTTACCATGGTTAGGTTAACTACCCATTCATTTAAAGTTGGCACACCTGAACTCATTTAGTGTGAATCGATCACGCTCCTAGGAACCCAATACCTATTGGAGCTCCTTGGGTTAACTAGGTATTCACTAGGGATAACTTCCCTAGATACCCTCCTAATGACCCTTCTAGGCTTGGTAGCCTTGGTTATTTGGGTCTTGCCTAGGTCAACCATAGAGGTAACTCCCCCTTTGACCTTCTTAATGGCTTCCCTAGGTTTCCTTGAAACCCTAGCCACTAGGCACACACCTTAGTTACCCTTAGGGATGACTTCCCTAGTAACTTTGGTTTTCCTAGACCTAATTTGAGTTCCATAATCGAATGAAACACTATGGTAGGTCTCCTTGGGCTTAAGTTTGTGACCTAAACCTTTCTTGCCCTTGGTTGACCCTTGTCTCCTAGGCCCTTGACTTTGACCATTTGACCCCTTAAATTGATTTTGCATTTTCTTAAGGGTCTTCTCTAATTTCTCAAGTCTTGACCTCAAGGCTTGGTTTTCTAGCTCTAATTGTCCAATTTTTACTTTTTCATCTATTCTTTGGACATTGTTTTTCCTAGGCATATGCCTAGTTCATTTAGGGCTAAAACCTAGGTGGTTCTCTATCTTCCTAATACTTTCCTTAGGTAAAATATTTTTAGGGACATTAGTCCCAAATTTCTCCTTATCCCTAAAGTTGACATTCTTAGCACCTAAGCAATATTCCCTATTCCTAGCATGCTCTTTATGATAAATTGCAAGATTGCTAAAATTATTTCTAGCATGCTTTTGCCAATTAATTAAGGAAGAAACAAAATTAGAAGTTACCTTAGGGTTTGCCTTAGCTCCCCCTACATGTGTAGCTCTTCCTTCATGAGTCTTCTTCTCTATGGGCCCCTTTTGATGGCACTTGAAGCACACCACGTGCTCCTTGCTCTTCTTGGTGGGGACTTCGGCTTCATTAGTCTTTTCGTTGACTTTTGGTGTCGGTGGAGTCTTCTTAACTCTTTTTGGATACTTACTCTTGTAGTGTCCTTGCTCCCTACACTCAAAGCATAAAATATGAATTTTATTCTTAATTGAAATACTTGAGTTACGTAGGTCAATGGTAGTAGAAAGGGTCTCTTGAGCTTGTTCATCACTTCTCCCGGAAGTAGATGGCTCTCCTTGCTCTTTCCCTTGTTCCGGAGTAGACGGTCTCTCCTCCCCCTCAATCCTAGAGGTGGAGACTTCTTCCAATTCCCCTTCTTTTTCCTTCTTGGATGTTGACTCATCTTCAACTTCCGAATCCCCACTTTCTTGTGAGGGTGAGCTAGCTTCTTCAACCTCTTCCTCTTGTGCCGAGTGAGACTCCTCATGGAATCTTGCCAACTTGCTCCATAGCTCCTTGGTATCCTTGTAATCCCCTAAGCTACACAAGATGTCATTAGGAATCAAATCGATAATAAATTTGACTACCTTCTTATTTTTATCAAACTCTTGGAGTTTCTCCTCAATCCATCTCTTCATCTTGAGGAAGCCTCCCTTTGGTCCTCTTGGATAGTTAAATCCCTCCATTAAGATGGACCATTCTTCAAATTCCCACATCATGATGAAGTCTTCAATTCTTCTTTTCCATTAATTGAAACCTTCTCATCTATATAGTGCATACGGGACCAACGTGTTGATATCCCATCCTAGTTGTTCTTCAAAATCCATCTCTTCACCCTCTAGCCGTGCTCTCTTGGTTGTTAATCTTTGAAGAGCGGCCTCACTCTGATACCAATTGTAGGAACGTTCGTGACCGCTAGAGGGGGTGAATAGCGATTCGTCGTAGATGGAAGTCGTTTCATGCTTGCAACAAATTAATTAGTGTGCAACGAAAATAAAACAATAACAAATATACACAAACACAATAGATAACACGATATAACGTGGTTCGAAACCGAATGGTTCCTACTCCACGGATTGGGCACTAAAGGCCCTAGCGATGCTAACACACACCACTATAACAAATAACTCCTCGGAACAATCCAGAGGTGAAGAAATCTCATACAAGTGATTACAACAGTAATACTAAGAAAATACAATCAAATACAAATATGAAATGTAATACAAGTAAAGAAAATAACTTTACAAGAGCTTTTGATTGCTTGCTTTTGGTTGCTTAAAGAGTAGCCTTGAAGGTTTGGATTGCAGCAGCAAATCCCTTCCAAATCGCCTCAAGAACCATTACCAAATCCCTCCTCCACAAGCTCCCTTTAAAGCTTCTCCTTGGGCTAGATTTCACCTAGCAGCCGACTGATCGGGACCATCAGTCGACTGCTTCTGTAGTCGTTGTCTCACAACGGCATGAGCCACGTCGGATAAGTTCCAATGGATAGGGCATCTGTCGACTGATCATACCCAACAGTCGACTATTAACTCAATCAGTCGAGTGTTCGGGCTGATCACTCGACTAGAGAGCATTCTGGCTCAAAACGACCATTAGTCGGTGATCTCCAGATAAGTCGATCGCCAGCCATCGGTCGACTAGCCTAACGCGGGCTGATCACAGGCCATCTTCCCGCAATAAACCTAGTTGACTCCCATCACCAATGACCATAGTCTGATGATACACCTCAAACATGAGGTTTTAACCCAAATATGGTGTCATCATACTTGCTAGACCACCCTTAGCCTAGACCTAAGTCTTCTAGTCACCTCCATCAGTCTCACGCCTATCGGATCCCTCTAAGTCATCCATGACTTGTTCATCCATACGCTAGCCTTCAAATGCTTTCATCAGCTATTGTCACACTAATGTGGTCTACACCGCCAAGGCACATTGGGCTTATGCTGCCAAAACTCCGCTTAGACTTTACGCCGCCAATCATTGGACTTATACTACCAAGACTCCACCCTTGGACTTTACGCCGCCAATATTCCCCTCTTCTCAATTGCCAAGTACCCATGACTTGGACTTTCACCGTCAAGACTATACCCTTGGACTTACGTGGCCAAGACTACACCCTTGGACTTCTCAATTGTCAAGACTCAAGCTTGGACTTTTTCCATGACAATGGTCAAACCATCGTCAAACATCAAGTATGACCTGGGTCGATTGCATCAGCAATCTCCCCATCACATGTCAGACATCAATGTCAAACATCAAAATACTACTCGAATCAAACTCGAGTCTGGTCAATCGTGACTTGGGCCGATTGCACTAACAATTTTTAGCTATAAGAGGTTTTGAGAGTAACCCTGCTAGAATTTAAGTCGCCCTGATATGTGTTCAGGATGAGATCATACGATACGACGATCGATACGGAATACCACATCCACGCTTTGTAAGTAGTTTCGAGATCTCAATATCACTGCAGCCATTTGAATCGCCTCGAGAGACTTTCTTTGAGATCTCTAGGTAAAGTCTTATGTGTAGACTGAGTCTCATACCTACACAGTGTTAGAGAAATCTGACATATGCCCTTATGAGAAATGAGAAACAACATTGTGACACGTGATTCATACCACGTGTAATAAATCGACTAGGAAAAGTATGAGTCATACTACTTAAGACAGTAAATGAATATCCCCGAGTCCACTGTGTGAGATTCGAAATCCTCTGGGTGGAATGTCTTGTACCCTTATAACTTTCGATTGTTTCTTGAAGTTTTGATTTAGTGTTTGCTACTTTAGTCTGTTTACCAATGGCCCAGAAGATAAATTGAGGTTTGAGGGACAAGTCTAGGAAAGCAGCTGAATTGAGACTAATAGATTCAAGTTTGAGAAAAGGAAGATCAATTAACAATACATCATTATCATTCACCAACTGATCTTTTATGTTTATCCGTGTAGAGATTAAACATATTAGTGAATATAATATCGACCATATTCTGGGAATACTTTCGACGAGGAAAGTAGCTCGATGGGTGTAATTAATCTTGGATCTGGGGTGCAGCGAGATTATATCTTATGATACAATAATAACTACTCTATCATCCTAATAGGTGTATAAAGCAGTTTTTATTTGCAAGTGTACTCGCAAGTCGTACGACGTCCAATCCTATATGAAAGTCTAGTATGGTGATGTGATAGGTCACATGAATTGTGATCTTATGACGAAAGTTAAATGCCCTCGTGTGCAAGTGGGAGATGTTGGTAACGGATGCCCACTAAGGGTATTCAACATGGGGTAATGGATTTATCCCAATGAAGGTTAAATGCCCACTATGGAGCATTTACAATGTGCTAATGAGGCGACCCTTGAGCTCATGAAGCCACTAACATTATTATATATAGGTAACTCCCCTCTAACACGAAAGTAACCTCTCCACTAACATGAATATATGTTAATAAACTCTCATTTCCTCTTGACTATATAAGCATACTTCTTGTGTGAAATATATAGTGTGGAAGAGAGAGATAGATTAGCAAGTGTAAGTGTGTGCAATCTTGTGAGGAAAGTGAGAGTGGATGAAGGGTTGTGCATAAGAAGGGATTGCAAGTGTGTGTAGGCAATACTTGTTATCTGTGCACTTATCTCTTATTGAGTAGAACAAGAGGTTCGTCTCTATCCTTGTTGAGAAGAACAAGGTATCATCACCGGACTTTGGATTGCGACGTTGTGAACCTGCGATGAAAATTCGAATTAATAATTCGTGACTTTCATCCTGACTGTGAGCCTTCAACAAGATCAGAGTTCATAAAAATTCCTAAGCAGAGAAGTGTTGGAGAATTTATACATTATCTACACCAATTAAAGTTAATTTAATTTTCACAAGTAGAAGTAAATATATGTTTTACTTCATCCTCTTCCAACACTTATGAATCATTCAGAGGTGATAATGGGATGATAATGAGCTATTTTTCATCAACATAAGATGGAGAAACGAAGTGAATTTGTGGAAGGTTGTTCAACATTGCCACAGAGATGATAATGGGCCCTACAAATTTTCTAATAAAGGTTTCGTGATCACAATCACAAGCTTAGTCTCGATATCAAATGGTAAAGGAGGACGAGCCATGGGATTATTTAAAGAAGCAGATGGAAGGAGTGAGATAAATGGGAAAGGACCTTGCCGTCATTCTCAATTTAAAGTGAGTTCATTTGCACGTTCACGAGTAAGTCTGAATCTTGAACTTACTTCCCTGATTTAGTTATTCTACTTTTCTTTAATTTCTTAAAATTAACAAAGTTTTGCTCACTGTAACATAGATATATCGCTGAGCTTATTTTCTTATTGTTGTCATTAATTCTTCCTATGCTTAGTTGCTTGCCTTCACATGCTGAAACAAAAGATCCTTAATTTTCAAAGGTAGAGTTCTCTGAGGTTACTGACTAAATGATTATTTCCTGCGTCCTGATGCATAGTTTCCAAATCCGTTCGTCTTTGCTTTGCTTGGGTGACAGTCCTCCCACGCAATGTTATTAATCAAGCCTATTTTTTAATGTTAAAAAAAAAGAAAAGTTTCTCACTTCGGGGAAAACTTTGCCTCCCCTCATGTTCACTTGCTAGCCCCTCCCCTCCGGCTCAGCAACCTTGCAGGATCCCTAATCTGACACCTAGTTTGAACAAAACTTTGTACAGCTCACAGAATGATCAGCGACTATTTTGCAGTCATTCTTGCAAAATTCAGGGATGACTTCATCATACCTAATACGGGGTCCATGGTCTGAGTATCATCCTAAAATCTATAGCAATAGGTGCAATACTTCAAATACAAACTCCAAAGGCAATTTGTGTGAGCTACGATTCATTCAACATGCAGTTCCATAACCGTAAACAAAATTTCAAAGCTACAAGCATCTGTTTTAACAAATTCGTGACCAGAATGAGAATTTGATACCCCATTATGATAAACTTAGCAATGTTGTTACCATTGGAAGAAAATAATGAAGCTGAAGAGGACTTGCTATCCGTCACAACGAAGAGAACAAAAAAAAAATGAATACAATCTATTTTACAAGCTAGCCAATAAAAAAGATAGAACTTATTGACATTATCACATAACATTGAAGAGTTTTGCTATTTAACCAATTAGCAAATTTTTTGAAGTATCATCTACAAATTGGGCAAAACTTATTGATAAGTCTGGCCAGCCAACAAAAAGGATAGACCTTATTGGCATTATTACACAGTTTACACTGAAGGATTTTGCTACTTAACCAATTGGCAAGTTTTTCTAAAGCGACATCTACAAATTGGATCTAACTTTCTGAATTAGCTCTCTCCTTAGAATTTTTCCTGAGGCAGATTTAGGCACAGAGGTAACAAATGTAACTCTTCTCAATCTTTTATAAGGTGCAACCTGTGAATGTTGTCACAGAAAAATGACTCAAGATTCAGATAGCACTGGCATCATATAAAAATGTGTTTAACATATGTAGTTTGGGGAATTTGGTTATTTTGAAAATGAAGAAAATTTATATTATTTTCATTATTTCATGTCTATCCTATTCATCCTTCTCAATTTGTTGCTTTGTTAAACCAGCTCCAATCATCTTGAAACTTGGCTCGAACAAGATGAATTGGACCTTATACTCTACAAGTTCCAGAACTAGCATCAGCGCGAAATAATGGAATTGAAAAAACAGGAAGCGTGGAATTTAATAGATACTTTCATATCCAATAATATGGACGTATCAACTTAGAGAAAAGACAACTAGATTACACTAAATTACCTAGGTTATTAAAGCTCTGTCCTGTAAAGCACCATAAACAAAGGAAACCACATGCTAACCTTAATGTACAATACCTAAGGAAGGCCTCTTGTTGAGACAGCTGAACCACGGCCTTCAATTTCAGAAACAGCATATCACGATCCAATGAGACAATCACAAATTTACTCTTGAACATTTTCAATCCAGATCTAACCCCAAAATAATGTTTAATGAAGCGTTCATACCCTAGATTTGTGTATAATGGTTTCCAATAAATCATTTCAAAGTAAATATGCGATATTTCATTGAGGGTGTTTTCTTGGAAACGAGGGATTTTTGGGTGTTTTTTAATTACAAGAGTATTTTTAGGACATCGACCATTAATTGATTAAAAAATTTCAAAACTGAAAAATATCAAAATGTAGTAAATTACTACTAAACACCACCCTTGTATCTACAGAAAACAGTACCATACTCAGGCATCTCCTCTTCAAGCCTGATACTCGAGAAACGTAAATAAACTATTTTGTATAGATGAAGCACGTATAACTTATAAGTAGTCACATCAAAATAACCTAGCCTTGAGACCAAAATGACCGTTTCTTTTTAGGTCAACCCTATAATGGATACTTAATGACCCTAAGGATGCCTATGGAGATTCTGGTATCATTTACTGGTGACTATTTATCGAGCTTGAACAGAGGTTTGAACCTCTAACCTGGTGCAAATTGTAAGACAGCAACAAGATGATGCAATTAGTAGTTTTGATCTTTCTCAGAATGAAAATACGATCAATTCCATACCTTGCATCCTAGCCGAGGAATAGTCAACTATCTATGCTTGATTTTAACCAAAGATTCTGTTCCTCTAGTCAAATAGTTATTGTCAAAGGACCTACCTTAATCTTGTTTTGAATTTTAATTGATGCTAATGCAATTTCATTTTAGTGCAAAAAAGAATGACAATATTCTTTGTAGCAGATAGATAAGCAAAACATTGTGCCTTCCAATAATACCTGCTTTGCAATGAAGTCTTGGACATCCACTTCAGTCAATGAACTGTTGGCAGAACGAACCACATAAGCAATTGGAACCTCCCCAGCTTCAGCATCAGGAAATCTGAATAAAAACATGAAAAAATGTTTGGCAAGTATACATTCCTTCGCAAAAGAAGTGTAAGGTACCTAAACCTTTTCAAATTAACAAACACAATACTTAATCAGAAGTGATCTTGCCAAATGTTAAATCCAAAAGTATACTGAAAAGAATTTGTATATTAATCTTCGACTTACGGGATTACAACTGAATCTAAAATCTCAGGATGAGAAAGAAGCAACCCTTCTAGTTCAGCAGGTGCAACCTATAAAATTGAGAAACTTAGGTTTGCATGTTAGACTGTCATAAAACATACCAATATTGACTCTGTACATGTTTAAGCAAGTGCTAATGCTACATCATTCTTTTGCAACTAGTTGATTAACACTATCAGATGATGAGAGAGATTTGAAAATAAAAGAAAATTAACAAAGACAGAAAAAAAAAAATAAGCAAGGAAGCTCAGGATAGAAATTTTCCACTATTGATGTAGTATGACTTCATAAACTTCTATCCCAAAGATAAGATTTCTATTGCATTGAATTTCCAAGCTTCTATTGCTAAACAACTGAACTTTTTGGAACCAGATTCAGAGCATCGTGGAAGAAGAAACTTTGTAAAATACTTGTTGCAATTTGAATGGAAGCTCTTGCTCTTTTTTTATAAAACTTTGGCTCTACTTAAAAGATTGTGCCTTTTTGTGAGTACCTCATCCAAAGTGACATAACCATATGGACACATCTCTTCTTTTTATTGTTTTTCTTTCTTCATTAGAATATATATACCAAACTCTCAATTATTTTCTAATAATACATTTAGAAAGAAATATCTATGAAGCTATTTCGCTTGTGTATAACAGGTGTCCCAAGAAATAAACTTGTGTACTACCATAGAGTGAATCTTTGTTCTAAATGTTCCACATAATGCGCTTTCATTAAGCCTTCTTAGCCTGTGCAATGATTTTACCAAGTAACCCTTCAAGAAACAGTCTCATAATGTTTAGGAAAAGAAAATACTGTATCGCATTACGATAATTACATGTATTTATAAACTCAAACATAAAAACCTAATCATGAATTCATGACTAATTCTATCTAAAACATAGGCATGACACTAGGTATATATTAAGACAAGATGATGCCGAAAAGTTTGTGGTTTCAAAGAAAATGGAATAGGGAATTGAAAAAACTCTTTATATTGAAAAGAAAAAAAAATCAGAATGGCCTTCTTCTCCTTTTGTCTTGGTTTTTAAATACGATTCTTATGGAGAGAGACTCGATCTTTTTGCCATCCTTGTTGGGTCTTTGATAAGATTCGATATGAATCATATCTCCAATCCCGCCCCCTTAGGCATTGGAGGCAAAAGAGTGGAAACAATATCTCCTTCCCCTTAAGTCAGGCCTAAAGGTCTTATGAACTAGGCTTCTCTTGCTGGGCCTATTGTTGTTGAAGTCTACCTTTACAGAATTCATGGGTTGTGCTAGGTTGAAGCCCTTAATGCCTTCTGTGGCAAGATGAGCCAAGTCCCCTCTAGTTGAGACCTCCAAAGCCGAGTTCCTACTTGGCCGAAACCTAAGCTAAGTTTTGACTTGGCCAAGACCTCCACTCAACCAAGACCTCTTGAACCGAGTCTCATTTGGCTAAGATCTTCTAAGCAAAGTTCCTGCTTGGTCGAGACCTCTACTTGGCTGAGACTTCTTGAGTCGAGTCTTGTTCAGCCGAGAGACCCCGAGGCCCTAGCAAGCAGATAACCCGAGATCTTTATAGTTGGGGTCAAGACCTCTTGAATGAAATTAGACGTACACATGGCCTAATTCCCTCGCCTCTTGCTTGTATATATTTTTCTTAGGATCACTTGACCTTCCCTCCTAGTCGAGTCAACAAGTGTGAACCGAGTGAGACCCGAGTTAAACCTATAACATACTCGCAATGTAAGTTTTTGGGAGTATAGCCTTATTTAATTCTGATGATGTTAAGATCCTCCTTTATTCACTATAAAAGTGCACCTGTGTATCCCCTTGCTCATTTATTCTTGGTGATCCACACCCATCGAACAATTTCTACTGTGTCCCTTAGGGTTTTTGCTGATGCACGCCCCATCATGACTTCACCGTCATCACTCAACCTTGGATCATCAATAGATTTGTCGCTATTTAATGAGGCTCTATCTATTTTCTTCACTTCTTCACCGATTAATCTACATTCTCTTTTGAGCATTGAAGGACAAGGTTTCACGACATCACTTCACCCTTCTTTGTTGTTGGCGATTCATTATTATTTCTTAGTAAGTTTTCTCACCCATTTGCACTTTTCCATTCATCATGTATCCTGGTGGAGGTCCTCGCATAAGCTTTAATGCCTCCAACGAAGGACCCAATGAACCTTCTTCTTCCCTACCTTGGTTTGAAACCACTCCTACCAAATACACTGAAATAGAAACTTTTACTCTCGACTCTAGTTATGAAATCCCCAATTGGTTCTAGGTAATCATACCCTAACCAACTGACAAACCTCACTGGCCCCCCTAGTTGTGTTACTTTCTTCCATGGTCAATTGGTCGGAGGTCTTTATTGTTGGTGTCGGAAGCACCACAAGATCAAATCTATATTTTGATGTATGAAACATGATTTAAAGTTAGCATAATTAGTATTCTAATATGGTTTGTCAAGTGTACAAGTGCAGAATCTTGATAGGTGAAATCCAAATGGATTTAGCAAGACAAATCCTCTAAATCCCAAGCAAGTAAAGTCAATATGAAAGTTTAACAAAGGAATTCCTAGAAGACCCAGGCAAGTGAAGAAGAAGGTAAAGTTTAGATAAGAGGCTGACAAAGAAAGTCCTGGAGGACTGAGGCAAGTAAAGTCAAGATAAGAGTATGGCAAGGTAAGTCCTGGAGATATCAGGCAGGTAGGCTTTAAGTGATCTTCTATTTCAAAAGATAGTGATGAAGAGTCGCTATTTCTAAAAACAAGGTAAACTCAAGTTAGACGTCACTTTAATATTAGAGGGAGGCAACTGAATTACCGTAGAGTCATACAATTTGTGTTTCTGTGCTAACTCTATGTTGCATAACTCAGGATTCAAATCTCTAGATCAGAGGGATCCGGATGCCCCCCTATCTATTCAAGCAACTAGAGGTTCGAGTGACCGGACTAGTTCCAGGTGACTAAAGTCCAAATTCAACTTGATGTGGCACTTGGAGATTGATTGTCACACTGTCTGTCATATTAGATCCAGGTGATCAGAAAGAGTTTGGGCCATCAGAGAAGAATAAGTCACAGTTGAATTGAACTGATAAAGTTCTGTCCAGAGTTTGCCACATCATCATCTAGGCGACTGAAAGTAGAAGAGTCCGAATGACTTAGATTGGATCGAGATTGTGTTGGGGGCGCTTGGAAGGGCTTCTGAGCGACCAGATTGATTCTATAAAAGCAAGGTCAGCAGTAACTTTCACACATCGCATAAATCCTAAGCATCACTGAAGACAAGAAATCACATCGACAAACTGCTCTTTTCTACTTCAATGGTAAATTTGTAATTATTGGTATATCTATTTTGTCATTTTTTCAATTATACTCTTATTATGTTTAATCTTGTATACATATTATGTAAGAGATTTCTCCACCTCCATATCTTTTGGAAAAGAGAAAAAATAGTAGAATTACATTCAGTTGATACATGTGACAGATCATAGGCTATGGACTAAGAACCTAAGGAGATGCTAAACCACATTAAACCATTGTATCGACTTACTTTTCAGTTGCATATTGTAGATCATTATTACTCTGTATGAATTTTAACTTACTATGGTTGATTTATTATTAACCCTGCCATGGTCGGTCCCAAGCACGGTGAGAAAGGGGGAGGATTACATTAGATTGCCAATCAGTATTGAACTTCGACAAATTTCAATGAATTAATCCATCAAGATATTGTGCTAATGCTATGTTGTTCCTCGGAAGGAAGGTATTGTAGGATTCAACTGTAACATCTTAGTAAGGGTCGTTACACCTCTATGAAAACTTAGGTATAATATTAAATATGCAAGAGTTCTTACTCTATAGGTTGGATAAATATAAATATTATAGGAAAATTAATTGTCTACAATTTAGAACATGGAATATAGAAATGCTCATTAGTAAAGAAATGGAAGTAGTAGATACTATGATTAGAAGAAGAATTAATATTTTATGTTACAAGAGACAAAATGAGTAGAAGAGAAGGCAAAAATGATAAAGAATTCAAGTTTTAAGATATGATACATAGGAAATAGCAGAACACAAAATAAAGTAGCTATTATTGTAAATAGTTCATTAAAGGATGAAATAGTAGGAGTAATTAGAAAAGAAAAGAAAATTATAACTCATAAGATAGTAGTAACGAAAGAAATTATTAATATAATTAGTATATATACCTCTCAAGTAGGATTAAATAAAAATATTAAAACTAAATTTTGGGAAGACTCAGATGAGATATTCCAAAAAAATTTATCAAATGAAATGATTTTAATAGGAGGAGATCTAAATGGACACGCGAGAGTAAAAAATGAAGAATATAGTAAGGTGAATGAGAATGAAGAAGGAAAAACTATATTAAATTTTATAATAGTATATGAACTTATAATAGTTAATATATTTTTCAAGAAAAGAGAAAATACGTGGTCATGTTTAAAAGTGAGAATAATAAGTCTCAAATTGAATTTCTTATGGTGAAGAAGAAAAATAAACAGATATATAAAGATTGTAAAGTTATTCTTGCAGAAACCTTAACTACCTAACTTAGGTTGGTAGTGGCAGATATACATCTTAAGGATAGTATTAATAGAAAAAAAAAACATATGCGACTCCTAGGATTATATGGTGGAAGTTAAAAGATGAAAAATAAAATATATCTAAAAAGAGGATAAAAGTACAAGTATTAGAAGATACATGATGAGTCGAATATGACAACAACAACCACCAAATCTTATCCTACTAGGTAGGGTCGGCTATATAAATCCTTCTACATCATTGGGCTCTATCCCCTACTATATCATCATTTATACTTAAATAAATTTTATTTTATTTTATTATTGTAGAGGATTTGTTGACCGCTAGAGGGGGGTAATAACTTGATAGGTCAGATAACGGAATCTATCATTCATTTCACAAATTTCAATACAAATGAATAATAATAGAAAAGCAATAACGAAATAGACAAATACACAAACACAGGTATTTAACGTGGTTCGGAATCGAACGATTCCTACTCCAATAACGAAAGAGCTCGAGTGATGCACACGCAACCACTAATCACAAACAGCTCCTTCTCGGAACAATTCAAAGGTGGAGAAACCTCGAACAAGTTATCTTACAACAGCAAGAAATAAATACAAGCAAGATACAATACAAATACAAAAGACAAGTAAAGAAAACTTTACAACACTTTGCTTTTGATCGTCAACTCGTCATTAAGAATAGCCTCGAGACCCCGATTGCAAAGAACAAATCGCCCCAAAGCTCAAGAATCACGGTTGATTTCCTCCACGAGCTCCATTTAAAGCTTCGTCTGGCCGAAATCGCCTATCACCGATCGCCGGACTATCACGATCGATGACATTGTTGCTATGAGACAACAGTGTAATCCACGCTAGAAAAATCCAACGGATAGGACATCAGTCGACTGATGGAGCCTTCACTCGACTACTAACCCCAACAATGAGTCGACTCCATTCTCGCGCTCGAAAATCGAGCACCGACCGATCACACGATCACCGATCGCGCTTGCCAGCCGAATGATCGTCACCTCTAGCAGAATGATCATTGACACTTTCCGTAGTCAAACCCTAGTTGACTCACACACCACCGATCATATGACACTACCGACCGCACACCTCAAACATGATGTTTTAACCTCAAACACGAGGTTTAACCCAAGTATAGTTCCCCATACTGTTGACCACCCGTGCCTGCACTCTAAGCCTTCTAGTCACCTCCACACCTCACGCCTCGATCCTCCAAGTCATCCATGACTTGTTCATCCATTGCGCTAAACTTTAGATGTTTCCATCGCCATACGCTAATCTGTCTACACCGCCAAGGCACATCGACTTACGCCGCCAAGACTCGCTGACTTTACGCCACCAACCATCGACTTACGCCAAGACTCGCCGACTTTACGCCGCCAATATCAAACCCCTCGTCTTCTCAAACGCCAAGACTAAGCTTCGACTTTCTCGCCAACCCACGTTGACTTTCCACGCCAAGACCTACGCTGACTTTTCCTCACAACCCACGTGTTCGACTTTCCATCGCAAGACCCACGCCGATTTCCCAAACGCCAAGCGTGTCACTGACTTTCCACGCCAAGTACCCAAGACTTGGACTTTCCTACGATAATCACATATCATTACGTTTTTAACATCAAAACATCTCTCGAGTCAAGCTCGAGTCCCGGCCAATCGCGACTTGACCGATCGCACCAACAATTTCTTACGCTTCATAAAACCAACAAACCATTGAGTTAGACCATCTAACTCAAACCAATCATCCCCATCAATTTTCCCAATTGATGTCATTCGCCCAATAAGTTCTCTCCCTTTTTGACTAACATCAAAAAGGTTCTCTCTAAGGAGGTCAATGTCTCATGTCTCAATGAGATCTTACAATCTCTCCCTTGGTCCAAAAATACCTAGGATGCCTACCATCTTCCTAGTGATAAGTCTCATATCACTCAAGAGAGGCAATCCTATACACTCTCCCAATTTCCAAATTAGGTATCTCAAAAACTCCATTTCTCCCCCTCATGAAGAAAAAAAAATAACATCCATCATCCCATGATGGATACCTCCCCCTAAAGGCTTGCTCCCCCTTGATCATTGCACCAACAATGTCCTTGGGAAGTCTCTAAGCCAATAGGAACTTTAAACCATAAAAAATAAGGTTCAAAGTTCAAACATGAACTCTCCCATCCTTAAATTTAATACAAACCCTAAACAACTTTCCTAATTCATATCCAATGGATTTTCACCCTTTATAATGTTTCCCAAAGCATATCCTAAGGTTAGGAGTGGTTAGGGTACTTTCATCAGAAATAAATCGGGCTAAAAATCCTTGCTTTTCAATTCGACCTTAGCAATGACTTTATCAGAGATCACCGACCGCCACTACGAGTAGCTGATCGATAATCAAATTTTCAATTTCGCTATATCAGAAATGGATTTTGAAAATTCATAAATAATTATACGTATATCGAAAAATCGTGAAAATTCATATGTATAATACTTATGACTAATAAAATGGGTGAAAAATGATAGAAAAATATTTTACCCATAAAATAGTGAAATTGACATAGAGTTCAAAACCATTGAAATTTTCAATGTTTTGGCCCTACTTTGTATCAACTTCATAAATGGTGATTGCTATCAAAAGATAGACTTCACCAAGGTTTTCTAAAATGATTTTAAAATATTTTTGAAAATCTATATTGGATCATATTCCTTGGGCTCAATGTACATGACTTGTACATAAGCTTTCCCAATGATCCACAATTAGTTAAAGATGAGTTTTAGTTCATCTAGATGCAAAAACTATGCACCTTGAACTCAACTCATATCCTAGTATCTCACATGTATCTAGGGTGTATAAAAACACATACATGTAAATGTAATGTGAGATGTGAGTTTTGTTCTCCTAATCTAGGGTTTCATGCATTTTCGTAAGGCAACACTACTTAATTCTCTTACAAATGGGACTCCAAGTCATGTCATTGTCCTTAAATCAATTTTAATCAAATTCAAATACATGCATGATTATGACATTAATGATGGTATAAATAAACACATGCTCATAATCATGATGTCATGGCATAAGATGGAATCTAAAAACACATGACATTAAACCTAATTCTAAAAACATGATCAAAACATATTAAATGATTAAACATAGATATGATGTCATGATATGTTATATGGCAAATCAAGCATGGCAAATAAAGGGTATAGGTATAATAATACCTAAATTTTAGTATTAATTGTTATTTAATATAATTAATTTCATTTTGCCATATTATTAATTTTCTCCCAAGTGTGCCAAAAACCCAAAATGACACACTATAGCCTCTAAAACTAAATTGTGCCAATTTAATTGATTTTTTATAATTCCAAAAAAGTACTAGCACATCCTAAAATCTTTTAGGATAAAAATCAAATCTATTTCCAAGGTACCCATAACCTTGAAAATTACCTAAAGTGTCACCTTTACCATGGTTAGGTTAACTACCATTCCATTTAAAGTTGGCACACCCTAAACTCATCTAGCGTAAATCAATCACGCTCTTAGGAACCCAAAATCTATTTGAGCTCCTAGGGTTAATTAGGTATTCCTTAGTGATAACCTCCCTAGATACCTTCCTAATGACCCTTCTAGGCTTGTTAGCCTTGGTCATTGTGATCTTACCTAGGTTGACTCTAGGGGTAACTCCCCTTGCAACCTTCTTAGTGGCTTCCCTAGGTTTCCTTGAAACCATAGCCACTAGGCACATTATAGGATGTTGCTTCGGAGGCTCATTGGCTCCCATGTCCCCGGATTAAAATTTTCACTAATGAAAGAATTAATCCGGATGGGATGAGCTTCCTTAGCACAACCATTTCGTCGTCGTGCTAACAACTTGAGTGATCGCTTGAACAAACTAGTTGTTCAAGCAACTCAACTCTTCTAGTTGGTTAGCCGCGGAAGAGACGACGGACGGATCGCCGATTTTTGTGTTTATCTTCGGGGTCCATGATTATACAATATATTCACTAATTTACACATGCATAATCAAAACATAAAAGAACAAGCTCAGATCTGTAAATAAAGTTAAAATAACTTTATACCTCACGATCTTCTACCGTATGTCCTATCCTTCTCGTGGACGACGTGTGGACGAAGATCCTCCACGAGTAGAAGCCTTCTAGATCGTTTTCTTCTCCACCTTGTCCGCTGCGAACAAAGAGAAGAAACAACAAATACCTTCCTATCTAGAACCGGCCACCAAATTAGGGAATTTGGTGCAGCCATGCAGGAACAATTGGATGATCGCCGGTCAACTTGAAGAGTGTTGCGTGGCCACCTTGGATGAAGGGAGGAAGATGAATCGGCCACCAATGGAAGGAGAAGCAGAAAGGAAGAAGGAGGGCCTCTAGGATGGGCGGCCAGGAATGTTGATGGAAGAGGTGGGCGTGCAACAATTGATGGAAGATGGTTGCAGCCCACTTTTTGCTCCAAACCCTAAGCCCACTTTTGCTCGAAACCTAATCCCTAATTTCAAATTCATCTTGCCGCCCAACCCTAAGCTCTATTTATAGAGTTGGGCTTAAGCCTCCTTTAATCTAGTCGGATCTAGGGATTTAATCTCCACCGTCGGATCTAGGGTTTTATCCCAGCGTCGGATCTGGGGTTTCATCTCAAGCCGTCGGATCTAGGATTTCATCCCAGCGTCGGATCTAGGTTTCATCCCAACCGTCGGATCTAGGGTTTTATCCCAACCAGTCGGATCTAGGGATTTAATCTCAGCGTCGATTCTAGGGTTTCATCTAACCATCGGATCTAGGGATTTAATCCCAAGCGTTGGTTCTAGGGTTTCATCCTAACCATCGGATCTAGGGATTTAATCCCAACCGTTGGTTCTAGGTTTTGTTTTACATTCTTGGATCTAGACTTCACAAGGATTATATTAGGCTACGATAGGGACCATAAGGAGGAGTTGGGTCTTGGCCACGATGGATCGGAACCACAAACTTGATCCATCAATGATGTTCCATTCACTAGAGGATCATCATTGAACTACCTCACCAACCCCGTAAATTAATATGGGCTCCGTATATTATTTGTACATTAATCTCCCCGTGTTTAAGATATCGAATGTCCGTCAATTAATTGATTTACTGACCATCAATTAATTAACATCTAATTCCTCGAGTAGTACCACTCGACCTTATCATCATGTTGACTAAGTCAACCATTTGGGTTACATGATGAACTTTATGAGCTCCTCGAGGGACATCATCAACCTAATATATAGGACACGGTTTCCTCCTATAATCAATCGGCGCACCATGTAAATAATATTATTTCCCAACTTCTAGGCGCATATTGATTTAATCCATCTAAATCTCACCTGGTAAATCGAAGAAATAAATACTAAGTACATGTGTGCAGTTATTATATCGGGATTAAGAGCATGTACAACATAATATCAGTCGATTCAATTATGTAGTCGACTAAATTGAATCACCTCTATGTCGATCTGCTCGATACACTAAGTGTACTAGTGTAACTCTCATGTTCAAGACAAAACAATGCGAGCTACACTCTGACCATGCCGATGGTTTGTCCAAAATCATCTTGGTTGTGAGCCTCTCTTATATTTTACAAGGCGATAACATGATCTTACGTGCCACACCAAGCACCATGTTATCTACGATGTAAAATATTAGACAATATCTTGCACATATAATAAATATATAAAGTCTGAACAATGATCATGTGATTCTTATTTGAAATAAAATGTTCATATCAAAAGAGCTAGGCTTCGTATACATTCCAACAATCTCCACTTATACTAAAAGACTATGCCTCATCACTCGCCATACATCGATCCCCATGTCCTCCACATGCCTATCAGCGCTTTTATTTGGAAGGGCCTTAGTGAATGGATCCGCGGGTTATCCTCGATCTGATCTTGGCGGCAATGACTTCTCCTCGCTTTACGATCTCGTATAAGGTGGTACTTGCGCTCTATGTGTTTACTGCCTTATGGGCTCGTGGTTCCTTGAGTTTGCATGCTGCACTATTATCACGATAAATTGTGATAGTTACAAAACCAGGAATCACATCCAAGTCCATCGAAGTTCTGAGCCATCTGACTTCCTTGGGTGCCTCGGGGCCACATACTCGGCTTCCATGGTAGAGTCCGCGCATTTACGCTTGACACTCCTCCATACTATGGCTCCACCTCAAAAGTAAACACAAACCGAGGTAGACTTACTCTTGTCCCTATCGATTGGAAATCCGAATCCAGTGTAACCCACGAGGACTAATTGATCTGCCGATAAACGGATATAATCCTAGTCCTTCTCGGGTACTTGATATATGCTTTCTGCGATCGATGTCCTGTCGGGATTACTCTCGATATCTGCTAACCATGCCCAGCGTGAAGCGGATATCGGTCTCGTCATGCATAGCATACATAAGGCTTCCTCTGCCAAGGCGTAAGGAACCGCCTTCATGTCCTCTATCTCCTTTGATGTTTTGGGACACATCTCTTTAGATAAAGGAACTCCATGCCTAAAAGGTAAAAAACCTTTCTTGGAGTTCTGCATGCTAAAACGAGCAAGGATAGTGTCAATGTATGAAGCTTGAGAAAAGCACAACATCCTTTTCTTGCGATCCCTTATAACTTTGATCCCAAGGATGTGTCCCACTTCTCCCAAGTCCTTCATATCAAACTGTTTGGACAACCATACCCTTACGTCTGATAACACTTTGATATTGTTGTCAACTAACAAAATGTCATCTACGTATAGTACAAGAAACACCACTACGTTTCCGTCACATCTCTTGTATACACAAGGCTCATCCGGACTTTGAATAAATCCATATGGTGGATTACCTCATCAAAGCGGATGTTCGAGATCTAGAAACTTGCTTGATCCATAAATGGACCGATTAAACTTATACAAGATGCTCTTTGCCTTTAGCGATGAATACCTCTGGTTGCGCGTATAGATGTTCTCCTCAAGACTTAGTTAAGGAAAGATGTCTTGACATCCATCTACAAATCTCATAATCCATATGAGCGGCTATAGATAAGAGAATCGGATAGACTTAAGCGTAGCTCTGGTGAAAAGGTCTCCTCATAATCGATACCCTCTTTACGAGTATACCCTTTCGCAAGCCTAGCTTTGAAGGTCTCAACCTTCCCGTCTACTCCTCTCTTTTCTTGTAGATCCACTTGCATCCAATGGTTTTACACCATCGGGTGGCTCTACTAGCTCCCAGGAACTGATTAGAATCCATAGATTCTATCTCGGAATTCATTGCTTTTTGCCGAATCATCTCTATCTTGGATTGCCTCGTCGTATGTCAGGATCGGGTTCGTGTTCCCGGGGACTAAGTCCGAAGACTCTCCCAAAACATGAATCCATTTCTGACGAGGTGCCTCCTGTGTATGCTCAGTGACCGCGGTGCGATGACTTGTGGTGTCTCCTCTTGTACGGTGTGCGAAGTCGGGACTTCCCTGTCGACTCCTCGAAACGATCTACTCTTGGGCTTGTGGTTCATTCATAATCCTCCTCTAGAAATCGGCGTTCGTCTTGCTAACGATCACCTCGATCTCTAGGATTATAAAAAACAAACCACCTTCGTTCCCTTAGGGTAGCCAACAAACATGCGCATACATGCGAGGTTCCAACTTACGGCGACCTTGGCCGCGTGTCTTTGGACTCCCCATATCCGAATATGTCTCGGACTAGGCTTTCGTGATCCACAATTCTCTGAGGGTAGAAGGTGCGATTTAGATGGAACCAAGTTGAGTGTACATTCGTATCCGGTCGTACCCCAGAGCGAAGCGGGTAACTCGAATAACTCATCATCGATCGACCGTCTCCATAAGAGTCCTATTCCTTCGCTCCGCTACACCATTCTGGGGTGTGCGGTCTGCGACAATTGGGATTGAATCGACCTCTCGATAAGTAACTCCTAAACTCTCCCAAGAGGTACTCGCACCACCGCGATCGTAATGTCTTGATACTTTTACCTTGGCGGTTCTCCACATGACCTTGAATTCTTTGAACTTGTCAAAGCATTCGGACTTGTGCGCATCAAGTAAATGTATCCATACTTGAATAATCGTCTATAAAAGAGGCGAAGTATTCAAAGCCACCTCTTACTGGATAGACATAGGACCACTGTAAATCGAGAATGAACCATTTCTAACACATCTTTGGCTCTATACCCCTTGGCCTTGAAGGCCTCTTGGTCATTTTACCTTCCAAGCAAGATTCGCGAGGTTGGGAGATCCTCCACCACTAATGAACCCAGGTCCATTTGCTATCAACCTTTGAATTCTCTTGAGTTAATATGACCAAGCCTTAGATGCGAAGATATGTTTGGTTCATTCTTGCGAGGTTCTTTTCTCTTATTAGACTTAGAAGATGAGTTATTGATTTACATATGCATCGTAGGAGTTTTTGGTTCAAAGTATATAAATTGCCAACGATGTACGAGCAGATAATCTCCTATTCCTTTTTATAACCACTTTGTCATTAAAAGCAGAATACCCATCCATAAACAATTTAAGCGAAATTAAATTCTTTCTAAAAGTAGGTACATAAAGACAATTTCTCTCAAAACCAAAACTTTATTCCTATCGAAAGATAAATAAAGCGTCTCCCATTTGCGATAGCCGCCACCTTTGAAGCATTGCCCGTGAAGAGTAATCTCTCCCTCGGTAGTCGTCGGGTTTCTGGAACCCCTGCAAAGTATGCGCAGACATCGATGCTCCTGTATCTACACACTGCAGGTAGATAACAGCTAAACATGTTTCAACAACTAAACAAGAAGATATACCTTTGTTCTTTCGCGGCGAGACGATCCGCTTCCGATATCGATCTGCTTGCAGTGAAGCACTTGCCTTTAAACTTCACTCCTGCACGAGGTCCCACTGCCACTTTCTTCGCTCCACCTTGCTTCTTCTTCTTACCTTTCGGTTTAGAGGAAGAAACCTTACGGCGACCATGGCTTGAGCACTTTGAAAAAGCCCCTCTGCGCTGGAGTTACATCGGAAGCTCGCCCGCCAATCTGACCTCTTGTTCGTATTTGTAGTTGGTGAGCTGCTCAAAACTCCTAGGCGAGTGGAGAATGATATCGACACTGGGTTTCCCATCGATCTCGACTCAGGGACTTCCATCTCATTAAGATGAGCCGTCGTCTTGAGCGTGATCCTAACTGCGGGTGTTCCCTCGACCGTGATGGTGCGTCGTGAGTTTCTGTTACCTCTGCTGGCAGCCCTACTCGATGTCAGAAAAGTTCCTTGAGATTGAACATCATGTATGTGCGATGGTATGGCACGATCTTGATGTTGCGGACATTTGGCGTAGATGCGAAATGTAACACCGCGCCATCTCATCTTTCTTATAACGTTCTTTCTCCTTTTCATCAGTCGTGGTGGGCTTAGGAGGACGGACCTCGAAAAGTACAAATTTGTACTCCTCATGATTAAGACAATATCCGAGGTTTCTTTTCCAATCGATGTAGTTTGGACGATAAGTTTGTTTTCTTTTAAAATCACGAGTGGGTTGAAAGCCATTTGAAAATCCTAAAAATCACAATGATCAAAATATTAGATTTCAAATATTATTATTGATTCCTCAAAACAATAAAATCCCGAAATCGACACACCTCGAATCAGAGAATGTCGCGTACCGCGCGGTGCGATATCTGGTCTACGTTTGTAGAGGAGGTTTTACCCATTAATTTTATTATCTTGTCAACCTTACTTTTTGACAAATAAAATTAATAGTTGGTTCCTCTTTGGCCCTACTGAATAAAAGCGGTGACTCAGATAGGGAGGATACCTTTATTTGCGTCTAAGTGTGCACCATTACGATCTTGAGGAAATTATTTGGATTATGTGCCTTCATTGTGGAAGTACACATGCTCTAGATAATTTCCTATAACCATTATTTGACCTAGTGATCATGAAAACGAGCCGTCCGTGGAGGAAGGCACTCGAGCCAAGCGCGAGTTTGTTTGCATCACGCGTCAGTGTAATGAAGCGCGGGAATTAATTAAAATGTCCCTCTCCCTTAGTAAATTGCGAATGAGAATTTTAAATCATACACAACATGCGTATAAAACAAATAAGCAATAAATATGGAAAAAACAGCGAATTTTTCCAACTATTATAGCATTGTCCTCCGATATCGTCCGTCGTGTCGCCACCTCGTCCGCTCCGTCTTTTCCGTCGTAAGTCACCAAAGAGTTCGAGCGAGATAAATCATTTTATTTACATCCATCGATCCTATACTCACGAAGGAGTGTACAAATAATCTAGATCAAAGTAAACTAAAATGATCGGCTAAACAATGCCGTATTTAATTACAAAAATTAAATACTAATCTAGCCTCGTCAACCCGAGATTGAATAATAAATTTTACACACATCCATTCACATACACACACATAGCCATAATAGGATCTTATGCTGAAAGAGTTACACTACGCATATCCTACTATTATCGCATATAATATATGAAAAAGTGCATAAAAAATTAAGAATCCAAAACACACAAAACCGGAAATCGTGGCTCGATACGATTGTAGGATGTTGCTTGGAGGTCATTGGCGTTGGCTCATGTCCCGGATTAAAATTTTCACTAATGAAAGAATTAATCCGGATGGGATGAGCTTTCTTAGCACTGACCGTTTCGTCGTCGTCTAATGACTTGAGTGATCGGCGAGCAGAACTAGTTGTTCAAGCAACTCGACTCTTAGTTGGTTAGCCGCGGAAGAGGCAGCGGACGGATCGCCGGTTTTGTGTTTATCTTGAGTCCATGATTATACTGATATATTCATAATTTACACATGCATAATCAAAACAAAAAAACATGCTCAGATCTGTAAATAAAGTTAAAATAACTTTATACCTCACGATCTTCTACCAGTATGTCTATCCTTCTCGTGACGACGTGTGGGCGAAGATCCTCCACGAGTAGAAGCCTTACAGATCGCTTTCTTCTCCGCGCTACGAACAAAGAGAAGAAACAACAAATACCTTCTATCTAGAACCGACCACCAAATTAGGGAATTTGGTGCGCGGCCGACGAACAATTGGATGATCTGTGCGGTCGACTTGAAGTGTTGCCGTAGGCCACTCTAGGATGAAGGGAGGAAGATGAATCACGCCACTATGGAAGGAGAACCACGGCCAAGGAGAGAGGAGAGGCCTCTAGGATGGGCGCCCGCAGTGTTGATTGAAGATTGAAGGTAGCGCGAAACAATGATTGATGGAAGATGGTTGCGCCACTTGCTCCAAACCACTAGCCGCCACCTTTGCTCTCCAAACCCTAATCCCAATTCGTTATACTTGCTGACCCTAAACTTTCCTTTTATAGAGTTGGGCTTAGGACTCCTTTAATCTCCACCGTCGGATCTAGGGATTTAATCTCCACCGTCGGATCTAGGGTTTTATCCCAACCGTCGGATCTAGGGTTTAATCCCAACCGTCGGATCTAGGATTTCATCCCAACCTTCGGATCTAAGGTTTCATCCCAACCGTCGGATCTAGGGTTTTATCCCAACCGTCGGATCTAGGGATTTAATCTCAACCGTCGATTCTAGGGTTTCATCCTAACCATCGGATCTAGGGATTTAATCCCAACCGTTGGGTCTAGGTTTTGTTTTACATTCTTGGATCTATACTTCACAAGGATTATATTAGGCTACGATAGGGACCATAAGGAGGAGTTGGGTCTTGGCCACCCGATGGATCGGAACCACACAAACTTGATCCATCAATGATGTTCCATTCCACAAGAGGATCATCATTGAACTACCTCACCAACCCCCATAAATTAATATGGGCTCCATATATTATTTGTACGTTAATCTCCCCGTGTTTAAGATATCGAATGTCCGTCAATTAATTGATTTACTGACCATCAATTAATTAACATCTAACTCCTCGAGTAGTACCACTCAACCTTATCATCGCGTTGGACTAAGTCGACCTGAGTTTACATGATGAACTTTATGAGCTCCTCAAGGGGACATCATCAACCTAATATATAGGACACGGTTTCCTCCTATAATCAACGGCACACCATGTAAATAATACTATTTCCCAACTTACCGGGCATATTGATTTAATCCATCTAAATCTCACCCACTGGTAAATCAAAGAAATAAATACTAAGTACATGTGTCCGTTATTATATCGGGATTAAGAGCATGTACAACATAATATCCGAGGTCCGATTCAATTATGTAGTCAGTACTAAATTGAATCACCTCTATGTCATCTGCTCGATACACAGAATGTGCGTGTAACTCATGTTCAAGACAAAACAATACCTACACTCTGCTGACCGCCAACGATGGTTTGTCCAAAACCATCTTAGTTGTGAGCCTCTACTTATATTTTACAAGGAACTGATAACATAATCTTCTATGCCACACCAAGCACCATGTTATCTACAATGTAAAATATTAGACAATATGCACACATATAATAAATATATAAAGTGCAAACAATGATCATGTGATTCTTATTTCAAAATAAAATGTTCATATCAAAAGAGCTAGGCTTTCAGTATACATTCCAACACACATACCTTGGTCAACTCTAGGGATGACTTCCCTATTGACCTTGGTCTTCCTAGACCTAGTTTGTGTTCCATAATCAAATGGAACACTATGATAAGTCACCTTAGGCTTAGGTTTGTGACCCAAACCCTTCTTTCCCTTGGTTGACTTTTGTCTCTTAAGTCCTAGGTGTTGACTCTTGGTCCTAGACTCTTGACTTTAACCATTTGACCCTTTTAGTTGATTTTGCATAATCTTGAGGGTCTTCTCAAGTTTTTCAAGTCTTGACCTCAAGGCTTGATTTTCAAACTCTAATTGTCCAATTTTAGAATTTTGATTTAATCCTTGAGCATGGTTCTTCCTAGGCATATGCCTAATTCATTTGGGGTTAACACCTAGGTGCTCTTGTACCTTTCTAATTGTCTCCCTAGGTAGAATTGGTCTAGAATTATTTGACATAGATTTGTCTTTAGATAAATTTGTTTTAGGGACATTAGTCCTAAATTTCTCCTTATTATTGAGATGAATATTCTTAACTCTTAGGCAAAAGTATTTATTGTTCCTAGCATGCTTTTCATGATAAATTGCAAGGGAATTGAAATTCCTAGCATGCTTTTGCCTATTAATTAAAGTAGAAGCATTATTGAATTTTACCTCAGGGTTTACCTTAGAGGCTCCCCCTACATGTGTAGCTTCTTCTCGAGTCTTTTTGCTCCCCCTAGGGCATTGATTCCGATAATGCCCTCTTTGGCTACATTTGAAGCAAATGACTTGTTCCTTGCTCTTCCTAATTGGGACACCGACATCCTTTGAATTTGTGTTGACTTTTGGTATCGGAGGAGCTTTCTTTACTCTTTTTGGGCACTTACTCTTATAGTGCCCGGATTCCCTACACTCAAAGCAAATTATATGATTTTTATTTAAACCTAAATTGCTTGAGTTACCTAGGGTATTTGTGGTGGTGATCGGAGTAGGTTCTTCATCCCTCCCGGAGGTTGAGGCTTCTTCTTGATTTTGCTCCAGCTCCGGTGTGGATGGTCTCTCCTCCTCAATCCTAGAAGTAGATGCTTCTTCCACTTCTTTTATTGATCCAGAAGTTGATTCCCTATCAACTTCCGAATCCTCATTCGCTTGTGAGGATGAGAATTCATCTTCGGCCTCCTCTTCTTGAACCGGTGATGGGTCTTCATGGAGCTTGGCTAATTCCCTCCAAAGCTTTTTGGCATCCATGCAATCACCTAGGCTACACAAGAAGTCATTAGGTATCAAATCAAAAATAAATTTGACTACCTTCTTGTTTTTCTCGAATTGTTGGAGTTGCTCTTCACTCCATCTCTTCTTTTTGAGGAAGTCACCTTTAGTCCTCTTGGATATTCAAATCCATCCATTAAGATGGACCACTCCTCAAAGTCTCTCATCATAATAAAATCTTCAATTCTTCTCTTCCAAGAATTGAAGCCTTCTCGTCCATATAGGGTATAGGGCACCGGTGTGTTGATGTCCCAACCTAGTTGTTCTTCCAACTCCATCTTCACCCTCTAGCGTCTTTAGCTCCCGGTGGTTAGTCCGTAGAAGAGCCCCGGTCTATGATACCAATTGTAGAGGATTTGTTGACCACTAGAGGGGGGGGTGAATAGCGTCAATAGGTTGCGTAATAGAATTCGTTGCGTTTGCCTTTATAATTTTCGTTAGCGCGCAGCGGAATTGTTAAATACTGAAAATTTAAAATATTAAATTAAATGGCCAAATAATTAATGAAATCATCCTGGAAATATTTCGGGATTTTTCTGGAATTTTAGGAATTTTTTCGGAATTTTTTCTGGATGTAAACGGACTCCGTACGAGATTTTTACGGGGATAAAATAAATAGACTTTTGGTGGAGTCTATTTAAGGGGTTTAATACGCGATGAAAACCTAATTTCTATTTTTCTTTTTATTTCCCCGCCGCGCCGCGACTCCTTCCCCCTTCAGCAGTTTCTCGTGCGATCTCTCTCCATCGTCGATTTCTTTCCCCGCACCCGAAGCCGTCGCCTCTTCCCTTCGCCGGCGTCGCTCCCCTCACTTCGGACCGCCGTCCGACGCCGCTCTCTCCTTTTCTCCTCACGGCCGAGACTTTCAGTCGTCGCCTTCTCCACAGCAGCCGGTGCCACCTTTCCGGTGCCCAGGCGTCGACTCTTCATCTCTGACCGGCGGACGCACTTTTCCCCTTACTCGTGCTCGTCGCAACCGCCGCCATCATCACTTTTCCTCGCCGTACACCGGAACCAGAGCCGACCCGCCCGTTTTCCCCTTTGTGATTTACAGTGAGGTCCGCCGTATGAGGAATTAAAGGCTGGCCGGTCGTTTCTCCATTGAACAGCGGTGGAGGTTTCAATCGCAAGTATATTTTGAGTTATCTGCTGTTGGACGGTGGTTTGGTTTGGTGGATTTGACACTGTGTTCTGTTGGTGGAGGATTATTAGGGGCTGTAATGAAGGTATGGTAGGGTATGTGGTGTTGTGCGGTTAGGGTTGGAGGTAGTCGTGAAAGAACAGCTGTGAAAGGGTTGAGTCGGAGTTGTGGTCGATTTGGGCTGATTTTGGTATTATTCGGTTGATCGGTATGGTATTCGGAGGATATGGGATTTGGGTGATATTGTTTGATCTTGAGGATTTTTTTTTGTAGGTGATGAATTAGGTTAAGTGATTAGGAATTAATAGGGTAAATTTGTTGGTACAATTATTGGATAAATTAAAAGTCATTAAATTTTATTTATTTGGCTTAGGTTGTTAAAATGCAGGTTAATCCAGATTTAATTGATTAATTAGCTTATCATTAATTAATCAAAAATTTTATCAATTGATTTAGTGGGTTAAATTAATTGTATGGATATTTGTGGACAAGGAAAATTGGAAATAGTTTGGGTTAATTGGGTTATAAAGGAAATCGATTAAGTATTCGATTTGTCGTTGAATTGTATTTTTTGTGCTTAACTATAGTTATGCTATATGTATACGAGTTTGATCGGCGAGTTCGATCGTGTGCGATTTGGTTCTTTGCGGATATATATTCGGTAGTATTTTGACTTATCTTTTAGATATAGTCGTTGTTGATATCTTAGTTAGGATAGCTTACTGATAATTTTTCATGTTTATATACCTAGTATGCTTTGGTTGCCTACTTGATACATCGTAGATATGATTTTATCTTCCTGTTTTATTTGGATCATAGTACTTGGATTAGGGATATACGTATTGATTGATACATATTATTCGGATAGGTATTTTGAGTAGGATTTACATGCTTTAGTATTACGCACCATTTTCGTGATTACGTCTTTGTGACGGTTCCATTATTGTTGAGCCCGCATTTGAATTCATGCCTGCATCGCTCGTGGGTTAGTAGTACATCGTGAGGGTGTCTTGCGCGATTGCTGTCGAACTCCTGGCTCGTCACTCATGGGTAGCGATGAGGCGGAGTGGTAGCGGCGAGGATCCCTCCTTTGATACATGACAGAGATGAGAGCTTAGCTCCCGCTCTGTTTAGAGGCGGGAGGATAGGTGTACTCGACAGATCCTCGCTCTGGCCACCAGAGCCTGAGCGATGATGGCGAGTCTGCTGTTATAAACTACCCACTACCCACCATCGACCGGTGGTAGCGTCGAGGTAACCGTATTATTCTACGACATACACTTTGCACGGATCGCATTTGTATTGTGTTTGTTGCATTTTTACTTATGCCTTGGATGTTACATATGATTGTAAATGCATCAGATCGTGTTTGTATAGTGATGACTTTTATAGTAGAGGCGTATACGCTCTATATCGTAGGAGATTCAGTAGTCTGATCCTTTTCGTTTATTTCTTGCTTACCCTTTATGTGAGGGATCTTGTGTGATTTTATTATTAGCTATATCTTACTTGCATATCAACTATACCATTGAGTTCTTTGAACTTACCGTTGATTTATATCTATTTCGGATTTGTCGTAGAGAGTGCACATTTTAATTCGGATATTTGTTTTTATGGTATTTGGATTTTGATTAGAGGACATGTATAGGATTGGAGATTGATGTTTGTATTCGTGGATTTTTGGTATCCTTATGGACATTATTCGGATTTTGGTTTGATTGGATTTTGTTGAGTATTCCTGCCCAGATGGCAGAAGGGGTAAGTCTATTTATTTTATTTTTATCATTAAATTTGGTTGATGGCACGAGGCAGGCCAAATTATATAATAGCGTGTGTATTTGGATTTGATTCGTGTTGGCCAGATGTATTGTATGCCGTGTAGGCCTTGTATATAAATTAGGATTTATCGCGCATGCAGGAGATCTTTGCCGGATTTTAAATGCAGCGGGGTCTCCTTGGCGTAATAATTTATTTAATATCGAGCGCCTTGGTTTCGAGTTCTAGGGGTTTTGGATTTTGAGTTAAATGCGTATGTATTGGCAGGTTTTGCGAGGCAATTTGGAAAATTTTGGATTGGTATGGATTTCCGGCGATTTTTATGTTTCGGAAATTCGAGGATTTTTTACGAGGTTAATATGGGGTTTTAGCGGCTACGGGACCTCTCCTGACGGTGAAATAGGTATGATGATTAATTTGATATGTTTTTATTTATGGTAATATCTGTATTCATTTAACAGATATGAGACGAGGTGGGCGTGCTTAGAGGGCGTGGTGTGGGGCGGCCGCGCGGAGGACCCGAGAGATCTTTGGCGGCAGACTTGCGAGAGATCTGAGGTGGCGTATTGATCGGTCGGATTTCAGTCTTTGCGGGAGTTATGGATCCTCAGTCCTCGGCGGATCCTCCTCCCGAGATACCATCTTTGGGTATCGATGTACGGAGGAGACCTGCTGCTTCTGCATCGTACACCCTCGCCGATGGGACTCTCTCACCAGCAGGCCCGTGGTGGAGTCGGTCGGCTCGCTCGATGTCGGCCCCTACTTATCCTCTTGATGTAGGCTGCGGCGAGCTCGGATTCGAGATTAGCGAAGTCGATGAAAAGTCGTTTCACTTTATTGGTGAGAGCGATCCGAGTGTAGCTCGATCTTGGATCGAGGCGATGGGCGTACGCCTTCTATATAGTCCGCTCAGTGGGAGAAGGCGAGTTAGCGACCTTCCATTTACGGCGGCCGGATTTGGTGGGATATCGGCTCGATTATCGGTGAGCGGCGAGGTTACAGGCGAGATTTAGAGAGGCTTTTGAGTCGGTATTTCCGTGGCATATCGGATGATCGACGTCGAGATTTTATGAGTCTACGACGAATAATCGCTCGATGATGGAGTATAATACTGAATTTAATCGGTTAGCGAGTTTTTGTCGAATTAGTTTGATGATAGGTCGCGGATGATCACGGTTTGTTCGGGGACTAGATGGCGTCAGTCAAGATGGCGGGATTTGGTAGTTCTTCTACCAGGAGGCATTGAATGAGCTTTGTTGATCGAGTTCGGCTCGGCGGAGGGTCAATCTTGAGGAAGAAAAAGCGAAAGAACCACAGTCGGACCAGCCGACCCACGGACTCTTTGGACATGGCGAGTGGCGCGATCGGTCGGGTCGAGTCGTTGCAGGGCATCTAAGCCTCGAAATCGGGGCGATCTTGGTGGGCCCTCCGGTCTTCTCGTGAGCGAGGCCGCCCACTAGTGACACCGCTGTACTGCGTTGTGGATCGAAAGGCGTATCATCTCGGCTGCACCTTGGGACGGTCGGTTTGCTATTATTGCAAATATGGCGCGACATCTGGCCGAGATTGTTCGTTGAAGGCTCGGCATGTGGCTCGGGTTTCTATTCGGGAGGACCGTTGCGTCGATGCAGGACTCGAAGAGAGGCAAGCACGAGACCTTACCCGCCGCGCCCGCGATAGCTCCCCCTGCGAGTCGCCTATGGCATTCATAGACGAGGAGTACACGGATGCCGTCACGGTGTCCGCGAGTTCGGTTTGAGGACGCGATGATACGGATCTTGATCCCGACCAACTTTAGTCTGATACCGTTAGCAGCGGCGTAACGTCTGATGCTCGGTAGCGACCTTGGCCACTGGTTCGAGATCATCGGCCTGGCCGTCTGATTACCCGATCGCGGTAGATTATACCGGCCTTCCTTCGTGCTCGGCCTCGTGCTAGCCGTCGTATCGATCTCGGGCTCGAGCCGACCACCTCTGGCAGTGATACCACCTCCACCTCCACCAGAGATTGGGCGGATTCATGCGATTACCAGAGAGGACGCAATGAGCCAACAACTGATTTCGTGGTACGGCTTTCACTTTACGATTTTCACTATTATGCTAGACATCGTAGTTCGTGATTCGCTTATTTCTCGTGATTTTTATGAGAGATCGCAGACTACCTACTAGTAGATCATAGAGATTAGTCGCCTCCTACCATCCGGCGATACATCGGACGCTACCCAGTGAGGTCCGAGGTTGTCCCTAGATTTCGTAACATCATCCCATCAGAGATTTATTGGCATCGACATACGGTCGAAGTTCGACATTATCCTCGGCATGGATTGGGCCGTCCGCATATCATGCCACGCTTGATTGTCGACGAGGGTGGTCACATTCCTCCGAACCAACCTCGTGGGATTTCACCGCATCCGGATGACGATATAGCGACCATTTCGCGATTCAGCTCGTGCTTTTATCGCACGGCCGCTAAGGTTTTCTATTATCTACGATCAACGTAGAAGCGGCTGACTTCGATCGCGACATCCCTATCATGTCCGAGAGTATTCGGATGTCTTTCCGCAGGAGTTACGGTCCGCCTCCCGTATGCGCTGGAGTTCACGATGATTGAGTTAATACCGACTGACGTGATCGCCACTATCAAAAATAAATATCCCCGCCACGACGAGGACTTGCTTGATCACCGTGAGGTACATCACCTATTCTAAGATCGACCGCTCCGAATATCATCAATTAAGGGTTGTAGATTCGGCATTCGTAAGACAAAGGTCGCATCGGATATGGACATTATGAGTTTTGGTAATGCCATTCGGCTTACCAACGCCCAAATGTATTCATGGATTTAATGAACCGTGAATTTATGGATTTTCAGATCGGTTCGTCATTGTTTTTATCGATGACATTCTCGTCTATTCTCGCTCCGAGGAGGAACACGCGCAAAGATCTTCGCCTTGTTCTCGATAGTTCGATGTGGCTTATACGCGAAGTTCAATAAGCGCGATTTCGTTACACTCACGGCTCGGGACATGTGGTTTCGCAGTAGAGGTATTTCATGACTTCGTAAGATCGAGGTCATTACCTGGGAGCACCAAACCGCTCACGAGGTTCGCAGCTTCTAGGCTCAGCTTGCTATTACAGACGGTTCGCTTGAGGGTTTCTCGAGCATCGTTATGCCATCGACACGCCTTACTGTGAAGGGGCGTGAAGTTCACGCGACAGAGGCGTGAGACTAATTTTCGTGAGTCAAGAGGAGATCGTGTCAAGACCGATTCGTATCGCCATCGAGACGATGGTTTCGTTCTTTATACGATGCCTCTACAGGTGGTTTAGCACGATGATGCAAAGACGGCAGGTAGTCTCTTACGCTTCGCCACCTTGAAGGATCACGAGAAAACTACCCGATATGATTTAGAGTTAGCCTCATTATCTATGCCTCAAGATTCGAGGCATCATTTATACGGTATTACGCTTCAAATTCTTACCGATCATAAGAGTCTCAAGTATCTGCTTACGAAGGAACTCAATCTCCGCAGAGGAGACGGATGGAGTTCTGAAGGATTATGTCGTACCATCACCTACCACCCAGTGGAAAGCCAATGTGGTCACTGATGATTTAAATCTAAGTCCCGAGGGACTTTAGCTTCCTTCCGAGTTTTAGTCACTGATTCGATCTGTGGTTTTTCCGAAGCCGAGCCTCGAGGAGCAGTGGACCCACAGAGCAGGCGCTCTCGTTACCATGGTTGTCAGCCGATATCCGACGAGTCCGGAGGCTCGTGCCTGATCAAGATTCTGATTCATTGGTAGTCGGATAACCCGGGATAGCGGTGATTCACCGCGATGATGAGGGTATTATATATTTCGAGGTAGATTATATGTACCTCGGCCTCACGGTTATGGAGGAGTTACTACGGAGGCTCATCGCTCTCGATTTGCGATCCACCCGCGGAACCTATAGATTTAAAGCGGTTGTATTGGTGGAGCGGTATGAAGAAGGGACATCGATTTTGTAGCTAGATGTACGATTTGTCGGCGAGTAAAGTGAGCACGAGAAGTGGATTACTTGGAGGATTCCTATTCTGAGTGGAAGTGTGATCGTATTACTATGGATTTTGTGATGGGATTGCTGGGACCGCGTCGAGGCCATGGCGATTTGGGTAGTCGTGCCGATAGCGAATCCAGCGCACTCTCTTATCGATTGGAAGACCGACTCTCTGAATCGTTTGGCGAGCTATATTGTCGGGAGATCGTGATTGCATGGTGTTCCTTTGAGCATTATATCGAGATAGAGATCCTCGGTTCGCGTCTGGAGTTACAGCGAGTCTGCGTGAGCTTTAGGCACGCCCGTTTAATCTTGCTTTCCGTCCGCGACGGATGGGCGATGCAGCGGACCATTCGAGCGTTAGAGGATTTCTTTGAGGTCTGTATTATAGATTTGGAGGCAAGAGGAGAATCATTTATCGTTAGTGGAATTGCCTCTGATAATAGTTATCGTTGGTATCGAATGGCCGTGTGAGGCATTGTATGGTAGGCCGTGTCGTACCCACCCTCTGGGAGGAGGTTGGGAGGCCATTCTTAGGACCCGAGGCTCGGTATGGCGAGTTGGTCCGTCTTATCGGGGCGTAGGATGGCGGAGGCGCGGGATCGCGGAAGAGTTATCGGTCGTGAGCGGAGACCTTTGGAGTTCTCGATAGGTGATCGTGTATTCTGCGAGTTTCACCACGAAAGGGGTGAAAGATTTGGACCTCCGTGGTAAGCTAGCTCTAGATATATTGGTCGTTTGAGATTTTGGAGAGGATCGGAGCGATTAAACTACCGTCTACCGCTACCCTTTGTGAGTATACGTGATGTGTTCCAGTATACATCTTTGAGGAAGTATGTGTCGGACTCCACGTATTACATCGGATATATCGAGGTTCATTCGACACGATCTTTACTTCTTGAGAGGTTCGATGCGAATTTTTGGATTCTGAGCGACAGTTGCGGAACAAGGTTGTGCGACTTGTCAAGGTCGGGTGGAGTCACCACACCGACGAGGAGGCTACTTGGGAGCTCGAGGAAAAGATCAGAGCTCAATATCCTCACTTGTTTACTTAAGGCACGTGAGGTATATTTTTAGTACTTATGGTATTTCTTACTCGTTGTGAGTCTGAGTAGGAAATTTGGGGACCAAATTTTAATTAGTGGGAGAGAATGTTAAATACTGAAAATTTAAAATATTAAATTAAATGGCCAAATAATTAATGAAATAATCCTGGAAATATTTCGGGATTTTTCTGGAATTTTTCCGGAATTTTTTCTGGGTGTAAACGGACTTCGTACGAGATTTTTACGTGGATAAAATAAATAGACTTTTGGTGGAGTCTATTTAAGGGGTTTAATACGCGATGAAAACCTAATTTCTATTTTTATTTTTATTTCCCCGCCGTGCCGCGACTCCTTCCCCCTTCGGCAATTTCTCGTGCAATCTCTCTCCATCGCCGATTTCTTTCCTCGCACCCGAAGCCGTCGCCTCTTCCCTTCGCCGGCGTCGCTCTCCTCACTTCGGACCGCCGTCCGACGCCGCTCTCTCCTTTTCTCCTCGCGGCCGAGACTTTCAGTCGTCGCCTTCTCCGCAGCAGTCGGTGTCGCCTTTCCGGTGCCCAGGCGTCGGCTCTTAAATCTCAGCCGTGAGACCTTTTCCCTTACTCGTGCTCGTCGCATGCCATCGAACCGCCGCCATATCCTGTTTCCTCTCGCGTATACAAAACCAGACGTACCGGATAGCCGTTTTCCCCTTTCTTTGTGATTTACAGTGAGTCGGTCGTATGGAGGAATTAGAGGCGCGGTCGTTTCTCCGGTGAACTAAGCGGCTGGGAGGTTTCAATCGCAAGTATATTTTGAGTTATCTGCTGTTGGACGGTGGTTTGGTTTGGTGGATTTGACACTGTGTTCTGTTGGTGGAGGATTATTAGGGGCTGTAATGAAGGTATGGTAGGGTATGTGGTGTTGTGCGGTTAGGGTTGGAGGTAGTCGTGAAAGAACGGCTGTGAAAGGGTTGAGTCGGAGTTGTGGTCGATTTGGGCTGATTTTGGTGTTATTCGGTTGATCGGTATGGTATTCGGAGGATATGGGATTTGGGTGATATTGTTTGATCTTGAGGATTTTTTTTTGTAGGTGATGAATTAAGTTAGGTGATTAGGAATTAATAGGGTAAATTTATTGGTACAATTATTGGATAAATTAAAAGCCATTAAATTTTATTTATTTGGCTTAGGTTGTTAAAATGCGGGTTAATCCAGGTTTAATTGATTAATTAGCTTATCATTAATTAATCAAAATTTTTATCAATTGATTTAGTGGGCTAAATTAATTGTATGGATATTATTAGACGAGAAAATTGGAAATAGTTTGGGTTAATTGGGTTATAAAGGAAATCGATTAAGTATTCGATTTGTCGTTGAATTGTATTTTTTGTGCTTAACTATAGTTATCTTTATATGCGAGTTCGATCGCGAGACAGGTTCGTCGTGACGATTTAGTTCTTTGCGGATATATATATTGGTGGTATTTTGACTTATCTTTTAGATATAGTCATTGTTGATATGCTAGTTAGGATAGCTTACAATAATTTTTCATGTTTATATACCTAGTATGCTTTTGGTGCCTACTTGATACATGTATGTGATATGATATGATTTTATCTTCCTTGTTTTATTTGGATTATAGTACTTGGATTAGGGATATGTACATATTGATTATACATATTATTCGGATAGGTATTTTGAGTAGGATTTACATGCTTTAGTATCATGCACCATTTTTGCATGATTCGTCGGTAGACGGAGGTTATTATTGTTGAGCGCGGTAGTTCTCATGCTTTCCGTACTGCCGCTCGTGGGTTAGTGAGTACATCGGAGGTGTGTCGCGATTGCTCTATCGAGCTCCATTGGTCCGCTCGTAGGTAGCGATGAGGCGTGGTAGCGCGGGGATCCCTCCTCTGCAGTACATGACAGGAGATGAGAGCTTAGCTCCCGCTCTGTTTGGGCGGGAGGATAGGTGTACTCAAAGCGTCCCTGTCGCTCGGTCGCTCGGAGGCGATGATGGCGAGTCTTGCGCGATTATCGCCACCCTACCGCTCGGCCGCATAGCGTGTGGCGTGGTAGCGTCGGGGTGACCCGTGTCGTTGCACGGCATGCGCTTTGCGGATCGCGTTGTATTGTGTTTGTTGCATTTTTACTTATGCCTTGGATGTTGCGTATGATTGCCGTGCATCTGAGGATGATCGTGTTTGTATATAGTGATGACTTTTATAGTAGAGCGCGTACTCTATGTCGAGTAGGAGATTGGTGAAATCTGATCCTTTTGCGTTTATTTCTTGCTTACCCTTTATGTGAGGCTATCTTGACATGATTTTTATTATTAGCTATATCTTACTTGCATATCGACTATACAGAGTTCTTTGAACTTACCAGTTGATTTATATCTATTTGGGATGAAGTTGTCGAGGAGAGTCTTCTGGACCCCACTCGTCGTAAATTTTTGATTCGGATATTTGTTTTTATGGTATTTGGATTTTGATTAGAGGACATGTATAGGATTGGAGATTGATGTTTGTATTCGTGGATTTTTGGTGTCCTTATGGACCTTATTCGGATTTTGGTTTGATTGGATTTTGTTGAGTATTCCTGCCCAGATAGCAGAAGGGGTAAGTCTATTTATTTTAGACTGTTTATCATTAAATTTGGTTGATGGCCTGAGGCCAAATTATATAACTACGTATGTGTTTGGATTCCAGTCGTTTTGACCGATGTATTGTAGCCGTGTAGGCCTTGTATGTAAATTGGGATTGTCACCCGTAGAGGGGAGATCTTTCGGATTTTTAAATGTCGACGGGTCTCCTTGAGCGTGGCGGGAATAATAATAAGTAAGCGATAGCGAAATGATAAATCTGTGAGCCACGAATATTTAACGTGGTTCGGAACCGAACGGTTCCTACTCCACGGATCGAGCTCTAAAGAGCTCTAGTGATGCATACACAACCACTAATCACAAACAGCTCCTTCTTGGAACAATCCAGAGGTGGAGAAACCTCGTAAAAGTTATCTTACAACAGCAAGAAATAAATACAAGCAAGATACAATACAAATACAAAAGACAAGTAAAGAAAACTTTACAACACTTTGCTTTTGATTGTTTGAACTTGGTTGCTTGAAGAATAGCCTTGGAGACCCTGATTTGCAGTAACAAATCGCCCCAAAGTAGCTCAAGAACCATGGTTGATTTCCTCCTCCACGAGCTCCATTTAAAGCTTCTGCCTAGGCTGGAAATTACCTATCAGTCGACTACTCGGGACCATCAGTCGATTGATGACACTGTTGCTGTGAGACAACGGTGTAATCCACGCTAGAAAAATCCAACGGGTAGGACATCAGTCGACTGATGGAGCCTTCACTCGACTGCTAACCCCAGCAGTCGAGTCAGACTCCATTCTGTGCCCGAAAAATCGAGCACCAATCGACTAATCACACGATCGATCGATCGCTCGAGCGTGATCACGCGGACACTTCCGATCAAACTCTAGTTGACTCACACCTGCGATCGTATACGACACCACGATCGGGACACACCTCAAACATGAGGTTTTAACCTCAAACATGAGGTTTAACCCAAGTATGGTTCCCCCATACTTGTTGGATCACCCATAGCCTAGACCTAAGCCTTCTAGTCACCTCCGTCAGCCTCACGTCTCTCGGATCCCTCCAAGTCATTCATGACTTGTTCATCCATTGCGCTAGCCTTCAGGTGCTTCCATCGGCTATGTCATGCTAACGGTGTCTACACCGCCGCGCACATGGACTTACTCGCCAAGACTCCGCTTGGACTTTACGCCGCCAACCATTGGACTTATGCTGCCAAGACTCCCACTTGGACTTTACGCCGCCAATATCAAACCCTTTAGACTTCTCAAATGCCAAGACTCAAGCTTGGACTTTCCCTTGCCAACCCATGTTGGACTTTCCATGCCAAGACCCATGCTTGGACTTTTCCTTGTCAACCCATGTTGGACTTTCCATTGCCAAGACCCATGCTTGAACTTTCCCAAATGCCAAGTGTCCCACTTGGACTTTCCATGCCAAGTATCCAAGACTTGGACTTTCCCATGACAATCATATTGTCATATGTTTTTATCGAACATCAAAGCATCTCTCGAGTCAAACTCGAGTCCTAGTCAATCGTAACCTAGACCGATTGCACCAATAATTATTGCTAACCAAGTCTTTTTTTTTTCTTCCTCTTCCCCGTTTGATGGGTATATTTGTCATCATTTCACATCGCCTAATTGGAACATTTATTAGTTGTCTAAGTACATATCCGTACCACCTTAAACGTGTCTCTCGAAGCTTTCCTTCAATAGATGCAACTCCGATTTTCTCTCTAATGTTCTTATTTCTTATTCTGTCCATCCTCGTATGTACGCACATCCACCTTAATATCTTTATCTCTACAACTCTTATCTTTTGCTCATGTGACATTCAGCACCATATAACATAGCAGATATAACCGACATTTCGTAGAATTTCCTTTTAAATTTTAGAAATACTTTACGATCACATAAAACACCTGACGCTTTTCTCCATTTCAATTATCCTGCTTCTATTATATGTAAGATATCTCTTTCAATCCCTCCATCACCTTGCAAAATTAATCCTAAATATTTAAAGCTCTCAGTTCCAAAAAACTCATCATCTCCTATCTTAACACTCGTCTCATTACATCTAATATTGTTAAACTTAAATTCCATATATTCTATCTTTACTCTACTAAGCCTAAAATCTTTCACTTCTAGTATTTTTCGTCAAGATTCTAATTTAGTATTTACTCCTTCACGTGTCTCATATGCCAAAATAATATAATCTGCAAATAACATATACCATGGTACTGTGTCTTGAATGTGTCTAGTGAGTTCGTCAATGATTAGTGTAAAAAGATAGTGACTTGGAGTTGATTCTTGAGTAACCCTATCTTTATTGGAAATGCTTCAGTTAATCCACCTGAAATCTTCACTCTGATCATTCCTTTCTCATACATATCCTTAATTAGTTCAATATATGTTACGCTAATACCTCTCTTTTCTAAAATTTTCCACATAATTTCTCTTGGGACTCTATTATAAGATTTTTCTAAGTCAATAAATATCATGTGTAGATCCTGCTTTTGCTCCCGATACTTTTCAATTAGTTGTCTGAAAAGATGTATTACTTCTATTGTCGATCTTCCTGGCATGAACCCAAATTGATTTTTGAAAATCATAGTCTTCTTCCTTAATCTTTTTTCTATTACTCTTTTCCAAAGTTTCATGGTATGACTTATTAGTTTAATACCCCTATAGTTTGAACAAGTTTTTATGTCTCCCTTATTCTTATATAAGGCAATTAGAGTACTTATCCTCCATTGATCAGATATCTTTTTTGTTTTCAATATCATATTAAATAATTTTGTAAGTCATTCAATACCTTATTTTCCTAGGCACTTTCATATCTCTATCGGAATATCATCTGATCCAATAACTTTTCCATTTTATAATTCATTTAAAACTTATTTTACTTCTGAAATTTGAATTCTACGATAAAAATTTAAATTTCTATACTCATTTGACGTACTTAAATTACCTAAATTAAGTTGGTCACTTAAACCTTCATTAAAAAATTGATGAAAATACTTCTTCCACTGCTCTTTTATTTCATCTTTTACTAGTATCCTATTGCATTCATCTTTAATACATCTTATTTGAATAAGATATTTTAACTTCCTCTATCTCACTTTAGCTATTCTATAAATGTCTCTTTCCCCTTCTTTTATATCTAATTTTCGATATAACCATTAAAAAGTTTCATTCTTAATTTTAGTCATTGTTTTCTTAGTCTCTTTCTTGACTGTTGTATATTTTTTCAAGTTTTTCTCGTTCTTATAAATATATAATTCCTTATAGGTTGTTCGTTTTCCCACTCTCTCTTGTACTTTTTCATTCTACCATCAAGATTCCTTACTTGATGATACATGTCCCTTTGACTCACCAATACACTTTTGACTACTATTTTCAACTTTGATACAATCTTATCCCATTTCATATCACGATCACTGTATATTTCATCTAATACTTATATTTCTATCTTCTCCTTGAACATATTTTGTTTTCTATCCTTTAACTTTCACTGCTAGTAGTATATATTTTCCTTCTATTAATAATATATTTCAGACATACATCCAAAACTACTAACCTATGTTGGGTAGTTAAGCTTTCTTCAGGGATAACCCTACAATCTTTACAAATCTAGAAAGAGCTTCTTGACCTAGGCTAAGTCTCAAATCAACCATAGTGCATGTTATTTACAGATGATATTGTTTTTTGTAGATGAGACATGTGAAAGAGTAAATACTAAACTAGAATCTTAGAGAGAAACATTAAACGCGAAAGGTCTTACACTTAATAGACTAAAAACAGAATATATAAAATTTAAATTTAGCAATGTTACATACAATGAGACAAATATTAACTTAAGAGATAATAAGTTATCTGTAATTGAAAATTTTAAATATTTAGGATCATTTTTGCAAAAAGATTGAGGGATTGAAAAAAATATCTTACATATAATACATACAGGATAGTTGAAATAAAGGAGAACATTAGGTATTCTTTGTGATTATAAAGTACCTTTAAAACTTAAAGGGAAGTTTCACAAAACAACCGTAAAATATCGGAAAAATAAAATAAAAATGGTTAATTGAGAATTTTCCTTATAGAATTTCTCAGGAATTTTAGAAATTTTTCTAGATTTAATGGGAATTAATATGGCTAGACCTGGTCACGGTCCGGGTTCGGTCGTCGGTCGAACCGTCGGTCGGGTTGACAAAATCTGACTTAATGTCCCGGCCTTCCGTGGTAGGTTCTGATCCGAGTCATGGAACGCCGGTTCCGGTCGGTCCGGTCGGTCCGTCGAGTCGAATCAGTGGTCTGTCAGCGTTGTCTTGCCCGTGTCCACGAAACGAGCAACACGCGTACGCGACAGCGACGGACAGACGAAACACGCGCCCGTCGACACGCCCCGTCGACACGCCCGTCTGACACGCCCGTGTCGTAACGGAAAAGACCGCAGGCGTGTCGGATGTGCGACACGCCCGTGCTCGGCCAAATTTTTTTTTTAAATGCGGTTTTGTTTTCCGATTCGGTTTTAAAAAGCGGGGCCGGGCCTAATAAAATTCGGTCGGTCCGAGTCAAACCCGTTGGACGGTAACCGACCGTTGACCACGGTCCGGTTCCGGGTCGGGTTTGACCCGGACTTGGCCAGATCTAAATATGGCATTAAGATTTAATAGGCTTTGATAGAGCCTGTTAGGATCATCATATGCTTAGGTGTAATTGAGTTAATTAACCTAAGTATATTAATAAGTGAATAATCAAACCTAGGTTTTATTTCCTATTTCTCCCGATGCTTTCTTTTCCTCATTTCCCTGATTCTTCTCCTCTTCCTCATCGCCGTCGGCCTCTTCCCTTCTTCGAGTCAGCTTGTCGCCGGCCGTACTTCTCTATTTCCCTTCTTCACGTGAGCTCGGCGATGTCGTTGCCATGCCGATCGACGTTGCCGTCAGCCACTACTTGAAGCGTCGGTCGATTGCCGCCATCAGCTGTCTTTACCTCAGCCATAAGCAACGCATCGACTGTTGGTTTTCTTGCTCATGCATCACAGCTGCAAGCCAGTGTCGCCTTCTATCGTAGGTCGCTGCTGATCTAACCGATTGAAGGATCTCCAAGTGTTTCGGCAGAGTGGGTGACCATCCCAATCCGGATTGCCACCATTGCGAGACAGCTCCAAGTTCTCTTTTTCTCTGTGCTTCGATCGCAGCCATCCGTCGGCCATTGCTTTGGGCATTCGTCGCACAAGGACGGAGGAGCTCGACTTTGCCATCTACCGTGCCATTTCAGGTGTGTAGAATTTGGGGTTAACCTCCAGTTCATCGTTAATGCTTAGATTGGACTCTTCGGAGTGGATTAAGGAGCTGGGTGTGATTAATGGAGAGTTAGGGAGCTCCAATGGTTTCATTGTGTTTTGCTGAGCTCCATTGCAGCTGCTCTGCACCTCGCAGCCAACCGCTTTTGTCATTGCAAACAGCATCAATTGCTATGATACGATCGTGTCATTGACGGGGCTAAGAGGTAGGTGCTATGGATTGACTGTGGATTAATTTGTTAGTTCATATGTTAATTAAATTAACAAATTCTTGTAGGATGAACAGATTTGGTTTATCTGTTTTGATCAGATTGGACTCACCAAGGTGGATCAAGAGGCTGCTGTGGTGAAATTGAGGTAGGTAAACTCAGATTTAGAAACTTTATCGTTATATATTATATGTTCTACAGCTAGTGTGTTGTGGTTGTGGTGGTTAGGTGAGGAGAGTAATTGAAGTAAGGATTCAGCGAATCTATCCGATTGTTATAGATTGCTACTTCAAATGTGGATCAAGAAGTAATTGAGGCTATGAAGGTGAAGTTAAGCAAGGTGAGTTGGATTGGAATAATTTGTGAGTGTATACCATTATTGCTATGATTGATCTTGTGATGGGTTTGTTGTTAATAGAAGAGTAATAGTTGGTGTGTAAAGTTGTTCTATTAGGTGTTACGGGATGTTGAATTAGTTAGATATAGAGATCGATTAGGATTTGATTTTATTTGTAATATAATTGAGTTATATACATTTATTATTTTACAGGACTTTGATTGGTGATAGATGTTTATACGCGTGGACAGCTAGCATGAGCTATTTAGCAGGTGGGTAATTCCTTCCTTTGGTTCAGTAGATCGATGATCTTAGTGTATGAACTTTATTATGATAATAGTATCATTACCTTGACTCCACTCTTATTATTCATGTGCTTGATACTTAGTCGTTGAACTTTGAGATATTTATTCGATATCTATATAGTCTTGTTTCATCACTATTGTTGATTACAGATTCTATATATGTTTGATTTATATATGTTGTATAAGTGCATATAGCCGAGCACAGTGGTAATCTTGGTTTGGGTTATCATATTGTATTACTGGGGGTAGGTGATGGATCTAAACATGGATTTGATTGTCATATCATATTACTTTGCATTGTGTATCTATTGTAGATCATGTCTTATGTGTATGGTTGAGTGGGTTGTCGATAGAGTTTTGTTTACGAACTGGAGGTCCTAGCAGGATTGTTTGTCTGTTGTATATGACTCTCTGTGAGATAGAAGTGTGTTGTGGATTTATGTGTATAGAGTTGTGCATCATCACATTACATGCATACTGTCGACTTGGTCTCCCTTGTGGTTGAGAGGGTCGTCAGTCATCACCGTCTCCTTGGCCACTGGGGGTAGTGGCAGTTGGTGTTGAGTGCAGTTCATTTGATGTGCTGCACTCATCCACTGTTAATGGTGGTTGTTAGAGTTGTATGCAATTTGTCGTGTCGTGTGACACTCGACCACTCATGGGTAGTGATAGTTGGAGTGACCAATAGTAGGGACCCATTGTGTAGCTTGTATCTAGCTACTTACTCATACTGTTCATTTGACCACTCGAGAGTAGTGGTAGCTGGAGTTGGGACAGTTGTCATGTCATGCTATCTAGGCCACACTAGGGTCGTGGTAGCGAGCGGGGTGTGCAGGCATGACCATACATATGCATTGTCATGTGTGATGACACATATATATGTGTGTGCATGTGTGAGAGAGAGAAAGAGAGAGAGAGAGATATTTTTACATATGCTTGTGAGATGTTGCATTTGTTTGAGCTATGATTGCTGCATATGATTGTACATCATTATACATACCATTTGCATAGTATATACTGTTGTATGTGGAGTACTTGGATATGAGTTGGATCAGATTGTTATGTACATTTGATTAGCATTATGTTATTGCATAGGATGGACCAGGTTTGTTATGCATTTGATTATACATTGTTCATATGTTTATGTGTTGATCACAAATGTGATATTGTTCATGTATGTTATTTGTATGTGTTATATTATTGTATACTTGTCAGGTTATTATGAGTTGTGTCATTGCAGACCTGCAGGCATGTCAGTACGTTACGTTGTATCTGCTGGGTCAGGTTGGTATATGCATTGATTAGATTTATACTGATGGTTATTTGATATTACCTTTAAGACTGTATACCTATTGATCTCCATAAGTTTATATGATGTTCATGCACTATCTTTCATATACCAATGAGTCTTATACTCACCACCACAGATCTTGGATTTTCCTGTCACCTAGGTAGCAGGTAGAAAATTCTTTGAGTAATCGGAGCTTCGCCAGCTGATCCCATCTCACACCGAGTGCTTGGATTTTATTCCATATTGATGTTGTATTATGATGGATTGTATAGTTTGGATTTTATTCTCTATTGTTTTCGCATTTTGGTATATAATTGTGTTGTATGTATTTGTCATTTATTATGGATTTGGTTTGGATGTTGGATTTGATTATGTTTTCTTGTTGTATCAAAGTCGTACCGGTACGCATATTTGAGTCTTTGTATCTTTATTATTTGTCAGTGTATTTCACAGTGATTTATAACTTGTGTTCCAACAGCAGTTATTTGGGCCTTGTATTGGTATTATTTTTTATATTATCACAAGAGGGTATCGTCTGATTGACGGACAAATATACTCTCGGGGGGTGACAATTTATTGGTATCAGAGCCCTAGGTTGCGAAGTCCACATACGAGTTTTCTTTTGGTGTTTTGGATATCGTATTCTGTTTTATACAATTTTGATTTTGTGAGTTTTGGGATTTGGCAGTAACGGGACATCTCCGATCTATAAGATTTAAGGTATGATAATTATTATCACATATCCTTTTTTTTGGCTATGTATTTAATTGTTTATAACAGGGAATAACATGTAATGTGTTAGTCATTATTCGTAATCGTGGTTTGGGTTGACCACAAGAACGACTTGTTGTGTTCGTGAGTCTTGAACCTGCTTTCGAAAAGGTTAATTTTCTTTGAGAGCATACTGATACCGAGTCGGAAAGCAGGGATCAGGTCGTCACATTTCTTGTGGAGATCAAAGATTACAGTCTTATGAATTTTCACTAACTATGCTAATTAGATTATTACCTGTGGGGTAATGGACAAGGCGTGTATATTATTGTTGATGCAGATAGTGGAGGATTAGTTTATGGTGTTTCATGGGGATACGGATCCTTGAGTTGATTAGGTTTTATAACTTTGAAGGTACTTTTGAGTACTTAACTCGTGTTATGCAGAAAAAGTAGAGTTGGTTGCATATCATTTTCAAGATCAGACCGTTACTTGGTGGAAGATGCAGGAAATAATCTTCGGAGAATAGTATATCACTTTGGTCACGGTTTAGTGATGTTGTAAGAGAGTATTTTCCCACGTCATTTTCTTTGACTCATTATTAGGGAATTCTTGAGCTTCAAGTAGGGTGATCATTCAGTAATGGGAGTACTATGCAGAGTCACTAGGCTTGCAGAGTTTACCCCCACTTAATAGCTCAAGATTGTGATTGGGTTGTCTTAGGCCACCTACGGTTTATGGGCTTACATTTGGATCAGGATGTTTGGATATTCTATCAGTTCCTACCAGTAGACATTAGATCGAGTCATGAGTATAGAAATGACTCTGTACAAGTGTTTTAAAAGTTGGAGACCGATAAACAGACATTGCAAGTCAAATTTTGGAATTAGAAGCCTCCGAATGTTGGACGAATTGAGCAAGATCTGAGTCATAGACCATGATCTACTTTCCTACCACAGAAGATCAATCGCATATCATTAGAACCTTCTCATGCTTATCAGCGAAATCAAAAGAATGACTCCGAAGAGATTATGTGTGTGCGGTGCGGATCACGATGATATGCAAAGTCAGATTATCCAGTTGGATCATATCATCTGCCTCTACTATAATCAGCTAGGACATATGAGGAGAGTGTGTACTTTGAAGACTCAGTTGAAAACCATTGATGTTGTCTTCGGGAGGACAATCCACAACCTCGACAACATAAATCATCACTGAAGACTGGATTATCACACCGACAGCGATCTACCACCTCAGGCACAGTTGGAGCTCTTTGATATTTCCATCTAGGGGAAGCGGTTTACTCAGCAGCATTAGCAAAAGACATCTCAGAAGACTCACACATCCAGACATCAACAACTGTTACCTCCCCAAGTGTGGTTATACTAAGTACAAAGGAGGGAGCATACAATGATAGTCGTATCTATTTTGTATTCCACAACAACAACAGTTGTATATTACCCAACATATCCAACACAATAGTGTTTGTTACGGCCATTTCGGGTTGCGTTTCAGCTTCAGCAGTGGATTTAAGTTCCTCCATGGTAGTCTTTTGCACTGGTAGGAACTCAGCCGTCAAGAACAGAGTTGGATGGGTTTACATCATTACTCGAGAGGAGGTGTAGAGAGTCGAAGAATTGATCGGGATATTACTTTAGTACCCAATTTGTTGATATATCAAGAGATATCGGTAGTTTACAGTTATCTATGTCTAGAACATTCTTAGATAAGATTAGAAGGATTTATATATTCAGATCATGTGGATTAGTTGTATCTCTACCGTCAGGTGAGATGTTGACCACCAAATAAGAAGTCAAGGAATTCCCTTAAACTTTGGTGAACATACAACTAGGATAGATTTCCAGGATAGTTGAGATATTGATTTGACTACTGTGATGATTATTAGAGTGTCATGATATTGATCTCAATGTTTAGAGGTTGATTAGTGGAGATGTTATCTTATTGTTGAAGAGTTGACTTAGCTATTATATTGTTGACCTGGTTGATATGGTGTGGATATGGATATCTTGATTTTGACTTTGGATGTATGATGTTGATTTGATTATTAGCGGGTTATGTATGTTTTGGTGATTTGGAATTTATTATATATGATGATGATGTGGATATTTTGGTCATTAGTCTTGGCTATGTGGTGATACTGCCTTAGATTTAGATGATGATGGGATGATCATTAGAGTGAGTAGAACACTATTTGTGGATTGTTTTCATGTGATTGATTGGGGTGTTGATATTGTGGTGGCTTAGTGTCATACAATTATTATTATTGGTGTGATGATTGGACAAGAGTAGTGTATCTATTGATAGACTGATTCGGATCAATTAGAGGTTGAGATAGTCTGGTAGCAATCCGTTATCCTATACTGGATGACACCAAAAAAGGTTGGAAGAAGGTTGGGTTGCATTACAGGAGTTGCTGGAAAGATGACTTATCTAATCTAGTGTTTTCACTAGGAGAGTTTCTAATACTTTCTGGTTAAAAAGAAAGATGAATCACTGAGATTATGCATGGACTACTGGCAACTCAATGCAGTGACCGTTAAGAGCAGATATCCTTTGCTACGAATAGAGGATCTGTTTAAATCAGCTAAATGATACATGTGTATACTCTAGGATTGATTTATGATCAGTATATCATTGACTTAGAGTAAAAGATATAGATGTGCAAAAGATGATATTTCACACTTGGCTTAGATATTATGAGTTGTTGGTGATTGTGTTTAGACTTACTAGTGCTCTAGTTGTGTTCATCAATTTGGTGAATCAAGTATTCTTGGAGTAATTGGGATCGGTTGTTATTATCTTTGTAGATGATATTTTTGGATATATTCACAATCTCAAGGCAAGTTTGCGATTTCCTTAGATTAATTTGGATATTGCCGCAGATGTTGATAGGATGTTTCTAGTGTTACTATACCACTGACTTATTTGACCAAGAAGGTGATGGAATTCACTTGATCAAAAGCTTGTGAAACCAGTTTTCAAGGGCCTAAATGGTGGTTGACTTTTGCACCAGTGTTAGTTAATCCGTCCGGTGTGGATGGAAGAGTACTGTGCACAGATGCATCATTTCAGGGATTGGAGCGATTCTGATGCAGTTGAATGAGACATATCTTATGCTTATGTCAGCTGAGGAACTACGAGATAAGCTATCATATACATGACGTGGATTTAGCAGTTACGATCTTGTTTTATAGATGCATGGAGCAAGAGTTCTCATGGAGTTTCGACTAGCTACTGGGTAACTACTATAGAGTTGCTAAAACATGAACAGATGCAACAAGGGAGATTGGTCATTATAGTCTCCCAATGACTTCCAGCTCTTATGTAGCAGAGTTACTTTTAATTTTGGACAGTAAGTTAATTTTTCTTGCGAGAAAGGAATTCACTATTTTCGAGGAAGATAATGGGTTCCGGAGTTACATTCGATTTAGGAAGAGTTGCTTCAGGAGACTCATCATTCGAGATTGGTGATTTATTCGGAGTGTATCTGAATACATGGTTGGATTCGTAGCTTGGTGTTTGGTGTGTCAACTAGTAAAGGTGGAATACTAGTGATCAGCAGGGTTACATACCGAGATAGGAGTGATAGCTTAGTACGATAGACCGCGTTGGGAGATTATCTAGAATTCCGAAAGGAATTGATGCGATTTGGGATAATCGATGGTCGATTAGCCAAGTCCACTCATTTTCTTCCGATCCGTAAGATGAATTTGTTGGATCGCTTGTAAGGTTTATACTGTAATGAGATTTCCAATTTCATGGAGTATCTTTAAGTATCGTATCTGATAGCGATTCAAGATTTACCTTACGATTCTGGCAAAGTCTCCAACAAGTCATGGGTACAAGACTTTATTTTGGTATAGTTGTCACTCTCAGATGGATGGTTAAACATATCATGTCATGCAGACTTTAAAGGATCTGTTGAGAGCATGCGTGATAGATTTTAGAGACTATATGAGACGTGGAAAATAATATTCGAGCTCAATAACCCCACTTAATTACTTGAGGTGTGTGACTTTTTATAATATGTTGAAAAAAAAATTAATTAAAAAAATTTAATTTAAATAATATAATATAATTTAAAGCGAAATAAATAAAATAAATTGATTTATTTATTAAAAAAAAATTAGTTATTTATTAGTATTTTAGTTGATAATTTTGGGATAAAATTTTATTAGATTGGGCTAAGTTTTAAGTAGCATGATTGATTAGGTCGATTAATCTAAGCTTATATAAATTAAGCCTAGGTTTAGTTTGGGAATTAAAATCCCATTTTCTTTCGCCACCCTGCCTTCCGTTGTCGTGCGTCGCCTTCTTCTCGATTCGCCGCTGCTCCTGTTTCGCCGCCATCGCAGCACGCACACAACGTCGGCTTCCGCCGCCCTCTGCATCAACTAATCGCATCAGCCGCAAGGCCACTCCCGGCCGAGCGCCCACCGGTCATTGCCTCCGGCCCGCGTGTCGCACCGGTCGCCTACCGGCTTACCTCCGTCCGCTGCGGCCAGACTTTGTCGTCACCCCGACATGTGACGCCCTCGACACGCGACCAGCCACCGTCAGGCCGCCCTGCGCACAACGCCACTGCCTCCTCCTGATGGACGACAATCGAGGACGTGTTCCTCTTCATCATTCCTTCTGATTCCCCAAGGTTGTCATCACGCGATCTTGTCATGTCACCATGGCCAAGCGGTTCTCCAATGCCATGCTCGAGGAGGGAGTCCTTACAGCGTTCCCCACCTACAATACCCTCCTTTGGGACTTTTGTCTCTCCGCCAAGATGGAGACGACCTGAATAGCATGAACCAAGGCGAATCGCCCGAATATCACTAGTCACGACAGCGTTCTCAATGATTTAGCACGAACGAAGAAGATGGATGTCGTAGGGAAGGTGTTTGGTGAAATGTCAGCAAAATTCAATATCCTGCAACTTGAGGGTCGAAAGGTTATGCCTCATCTGGACGGGTGGAGGACAGCCTGAGATATGGGCGAGAAAGGCCTGAGGCTCTTCGGAGGCCGTGGGGCAGGGCCGGTTCGCCAAGTGGACTAGTCGGGCGAAGCTTGGATACCACTTGTAAATAAAAAAAAAAAAAAAAAAAAAAAAAAAAAAAGGCCTGAGGCTAAGTGAGCGGATCTTTGCAGTTTCCATGCCATGTCTCTGCAAGGATGTGCCTCATCATGCCATACATTGGTGAAAGGCCATGATATAAGCTTCTCGAGCTATGACCGACTGGCACTTGGTGCCTTCTGAAGTACTTCAGTTTGATCCCGAGTTTTGTTGCTTTGAACCTTGATTCATCTATTGGTTCTAGCACTTGTTTGCATGCAGGCATAAATCAATGCAATGAAAGTTATCAACTTGCTTCAGGAATGGGTTTGGCAATGAATCACTAACCATGGCTTGGATTTCTCTTGTGCAAGTAGAGTTCAGATGGAGAGAAGCATGGCGTGTAGTCTCAACTCCTAAAACAAGAGTTGGGAGCTGAAGCATCTTCAGATTAAAAGATAGCTAGGACACTCTGCAGTCAAAGGTGGGTAGTTATGTAATCTCTTTAGAATTTAGTACATGGTTATATTGGTTATGTTGTTTACTTAGGTTATCTTGTAGTTACACTGTACGTTCTTGCTAGAGTTGCTTTGACCCTATATCTGTTGGACCCTTGGATTCTAGGTTGTTTGCTCATCATTAGCAAGTAGTTATTTATTGATATTCTTGTTATACGTGCCTAGTTATTACTGTGATATAAATGGATAGATATTACTGGTATATGCTTACCTATTATTTATTGGATTGGTAATATGATCGAACTAGTGGGGTAGTATGACTAAGATGAGATAAATTCTTAGAAGGTATATATAGGTTTTATGATCTCTTTAGATTTTAGTGCATGATTATTGTGGTTACGTTGCTTACTTAGTTTATATTTGTACTTGATGCTCTTTCTAGTGTTGTCTTGACCTTGTACTTTCTTGACTCCTTGTTATACCCTATTTGACTTCGGGCTATTGATTTCCATTAGTATACTTATGATGTTGTTTATTGGATATCACTATTATGTGTTTATTTGGTTATGTATTGTTGCGGTTGATACCTTGATTGAGAGTAGTAGAGATAGTATAACTTAGATGAGGTTATTCCTTAGGAGCGAATCTAAGGAATGAAACAACATTAATAGAACCCTAAGTGTTGGAACCCTAGGTGTAATAATCCGGACGTACTTATTGGTATATGTTTATCTATTTACTGTTTCGATTGATATTGCAATTGGACTAGTAGAAGTAGTATGATTAAGATGAGAGAAATCCTTAGAGGATATATACCGTTTCTCATATCTCGGCTGCCAACTATATCTCTCATTCATGGTTGAGAAAGTTTACAGTAGAGTTCCTTATGGTTGCTTTGTATATCTGTGGTCGATCATGTCTCTCATTCATGATTGAGATAATCTACCGTAAAGTTATACTCTTGCGTTATTCCGTTCGGAGTTAGTAAAAATTGGATTCGTATGTCGTCTGTAGCTAGATAGCTACCTTACATCTTAAGTACCCACGAGACCTGTTCGTGGTAGCATGTTGTAGCATGCATAATTAAACCGGTAGAAATGGTATAATTTAGGCTTAACCGTCTCAACGTGTTCGTTAGTAGTTTTATGACCTTTATCGACTTTGCTAGACATTTCATATTAGATGTGTTGAAACCCTCGCTTGACCGCCTCGATGGGCTTATCAGTAGATTAACGATCTTTAGCAACTTTGATAGAAGTTCCATGCTAGGTGTGTTGGATAACCCTAGGTTTAACAACCTAAGATAATCGACTGCCCACGAGACCCATTCGTAATAGCATGTTATTGTGTGTAGTTAATAGCTAGATAGTTATATACTCTGTCTGCCCACAAGACCATTCATGGTAGCATGTCATTGCTCGCAGATATTGAGTCTTTATATTGCCTGTCTACCCACGAGTCTCGTTTGTGGTAGCATGTGATTGTGTGTAGACAGTGTTTTGTATATTGCTTGTCGACCCATGAGTCTCGTTTGTGGTAGCTCGCAGATAGAGTCCTTTGGTATTACCTCGAGAGCCACGAGGCTTTGTCATGGTATCTTGATGTGTATTACTTGCAGATTGCAGTTGGTTGTGTATGTTGCAGGTGTATTTGTTATACTACTGACCAAGTTAGTTGTGGACCGATATTGATACTCTGAGGTTTGGGTTACTCTATTTTGTTTCCTTTGACTTCCATTACGTCCATTATGTCTGATTATGCACTATTTTCTATCCACCCACTGAGTGATTGTACTCACCCCCTCTTATCTTATCCTCCAAGTTAGCTGATAGAGGACGTGTCCTATTAACTTACCTTCGCGTCGCTCAGAGAGTCCCTTGCCGTGTTGGTCCCACTGCATCGTCGAGATGTCGATTTGCTTCTCTTTATTATTATCGTATTTTGTTTACATACTTGGATTTTGTCGCAATTGTATTTGGTGTCATAAATATATTTTACTTTTAATTGATTTATATTTTAGTCATGCATGCATGCAGTTAATATAATAATTGTATTCTATTATTGTTTCGAGGTTTTTATCAGATCTGGTTCTAGCAATGTATTTCGGAATATTGTCACTAAGGGGCTCCTTCGTCATTTGGATAACGAAGATGCCCCCGGGGCGTGACACTTTTCTCCAAGTACTTGAGTTGAGCAGTGTGACATTGCTAACTCATCGTACTTGAGTAGGAAATTTGGATACCAAATTTTTATTAGTGAGGGAGAATATAAAATATCGGAAAAATAAAATAAAAATGGTTAATTGAGAAATTTCCTTATAGAATTTTTCTAGATTTAGTGGGAATTAAGATGGCGTTAAGATTTAATAGGCTTTGACAGAGCTTGTTTGGATTATCAGATACTTAGGTGTAATTGAGTTAATTAACCTAAGTATATTAATAAGTGAATAATCAAACCTAGGTTTCATTTCCTATTTCTCCCGATGCTTTCTTTTCCTCATTTCCTCGATTCTTCTCCTCTTCCTCATCGTCGTCAGCCTCTTCCCTTCTTCGAGCCAGCTTGTCGCCGCCCGTTCTTCTCCATTTCCCTTCTTCGTGCGAGCTCAATGATGTCATTGCCATGCCGATCGACGTTATCGTTAGCCACTACTTGAAGCATCAGTCGATTGCCGCCATCAGCTGTCTTTGCCTCAGCCACAAGCAATGCATCGACTGTTGGTTTTCTTGCTCGTGCATCACAGCTGCAAGCCAGTGCCGCCTTCTGCCATAGGTCGTTGCTGATCTAACCAATTGAAGGATCTCCAAGTGTTTCAGCAGAGTGCATGACCATCCCAATCCGGATCGCCGCCATTGCGAGACAACTCCAAGTTCTCTTTTTCTCTGTGCTTCGATCGCAGCCATCCGTCGGTCATTGCTTTGGGCGTTCGTCGCACAAGGACAAAGGAGCTCGACTTTGCCATCTACCGTGCCATTTCAGGTGTGTAGAATTTGGGGTTAACCTCCAGTTCATCATGAATGCTTAGATTGGACTCTTCGGAGTGGATTAAGGAGCTGGGTGTGATTAATGGAGAGTTAGGTGAGCTCCGATGGTTTCATTGTGTTTTGCTGAGCTCCATTACAGCTGCTCTGCACCTGGCAACCAACCGCTTCTGTCATTGCAAGCAGCATCAATTGCTATGATACGATTGTGTCGTTAAAGGGGGTAAGACGTAGGTGCTATGGATTGACTGTGCGTTAATTCGTTAGTTCCATATTTTGATTAAATTAACAAATTCTTATAGGATGAACAGATTTAGTAATGTAAGATTTGGTTTATCTGTTTTGAGCAGATTGGACTCACCAAGGGGGATCAAGAGGCTGCTGTGGTGAAATTGGGGTAGGTAAACTCAGATTTAGAAACTTTATTGATATATATTTTATGTTCTGCAGCTAGTGTGGTGCGGTTGTGGTGGTTAGGTGAGGAGAGTAATTGAAGTAAGGATTCGGTGAATCCATCCAATTGTTATAGATTGCTACTTCAAATGTGGATCAAGAAGTAATTGAGGCTATGCAAGTGAAGTTAAGCAAGGTGAGTTGGATTGGAATAATTTGTGAGTGCATACCATTATTGTTATGATTGATCTTGTGATGGGTTTGTTGTTAATAGAAGAGTAATAGTTTGTGTGTAAAGTTGTTTTGTTGGGTGTTACGAGATGTTAAATTAGTTAGATATAAAGATCGATTAGGATTTGGTTTTATTTGTAATATAATTGAGTTATATACATTTATTATTTTATAGGACTTTGATTGGTGATGAATGCATGTACGCGTGGACAGCTAGCATGAGCTATTTAGCAGGTGGGTAATTCCTTCCTTTGGTTCAGTAGATTGATGATCTTAGTGCATAAACTTTATTATGATGATAGTATCATTATCTTGACTCCACTCTTATTATTCATGTGCTTGATACTTAGTCGTTGAACTTTGAGATGTTCATTCAATATCTCTACAGTCTCGTTTCATCACTATTGTTGATTACAGATTCTATATATGTTTGATTTATAGATGTTGTATAAGTGTATGTAGCTGAGCACACTGGTAGTCTTGGTTTGGGTAATCATGTTGTATTACTGGGGGGTAGGTGATGGATCTAAACGTGGATTTGATTGTCGTATCATATTACTTTGCATTGTGTATCTATTGTAGATCATGTCTTCTGTGTATGGATGAGTGGGTTGTCGATAGAGTTTTATTTACAGACTGGAGGTCCTAGCATGGTTGTCTGTCTGTTGTATTTGACTCTCTGTGAGATAGAGGGTGTGTTGTGGATTTATGTGTATGGAGTTGTGTATCATCACATTACATGTATGTTGTCGACTTGGTCTCTCTTGTGGTTGAGAGGATCATCAGTCATCACTGTCTCCTCGGCCACTTGGGGTAGTGGTAGCTGATGTTGAGTGCAGTTCATTTGTTGTGCTGCACTCGTTCACTGTTGATGGTGGTTGTTGGAGTTGCATATCGTTTGTCATGTCGTGCAACACTCGACCACTCATGGATAGTGATAGTTGGAGTAGCCAGCAATAGGAACCCCCGTTGTGTAGCTTGTAGTTAGCTACTTACTCATACTGCCCATTCGGCCACTTGAGAGTAGTGGTAGCTGGAGTTGGAACAGTTGTCATGTCGTGCCACCTAAGCTACATTGGGGTCGTGGTAGCGAGCGGGGTGTGCAGGCATGACCTTGCATATGCATTGCCATGTGTGATGGCATATATATATGTGTATGTGTGATATATATTTTTACATATGATTGTGAGATGTTGCATTTGTTTGAGTTATGATTGTTGCATATGTTTGTACATCATTATACATACTATTTGCATAGTATATACTGTTGTATGTGGAGTACTTAGATATGAGTTGGATCAGGTTGTTATGTACATTTGATTAGCATTATGTTATTGCATAAGATGGATCAGGTTTGTTATGCATTTGATTATACGTTATTCATATTATTATATGTTGATCACAGGTGTGATATTGTTCATGTATGTTATTTGTATGTGTTACGTTGTTGTATACTTGTCAAGTTATTATGAGTTGTGTCATTGTAGACCTTCAGGTATGTCAGTACATTACATTGTATCTGGTGGGTCAGATTGGTATATGCATTGATTTGATTTATACTGATGGTTATTTAATATTACCTTTAAGACTGTATACCTGTTGATCTCCATTAATTTATATGATGTTCATACACTATCTTTCATATACCACTGAGTCTTATACTCACCACCACAGACTTTGGGTTTTCCTGTCACCCAGGTAGCAGATAGAAGATTCTTTGAATACTCGGAGCTCCGCCAGCTTATCCCATCTCACACCGAGTGCTTGGATTTTATTCCATATTGATGTTGTATTATGATGGATTGTATAGTTTGGATTTTATTCTATATTGTTTTCGCATTTTGGTATATGATTGTGTTGTATATTTTTGTCATTTATTATGGATTTGGTTTGGATGTTGGATTTGATTATGTTTTCTTGTTGTGTCAAAATCGTACAGGTACGCATATTTGAGTCTTTGTATCTTTATTATTTGTCAGTGTATTTCACTGTGATTTATAGCTTGTGTGTACCAGCAGTTATTTGGGCCTTGTATTGGTATTGTTTTTTATATTGTCACAAGAGAGTACTGTCCGGTTGACGGACAAATATACTCTCGGGGCGTGACAACGATAGTTAGACTTACTATGTTATATAAAGTTGAATGTTGGGTTATAACTTAAACACACGAGTAAAAGATGAGAGTCACAAAGATTAGGATGTTATGATGAATGTGTGGATATACAATGATGAATAAAATAAGGAATGATAACATTAGAACAAAAGTTAGGTTTACATCTATTAAGAAAAAAACTCCGGGATACATTTAAGGTGATACATTTTAAGATGGCAACACCACTACCACATCAACAGCTTCATGACCATTACTATGATGACATAGTTGCATGTTACATGTCACTATTGTTTCTTTCGGTGTCCCATAACCCTATTTGATACAACACCTATGGCTCCATTCAAAAGAAAGGGTAATAGAAACCCCCTCTCCACTCTTTCTCTGTTCACGTGAGATTTTTTATTTATTACATTTATGGCGTGTTCTTTTGAAACTTACATTCACAATTCATTCATTTAATTGGAATTTATGTTGTCATCTCTTATTGATAATCCAAGTGTCTGGACTTTGCCCAATTAATTCTGGAAGTAGATGGTCTTTCTCCTGATACACTATCGGATAAATCCTAAGTATAATTTATTCATACTTAGAGGTTGACCTCCAAAATTGCATTGTCATCTCCTAATCTTTTATAAGGTTGTATTGGAAATAAATTTAAGAAAATCTTTGTGATTCACCAACAGAAGGATTTTAAAATTTTTTAGGTAAGTTAGTCGATGTTAAGACCTATGCACCCGCTAGAGGGGGGGTGAATAGCGATGTCGTCGCTTCGATGGAATTGATCGCGTGTTTGTCTACAACACGTTAGTACGCAGCAGAATATACAAAAATAAAATAGACAAACACACAATACACACAAAACAACCGATATAATGTGGTTCGGAACCTCAAGATTCCTACTCCACAGATTGAGCTCAAATGAGCTCTAGCGATGCAATCAACACTACTAATCAATAATACTCCTTCTCGACAACACGTCGGAATGGAGAAACCTCGTACAAGTGATTACCCTAAGTAATACAATGAACAACAAACATATACAAGTAAATACAACAAAAGAATGCATAAAACACTTTATAAAAATCTTTTGGAAGCTTGCTTGTTGATTGCCTTGGATTAGCCTTGAAGATCCTGATTTTCACCAGCAAATCGCTCCAAATAGCCTAAGAAATCGGTTGCCAAATCTCTCCCTTCGTGCTCCTTTTAAATCTGCAATTCGGGCTGGATTCCACCTAGCAGTCGACTGATCGAGACCATCAGTCAAATGATCCTGTAGCCGTTGTCTCACAACGGCATGAGCCACGTTGGATAAGTTTCAACAGATAAACCATCAGTCGACTGTCAAACCCTAACAGTTGACTCAGAAACATTCTGTCCCCGAAAACTCGACCATCAATCGACTGATCACAATATCAGTCGACTGCTCAGGCCAGCAGTCGACTGTTAGGCTATTTCCTGCAGTCGAACATCAGTCGACTCACATCAGTCGACTGATAATCATACCAGTCGACTGATAAACCTCATCCATGAGGTTTAACATCAAGTATAATGCCCTCATACTTGCTAGACCACCCATAGCTTAAACCTAAGCCTTCTAGCTACCTCCGTCAGCCTCACGCCTATCGGATCCCTCCAAGTCATCCATGACTTATTCATCCATATGCTAGTCTCCAGGTGTTTCCATCAGCTATTGTCATGCTAATGTGATCTACAACACCAAAGCACATTGGACTTACGCTGTCAAGACTCCGCTTGGACTTTATGCCGCTAACCATTGGACTTATACTGCCAAGACTCCACCCTTGGACTTTACGCCGCCAATATTACCCCTTGGACTTCCCTTGTCAACCCATGTTGGATTTTCCATTTGCCAAGACACAAGCTTGAACTTTCCTTTGCCAAGACCCATGCTTGGACTTTCCATGTCAAGTACCAATGACTTAGACTTTTCCCATGTCAATGGTCAAACCATCGTCAAACATCAAAATACCCCTCAAGTCAAACTCGAGTCCAGTCAATCATGACCCAAGTCGATTGTACCAACAATCTCCCCAAAACATTGTCAGACATCACTATCAAACATCAAAATATTACTCGAGTCAAACTCGAGTCCGGTCAATCGTGACCTGGGCCGATTGCACCAACAATCTCCCTCTTTTTGATGTTTGACAAAAACCAAACACCTTTGAGTTAGGCCACCTAACTCAAATCTCTTTACCAATTATCCCAAATTGGTAATCCCATAAATTCTCCCCCTTTTTGACATACATCAAAAAGGTTCTCCCCAAGGAGGTCAATGTCTCATATCCCAATAGGATCTTACAATCTCCCCCTTGGTCCAAGAACATTTAGGATGTCTTCACTCTTCCTAGTGATAAGTCTCATATCACTAAAGAGAGGCACTCCTATAAACTCTCCCAATTTCCAAATTGGGCATCTTACATTCTCCCATTAATTCTCCCCCTCATGAGGGAGAACACATCCATCATTCCATAATGGATAACCTCCCCCTACAGGCTTGCTCCCCCTTGACCATTGCACCAACAATATCCTTGGAGAGTCCCCAAGCCTATAGGAACGCTAAACCATCAAAATTAAGGTCAAAAGTTCAAACATGAACTTTCCCACACCTTAAAATTGATACATCACCCTAACAACTCTCCTAATCAAATATCCAATAGATTTTTACCCTTTCCAATGCTTTCCAAAGCATATCCTAAGGTTAGGAGCAGTTAAGGAACCCTAACATAGCTGAAACATGAGCTAAACATCCTTGTTTACCCAAAATCAACTCTGGCAGTCAACTCGATACGATCATTGTCTTATCCATCGATCATTGCCGCCATCAAGCGCAATCAACCGATATATAAAATCAAATATGAATTTTGGAAATTCATAAGTAATTATACATAATATGAAAAATCACGAAAATTCATATGTATAATACTTATGACAAATACAATGAGTGAAAAATATTTGAAAAATAATTTACCCACAAAATAGTGAAATTGATACAAAGTTCAAAAATGAGAAAAACTTCATAGTTTTGAGCTCACTTTATATCAACATCATCAATGGTGACTTCTATCAAAAGATAAACTACACCAAGGTTTCTCAAAATGATTTTGAAATAGTTTTAAAACCTTATATTGAACCATGGTCTATGGGCTTAATGCACATGACTTGTACATAAATTTTCCTCATGATTCATCCATGGTATAAAGGTGAGTTTAAGTTCATCTAAATGCAAAAACTATGCACCTTGAACTTAACTCATTTCCTAGCATCTCACATGTGTCTAAGGTGTATCAATACACACACATGTCAATTTGATGTGAAATGTAGGTTTTGTTCATCCTAATTTAAGGCCTCATACATTTTCTAAGACAACTCTACTTGATTTCCTTATACATGGGACTTCAAGTTATATCATAGTCCTTGAATCAATTTTATTAATGGATGAATGATCATGATATAAATGATAACATAAATAAGCATGGCCAATGATCATGATGTCATGGCATATGATTAAATTTAAATACACATGACATAAAATATAAACCCTAAGCATAATCATGACATTTATATGATTTAAATGAATGTGATGTCATGATACGGTATATAACAATCAAGACATGGCAAATAAAATATAAAGGTATATAATACCTAAATTTTAATATTAGTTGTCATTTGTTATTATTAAACCTATTTTGTGCTATATTACTACTAATCCCCCAAGTGTGCCAGAAACCCAAAATGACACACTATAACTTTAAGATCTAAATTGTGTCAATTTGATAAATTTATCAAACTTCTTAAATAATATTGGCACATCCTAAAATCTTTTAGGATTTAAATTCAAACCTATTTCCAAGGTATCCATAACCTTGAAAATGACCCAAAGTGTCACTTTTACCATGGTTAGGTTAACTACGCATTTAAAGTGTCACATTTAAAGTTGGCACACCCTAACCCATTTAACGTGAATTGATCACACTCCTAGGAACCCAAAATCTATTTGAGCTCCTTGGGTTTATTAGGTATTCCTTAGGGATAACTTCCCTAGATACCCTCCTAATGACCCTCCTAGGCTTAGAAGCCTTAGTCACTTGGGTCTTACCTAGGTTAATTCTAGGGGTAACTCCCCTTGTAACATTCTTAATGGCTTCCCTAGGTTTCCTTGAAACCTTAGTCACTAAGCACCTACCTTAGTCAACCTTAGAATGACTTCCCTATTGACCTTGGTTTTCCTAGACCTAGGTTGTGTTCCATAATTGAATGGAACACTATGATAGGTCTCCTTGGGCTTAGGTTTGTAACACAAACCTTTCTTGCCCTTGGGTGGACCTTGCTTCCTAGATCCTAGATTTTGACTCCTTGATCCTAGAGTTTGACCATTTGACCCTTGACTTTGACTTTGCATTTTTCTAAGGGTCTTTTCTAATTTCTTAAGTCTTGACCTCAAGACTTGATTTTCCAACTCTAGTTGCTCAAATTTTGTGGGTCCATTATTTCTTTGAGTATTTTTCCCTTTCCTAAGCATATGTCTAGAATTCTTGGAGTTAAAGTATAGATGGTCTTCAATTTTCCTAATACTTGTTTTAGGTAGAATATTTTTAGGGACATTAATCCTAAATTTCTCCTTATTTTTAAAATTAACATTTTTAGCTCCTAAGCAATAAAGTCTATTTTTACTAGTATGCTTTTCATGAGTAATGACAAGAGTACTAGAAACATGTTTTTTAATCCTAGAACTAGAAGGTGCATTAAAATATACCTTAGGATTTGCCTTAGAGGCTCCCCCTACATGTGATGCTCCCTCTTGAGTCTTCTTCCTCCTCCTAGGGCATTGACTCCTATAATGCCCTTTTTGTTGACATTTGAAGCAAATGATGTGCTCCTTGCTTTTAATTGTTGGGGGGCCGACATCCTTGACCTTTGGCACCAGTTGAGGCTTCTTGACCTTCTTTGAGCACTTGCTCTTATAGTGCCCGGCTTCCCTACACTCAAAGCAAATTATATGAATTTTATTTTTAATTAAATTACTTGAGTTACCTAGAGTGGTGGTGGAATGAAATGGTTCTTCATCTTCTTTTCGACCGAAGGTAGATGGTTTCTCTTGAGTTTGCTCCGGTGTGGGAATCCTCTCCTCCCCTTCAATCCTAGAGGTGGAGGTCTCCTCCAATTCTTCCTCTTCCTTGGACGTTGATGGCCTCTCAACCTCCAATTCTTCACACTCTTCTCTTGACTCGGATGTTGACTCCTCTTCGACTTATGAATCCGCACTTGTTTGTGAGGATGATGTGCTTGCTTCTTCGGTCTCCTCCGATTAAGTCGATGAGCATTCCTCTTCTTCCCCTTCTTCTTGGACCGGTGATGAACTTTCATGATACTTTGCCAATTTGCTCCATAGCTCCTTGGCATCCATATAATTACCTAACCTACAGACAATGTCATTAGGAATCAAATCAACTAAGAATTTTATTACCTTTGTGTTTTTCTCGAATTCTTGAATTTGTTCCTCGGTCCACTTCTTCATCTTGAGGAATCCTCCCTTTGGCTCTCTTGGATATTGGAATCCTTCCATCAATACGGCCCATTCCTCAAGATCCCTCATCATCAAGAAGTCTTCAATTCTTGACTTCCATTGGTTGAAGCTTTCTCGTCCATAGAAATTATATGGGACCGGAGTATTGATGTCCCATCCAACTTTTTCTTCAAATTCCATCTTCTTCCTCTAGTGGTGCTCTCTTGGTTGTTAATCCTTGAAGAGCGACCTAGCTCTGATACCACTTGTCAGGACCAATGCGCCTGCTAGAGGAGGGTGAATAGCGATGTCATTGCTTCGATGGAATTGATCGCGTGCTTGTCTACAATACGTTAGTACGCAGTAGAATATACAAAAATAAAATAGACAAACACATAATACACACAAAACAATAGATATAACGTGGTTCGGAACCTCAAGGTTCCTACTCCACGGATTGAGCTCAAATGAGCTCTAGCGATTCAATCGACACCACTAATCAATAATGCTCTTTCTCGACAATACATTGGGGGTGAAGAAACCTCGTACAAGTGATTACCCTAAGTAATACAATGAACAACAAGCATATACAAGTAAATACAATAAAAGAGTGCAAAGAACACTTTACAAATATCTTTTGGAAGCTTGCTTGTTGATTACCTTGGATTAGTTTTGAAGATCCTGATTTGCACTAGCAAATCGTTCCAAATCGCCCAAGAAATCGGTTGCCAAATCCCTCCCTTCGCGCTCCTTTTAAACCTGCAATTCGGATTGGATTCCATCTAGCAGTCGACTGATCCTGTAGTCGTTGTCTCATAAAGGCATGAGTCACGTTAGATAAGTTCCAACAGATAGACCATCGATCGGTGATCATGGTCATCGATCGGTGATCAGTCATCATCACTCGACTATCGAAACCCTAACGATCGGCTACATTCTGTCGGCTTCGACCATCGATCGGTGATCACAATATCGATCATTGCTCGACTGCGATCATTGCCGGGCCATTTCCTCTGATCGAGCATCGGATCGGTGATAATTATACCAGTCGACTGATAAACCTCATCCATGAGGTTTAACACCAAGTATGATGCCCTCATACTTGCTAGACCACCCATAGCCTAGACCTAAGCCTTCTAGCCACCTCCGTCAGTCTCACGCCTATCAGATCCCTCCAAGTCATCCATGACTTGTTCATCCATATGCTAGCCTCCAGGTGCTTCCATCAACTATTATCATGCTAATGTGGTTTACACCGCCAAGGCACATTGAACTTACGCTGCCAAGACCAAGACTCCGCTTGGACCTTACGCCGCCAACCATTGGACTTATGCTGTCAAGACTCCACCCTTGGATTTTACGCCGCCAATATCACCCCTTGGACTTCCCTTGCCAACCCATATTGGACTTTCCATTTGCCAAGACTCAAGCTTGGATTTTTCTTTGCCAAGACCCATGTTTGGATTTTCTATGTCTAAGTACCAATGACTTGGACTTTTCCCATGACAATGGTTAAACCATCGTCAAACATCAAAATACTCCTCGAGTCAAACTCGAGTCCGGTCAATCATGACCCGGGTCGATTGTACCAACAATCTCCCCAAAATATTGTCAGACATCACTGTCAAACATCAAAACACTATTCGAGTCAAACTCGAGTCCGGTCAATTGTGACCTGGGCCAATTGCACCAACAGTCGACTCTAAGTCTTGTTCACATAGGTCTTTCCTACTTGATTTTATTTGACATTTTTCTTGTCCATGATTAAATTAATATAGCATAATTATAAGATTAATTGAATATATTGTTTTCAAAGGGTAGATTTTAAAAAAATGGCATTGCTCGATAAAAGCAAGGTTAAAGATAAATTGCCCCCAGGGCAATGGCGCGTCGGTAAGAGCTTGGGGGGTCCCTGGAGCAAGCCATGGTTCGATCCCTGCCGGCTGCAGCTTGCGGAGAGAATTCCGCCGTTTTCCACTCGCTTGCGGGTTGCGGAGGCGGGTTCCCGTTTACCAGCGGGTTGGTGTGGGGTGCGGACCCTGATTGGCGTTAAACCCCTCACGGCGACTTGGTGGCGCGTCTTCCTGATTTACCCTTGTGGGCCGGTGGAGACTCTTCGGAGGCCGTGGGGCAGGGCCGGTTCGCCAAGTGGACTAGTCGGGCGAAGCTTGGATACCACTTGTAAATCAAAAAAAAAAGGTTAAAGATAAATTGTTGGAATCATTAAATGAATAAAATCTATTTAATAATTCAGTGTACTTGTTGCCTATTAAATAGTTGGATATTTGCTTCTTGTTATTCAATTACCTATTTGCTTTTGGTTATGCATTTTCATGAATATATATACATGTGTGATAGGCATGGTATGAATTATTTTTTGAAAATCACTGTACACTTACATGTGATACTTTGATTTTGCTTGGCCTTAAACTGTTAGTTGTTTATTTACTTTAGTTGTTTCTTTTAATATTTATATGATTTGGTGATTACCAAGTGATATATTATAAAAAGAGTATGCAAACCTAGGATAGTATCCTTAAAACGAACTATTGATGATAAACTAAAATGCATACTTAGCTATGTTAAATTAATAAAATAATGAATTAATTACTTATTTAGTATAGAACTTTGACCCTACACTCTAAAATGAGTTGCATGATTAGTTATACCAAATTAACAAGCTAACTAATGCATCACTTATCCAATAGAATTTTGGCTCCACATAATGTTGTTTGACTAGTTATATTGAATAAAAATGCAGATGCATACTTGTATCAAAAAGTCTTAGTGCCACGCTTAAAAATATCCGAGCCCTTTCGCATGTTTATAGGCTTCGATTGTTTTACATGAGATGCATCCTTCACTGAATGAATTACAGGTTGTTCTACCTCTCTATGTAAGTTGCATTTTTCATTTTCAAGTGAATTGCAGTCATTCACTCTCATATAAATGCATCTTTATTAGGTCGATTGTAAGCAACTCACCCTCTATTTTATGTTGTGCAGAGTGTTATATCTGAGAGATGTCCTAAGACAATCGTCTTATGATTGTAATATCTATTGGATAAATAAAGATTTACTATTTGAATGTGCATATTTAATATATGTGATTGAATCTTAAACTCATTTACTGAATGTTCACAATATGATTCATAGCATGAGAGAACTTGTGATTGAATCACAACTAGGGAGCATCTCTATATGTGTAAATATGAATGTATTGAAACATTCCATAGTCGATGAATTAAATCAATTCATGGTCTAACTAAGCAATTGTTCCTCTCTGATTGGAGACATTGAGATGTCGAGAGTTAAATGTAGATGCTAGTTATGACAACTAGTTCATTGGAGTAACCTGCTATGAGACTTTATATGGTTCTATGCATATATGTCAATGAAGATCTCATTGCAGCTTAAGTACGAGTTTCCTTCGACTAGAGGTATTCAAGTCACCGTGATCATGGAGACTTATACTTTAACGTCCTGAGCAAGCATCTCCTTGGAGGTGTGGCCCTGGGATGGTTTGGTATAAGTCGAAGTGTCAGAAGATGTTTGGATAGCTAACATAGGATTCACCGCTCCTTCCAAAGGAGATGAATACCCTATAGTCACTTGTCAGAATTGTTACTCGAAGTCTTTGGTCAGCATCGTATGTCAAGAGTATGGTACTCTTAAACACATGTTTGAGTAATTTGAATCCGCAGGACGAGAAAGTATTACTTGGGCTAGGTGTGACGTAGTCAGCCTAGTAGGGATAGACACATTGATCATGTCCTGAGCCAAGTGGGTATAAGACGAGTGAAAGGAACGAGGCACTACTCACAGTAGCTGCTGAAAGGTTCAGAAGCAATTTTGAGATTAACAGTTGATTTTTCAATTAATTGAAGATCATGATGTACTACTAGGTGTCACTAATAATCATTCTATAATTAATGGTTAATTATGAATGATCAACATAAACCGGGAACCTACAAGGTCCCATGTACTACGAGTTTGAGAATTGGATTCTCAAATTGAGAGAAACTGAATCTGGTTGAACCAGACGAAGGGCAAGTATGGAAAAATATTATTGGAATGGAAACGTGGATGGTGTTAGTGAAATCCCTAGAGTCAATTATGTGATGATTATTGTATGGACTTTGTTGTATCATATTCCTATTTATAAAGGCATTCTTTATGGTTATTATACTTACTTGTATTGGTGTCAAATAACTAAGTATAATAACGTCCTTGAGTAGAAGGTTCTTATCTATATCAATCGATTGATTGAATCGATAATGAGATGATATAGAGAACACTATTCTTAATCATTCTTAGTCAAGTATTAATATTCAGAGACAATGTTAATGCGAAGAGACTAGCATGTAAGTCAACTCGATGGCTTGATCTCACAAGTCATGGATATGAGATATCAAGTTGACATATGGGTATACATTGAAGAATGCATACTGAATGACTCGCTATGAGAAAGTATCATGGATTGTTATATACTTTCTCATATGACTATTAGTCCTTGGACCTGAAGTCACCATGGTTCCCTACATAAGGAGTTGCATATTTTGGCTTCGTCAAATGTCACCCGTAAATGGGTGGACTATAAAGGCAATTACTGGGTATGTAACAAATTATGCGGAGGGATGTGAGTGATGTAGATGGGATCTATCCCTCCTATATGACGGGACTGACATCATGATTCTTGATAGAGTGAGACTACTAAGTGCATGGTCATGCCCAAATGAGTCAATATGAGATATTGAACTCATTTGATTAGAGTGAGTCTACTTGGAGTTCAAGATATAGATTGTACAGAGGATGACACGGTCTATGTCTCAATTGGTCAATCTAGATGTTATGGATAGAGGGACATTGTCACATATTGTGAGAGTCACAATTAGTAGTCACAAAGGTGATGTTGGATCTCAACATTCTTGTAACTTGGGTAGCAATGATGTGTTGCTAGATACCGCTAATTGCTTATGTTTCTAAATCGGTTCAGGAGCATTGTCAATGTTACAAGAACCTATAGGGTCACACACAAAGGGCAATTAGATGGAGATTAGGTTCATATGATGGACCATGAGGATTAGGTTTATGTGATGAACCAAATTGGATTAAGAGTAATCCAAATTAGACTAATTGAGTTTGACTCAATTTGATTCAAATGTTAAATGAGTCTAATTTAGATTTGATTCATTGAGTCAATTTAAACTAATGAGTAGAGATTCATTAAATTAAATTGACTTTAATCAAATGGTTGGATTTGATCAACCATGGGAGATAAGAGGTCAAGTTTGACTTGACTTGAGAGGGAAAATGAATGGTCAAGTTTGACTTAACCAAATGCCACGTCATGATGACTTGGCACGGGGCCGGCCAATGATGATGTTCCACATTATCATGGACAAATCATGGGGTGCCAACTCATGAGGAAGACCAAGAGTCCTGGCTCTTGGTATTACATGGTTTAAACCTCCATGAAGTGGCCGGCCACATTAAGGCTACGTTTGGTAGGACGTAATGTAATCTAAGTTGTAATGTAATTCAAGTTGTAATGGAATGCAATGTAATCTTAATTACATTACTATGTTTGGATACAAATTGTATGTAATCTTGGATTACAAAGGTTATTACATTTTTTTTGTTTGGTGTCCATTACAAAGGCGATAGGAATGAATCGACAACGATGACGTAGACAACGACGACGATGATGACGGCCAACCGATCGGCCCGAGTCGGTAACAGCCGACAAACGGCCCGGCTATGACAAGTCGTCGGTCGATCACCAAATCACCGGTCGGATCGCCGTCGTGCGATCGACCCGTGCCGTCGATCGGTCGATCACCATCGATCCGCCGTCGATCGTCGATGGCCGTGCCGCCGTCGATCAGCCGGATATACCGATCGCCGGTCGTCGGTCATCGGTCGTCGATCGGCCGCCGTCGGTCGTCGGCCGCCGTCAATCGTCGGCCGACCACCGCCGATCGTCGGCGCGGCGATATCGATCGTCGTCGGCCGACCCATCGATCACCGTCGATCGCGTGCGTGATCGGCGCCGTCGGTTGTCGCCGCCGATCGTCGGCTCGTCGATCGTCGTCGTCGGCCGTCGTCATTTGCATGCATGCAATAAATCACATTTGCATGCATGCAAATGTAATTTATTGCATGCAAATGGGAAGCTTGTAATGTAATCTGGATTACATAGATTTTGCTTTGTAATCCAGATTACAAAACTTTAGTGTCTTTTGTAATCCAGATTATATTACATTACAATTCTAAGACAGTAACAAACAAAGGAATCTGCCTTGTAATGTAATCTGGATTACATTACAAGGCAGATTACGGTATATCAAACGCAGCCTAAAGAGCATTAGTGAGTGGGAATTAATGAGATCATCTTCTTCCTCCTTTCCTCTCCTCTCAAGTTCTCTCCCTCATCCTTCTTGTCATGGACTTCTAAGAGTGCTAGCACACTCTAAGTTGTCTTCTCCGTCTATTGTTCGTGTGGATACTTGTAAAGGAGTGTGCACTTGACACTCTTCGAGATCCGGCAAAGCGTTTGGACGGGCGGGATACGCGAAGGGCGTCGCTACAAGGGTAATGCTCTTATCATGTAGATCTAAGGTAGATCTAAGTTTTCTTGACACGTACATGAATTCATGTTTTTGTTAATCTTCGCACGGATCCGTGGCCGACTTCCAAGGTTTCCGCAACGCAAAAAGAGGTTTTTGCGGCTCGGATAGTCCAACAGTGGTATCAGAATCACGTGCGAAGCATGTACGTATTTAGTTTTGTAATTTTTTATATTAAATACGTATTTAGTTTCCGTAATTTTCCTAATTTTATAGATTTTGTGAGTATTTTTCTCGTAGAGACGAAGCAACAAGTGTTTGGACACTTGTAGGCTTCAACCACCGAGAAAAACTCTCCGAAACAGCAAAGTCTCGCTTTAGTCTTTTAGGACAGCGACTTAAGGCACTGTAAGATCAAGATGGGACACTCGCAAGATTCATTTTGCGAGAAGGGGTGCTGCCCCTAACCCCGGAAGGAGCATTGTCCTGCGATCACGTCCGAAAATCGCTTAGTGGGACCGTTGCGGAGAGGTGACTCATAAAATTGGAAAAAAAAAGATAAAAAAATTATAGAAATTTATGTAAAATACATAATTTAGAATTATGTATTATACTGTGATGGTCATGACCCAAGAACCCCAATGTGATCGGATAAAATGTGTTGTAATTCATAATACGGCTTACGTGCTATTTTTGTATTGTGCATGTTGTATATGGTATGCGACCTGCGCGTCGTGCCTTTCCTTTTAATATTTCTGTTGTAAATAGTTTTTAGACTCGAATGTAACTCGAGTTTCATATTTGTAATGTACAAAATGAAGCGGTGGAAGGTCCACTAGTAAACGGAGTTACGACGAGGGTGCCGACGACACATGGCGGTCGAAGGAGACGCTTGGAGAAGCCACTAACCCTAGGTTGACTGTCCGATCTTCTCATTGGCTTGAGAAGATCGTAGTAGGGTCATGACCTCATCACAATTTAATTATTATATATATATATTTATTTTGCTTGTATGTATGTGATGCATGCTAGTATATTTTGCTTGTATGTATATGATGCATGCTAGTACATTTTGCTTGTATGTATGTGATGCATGCTAGTGTAGGGTAATTAAAGCCTTAATGCGTATGTGATACACATTCACGATTAGATTAGATCTTAATTGAATCAACTCGAAATGCCTACCAAGTTTTGATACTCATCACTACCTCGATCATTTGTAGTTGTTGAATCTGCCAAAGCAGAGCAATGCATATTATCTTGGTAGGGTGCGGAGGGACAATCTTGGTCCCGCCTATCACAGCTTGGGTGAGAATAAACTCAATTAGATTGAGTGAAACTAGTTAACTCAATTGGATCGAGTAAAACTATAGGCATATTCCAACGGTTAGAAAGATAGGATAATATCACATTTACACTAAATTTTAGGCGATTTAGCCAAAGCTAACTCAAGCTCTTTTGTAAATGTGGATCTTGATCCTATAAACAAGAGTTGCATAGAGATGTAATCGGTAATTTGTTACCTACCGATCATACTAAGTCTTAGACGATTTAGCCAAAGTTAACTCAAGACGTAGTATGATGTGGATCTTATCCCGCTAGAATTATAGTTAGTTTGTATGAATCTAGTAGTGTGGTTTAACCACATTCATGACTCAATTCTATAAAAGTCCTATAATTCAGTGGGAGCATTATTTGATTAAAGGTCTAATTAAATGATAAATGGAATATGATATTTACTTTCTGCATTATTTATGTTGTAGATTGCCATGTCGTCAAACACGAGCACTCTCTCCTGCGTTACGTCGCCAGAAGGACAAGCTCGATGGAGCTAATTTCTTGGGTGATGCAGGAATCGAGAATTGTTCTCACTCGAAAGAAAGCTGTATGTCTGGAGTAGCCCATTCAGGAAGCACCTCACCTTGCGCCTCGCGTGACCGAGATGCTTACAAGAAGCATCAAGATGATGCATTAGATGTGTCATGCCTCATGCTCGCGACCATGAACTCTGAGCTTCAGAAGCAACACGAGTTCATGAATGTTTTTGATATGGTTAAACATCTTTGTCAACTGTATCGAGGACAAACAAGGCACGAGAGATACAAGATCTCCAAGGCACTGTTTCAGTGCAAGATGCAAGATGAGACTCCCGAAGATCCATATGTACTCAAGATGATTTGGTACATAGAGAACCTACAGAGGTTGGGATTCCCACTTGGCCAAGAACTGGCCAATGACTTGATCTTGTAATCTTTGCCAGAAAGCTACAATCAATTTGTCATGAATTACAACATGAATGAAATTGATAAGCCACTGCCTGAGATGCTTAGCATGTTGAGAATTGCTTAGCTCAACCTTAAGAAGGGAAAACCCGACTCTATTTTGATGGTGCAAAAGAAGAAAGACAAGGGCAAGCCTAAAGGTAAGGGAAAGTCTCAAGCCAAGGGCAAAGGCAAGACACTGAAACCGAAAGGAGGGGTGGCCAAAGAAGGGACTTGCTTCCACTGTAAGGAAGCTGGATACTGGAAGCGTAACTGCAAAGCATACCTGGAAGATTTTAAGAAGAAGAGAAGTGAGACTTCTACTTCAGGTATATATGTATTGAAGTCAATCTATCTATTTCTTCATCATGGGTATTTGATACCGAATGTGCTTCTCACATTTGTACTAATGTGCAGGCGCTGAGAAATAGCAGGGCATTGACAAAGGGCGAGGTAGACCTACGAGTAGGCAATGGAGCAAGAGTTGTTGTTGTTGCTGTAGGAACTTATTTTCTATCTCTGTCTTCTGGGCTTGTATTAGAATTAGATGAATGTTGTTATGTGTCTGCTCTGACTAAGAACATAATTTCAATTTCTTGTTTAGACAAGAAAGACTTTTCATTTATAATAAAGAACAAATGTTGTTCAGTTTATTTAAATGATATGTTCTATTGTAGTGCACCTCTGATGAACGGACTCTACATTCTAGACTTAGAGAACCTCATCTATAACATAAGTACCAAAAGGTTCAAGTCAAATGAGTTGAACCAAACATATCTCTGCCATTGTCGCTTAGGTCATATAAATGAGAGTCGCTTATCCCAGCTCCATAAGGATGGGTTGCTGGACTCATTTGATTTTGAATCATATGAGACATGCGAGTCTTGCCTTCTAGGCAAGATGACCAAGACTCTCTTTAGTGGATACAGCGAGAGAGCAACAGACTTGTTAGGACTTATACATGGTGATGTATGTGGCCCTTTCAATGTTGCTGCTAGAGGTGGTTATAGGTACTTCATTACATTTATTGATGACTTCAATAGATATGATTATGTGTATCTGATGACACATAAGTCAGAATCCTTTGAAAAGTTCAAAGAATTCAAGAATAAAGTACAAAACCAACTTGGCAAGAGTATTAAGAGACTTCGATCAGATCGAGGTGGTGAATACCTTAGCCATTAGTTTCGTGACTATCTAACTGAGTGTGGGATTCTATCCCAACGCACTCCTCCTGGAACACCACAGTGGAATAGTGTATCCGAAAGAAGGAATCGTACCCTATTAGATATGATATGATCTATGATGAGTCACACAGATCTTCCTATATCCTTTTGGGAATATGCTCTAGACACAGCAGCCTTCACTCTTAACCGTGTTCCATCCAAAACTATGATAAAGACATCATATACGATATGGACAGGGAAAAATCCCAAGATGTCTTTTATGAGGATTTGGGGTTGTGAGGCTTACGTTCGACGTCAAATCTCAGACAAACTGGGATCCAAATCCGATAAGTGTTATTTTGTTGGATATACCAAGGAAACGAAGGGATATTACTTCTACATTCTCAGTCAGCACAAAGTGTTTGTGGCAAAGATTGGGGTATTTCTAGAAAGGGATTTTGTTTCTAGAAAAACTAGTGAAAGTATGTTCGATCTTGAAGAAATTCAAGATATGAACCATAGCACTGAAGTCGAGATGGAGGTTGAACAGAAACCACAAAGTGTTGTAGATGACGAGATTGTTGCACAAAGAGTTGTGGAACAACAACCTGTTCAGGTAGACCTACCTCTTCGCAGGTCTGATAGGGTACGTCGTCAGCCTGAGAGATACTCATTTCTCTTGTCTGACCATGATGACGTTATACTCATCGAGAATGAGCCTACCTCCTATCAGGAAGCTATGATGAGCCCAGATTCTGAGAAATTGTTAGAGGTCATGAGATCCGAGATGAAATCCATGTACACCAACCAAGTATGGACTTTGGTTGATCCACTTGAAGGCGTCAAGCCCATTGGGTGTAAGTGGGTGTTTAAGAGAAAGACTAGCATGGATGGACTTATGCATACCTATAAGGGCCAATTGGTAGCTAAAGGTTTCAAGCAAATTCATGGTATTGACTATGATGAAACCTTTTCTCCAGTAGCGATGTTTAAGTCCATTCGGATCATACTTGCTATTGCACCGTACCACGATTATGAGATCTGACAGATGGATGTCAAACCGCGTTTCTGAATGGAAACTTACTCGAGGATGTGTACATGACACAGCCTGAGGATTTTATAGATCCACAACATACTGCAAAGTATGTAAGCTGCAAAGGTCCATTTATGGGCTAAAGCAAGCTTCTCGGAGCTGGAATCTTCGATTCGATGATGCGATCAAATAGTTTGGTTTCATCAAGAATGAAGATGAACTCTGTGTCTACAAGAGGGTTAATAGGAACACAGTTGTCTTCTTTGTATTGTATGTGGATGACATACTACTCATTGGGAATAACATTCCTTCGCTACAGTCTGTGAAGACTTGGCTGGGGAAGTATTTCTCAATGAAGGACTTAGGTGAAGCAGTCTGTATTCTAGGCATCAAGATCTATAGAGATAGATCTAAGAGATTGCTTGGCCTAAGTCAGAGTACATATATTGATACGGTATTACTACTGTCATGCAGAATTCCAAGAAGGAACTTCTACTGATGTCACATGGTGTAAGTCTTTCGAAGACTCAAAGTTCCTCTTCTAGAGAGGAGAGAGACTGCATGGACAAGATCTCTTATTCATCTGCCATAGGATCTATCATGTACGTCATGCTATGTACTCGTCCTGATGTCTCGTATGCTTTGAGCATGACGAGTAGATATCAGTCAGATCCAGGTGAGCGTCACTGGATTACAATCAAGAATATTCTTAAGTACTTGAGAAAATCTAAAGAATATTTCTTGATATTTGGAGGCGATGAGGAGCTAGCTGTAAAGGGTTATAGCGATGCCAGCTTCCAAACTGACCAGGATGATTATAGATCGCAGTCAAGGTTCGTGTTTTGCTTGAATGGTGGTGCAGTGAGCTGGAAGAGTTCGAAGCAGGACACAGTTGTTGATTCTACAACAGAGACCGAGTATATTGCTGCATCAGAGGCAGCAAAGGAGGCAGTTTGGATCCGTAAGTTCATTACTAAGCTTGGGGTGGTTCCTAGCATAGCAGATCATATAGAGCTCTATTGTGACAACAATAGAGCGATTGCGCAGGCTAAGGAACCCGCTCACACCAGCGGACCAAACACATACTACGGCGCTTCCATCTCATTCGAGAGATTATCGATGGAGGAGATGTGAAGATTTGCAGAGTACCCACAGAGGCTAACGTCGCAGATCCCTTGACCAAGGCTTTGGCACAGAAAAAGCATAATAGTCACACTAGGTCATTAGGTATTAGATACTACAGTGATTGGCACTAGTACTAGTGGGAGATTGTTAGTGAAAGCCCTAGAGACAATCATGTGATGATTGTTGTATGGACTTTGTTGTATCATATTCCTATTTATAAAGGCATTTCTTTATGATTATTATACTTACTTGTATTGGTGCCAAATAACTAAGTATAATAACGTCCTTGAGTAGAAGGTTCTTATCTATATTAATCGATTGGTTGAATCGATAATGAGATGATATAGAGAACACTACTCTTAATCATTCTTAGTCAAGTATTAATATTCATAGACAATGTTAATGCGAAGAGACTAGCAAGTAGGTCAACTCGATGGCTTGATCTCACAAGTCATGGATATGAGATATCAAGTTGACATATGGGTATACATTGAAGAATGTATACTGAATGACCCGCCATGAGAAAGTATCATGGATTGTTATATGAGTGTCATATACTTTCTCATGTGACTATTAGTATGGCTATTAGTCCTTGGACCTGAAGTCACCATGGTTCCCTACATAAGGAGTTGCATACTTTGGCTTCGTCAAACGTCACCCGTAAATGGGTGGCCTATAAAAGTGATTACTGGGTATGTAACAAATTATGCGGAGGGATGTGAGTGATGTAGATGAGATCTCTCCCTTCTATATGACGGGACTGACATCATGATTCTTGATAGAGTGAGACCACTAAGTGAATGGTCATGCCTAAATGAGTCAATATGAGATATTGAGCTCATTTGATTAGAGTGAGTCTACTTGGAGTTCAAGATATAAATTGTATAGAGGATGACACGGTCTACGTTTCAATTGGTCAATCTAGATATCATGGATAGAGGGACATTGTCACATATTGTGAGAGTCACAATTAGTAGTCACAAAGGTGATGTTGGATCTCAACATTCTTGTAACTTGGGTAGCAATGATGTGTTGCTAGATACCACTCATTGCTTATGTTTCTAAATCGGTTTAGGAGCATTGTCAACGTTACAAGAACCTATAGGGTCACACACAAAGAGCAATTAGATGGAGATTAGGTTCATATGATGAACCATGAGGATTAGGTTCATGTGATGAACCAAATTGGATTAAGAGTAATCCAAATTAGACTAATTGAGTTGGACTCAATTTGATTCAAATATTGAATGAGTCTAATTTAGATTTGATTCATTAAGTCAATTTAAACTAATGAATAGAGATTCATTAAATTAAATTGACTTGAATCAAATGGTTGGATTTGATCAACCATAGGAGATAAGAGGTCAAGTTTAACTTGACTTGAGAGGGAAGATGAATGGTCAAGTTTGACTTGACAAAATACCACGTCATGATGAATTGGCATAGTGTCGGTCAATGATGATGTTCCACTTCTAAGTTGTCTTCTCCACCTATTGTTCGTGTGGATACTTGTAGAGGAGTGTGCACTTGACACTCTTCGAGATCTGGCAAAGCGTTTGGACGAGTGGGATACGCGAAGGGCGTCGCTACAAGGGTAACGCTCTTATCATGTAGATCTAAGGTAGATCTAAGTTTTCTTGACACGTACATAAATTCAAGTTTTTGTTAATCTTCGCACGGATCCATAGCCGACTTCCGAGGTTTCCGCAACGCAAAAAGTGGTTTTTACGGCTCGGATAGTCCAACAAATGGGTCACGTCTAATGAAGGCTAGTTGAACCTGTTTTGGTTTAATTCTAAACCAAATTGGTTTGGTTTAAATTAAAAGTGGTTTGATTATTGAACAAAGCAGTTTGGTTATGAACCAAACTTAAGGCTATTGGTATGAATTGTAGGTTACCTAACCTCTTCCTCTCCTCTCCCTTCTTGTTGTCGTCCATGCAAGAAGCTGTCCACAAACTGCAGCCCAACCAAAAGTTGTCGCCGCCGCATCCCTTACCGCCAGCAGCCCCCATCGGCCTACCTATCTCCGACAATACCTCCTCCGGCAAGTTCCTTGCTGATAGCACCGATTGTCGCGGGCTAAAGAAATCGGACAATGGTGTTTTCCCACTAGATAGTAGCCTTGTGAAGGCGACTTGTTGACGCTTTGTGTTGTTGCATTGCTTCGGCTACCGGACACGAACCGAGCCCTTGATCCCTCTCTGGGATCGGGTTGTCACCTACCTTCAGCTAGTACCAAAGCGGAGACACAACTCGGGCTTTAGAAGTCATCTTGACGAAGGCTCAGCGTGGACACGAGTAGAGGCAAACTCCGTTGAGTTTGCAAGTTGATATCATTTCCGCTTCATGTCATTTGACAGGTATACCCAGAATAAATGTTATTCTTTCGTAAAATTTTATTTTATGGATATGCCCGCATGTGTTGTATCTTGTATATTTGGATGTCTGTGTTGTAATAAATTAGAAATTTATTATACATTATTTCCGCTTTGCATGTTTTTGAAACGCATTCGAACACACATCCGCATCGGACTCCCCAACAGTGGCATTAGAGCCACCGTGCTTTGACATAATCGTAAAAAGGGTTTACGAGTTGTAGTTGGTCATATATATTAATTTCTGAAATTTTCCTATTTTATTAAGAATTTTTATTTTTGGAAAGTTTCTAATTTATTAGGAAATTCTAATTTTCGAAAATTTCTGAAATAATTTGAAATTTTTCATTTTGAAAATATTCTGTAAAATAATTTAGAAAATTTCAATTTGGAAAGATTCTAAATTTATTAAGAAAATTCCATTTTTGAAAAGTTTTATAATTAGTTAGAAAATTCCATTGTCCTGGTCGGTGACAATGATCACACCAAGGACGTCCTTTGCCACCCTTACGAGGTGGAGGTATGTTATTATTTCGAGAGACCAAAGCTGAAGAGTCAATATGAACGAAAGATGACAATGTCAAGACTTTGGCAAGGACACGAAGGAGACTCACCTAGGTAGAGTCCATGGTGGCCTCTATGAGGTTGCCCAGGATCTGATCACGAATATGAGAGTAATCTGTAGACAGGCTATACAAAGCCAGAGACATAAAAAATTTCTTCCGATTTTCAAACTCTGCAACAGGAGTGGTCGCAGGTGGGAGCAGGTCATTGAACTCACACAAAAGGCTAGAGACTGATCCCAAATAAGTTGACATAGAATCCTTGATCTGATGGGCACTAAGGATGTTCATGAGGTCTTCACAAACTTGATAGAGCCGCCGATAAGTATTTGTAAAATGTTATTAAGCCTGTGTCCAAACATCCTTGCAAGTCTTGTGAGTGCAGAAGACATCCCTAAGAGATGGACGGATGGTGGCTCGGATAATGCAACACAATTGAGCATCAATCTTTTTCCACAAAGGACGATCGGCAACTTGAATATCCTCTTCAATTTGGGTGAGATGTGTCTCATAACTATGTCCAACAAGCCAAAACTCAATGTGAGAGGCCCAAGATGAGTAGTTCTTACCATCCAATAACTCAGACGAGAGCGGTGTCGTGACGTGATTGGTAAAAATTTGGAAATATGACTTCGAAGTGCCAGAGGTAGCCATGACGGATGAAACAGGTGTTGATCAGATGGAGAAGATGAGGGATGGACGGTCCCGGCCAAGTGTCGAGGAAGATCGCCACCACAACCGATGCGGCACTCAAGAGTTCGGGACGGTGATCGGGAGTTGTAGCGCGCTTAACGCGCTGGAGGCGATGGTCGACACAGCAAGGCAGAGGTTCACTGCGGACCTTGGCTACGAGTGACCCAACCACTTGTGACCTCGAGCACCCTCAATCTGGCGGTTAGCGTATGCCCTATTGAAACAAGCGCTGCCTGTTCCAAAATCGGCCGCTCTCTTCCTCTTTTCAAAAGAGGGTATCGAGGGTGTCCTTGAAGGCAGCAGAGCAAATCGAAAAACCCTTTGGAGGCGCCAGAGCAGGAGGATGGTCTCCTGAAATGAGCAAAGGCAGCATACCGGAGGTGAGGCACGCCTAGGTCGATCACACAGTAGCCGCCAAGATCGACCAAGCCACGCGAGCAAAGACTACGGCAAAGTGCAAAGTGACGCAGGAGAGAGGTCGCAACGAGGAGGGAAACCGCGAGGAAGGCGGTCGCGACGGGGAGGCCGCGAAGCGGGAGACCGCGAGCGCGAAGGAGGCCGCAGGGAAGGAGGCCGCTATGAGGAGGGAGGTCGCATCCGCAAGGAAGGAGGCCACGACAAGGAGGGAAGTCGCGATGAGGAGGGAGACAGCAAGGTGGGCCACGAGGAAGAAAGAAGTCGCGGAAAGAGGCGGAGGCGGCGCTGAAACGGTCATGCAGCAGTGGAGGAAAAAAGGCGAAACCTAATCTGATACCATGTTATTTCATAAAAAAGAGAACTACAACTATTACATGAAAGAAACCCTATTTATAGGCAAAGTTAGGGCATATTCTTAAGGAATAAATCAAATTCTATCCTAGGAGATAAATTAAGAAATAATTATCCTTAACCATATTTAGAGATAACAAATTATCCCTAACAATATTCTAACAGGTATCAATGCAATGTCGCAGGGATGTCTAGATCCTACTGGACAAACTCTGCCTAGCCTGACACCCCCTGTGTAGCGGCAGGAAGTTGGTGGACAACCTACCTTCTGTTCCTGGTGATTTCCTTGCCAAATATGGAAATGGCAGGGCTGCAGCGATGCAGGCAGGGCCTGAAGATGCCCAGAATGGAAAAATATGACCTACAACCTTGAACCACCCCTACCAACTCCTTTGTCTGTAGTGGTAGGGAAGAAAATTCTCCTTGCACAACTCAGTCTTATTCAACTCAAATGATCACCAGAGTTGCGCCCAAAAGCTCTCTGGCAGTGGGTTTTCTGACCCCAACACCTCTACGCATCCATGCTTCAAGCACACTCGCCCGATCTTGCATTGCACATTACCTACCCCTTTGCCTGGCCTGCACTCGCCTACCATCAATGCCCACACACAGGCCACACAAGCACTGCCCATCTTGCCGAGCACATTTTGTCCACTAGCACATATATGTAGGCGACACACTCATTGGCCGACCTACTATGCGCACGCCTTCCACCAATGCTCACACACCGACGACACACAAACTGGTCAGTGCTCATCCTGCTCAGGCCTCACATAGAGGCTAACACCCACCCTTGCTCAGACCACATACCACACTCTGTCCACCCACACCCAGGTTGTCGACTGATCTCTAATTGAGAGCTCTGCTCCTTAGCTCCACCTTTTGCCATCCTGCTACCTCACTATAAGAGACGACAACAGCAGCATAGCTAGAACTCCAGCGAAGACCAACCCTTCATATATCCTTTAATGGATAGATTGCACATCGTTCTGTTAGTTATATATGAGAGATGTCTTAAGACAATCACCTTATAGTTGTATCATTTATTTGATAAATGAAGATTCCCTATTTGAGTATATATGTTATCATGTATTTGATTGGATCTTAAACTCATTTAGTGAATATCCGCAATACGATTAATAACATGAGAGAATTTGTGATTAGATCACAACTAGTGAGTATCTCTACATGTGTAATTATGATGTATTAGAATTATCCCTAGTCGATGAATTGATGTATTCGGACACCATCAATTCTGTTGAGACTAGCACGAGTTATACTCTTTAGTTTATCCAAGCAGCTGTTTCTCACTGGTTGGAGACATTGGGATGTCCGGAGTTAACCGTGGATGCTAGTTATGGTAACTAGTTCATTGGAGTGACTAGCTGTAAAACTACATATGGTTCTCTGCATATATGGATATGTCAATGAAGTTCTTACTGCAGTTTAAGTGCGATATTCCTTCGACTTGCGGTATTCAAATCATCTTAGTCATGAAGACTTATGCTTTGACATATTAAGCAAGCATCTCCAAAGAGATGTGGATCCGGGATGATTGGGTATAAGTCAAAGTGGTCGAAGGTGTTTGAAAAGCCTACAAAGGATTCACCACTCCTTGCGAGGAGATGTATACCCTATGGCCTCTCGTCGGATTGTTACTAAAGTCTTTAGCCAAAGAATTACATATTTAGAGTATGGAATTCTTGGATACATATGTAGTAACTAGAATCCGGAGGACAAGGAAGTAATACTTAGGCTAGGTGTAACGTAGTCAACTTAGTGGGGACTGCCACATAGACCATATCCTGAACCAAGTGGGTATAAGATGAGTGAAGGGAACGGGGCACGACTCACTGTAGCTGCTGAAAGGTTTCAAAAGTTGTTCTGGGATTAACCGTTGATTTTCCAGTTAATTGGGTATTATGATGTACTACTAAGTGTCACTCATGATCATTCTATAATTAATGGTTAATTATAGACGACCAATATAAATCGAGAACTTATTTAGTCACACGCACTACGAGTGTTATCCGAAAGATTTAAAACGAGTTTGAGAATGAGATTCTCAGATCGAGAGAGACTTGGTTTGGTTGGACCAAACATAGAGCGAGTATGAAATTGTTTCAATCGCATCGGAAGCATGGATGGACCGAGTCTTATAAAGACATGATGGATGAACCAAATCGGTTTGATTCTAATCCAATTGTAGAAAATAAACCAAAGTGGTTTGATTTGTTTTAAACGAATGAACCAAAATTGGTTCGGTTCATTTTAACTTAAAATAGACCAACGCGGTTTGGTTTATTTTAACTTAAGATAATGGAGCGGGTTAACGGATTTTGGTTGTGAACCAATAACCCTTTGAGAAAAGGTTTTCGAGAAAAGGCTTTAGAGAAAAGGTCCGAGAAAAAGTCTCTTACTGGATAAGAGATACGATCTCTATAAATAACGGAGTTTGTTGGTTCGATCGACTTAGGTTTTTGGAAACCCTAGCCGTTTTTCTCTCTTTGCTCCTTGCCGCCCAAGTTATTGTGTCGCCCAACCCATTGGTGCCGCCCAAATTGTTGTGTCGCCACCTTCTCCTTGTCGTCAGCCAACCACCAGCCATCGGCAGCCTTTCGGCCATCCTCAGTCACCGGCCAACCTTCCTTGGCCGTCGGCGACCACGAAGCAGTCGACCACTTGTTTGGCCGACCACCTCCTCCACCAAGCTGCCCTCTTGGACAGCTTGTGTCCTTTGTGACGAGAATGTCGTTTAGTCGGCGTTTGGAACTCTGGCAGCGACCTCCTTGTCGAGGATTGGATCTCCGACAATCCTCTTTGGTGGAGGATCGAAGTTTTGTCAATCGGTTGACGAAAACCGCTATCGATAAGTGAGTTTACGAAACTCGATTTTAGATTCGAATTGGATTCGAACTGTGATCGTCTCTCGGATCACAACGTCTTCGATACGAGACTAGTATCTCGTGTGAAGATGGGGCTCGTTGTTTGTTGAAGCTATCCTGACGATACTCGACGTGGATACGGATAGAAGCGAAACTTACGAGGGTCGCTAAGGTTGATGTCATTTCTGCTTCACATAATCCGTCAGGTATACCTAGAGTAGTTTTCTTTTATTGCAAAATTTGAAATGACGATTATGTCTACACTTGTTGTATCCTGTATGTGTGTGGTGTGTGTATTGTAATAAGTTAGTTGTTACTTGTTTTTGCTTCCCCTATGTACATGTTTACAAAACATATTCGAACACACACCCACGTCGGTGTCAGGGAAACCCAAAAGTGGTATCATAGCCCGACTGTGTTCCGATATAATCGTAAAATTGTTTTGCGATAGTCATAATTGTATTTTTGGAAATTTTCTATTTTTGAAAAGTTTAGAAATAATTATGGAAATTTTAATTAATAAAGAAATTCAAATTGGAAATTTTCTAATGTGATTAGGAAATTACAATTTAGGAAATTTGTTTCCTAAATTAAATTTGAATTTCCTTAATTAATATTTTTCATAAATAAAATGTGTAATTAGATTTGAAAATTCATTTCCTGATTTAATCAAGATTTGATTTGAGAAATCAAATCTCAAATATATTCTATTTCCAAAATTAGTTATGACAAATAAGAAAATTATTTGTACATGTCATAATTGTATGTCATGTAATAATTACATTAGATGCATCTCATTATGTCATGCATGTCATGACATGTAGATGTATGTCATGTGTGTCATGCTATATAGATAATAATTATTTGCATGCAAAGAGGATGAGACATTAAAACTCTTACACAATATAAAAGCCTACACCTTCCATTAATATTGTTAGAATCAGAGTTCCGTTTCTTGTTTGGGTTGTTGGACTCTCTCCAAGCCCGGCTCGAACCTGAACATGTTCAAACCATTGAAATAGTTTATTACTAATATGAAAAGAGTTAGAGGTCAATCGTTAGTTTGGGTTGTTAGACTCTCTCCAAGCCTGGCTAATTGGTTGAATGTGCTCTAACCATATTAAAACTATTTCGCGATTAATGAGTCAACTTTAACTTGGAGCATCGGTTTGTTGGACTCTCTCTAAGGTCGATGTGAAAGGAGGTGAAGTTGGGTGCTATGCATATGATGCATACTTATTAATGTGTTAACAACCCAATGTATGTGTGAACATTCAATTAGTTGATAGCATATTGTGATAGTTGCATATATGTGATATACAATTGGTATACTTTGTCGGTGCAATCAGTCCAGGTCCCGATTGACCAGACTCGAGTTTGACTCGAATAGTGTTTTGATGTTTGACATTAATGTTTTGACAATGTGTTGGAGAGATTGTTGGTGCAATCGACTCAGGTCATGTTTTGATTTTTGATGTTTGACGATGGTTTGACCATTGTCATAGGAGAAGTCCAAGTCTTGTGTACTTGGCATGAAAAGTTCAAGCATGAGTCTTGGCATGGAAAGTCTAACATGGGTTGGCAAGGAAAGTCCAAGCATGGGTCTTGGCAAGGGAAAGTCCAAGCATCGGTCTTGGCATGGAAAGTCCAACATAGGTTGGCAAGGAAAAGTCCAAGCTTGAATCTTGGCAATTGAGAAGTCCAAGGGGAATATTAGCGGCGTAAAGTCCAAGGGTGGAGTCTTGGCAGTATAAGTCCAATGGTTGGCGGCATAAAGTCCAAGCGGAGTCTTAGCAGCGTAAGTCTAATGTGCCTTGGCGGTGTAGACCACATTAGCATGACAATAGATGATGGAAGCACTTGAAGGCTAGCGTATGGATGAACAAGTCATGGATGACTTGGAGGGATCTGATAGGCGTGAGGCTGACGGAGGTGGCTAAAAGGCTTAGGTCTAGATTAAGGGTGGTCTAGCAAGTATGGGGGCACCATACTTAGTAGCCTCTTCGATCAGTGATCCGATCGATCGCGAAAATCGACCGATCCGAGATCACCGATCAGTCGATTGGGGCACTAAGATGATCCCGAGCCTACCAATCGGTCGACAAATGAAAGTGATGCGATCGACTGATGGGCATGATCAATCGACTGATGGTCTATCCGTTGGAACTTATCCAACGTGGCTCATACCATTGTGAGACAATGGCTACATGAGCAGTCGACTGATCGGGACGATCAGTCGACTGCTAGGCGAAAATCAGCCCGAGTTGTAGGTTTAAAAGGAGCACGAAGGGAGGATTTTTGCTAAGGTTTCTTGAGAAGTTTTGGGGCGATTTGCTGCTGCAATTCAGGGTCTCCAAGTGCAACTCAAGCAACCAAACAAGCAAGCTTCCAAAAGATCGATTGTAAAGTTTTCTTTGCATTCTTTTGTTGTATTTCATTTGAAATTTCTTGTATTTCATTCTTATTGTTATAAGAATTATTGTAAGAGGTTTTCTCCACCTCCGGATTGTTCCGAGAAGGAGTTATTGATTAGTGGTTGCGTGTGCATAACTAGAGTTCATTTGAGCTCAATCCATGGAGTAGGAATTATATGGTTCCGAACCACATTATATTTGGTGTTGTTCTTGTGTTCTTGTTGTATTTGTTTTATTATTATTATTCCGCTGCGCACAAACCGAATTGTAGCAAGCACACGATCAAATTCCGTGAAGCGAACAACAACGCGCTATTCACCCCCCTCTAGCGGGCGCACATGTCCTAACAAATGGTATCAGAGCTTGGAGCTCTTCTACGGACTAATACCCGGGAGCAAAAGCGCTAGAGGGCAAGATTGAATTCGAAGATAAATTGGGATGAGCCGTCAACACCCAAATTTCATACAATTTCTATGGACAAGAAGGATTCAACCAATGGAAGGCAAGAATTGAAGACTTGTTGATGATGAGGGACCTTGAGGAGTGGTCCGCTTTGATGGAAGGATTTGAATATTCTAGAGGGCCAAAGGGAGGATATCTCAAGAAGAAGAGATGGACTCAAGATCAACTACAAATATCCAAAACAAATGATAAGGTAATCGATATGCTAGTTGATTTAATTCCTAATGAATTATTGTCCAAAATAGGTGAATTTCAAGATGCCAAGGATCTATGGAGAAAATTGGCAATGCTTCATGAAAAATCCAAACTGACACAAGAAGAAGAAAGCTCTTCCTCATAAGAAAGTGAGGAGTCGAAAATTGAGAAGGAGTCGATATCCGAATCGGTAGAAGAAGTAGAAGTAGAAGAAGTCTTCACCTCTAGGATTGAGGGGGAGGAAGTTAGATCACCTTCCATGCCGGATCAAGAGGTAGCCTCAACATCCGGGAGAGATGAAGAAGAACCAACTGCGGCACCGACCACCACCCTAGGTAACTCAAGCATTTCAATTAATATTAAAAATCATATTATATGTTTTAAGTGTAGGGAAGTAGGACACTACAAGAGCAAGTGTCCTAAGAAAGTCAAGAAAAGTCAACCAACGCCTAAAAGTCAAGAAAAGTCAAAGGAAGTCGTACCCCCGACAATTAAAAGTAAGGAGCACGTGGTGCGCTTCAAATGTCAACAACGTGGCCATTATAGGAGTCAATGTCCTAGGAAGAAGAAAATCAAAGGCAAGGAAGGAGCATCACAAGTAGGGGGAGCCTTAAAAACTAACCCTAAGGTAAAATTTAATAATGCTAGTTATAGGCAAAAGCACGCCAAACATAATTTTAGTAATTTTGCTATTACTCATGAACAAAGGTATGCTAGGAATAATAAGTTTTATTGTTTAAGAGCAAAGCATGTCCATTTTAGTAATAAGGAGAAATTTGAGACTAATGTCCCTAAAACAATTCTACCTAGGGAGATAATTAGAAAGGTAGAAGAGCACCTAGGTTTTAACCCTAAATGGACTAAGCATATACCTAGGAAAAATAATTCCCAAAGGACATATGAAAATTCAAAATTGAGAAGATTAAAATTAGAAAATCAAGCCTTGAGGTCAAGGCTTGAAAAACTAGAAAAGACCCTTGCAAAAATGCAAAATCAAATACAAGGGTCAAAGAATCAAAAATCTAGGTCTAAGAGTCAAAACCTAAATTTTAGAAAGCAAGGTCCAACCAAGGGCAAGAAAGGTTTGGGTCACAAACCTAAGCCTAAGGAGACCTATCATAATGTTCCATTTGATTATGGAACTCAAGTTAGGTCTAGAAAAACCAAGGTCATTAGGGAAATCATCCCTAAGGTTGACCAAGGTAGGTGCTTAGTGGCTAAGGTTTCAAGGAAACATAAGGAAGCCATTAAGAAGGTTACAAGGGGAGTTACCCCTAGAGCTAACCTAGGCAAGACCCAAATGACTAAGGCTTCTATGTCTAGCAGGGTCATTAGAAGGGTATCTAGAGAAGTTATCCCTAGCGAATACCTAGTAAACCCAAGGAACTCTAATAGGTATTGGGTTCCTAGGAGCGTGATCGATTTACGTTAAATGGGTTTAAGTGTGTCAATCTTGAATAGATAGGTAGTTAACCTAACCATGGTAAAGGTGGTACTTTAGATCATTTCCAAGGTAATGGGGTACTTCGGAAATAAGGATGATATTTAAATCCTAAAAGATTTTCGGATGTACCAATATAATTTATGTAACTGTGAAAAATTGATCAAATTGACACAACTTAGGTTTAGAGGTCATAGTGTGTCATTTTGGGTTTTTGACACACTTAGGAGATAAATGATAATATGGCAAAATGGGTTTAATAATAACAAATGGCAACAAATATTAAAATTTAGGTATTATATACCTTTACATTTTATTTGTCATGCTTGATTTGTCATATACCATGTCATGACATCATATTTACTTTTAATCATTTAATATGTCATGATATTACTTAGGTTTAAGGTTGAATGTCATGTATGCTTAAATTTCATTTTATGTCATGATATCGTGATTATGAGCACATGTTTATTTATATCATTATTCATGCATTAATAAAAAATGAGTTAAGGACTATGGCATGACTTGAAGTCTCATGTATAAGAGAATTAAGTAGTGTTGTCTTAGAAAATGCATGAGGCCTTAGTTTAAGATGAACCAAAATTCACATCTCACATTACATTGACATGTATGTGTATTGATACACCCTAGATACATGTGAGATACTAGGATATGAGTTGAGTTTAAGGTGCATAGTTTTTGCATATAGATGAACTAAAACTCATCTATATCATGTATGGATCATTGGGAAAGTTTATGTTCAAGCTATGTACATTGAGCCCAAAGAACATGATCCAATATAAGATTTTAAAACATTTTAAAATCATTTTGAAAAACCTTAGTGAAGTCTATCTTTTGATAGCAATCACCATTGATGATTTTGATACAAAATGAGCTCAAACATTGAAGTTTTTCTTCACTTTTGAACTTTGTATCAATTTCATTATTTTATGGGTAAATTATTTTTCATATATTTTTCACCCATTGTATTGCTTATAAGTAATGTACGTATGAATTTTCATGATTTTTCAAAATACATAGAATTATTTATGTTTTTTTAAAGTTCGGTTCTGATAATTGAAATTCGAAAATTTGATTATCGATCATTGCCGCTTGATGGCGTAGCATTGTATATAGGCAATCGGTGATTCTTGAGTCATTGCCAGTGATTCGGGTAAACAAGAATGTTTAGCCCATGTTTCAATTATGTTAGGCTACCCTAACTGCTCCTAACCCTAGGATATGCTTTGGAAAGCATTGAAAATAGTGAAAATCCATTAGATATGGATTAGGAGAGTTGTTAGGGTGATGTATCAATTTTAAGGTGTGGGAAAGTTCAATGTTGAACTTTTAACCTTAATTTTGATGGTTTAGAGTTTCTATAGGTTTAGGGACTTCCCAAAGACATTGTTGGTGCAATGGTCAAGGAGGAGCAAGCCTTTAGGGAGAGGTATCCATCATGGGATGATGAATGTATTTTTCCTCATGAGAGGGAGAAATGGGAATTTCAGATGCCCAATTTGAAAATTGGGAGAGTTTGTAGGATTGCCTCTCTTAAGTGATATGAGACTTATCACTAGGAAGATTGTAGGCATCCTAGATATTTTTGGACCAAGGGGGAGATTGTAAGATCTCATTGGAATATGAGACATTGACCTCCTTAGGGAGAACCTTTTTGATGTATGTCAAAAAGGGGGAGAAAGTAAAATTACCAATTTGGGATAATTGGTAAGGAGATTTGAGTTAAGTGGCCTAACTCAAAGGTGTTTGGTTTTTGTCAAACATCAAAAAGGGGGAGATTGTTGGTGCAAGCGACCCAAGTCACGATTGACCAAACTCGAGTTTGACTCGAGTAGTGTTTTAATGTTTGACATTAATGTTTTGACAATGTATTGGGGAGATTGTTGGTATAATCGACCCAGGTCATGTTTTGATTTTTGATGTTTGACAATAGTTTGACTATTGTCATGGGAGAAGTCCAAGTCTTGTGTATTTGACATGAAAAGTCCAAGCATGAGTTTTGACATGGAAAGTCCAACATGGGTTGGCAAGGAAAGTCCAAGCATAGGTTTTGGCAAGGGAAAGTCCAAGCATGGGTCTTGGCATGGAAAGTCCAACATGTGTTGGCAAGGGAAAGTTTAAGCTTGAGTCTTGGCAATTGAAAAGTCTAAGGGGAATATTAGCGGCGTAAAGTCCAAGGGTGGAGTCTTGGGAGCATAAGTCCAATGGTTGGCGGCGTAAAGTCCAAGCGGAGTCTTAGCAGCATAAGTCCAATGTGTCTTGGCGGTGTAGACCACATTAGCATGACAATAGCTGATAGAAACACCTGAAGGCTAGCGTATGGATGAACAAGTCATGGATGACTTGGAGGGATCCGATAGGCGCGAGGCTGACGGAGGTAGCTAGAAGGCTTAGGTCTAGACTAAAGGTGGTCTAGCAAGTATGGGGGCACCATACTTGGGGTTAAAACCTCATGTTTGAGGTGTATCAATCGACTGGGACTATGGTCAGTCGACTGATGTGAGTCGACTAGAGTTCGACATGAGAATCGGCCTAGCAATGATCACAAGATCGGGCCGATCGATGGCCTTAAGAATCGACTAATCTCCGGATCGATCGTATTGATCGGATATTCGAGCGAAGATTCCCGAATCGATCGTTAGGGTCGATGAGTGATGACTCGATCACCGATCGATGAGCATGATCGATCGATGGTCTATCCGTTGAACTTATCCAACGTGGCTCATGCCCGTTGTGAGACAAATAGAGAATGATCGATAGTCCCGATCACCATCAAGCGTAAAATCAGAAGCCGCAAGTTTAAAAGAAGCACGAAGAGAGGATTTTTGCTAAGGTTTCTTGAGGAGTTTTGGGGCGATTTGCTGCTGCAATTCAAGGTCTCCAAGTGCAACTCAAGCAAGCTTCCAAAAGATCGATTGTAAAGATTTCTTTGCATTCTTTTGTTGTATTTCATTTGAAATTTCTTGTATTTCATTCTTATTGTTATAAGAACTATTGTAAGAGCTTTTCTCCACCTCCGGATTATTCCGAGGAGTTATTGATTAGTGGTTGTGTGTGCATCACTAGAGTTCATTTGAACTCAATTAGTGAAGTAAGAATCATATGGTTCTGAACCACATTATATTTGGTGTTGTGCTTGTGTTCTGGTTGTATTTGTTTTATTGTTATTATTCCGCTGCGCACTAATCGAATTGTAGCAAGCACGCGATCAAATTCCGTGAAGCGAACAACGACGCGCTATTCACCCCCCACCCCTCTAACGGGCGCACAGATCCTAACATACTTGATACCTACTATCGTAGCTAAGAATGACTTGTTAGACTCTCTCCAAGGTTGTTCTTATCTATGTTGGATATCAACCCATTCAAAGATTTACTTACGATCTCCCGAATTGATTTTGAGGGTTTTTTATTTCGAAAAATAAATGGGACTTATAAATATATGTTGATGAATTTTTAAATCATCTTTCTCATATATGCTTAATTTGTATTTCTAGGTTAATCGCTTAACCATGACGTCTTTAAATTTGCGATCGATTTTGGATTTAAATAAATTGACTGGGCCGAACTTCTTGGACTGACTTAAAAACCTGAGAATTGTTCTCAAGGCAGAAAAGCTTGCGTATGTCCTCAAAGAGCCTCTTCCCACCTGTCCTAAAGATAATGCAACTCCGGACCAATTGTTGGCCTATCAGAAACATGTGAATGATTCTGAACTGGCGAGTTGCATCATGCTAGCTGCGATGGTACCCGAGCTTCAGAAGCAACATAAGCATATAGATGCGAATACTATAGTCTTTCATCTTCAAGAGTTGTTTGATGAGCAAGCGAGATCTGAAAGGTTCGATGTCTCCAAGCTCCTCTTCACCTCTAAGATACAAGAAGGTTCATCTGTAGTGTAGTTTGTGCTAAAGATGAATGGGTACATCGAGCGTCTAGCAACACTCGGTTTTGTGATGGATCATGAATTAAGTATTGGCTTAATGTTACATTGTTTGCCCAAGAGTTTCTCACAGTTTGTGATGAACTACCGAATGAACAAAATTAAAACCACAATTCCTGAGCACCTCAACATGCTGAAGACTGTGGAGCCTTCTGTAAAGTATGAGGAGAAGACAGCGTTGTTAGTTGATTTCTCTAAGAAAGGTTCTAAGAGGAAGTCAAAGAAACAATGCAAGGGGAAGAAGAAAAAGGCAAAGAAACCAGCTCAAAAGGGCACTTGCCATCACTGTGGCAAGAAGGGCCATTGGTAAAGAAACTGTAAGATTTATCTTGAGTCCGTGAAGAAGAATAAGGCATTTGATGCCCCATCTTCTTCAGATATCTTCGTTATTGATTGTCATTCTATTTCTTTAAACACTTGGGTATTGGATATCGGGTGTGGCTCACATATATGTAATGACATACATGAGCTAAGGAATAGAAGAAGACTCATCAAGGGAGAATCAAATTTACGTGTTGGGAATGGAGCAAAGGTTGCTGCACTCGCCATTGGAACGTATCTGTTGAAGCTCCCTACAGGACTTGTCTTAGAACTGGACAATTACTATTTCGTTTCTTCGTTGATAAAGAACATCATTTCTATTTCTTGCTTAAATAGAAATGGGTACCATTTGACTTTTAGTAACAATTGTTGTTACATAACTTTGACTGGAATTCTTTATGGGACTAGAAGTTTATGCTATGGTATTTATAATGCTAGACGATCCAAAGGACATTTTCAATATCGGGTTTAACAACAAGCGCGGTTCTAAAGATAATCAATTAGACTCCTACATGTGGCATTGTCGTCTTGGCCATGTAAGCAAGAAACGCATGTCCGAATTACACCAATGTGGAATTCTGGAATCGTTTGAATTTGATTCATTCGATACATGCGAATCATGCTTAAAAGGCAAGATGAATAAGTTACCTTTTACTGGAAAGGGTGAACCGGTGGGAGAGTTGCTTGGTCTAATACATACTGATGTATGCGGACCTATGTCAACTCATGCTCTATGAGGCTATAGCTACTTCATCACCTTTACCGATGATCACTCACGGTATGGGTATGTGTTCTTGATGAAACACAAGTCTGAAGCCTTTGAAAAGTTCCAAGGGTTCAGAAGTGAAGTAGAGAAACAACTTGACAAAAGTATTAAAATACTTCGATCTAATCGAGGTAGTGAATACTTGAGTCAAGAGTTTCTGAATTATCTAAGGGACAATGGTATATTATCTCAATGGACTTCGCCGTATACACCACAGCTTAATGGTGTGCCTGAGAAGCGAAACCGAACCTTGTTGGACATGGTTAGATCAATGATGAATAGAGCCGTCAAGTTGGGTTAGGCTGTCGCTCCAATTCGCCCCACCAAATAATTTAAGTTGGGTCAAATTTTATCAACCCGCCATTTTGGTGTTTAACGAATCAACCCGCCGGTCATGGGTTAGACGGGTCTGCATGCAAGTTGGGTCTGCCATGACTGGGTCGCCAAGGTCGAGAAATATCAAAAGAAGATAAAATTTATGAAAAAAAATTATTTAAGCTTTTTTTTATCAATATTCTAATACTAACAAGTTCATAATCACATTCTTCTTCTATCACACATATAACTCAGCACTAGGAGAAGTTAAAGAAAATAATAAAAAAATATTTGATTTATGTACTCTAATATTTTTTTTATAAACTCTAATTAGTTTATAATTATTTTGTCACTGCTATTTCAATTTCAATTAATATAGGAAATGATGATATATCAGAGTCAACTAATTATAAATGCCAAAAAATCTCAATTAAATCTTGGAGGAGCTAAAACTTGAATTTGAATACTATCAAGATTTGGATATTTTGGAGTATTTAAAGAATAAAAAATATTGGTACCTAACATAGTCGATTGATAATTAAGTCTCAATTACAAAATTTTAGCGGTTTCAAATGCATTTTTTTTTACCATGGTATTCTATCCTCCTTATTGGTTATCACCTCAAACCTTCACCACCTTAATAATTTTGGATTTTTTTTTATTTTTTTGGCTCGCAGGTTGGCTCGCTTAATCCGCAACCCGCCTTGGGTTGGGTTCGAGATTTCTCAATCCACCAAGATGGCGGGTCGGCCCACCCCTCCCCGCTAAATGTTGGATTTGCGATGAGTTAACCCGTCCCGCCATGGATCGGTCCGTTTGATAGCTCTAATCACTACTATTCCAATCGATGTAGGAAATGATGACATATCAAAGTTAAATAATTACAAGAGTTAAAAAATCTAAATTGAATCTCTATTTGAATGAGTAAAAATTTAAATGTATATATTATCAAGTTTTGAATATTTTCGAGCATTGAAAGAATAAAAAATATCGGTACTCAACTTTGTCAGTCAATCTCAATTATAAGATTTTAGTTACTTCAAATGCTTATTTTTTAAATCATGGTACCCCATCTACCTTACCGATCATCGCCTCAAACTCTCAACGTCTTAGTAATTTTAGATATAGTTTTTTAATTTTTGTGGCCCGCGGGTTGGCCCGCCTAACCCACAACCCGCCTTGGGTTGGGTTGGGTTGGAGATTTCTCAACCCGCCGAGATGGCGGATTGGCCCGCCCCTCTCCGCTAAATGCTAAGTTAACGACGGGTTGGCCCGCCCCACCATGGGTCAGCCCGTTTGACAGCTCTAATGATGAATCACGCGAATCTTCCTAAGTCCTTTTGGGGCTATGCACTTCAAACAACTGTTTACTTGCTAAATAGAGTCCCGACCAAGGTAGTCTCCACTACTCCATATGAGATATGGAATAGTAAGAAATCTCATTTATCTTACTTAAAGATATGTGATTGTCCTGCTTATGTGAAGCGGACTGTATTAGATAAATTGGATGTTAAGTATGATAAATGTCTATTTATTGGATACCCTAAGGAAACGAGGGGTTACCAATTCTATCACCTTGTGGAACAAAAGGTGTTTGTTTCAAGGTATATTGTGTTTCTAGAGAAAGAGTTTCTCTTGCAAGAAAACAGTGGGAGTGTCGTTGAACTTGAGGAGGTTCAAGAGACTCCAATAGACATTGAGGAGATACCTGGTCAAGCACCTCAACCGATAACTCATAGTGATGAGACATCGGCTGAACCAATTGTGACACCACATCTTCGTAGATCTGGTAGGACACGCAACATTCCTAAGAGATATGGATTTATCGTAAGTGAATCGAACGACGTGTTACTCATTGACGATAAGGAGCCTATCAGTTATGAAGAAGTTCTGAAGAGTTCAGAAATAGACAAATGGCTAGAAGTCATGAAGTCGAAAATGGATTCCATGTATGAAAATCAAGTTTAGAACTTGGTGGACCCACCTGAAGGCATTAAGCCTATAGGGTGCAAATGGATTTTCAAGAAGAAGACCGATATGGATGGTAATGTGATTACCTTTAAGGCTAGATTAGTGGCGAAAGGTTATCGTCAAAAGCAAGGTGTTGATTATGACGAGACCTATTCACCAGTGCCTATACTTAAATCCATTCGGATGCTCCTGGCCATAACGACTCATTATGATTATAAGATATGGCAGATGGATGTGAAAATGGCTTTCCTTAATGGAAACTTACTCGAGGACGTGTATATGATACAGCCCGAGAGTTTCACATCGGTTGATAAAACCAAGGTATGCAAGCTTCGACAGTCCATATATGGATTAAAGTAAGCATCCAGGAGCTGGAATATCTATTTTGATGACACAATCAAAAGGTTTGATTTCTCACAAAATCCAGACGAACCCTGTATGTACAAGAAGGTTAGTGGGAGTGCAGTCGTGTTCCTAGTATTGTATGTCGATGATATATTACTTATATGAAACGATATATCTGTCTTATAGTCAGTTAAAATTTGGTTATCCAAAATATTCTCCATGAAAGAGCTGGGAGAAGCGATCTACATCCTTGGGATTAAGATCTATAAAAATAAATCGAAACGGTTGCTTAGTCTTTCGCAGTCTACATATATAGACCGAGTGTTAAAGAGGTTTAGCATATCGGAATCCAAAAAAGGTTTCCTTTCCATCAGGCATAGGATACACCTTTCGAAGTCTATGTGTCCGCGCACAGAAGACGAGAGGATTTGCATGAGTAAGATCCCCTATGCATCTGCACTAAGATCTATCATGTATGTTATGATATGTACGAGGCTCGATGTATCGTATGCTCTAAGTGTCACGAATAAATACCAGTCTGATCCAGGAATGGATCATTGGGCGGCTGTTAAGACAATCCTTAAGTACTTAAGAAGAACTAAGGATGTGTTTCTAATAAATAGAGAGGGTGATATGGTAATACGCAGGTATACGGATATCAGCTTCCAGACAGACAAGGATGATTCCAGGTCTCAGTCTGGGTACATATTCACCTTAAATGGCGCACAATAAGCTGGAAAAATTCCAAGCAAGACACTGTGGCGGATTCTACCATTGAGGAAGAATACATTGCAGCTTCGAAAGCAGCAAAAGAAGCGGTTTGGATCAATAAGTTCGTCCCTAAACTTAGTGTCGTTCCAAACATTGTTGAAGCATTACAAGTCTACTGCGACAACAATGTAGCAATTGCACAGGCAAAAGAACTAAGGTCTCATCAACGATCCAAATATGTATTTTGCCGCTATCATCTGATCAGAGAGATCATCAGTAGGAAAGAAATACAAATCGAGAAGATTCCCACTGAAAGGAACTTAGCGGATCCTTTAACTAAGGTCTTACCTTAAAGTAAGTTTGAGGGTCATGTTAGGGCTTATGGTATTGGATACCGTGGCGATTGGCATTAGGCCAAGTGGGAGTTTGTTAGTTATATATGAGAGATGTCCTAAGGCAATCGTCTTATGGTTGTACCATTTATTTGATAAATGAAGATTCCCTATTTGAGTGTACATGCTATCATGTAATTGATTAGATCTTAAACTCATTTACTGAATATCCACAATATGATTCACAATATGAGAGAATTTGTGATTAGATCACAACTAGTGAGTATCTCCACAAGTGTAATTATGATGTATTGGAATTATCCCTAGTCGATGAATTGATGTATTCGAACACCATCAATTCTGTTGAGACTAGCACGAGTTATACTCTTTAGTTTATCCAAGCAGTTGTTTCTCACTGGCTGAAGATATTGGGATGTCCGGAGTTTACCGTGGATGCTAGTTATGGTAACTAGTTCATTGGAGTGACTAGCTGTAAGACTTCATATGGTTCTCTGCATATATGGATATGTCAATTAAGTTCTTACTACAGTTTAAGTGTGATGTCCCTTCGACTTGTGGTATTCAAGTCATCTTGGTCATGAAGACTTATGCTTTGACATCTTAAGCAAACATCTCCGAGGAGATGTGGATCCAAGATGATTGGGTATAAGTCGAAGTGGCCGAAGGTGTTTAAATAACTTATAGAGGATTCACCACTCCTTGCGAGGAAATGTATACCCTATGACCTCTCGTCGGATTGTTACTAAAGTTTTTAGCCAAAGCATTACATGTTTAGAGTATGGTACTCTTGGATACATATGTAGTAACTAGAATCCGGAGGATGAGGAAGTAATATTTAGACTAGGTGTGACGTAGTCAACCTAGTGGGGACTGACACATAGACCTATCCTGAACCAAGTGGGTATAAGATGAGTGAAGGGAACGGGGCACGACTCACTGTAGCTGTTGAAAGGTTTCAGAAATTGTTCTGGAATCAACCGTTGATTTTCTGGTTAATTGGGGATCATGATGTACTACTAGGTGTCACTCATGATTATTCTATAATTAATGGTTAATTATAGACAACCAACATAAATCGGGAACCTATTTGGTCACACACACTATAAGTGTTATCCAAAGGATTTAAAACGAGTTTGAGAATGAGATTCTCAGATCGAGAGAGGCTTGGTTTGGTTGGACCAAACATAGAGCGAGTATGAAATTGTTTCAATCGCATCGGAAGCATGGATAGACCGAGTCTTATAAAGACATGATGGATGAACCAAATCGGTTTGATTCTAATCCAATTGTAGAAAATAAACCAAAGTGGTTTGGTTTGTTTTAAACGAATGAACCAAAATTGGTTCGGTTCATTTTAACTTAAAATAGACCAACACGGTTTGATTTATTTTAACTTAAGATAATGGAGCGGGTTAACGGATTTTGATTGTGAACCAATAACCCTTTGAGAAAAGGTTTTCGAGAAAAGGCTTTAGAGAAAAGGTCTCGAGAAAAAGTCTCTTATTGGATAAGAGATACGTTCTCTATAAATAACGGGGTTCGTTGGTTCGATCGACTTAGATTTTTGGAAACCCTAGCCGTTTTTCTCTCCTTGCTCCTTGCCGCCTAAGTTGTTGTGTCGCCCAACCCATTGGTGCCGCCCAAATTGTTGTGTCGCCACCTTCTCTTTGTCATCGGCCAACCACCAGCTGCCGATAGCCCTCCGGCCATCCTCAGCCACCGGCCAACCTTCCTTGGCCGCCGGCGACCAAGGAGCAGTCGGCCACTTGTTTGGCCAGCCACCTCCTCCACCAAGCTGCCCTCTTAGATAGCTTGTGTCCTTTGCGACGAGAGCGTCGTTTAGTCGGCGTTTGGAACTCCGACAACGACCTCCTTGCCGAGGATTGGATCTCCGGAAATCCTCTTTTGTGGAGGATCGAAGTTTCGTCAATTGGTTGACGAAAACCGCTTTCGAGAAGCAAGTTTACGAAACTCGGTTTTGGATTCGAATTGTGATCGTCTCTCGAATCACGTCTTCGATACGAGACTAGTATCTCGTGTGAAGACAGGGCTCGTAGCTTGTTGAAGCTATCCCGACAATACTCGGCGTAGATACAGATAGAGGCGAAACTTACGAGGGTCGCTAAGGTTGATGTCATTTCCGCTTTACATAATCCGTCAGGTATACCTAGAGTAGTTTTCCTTTATTGCAAAATTTAAAATGGCGATTATTTCTACACTTGTTGTATCCTGCATGCGTATGGTGTGTGCATGTTTACGAAACGTGTTCGAACACACACCCACGTCGGTGCCGAGGAAACCCAACACGTTCACTATATAAATTATGTTGAATTTCATATAAAATATGATGGAAAATGTGTAATAATATAAAAGAGGAAACATGGGAGAAATATTGAAACTATTTAAAGTGGATGAGTGAGAAATAAATGAAAATTATTTAATTATGTTAAACAGTATACAAAAGCAAAACATTTATTAAGTTTTCTTGTTATCTTCATTGGGATTACATTAGGTGCATCCTTTCTTACCTCGCCTTGCACTTGTGTGCTCACTCTCTTTTTTTCTTTAACTTCTAGATTTAGAAATTTAAGGCAATTTTCAAGATAATTGGATAGTTATTGTAGGATGCTCGTGCTCAAAGACATCTGATGACAATATTAGAGATATATAGCATGGATTATCCTTTTATGCATTTTACTTTTGTATGTTTTTCTCATTTATCAATATAAATCCAATTATGCTGGCCAACATAAGTTTTGCTATGATTGTCATTAAGAGTCATACATTGTGTTAGCATATAATTAAGATAATTAAAAAAATTTACATTTATTATTGTTGTAGCCTCCATGGATGACACTCTTTAGGTCTTGACATGGAAGGTTTACGAGGAGTAATCATCCATTGGATCATGCAGAAAAGGATGCTAGCAAATGGAGGAGACCCTACTCCCTAATGTCATTGGAACAAGAGGTGATCAATGGCATTGTCGAGTAGTGCAGAGCTATCTACATAAGACACAATTCGGTGACTAGTTGCACGTAATAGAGGAATAGAGTTTATAAAGTCCCTTTGCTACCATAATCAGTAGGTCGAATACGAAATCATTAGATACCAACCCATCAAAGAATTTTATACAAGTTCAGTAACTTAATTAAAAAAAAGTAACTTGATGACTCGCACCTTCAACAAATTAGTAGCAAGCTATAGATCTTAGCCCAAACTCATAGTTGGCAAATAAATTGTATGATTGTATGAACTCTCAAGAATGAATTGAACAAAATAATAAAGACAAAGATTTATGAATATAAGAGCCCTAATTGATTAATTAACACGTCTATTGGTTAGTATCCATCTATAGCTAGATTTAACTTCTTTGTATATTACTTACAACTGATTGAAAGAATAATAGATTGTGTGCATACTCCATAGAAATTCCTCAAATACTCCCTCTACAAACTTCATTGGTCAATGTCCCAAACTTCATGCTCACTTCAATGTCCTAATTCAAATTCTGGGAAAATGAATTTAATGCTTATTGGTTTAATTTGGCAATCAACTTAAACATTAGTACACTTCTCCACAAAGAGAATATGATAATTACCAAGAGAGGTTCCAACCAATTCTTTGTAGTTTTAACTTTTGTAATATGTGCTCCTTCAAGCCAAAGGTCAACATTATCATTCTCAACACCATCATTTTCACACATTGGTGGCACAGTTGAAAAGCCCACAATGTTTCACTTTTAAAATCTGGTTTTTACTTGATTTAAAATACAACTGTATTTTATTTCCACATTACCATTTCCCAAGTACCTAGTTTAATTTGCATGTAATAATTAGATCAGGTTATTATCTAACCTAAAAAGAGATCGTCATATTATTGATCTACTTATGGAAGAAATAATACAAGTTCTACTTTCATTTTCTCTCATCTCATGGAGATCACAATTCGAGGCACACAGCTCTTGGAGCTCAGCTAAGGCACACTGACCTATCTGGCATTACATCCCAATCAGCCAATCGATGACCTTATGGAGAGTAGTGTGCTTCAAGTGATGATCAAACACTAAGACAAGGAAAAAAAAGGAAATAGATAACTTTATTCACTATCCCAAAAATAGATTAAGCTCTTATATAGCTTTATCAATTGAACTAGACAGAAAAGTGTACTTAAAATTCAAAAAAAAAAGGTTATGCATACTTTAAAAGAAAAAATAAAAAATAAAAACATTAACTCAGACCAAATGACACTAACACAGACTTTTCAACTAGTTTATTTTATTCATGTTGATTCCATTCCGCTAAACTTCCCCTATATCTTTTAATTTCTCTTTCAATGAATTACACCAACAATTCAACTGTTTGTCATAGCTACAATGTAATTTTGATAAAATAAACAACTCAACTAAGTGAGCCGTGTTCTCTGCAAGACTTTTCCAGGATAGACACAAGATTTACAAAAAAGAAGATAGGGAAAAAGAGAGAGAATCTTCAAGAATCAACTGTCATATATCTATGATAAGAAATGATCATTTCTCAGCATTTCCTTGCAACACTTAACGGCAAGGCAAATTAATGAATTAGGTTCTTAGTTGAAGGTTGTCTAATATACTATCTCGAAGGTTGTTATATGATCAAGTTACTATCCCAAAGATATCAATAAAATTAAGTTCCAAAAGTAAATTTGAATCACAGAAAACTTACCTGAAACCCCTTGTACTTGATAAGTTCTTTTATTCGATCAACAACAAAAAGCTGTCCCGTCTCATCAAAATAACCAAGATCACCACTATGTAACCACCCCTCCCTTAAAGTTAAATTTGTTGCCTGTGGGTTGTTATGATACTCTGCATATATTTATCAATGGTAGAACTTAAATGCAAAATTGGAAGAGACTCTTGGGATACTAAAAATGAAGATTCTTGTACAAATCAGAACATATGTTGAAATGCTATATACCAGATTGTAGATGCAAGGACATATGTAACTTCAAAATGAAAACATAGCATAGCATACAATTGATAGCAATTTGCACAAAAGGATTCTTCAAAAAGAAAAAACAAAGGACCACTGAACTGCAGTTGGTATGTTAAAGATTGTGTTGGTTTTTGGAGGTATTTGTCGAACAGAAATGTTTTCAGAAAGACTGTTAAAGAGGTAAGCATTTAAAAAATAAATAAAAACCATATTTTCTTTTAACTAGTGATGCTGAATATATTTATGATTTCTAGGTCACTTTAAATTTAAAGGGATTTCTATTCAGTCTTAATCATAAATAAGAGGAACTTTCACCTAAGGCAAATAGGTGGACTAACCTACTAAAGAAACTGAGAGCATTTTTTACCTTTCATTATGTTTGGCCCACGAAAGCACAACTCCCCGACTTCATTAGGCGGAAGAAGTTTCAATGTATCAACATTGACAACTTTAGCCTCCATATGTGGTGCAAGGTTTCCCGTTGAACCATATTTACGAACTTCTCCCTTGGTAGGTTCCTCTAATGATATAAATCCACAAGTCTCTGTCATACCATATCCCTGTTTAAAGGGGAAACAAAGTATCAATATAGAATTTTTGGGCAAGAGTAGAATGGTGGTAATTGGCCAAACACAGATGGCTACTTCCAATGACTTTAGCAGGATATAACATAAATGGTAATAGAAGCATATTTATAATTGTATGAATAAGTAGCAAGGAATATGTCTTATCTGTTCTTCTCTTGGACCTATCTTACTAAGTTACTGTAGTACAGAGCTAAATTTTCTGACTAAGTCGTTAATGATAAAACAACTAATCTGAAAATTCTGACTTAACTGAAACAACACGTTCTCCATGATAAGAGTATCTTGAGCAAGCTTGAGGTTTAAGCACAAAGGGGGTTCAATTTTGATGGTAGTATTTAAATACTCAAAAAACTAGGAGGCTGCTTGTGGAAGTTGGGATGTAGTATTCTCACAAAGATCATATAATACAACCAGGTACTTGAGCATTATTGTTTTTTCACCAGAGAGATGATGATCTATCAAGGACAAAGAAAGACATTTAAGTCTACTATCATGATCCAGAATTATGATTATATCATGTGTGTATGTGTGGCATATATATACAAGAAATATTTGGTTGACATCACAAATATGAAGTGATGTCATCCAAACCCAAATTAAACAATAGATCTTTTGCTTTAATTTGACTTCCATTCATATAGTTGTCCAAATCCAAAATTTATCAATCAATTCTGAGTGGATAAAAACTTCTTCCAGACCAAGGATTCTTCCAGTTAAACAATACTGCTATTCATTATCTTGTTCATATAAGAAGTTTTTAAAAGTGCACTTTGGAACAACCAATCCAAGAAGGAAGTGAGCAACTTCGGTAGAGTCCATATTAAACTAGCAAGTGATACTCCAACAGTGGAATTTAATGTAGTCCAAGTCTAGCATGCACTAAGTACATCTAGTCATGCTAACTCCAATATAGTACAAGTACTCTCCAATGTCATATTGTCTAATCTTTTTGCTAGAAGCAAGAGATACCCTGTCTGAACTTCTCCAAAGAGTAATTTTCTAAACATTTGAAGGGAATTGCATTATTTCAGTAAATTATTGTGTAAGAGCGCATATGGAGTTTATTGGATTAAGTACAAACCAGTGCATTGAAATATTCAGAAAAGTTTTATTATATTTTAGACAGTGTAAAAAAATATAATAGCATAGAGTTTTTTTATTAATTTTCAAAAGGTCAATTTATTTTTAGATAAGTTTGTTTACTTCAATTAGTAAAGTTTGTCAAGGAAGAATAAGTTAGATCATGGATCTATAAAAGGAGTTCGAATCTCATGTATTAGAACCAACAGTTTGAGAGTCGATACAATTTTAATTTCAAACATAGTATTAGAGTTAAATTTTTTTCTTAAACTGTAAATCATTCTTTTCCCTAAACCCTAAATCTTGGCCGTCGTTCACCCTACCTATCCCCAAATCCTAACCCATACTTTTCACTATGCCATAGATCATGGCCACCACTGTCCTGCAAGAATTTGTCAACTATGACTCAAAACCACTTGTTCGCAAACAAACTATCATCCCCCGTGGATATATCTTCCAATAATGGAGATGGCATGCTTCTCCCTTCTTTTATTCTTGTCAATTATGTTTCTTTTTCTTCTTTATTCTAGCTTATTTTAAGAAAGGAAACTTTAACGCAACAGAAAAGTTATTATCGTGTTAAGACTATATACAATAGATCCTTCTCTGAGACCCTACATTAGCAGGAGCTTAGTACATTAGGCTAACCTTATTCTAACTTATTTTATGTTGGCAATCATAAATTTTATTTTATTTTATTTTTCTTCAATTTGAATTTTTATTTCTTGATCCTTCCCTTATCTACCAAGTAAGCAATTTTAGGCCTAATATTATCTTCTGCAATAAAATTAGCTTTCACTTATCCATTTTTTTCCTTCTATCATATATGCTATCATGGTTTAAAATTTTAATCCATTCTAGAGTTTCAATCTATGACTAGAACAATATGATTTCGATATTGTATCGCGCCATTCCGATAGAGTTTCGATACTTTTTTAGTACAAAATATATTAATTAAAAAATATTATTATCAATATTTTGATTGTTATAAATACTTATTATTAAGTTAAACTAATATTTTAACATTTAAGATTGAGCAAAATTCAGTTTATGACTAACTAAAATCTACACATGATAATTAGTATCAAGTAAATTTAAATTAAAATTTATTTTAATCAATTAAAATTTACCTGAATTTATATATATTATAATATAATTTAAATCATAATAGTATTTAGGAATTATATTATATTGAATTTTTGTTATCTTTTTCTAGTAATACATCTCTTCTATTTTTAATATTTTATAAAAATAATTTTTCTTTGAAGTATTTTTTTTATTTTTACAATTGTCTATGAGAAAGATAAAAGAGATAGAAATTAACAAAGAAAACAAATTCAAAAGTTTGCTTTAATTTTTTTTTCTTTGTTTAATGAAGAAAAGAATAACAAACGAAATTAATTAAAAGAAAAAAATAATAAATTAAGGGGGAAAAAAGAAGAAAAGAATAACAAAAGAGATTAATAAAAGGAAAAAGTGAAAAAAAAAATCACCATATAATTTTTTTCCAACAAAAAATAAAAAAATTAATAAAGAGAGAAAGAAAAAGAATTAATGGATAAAAGAAAAAAGGAATAATAAAAATAATAATAAAGGAAGAAAAGGAAAGAATTAATAAAAAAATTCATAGAAATAATAAAAGAAATTAAGAAAAAAGAAAGAATTAATGGGAAAAAACTAAAAAATAATAATAAAGGAAGAAACAGAAAAAAAAAACAAAGGAAATATTTAGGATCTAGGGTCTTAGAATTTATATAAAAAAATAGAAAAAATAGGGGAAAAAAGTTCCTCGTAGATGCAATGTTAAATATAACAAATTCATAAATAAATAAATAAAATAAATCTAACCAAATTATTTTACCTAGAATAGTAATGAAATAATAATTAATAATTAGGTATTTACTTATAGAATTTTTAGGAATTTTTTTCGGAATTTAAATCGAATTTCTATGGTAATTCATGGGGAAAGATTTAATAAGCTTATATAAGACTTGTTTTGATTATCAGTGTATTGAGGAATTAATAGGATTAATTAACCTAATATATAAATACTAAACCTAGGTTTCATTTTCCTCCCATTCTGTCCGGAGCCATCTCCCGTGCCTTTCCTTCTCATCTACTGCACCCTCTTCTCCCTTTGCCATTTCTTCCGCCGCTGCCCTTCCGAGTGCCCAACTTGGCTGGCCACCTGCTGCAGCGAGCCACCTCTTCGTCGCGAGCGGCAACACCGGTCACGATCAATGTCATCGCCGCTTGTCTCTGTCATGAGCACTCAACTCTACCGCCCATTCTTCTCTCGATCCCGACGGCAACAAAGTGTCACCGCCCTACGCAACGAGCAACAATCCTCTACCGCCATCTCTTCAGTCCTTTTCCCAGTCTTCCTCAGCGAATTGAAGCTCTAGAGGCCTACCAATATGCCACAAACAACCATAGCTCCGCCACCTCTCTTTCCCAATGTGAGCTTAACCTTCTTACCGCAAGTAGCCTCGCCATCCCTAGCTTCGCAGTTGTGACCTCTAGCCCCCTCGTGTGGGTGTTCAATCGTTGTTGATACATGACGATCATTGATCATCCATCGGCGACACTCACAGTGTCGCTGCTATCGCTAGATGCTGGTGTCGTAACCTAATTTCGTCGGAGAACTCGAGGCAAGGAGTTGTGTATGATTGACATATGACTTGATTAAATGATCTAGCTATTGATTAAACTTGATTAAGTTAATTGAGTTAGTTTTTGATTAAACATTTTATTAATTAATTAGATTAATAGTTAATGGGTTAGATTAATTAACTATTAATTCTCTTTGGACTAATGATAAATTACTATTTGATTAATTATTCATTAATTAATCAGTGGTCGAAATCGATTTAGGAATTGATTCTATTACTAGAGGTATGGAAGAATTTACCTATATATATCGCATTCTATGATTGCAGGACTCTGATTTGAGGCAAACTCTTGGATACGAAGACAGTTAGCAGGATCTACATATCAGGTGGTAGCACTTCCTTTGATATCTGTAGATCATTGATCTTAGTGCATGAACCCTTATACATTATCAATATCACTATCTTGACTCCACTCTTTATTGTACATGAGTTTGATACTTATCTGCTTGATCTTAGAGATAATATACTTGATGGCTATATAGTCTTTTGCTATCCATTTGTTAGTATCATTTATACCTGTTATTTTTATATACATTGTTTATGGCTCAACTTCTAATTTTGATCATATTACTATTGTATAGAGATGACTATACCTGTGTGGATGACTATTTACTTTTTGTTCATCATCCAATTACATGCATACTGTTGACCATATCTCCCTTGTGGTTGAGAGAGTCATCAGTCATATCTGGCCACTCGACCACTCAGGATAGTGGTAGCTGGAGGTGCGTACAGCTTGTCATGTAGTGCCCACTCGGCTACTCAGGGTAGTAGTAGCTAGAGTTGCGTGCAGATAGGGACCCCCTTGGTATGTAGTTAGATAGCTAATTTTCATACTTCCCACTCGGCCACTAGAGAGTAGCAATAGCTGGAGTTTCGTGCAATTGTCATGTGTCGCCCTCTCGGCCACACAGATGTCGTGGTAGTTAAGGTGGTGTGTAGGCAGTAACCATGCATATACATATGATGTGTGTTGCATATATTAGTGATATATTGCATTATGCTTGTGATTTGTTGCAAATGTTTGAGATATGGATGTTGCATAGGCGTGACATTGTCATACATATTATTGCATATTATATGTTGTTATTGTTGGTGCAAAAGAGCACCACTCCTTAGTTTTGATGTATGAACCATGGTTAAAGCTAGAATTAGCTTGTGATCTAATATATAGTTAAGTGTGCAGACTTAACAGAAAGTCCTAGTAGGTCGTGTTGATTAGATACTAGGCAGAAGACTTGATAGATCAGGAGGACCGGACACCAAGCAGGAAGTCCAAATGGGTCGTGTGGACCGGACATCTGGCAGAAGACCAGTTGGGTTAGGAGACCAGACAACCGACAGGAAGCCCAGCTGGGTCAGGAAGACTAAACAACTGGCATGAAACACTGGTGGGTCAGATCGGATGTCAAGCATAGTAGGTCCGGATGAACAGTTGGCAGGTAAGCCTCGAGTAAAGAGGTGAGGCCGAGTCCTCTACAGGGGACAAGGTAAGCGTTGATCCGATGGATAATTTGTGTGGGACTAAGAAGTCGAGATCGGACAATATTATTACTGTCATTTAATATTATAATGAATATTGTGTTAATCTGGTTTCTGAGTCTCGGCATGGAATGTTTCAGCGCCTCGGTTGATCAATGGGTATGGTCGATCGATTAGGTATGATCCGATCATTGGGATGCAGATAACAAAGCGGTGGTGATCGATTAAAGATCGTCGGCCAGAGATGAGTATTCGGTCGGGAGGAGTCTAGTCGATTGGGATAGGAAATTTCTGAGCAACGGAGGAGCGGAGCGAAGCCCGACAGTCGAGCACGAGTCGGTCGAATGGAAAGCCTAAAATACCAAATCGACAGGCTGATTTAGTCGACTATGTTGGTGCAATCGACCCAGGTCACAATTGACCAAACTCGAGTGGGACTCGAGTAGGGTTTTGATGTTCGACAATTGGTTACAATATGGTTTGACCATATGACTAGTGGATGGTATGGGACATCCAAGGTCATATGAGGGAGACTATTGAAGAAATCTAAGTCGGTCAAGGTTGACCGGACACTTAGTGTGGAGAAGTCCAAGTATGATGACTTGGCAAGGAAAAGTCCAAGTATGGATACTTGACAAGGGAAAATCCAAGTCGGTCAAGGGAGACAGGACACTTGGTGTTGGAAAGACCAACGGAGAGTTGGCAAGGGAAGTCTCGATAGGTCTAGGAGACCGTACTTGGCGAGGGAAGTCCCGGATGAGGAGTCTTGGCAAATGAAGTTCCGGACGGGGGAGTCTTGGCAAATGAAGTCATGGACAGGGAGTCTTGGCAGTAAAGTCTCGGAGGTGTGGCCTCTTGGCAAAGGTAGAACTTAGAGCATGATGATAACCGATGGAAGCACTTGAAGGCTAGAGCAAGGATGAAGAGTCACGGACTTGAGGGATCCGGGAGGTGTGAAGCTATTGGAAGTGGGTTGAAGGCTTAGGTATAGATCTAGGGTGAGTATCAAGTATGAAGGGATCATACTTGGGGTGTTAAACCTCGGTGTTGAGGTATAACAGTCGACTGCAAGTTCGTTCTAGTCGACTGGGCTTCATTTGCAGGCAAACAGAAGCAAGATGACCTCGACCAGTGCCTCGACTAGGATAGTAGTTGAGGCGACACCTCGACTAGTAAGGTGTGTGCTTGGAGGTAGGACTTGGGAAGCTGAGATAGTGCTCTGGAAGCACTCGGCCAGCACCTCGACTAGGTGGCGCCTCGACTGGATCACTCAACTAGCACCTCGACTAGATCTAGGATAGACTTGGAAATAGCTGAACAGAAGCGAGGCAGGCTCGACTAGATGCTAGTCGAGGTGGCATCTCGACTGGATCACATGACTAGATCCAACATAGGCATGAAAACAGCTGATCAGAAGCAAGGCAGCCTCGACTAGTGCCTCGACTGGGGTATCAGTCAAGACCACCATTGTACTGCAACGTTTGGAATCGCGAGCGTCGACAAGAGATGTTGAAGGCTTCGAAGGGGCTTACAAGGAGGCTTATGGACATGTTTGGCCACCGATTCTTGGGAAGTTAAAAGGCAAAGTGTTATTGTATTCCAACCTTATAGGGCATTCTCCAACACAACCAAAATAAGCAATCAAGCAAAGATATTTGTGTAAAGTGTTTTTGTTTCTTCATTTCATTTACATCTTGTATTTGATTATTATTGTTGTAAGCTCTATTGTAAAAGGTTTCTCCACCTCCAGATTATTTCCGAGAAGGAGAATGTTTAGTGGTGGTGTGCATCACTAGAGTTCGCTATGGCTCGGCCGTGGAGTAGGAACTAGGGTTCCGAACCACATAAAATCTGTGTCATGTTTGTGCTGTGTTTTGTGCTTGTATTTGTATTTCCACTGCGTACTAATGATTGTAGACAAGCACGACGAATCCAAGAAAAGAAATCGACAAATTGCTATTCACCCCCCCCCCTCTAGCGACGCCAACGGTCCTACAAACTAGAGGGTGTTCCAGTCGACTAAAAAAGGCTTATATAAGAAATGGAGAGTCAACTTCGAAAATAACAATTCTACTACTCCGAAGTGTTGTCGCTTTCATTCGTCTCCGCAAAAGCAACCTCAAGTCTTTGGAATGTCGACCCTCTGAGCTCCATTTCAAAAGTTACAAGTGTCAGTATACTTAGTTAAAGTTGTATTTCTTTCGCTTGATTTGCACTTAATTTTATACGGATAGGTAGTGTGTTACCTCATCCTTCATTTGTGTAAAAGCGAATATCCTCTGAGTTCAAGAGAATCGGAGGACTTTTAGTGCATTGCCCACCAAAGTAACCCTTGGAAGAGTTACGGGCCTTGGAGTAGCAACCCGGCTTGGACTGTGAACCAAGTAAAAGAATTGTTTATTTTATTCTACTGCAAATTATTCTTATTTTATTCAAAAAGAAAAAGAATAGTTTTCAAAGTTAAAAAAAAAATTATAATCTCCGAGATTCACCCCCTTCTCTCGGAAATCCCGATCCTATAATTATATGCTGCTCATGTGATTATGAGCAATACCATTACAGATCCTCATTTATTTTTGTTAATTATCGTATACTCGGTGGATCATATTGGTATATACATTGATTATGTTCTTACTATTATTTAATGTATATTACTTTTGAAATTGTATATCCTTTGATCTCCTTATACTTAGTATATGAACTATCTTTCCTATATCCATTGAATAATTTGTACTCACTACCACGTTTATTTTTCTTCCCCCCCGGATAGCATATAGCGGATATGTTTTGATGCTCAGAGATCCTGCCAGCTAGTCCCATCTCACATCAAGAGTTTCGATTTCTATTTCTTTTATACCTCGGACTATGATTTAGTTGCATTTTATATTACTTGACTTATGGTATTGTTTCCATTTTAGTATATTATCGTCTATTACTTTTTGCTAGTTTTGTTTTATCATTGCATTTGGCTTGTGTTTAACAACAACTTTTAAACTTTATCGATGTGTATCTTATCTATCACAAGTGCGTCAGCTGTATCGAGCCGGGCATGACGTGTGATCGTGATCGTCGCGCGAGTGCCCCGTGAACACAATGTCACCCACGACCATGAAGCCTCGCGCAAGACACTGTGGTCATTTACCAAAGTCTGTGTCATACCGGTCAACGGACGGAATGAAATTTTTCACCTGTGTTAACCGAAATGGCACAACATTTTAAACCATGTCTGCTATGGTCACTAAAATTAGCTTTCACTCTACCAAATGTACACATGAATTTAAGACCAAGAAGAAACATCAATAGCAACGAGATAGATTTCTAGCCATAAGCCTGCCTATTACCCATCTAGCAAATTGGACCAAATCTAACCTAGTCTAAATTAGCCCATCCATAATGTCATCACTAAGTTTCATCGCCTTCTGACTTTTGAAAATGTTTTAATAGAACTAGAATAGAATCAAAAAGCAAAAAATAACTAAAGCTTAGAATATAACTAAACCCCTAACAAAACTAGAACCAAAAAATTAAGAAACAAAAACTAGAAATAGTTGGTGCAATCAACCTTGGTCAAGATTAACAAGCTCGTATTGAATTTCGATATTTAATCAATATATTTAATGATGGAGCGAAACATCAAATAAAATGAGAAATTATCTGATGTGTTGTCATAAGTGTGCAGGAACTGAGTAAGCCTTAGCTAAGATCAAAAACGTCAAGAGAATCAGATGATAAGCAACAGGTAAATAGGCCAAGGTAAGCTCCGAGTAAGGAGCGATGGTAAGGGTGCGTCCTCGGTATGGGGGCATTCGTAGGCGTCGATCCAACCAAGGCTTCTAGAGGAATATCGAAGTCGAAATCGGACGGTCAAAAGAGATGTCACTATTAATATACTTGAATATTCTATGCTAGTCTTGTAATGCAGGTGAAAGACTGAAGAAGCACCAAGTGAATTTGCCAAGTACCTTACAACAGTCGACTGATGCCAGGTTACATGGTCCAGTCAAGTCAACTTCTCAACACAGCGACTGGTCCAGTTGACTGGGGGAAAATAACAGTCGATTGATGTATGCGAATCAGTCAAAATGCCAAGTCATGATTTGGATAGATCAAAACTACCACCTCAGGATAAGATGCACGAAATTGGGATCTAGATCTGGACTCATTCCAAGGCTCAAGTCTATAAAAGAAGGCTCTATGGCAATCCTAAAGGTTAATCAATTCCAAGTGCTCTTGCTCTTCCAACTCTCAGGCCTTCGCAAGTTCTCAAGCAACCATCCCACGCATCTTCTAAATTCCGACGAAGCTTCATCTTTTCTTTACTTGTGTTGATAATTATTTAAGTGTTGCTTTTCTTTGTGTACTTAATTAGTATGGGATCGGTAAGGTTGTTACCGGCTCATCTCTTTTTGTAATCGCCTTGTCTCTTACCTCCAATGAGAAAGAGACTCTTTTAGTGATTGCCCTTCGAAAACGACCAAGGATCGCATGGCCTTGGACTAGCAACTATTCGATTGTGAACCAAGTAAAAGAGATTTGTGTCTTTGTATGTTTTTATCTTTGTGTTGGTGTTTTTGTGTTTCCTCTACGAGTTACGAGGTTTTTACGAATGAGAGAACAATTTTAAATACGTTATTCACCCCCCAGTGTTTTTCGGTCCTTCAGAAAATCCAACAAAAAGTTGGCAAGAGCGAAGTTCAAGTGGGTTACGATTGATTGAACACTTGACATGATAAGAGTGAAGCCCAAGTGGGTCATGAAGGACCAAACAATTAACATGAAAAGTGAAGTCCTAATAGGTCATGAATGACCAAATGTTAGGTATAAATGGGAAAGTTCGAGGCTTTCCCATTGATTATTAAACCTGTAACCATGAGTTCAAGGCTTAAGGAGGTTTAAGGTATGAACAATTGATTGTTGTGTTCCAATAGTCAACTAATGCATCAGTCGAGTGGTGATCTTGTAGAGTAAACATAAAGTTTTGTAGTCAATTGATAATGCAACAATCAACTGACACTGAAAAAGCAATTGATTGATGTTGAGTTGGATAGAGTTATTAGGCCAATAGAGCAGAGCAACATTTGAATTAAAATAGAGAAATCGACTAGAAAGTGCTAGCAGTTGATTATTCGATTGATTTTAGCCACAAACTGCAACCGATAAAAGAAATTTTTGTAGAGGATTTTGTAAGCCTATTCCTAGAAGATATAAGGTTGAATGCTACTGCATTGAGTAATCCAAAAGCATCAAATAGCAAACAAAACAAAGATCATTTATGTAAATAATTATTTACATTGTATTCATTTTTCATCTTTATCTTTGAATCTTACTTATATTTCTTGTTAGGAATAGATATTGTAAAAGATTTTTTCACCTGGAGAAACTATGTGATGGCACCAATAGAATTTTAAGTAGAGTAGAAATCGATTATTCTAAACAATATAAAATTGAGGTGTTTTTATGCTTGTTTTCTTTCATATGTTGTTTTTTTATTTTTAGTTGTTTTAACTCTCTGTAGACGAGCACAACAAATAATGAATCACAAATCACTACTTACCCCTCCCCTCTGCAGCGATATCAATGGTCCCAACAAGTTGTATCAAAGCAAAGTTTGCTCTTGGAAGGATTGATCGCTTCGAGAGTCGTTAGAGGAAGAAAAAAAAGGTGATTTTAAGTTTTCTGATGCTAGCAAGTTTAGGGATCAACCAGCATTGAACTTGAGAAAATCTCAATGAATTGATCCATCAAGATATTATACTGATGCTAGACTGTTTCCAGAAAGGAACGCATTGCAGGGTCGAACTATAACGTCTCAACAAGAACTGTTAAATCTTTATGAGAACTTGTGTGTAGTGTTAAATATGCAAGAATTCTCACATCATATGCTAGATAAAAATAAATATTATAAGAAAACTAATTGTTTATGATTTGGAACATGAAATAAAGGGACGCTTACTGGTAAAACAATGAAAATAGTAGATACTATTAGAAGAAATATTAATATTTTGTGTTTACAAGCGACAAAGTAAGTAGGAAAGAAGGCAAAGATAATTGAGAACTCACATTTTAAGTTATGGTACACGAGAATATATGGAGCACGAAATGGAGTAGCTATTGTTGCAGATAGTTTATTAAAGAATGAAGTAGTAGAAGTAATTAAAAAAGAAGATAAAATTATAACTCTCAAGGTGGTGATAGCGAAAGAAACTCTCAATATAATTAGCATATATGCACCTCAAGTAGAATTAGATGAAAAGACTAAAATTAAATTTTGAAAAGATTTAGATGAGGTATTATAAAGAATTTCATCAAATGAAATAATTTTAATAGAAGGAAATTTAAATGAGCATATAGGAGTAAAAAATATGGAATATAATAGGATGCATGAGGTTATGAGTTTGAAACAAGTAATGAAAAAAAAAACAAAATTATATTAGATTTTACAATAATATATGAACTTATATTAGCTAATACATTTTTTAATAAAAGAGAAGAATATTTGATCACGTTTAAAAGTAAAAATAATAAGTTGTAAATTGACTTTCTTATGGTAAGGAAGAAAGATAAAAAGATTTGTAAAAATTATAAAGTTATTCTTGGAGAAAACATAACTACCCAACATAGGTTGGTAGTATTGGATATAAGCCTTAAGCATAGTATTCATAAAAGAAAAAATATATATGACTCCTAAAATTAAATAGAGAAAGTTAAAAGATGAAAATAAAATATATTTAAATAGAGGGTAAGAGTGTAAGTATTAGAAGAAATACATAATGACTCAAATACAATATGGACTAAGATGATATTAAAATTAAAAATGGTAGTCAAATGTCTATTAGGTGAGTCAAAAGGATGTGTACTACCAAGTAAAGAATATTAGTGGTGGAATGAAAAAGTACATGAAAAGGTGAAAGAAAGACAAAAAGTCTATAAGATATTATACACTTATAAGAATGAGATAAACTTAAAAAAGTATACAATGGCCCAAAAAAAAAGCTAAAAAAATAGTGAGGCTAAGAATGAAACTTTTGAATGCCTATATTAACAATTGGACACAAAAAAAGAGGAAAAAGATATTTACAGAATAGCTAAAGCAAGAGAAAGAAATACTAGAGATTTTACCCAAATAAAATGCATTACAGATAAATGCAATAGGGTACTAGTGGGCAATGAAGAATAAAAGAGCGATAAAAGAGATATCTTCACAAACTTTTCAATGAAGGTTTAGGTAATCAAATTAACTTAAGTAAGTAAAATGAGTATAGAAATTTAAACTTTTATCGTATAATTCAACCTTCAGAAGTAGAACAAGTTTTAAATGGGATGCAAAATAAAAAAGCAGTTGGATCAGATGATATTCCGATAGAGATATGGAAATGCCTAGGTAAGCAAGGTATTGAATGACTTATAAAGTTATTCAACTTGATATTGAAAATGAAAAAAATCTCTTATCAATGGACTATAAGTTCTCTAGTTCCTTTATTTAAAAACAAAGGAGATATACACAATTATGTAAATTATAGGGGCATTAAACTAATGAGTCATATCATAAAATTATGAAAAATAATAATAAAAAAAATTAAGGAGACCATGGTGACTGAAAATTAATTTGGATTTATACCAAGAAGATCGATAATAGAAGCTATATATCTTCTCAAAAAATTAATTGAAATGTATCGGGAACGAAAATATGACTTATACATGATATTTATTGATCTTAAAAAAACTTATGATAGAGTCCTAAAAAAATTATGTGGAGAATTCTAGAAAAGAAAGAGATTAGTGTAGCATATATTGAAATAATTAAAGATATGTATGAAGAGGTAATCATAACAGTAAAAATACCAGGAGGATTAACCGAACTATTTCTTATAAATATAAGATTACATTAAGGATCAGCTTTAAGTCCCTATCTTTTTACATTAATCATAGATGAACTCATTAGATATATCTAAGACATGGTACCCTAGTATTTGTTATTTATAAATGATATTGTTTTAGTAGATGAGATACGTGAAGGAGTAAATGCTAAACTTGAATCTTGGAAGGAAACGTTAGAAGTGAAATGTCTTACACTTAGTACATTAAAACAAAATATATAAAATTTAAATTTAGCAATATTAGATATAATGAGACAATTATTACGTTAAGAGATAATGAGTTATCTATAACTGAAAATTTTAAATATTTAAGATCGACTTTGTAAAAGTATGGAGAGATTGAGAGAGATATCTTACATAGAATACAAGCAGGATGGTTGAAACAACGAACATCAAATTTTTTTGCGGTCATAAGGTACCTTTAAAACTTAAAGAGAAATTTTATAAAACCGCAATTAGACCTGCTATGTTATATAGAGTCAAATGTTGGACTATGACTCAAACACATGAGCAGAAGATGAGAGTTGTAGAGATAATATTAAAATGAATATGTGGATATACAAAGATGAATCAAATAAGAAACGAGAACATTAAAGTGAAAGTTGGGATTGTACCTATTGATAGAAAGTTTCGGGAGATACATTTAAGATAGTACAGACATATACTTAGATGATCGATAAATGCTCCAGTAAGGTGATGTGAAATTATTACAAATATACAGATCAAATAAGAATGAGAAAGACCAAAGAAGATTTGGTTAGCAACGATAAGACAAGATATAATTTATTTAAATATAAATGATGATATAGTAGGGGACAGAGCTCAATGGCATAGGACGATCTATATAGCAGACCCCACCTAGTGGGATAAAACTTGGTTGTTATTGTTGTTAATACTAACAAGTGATTTTGAGTACTTGAAAGATAAGAGATATTCAACATCCGAGATAGAAGATGAAGAAGCCTCTGCCTTAAGAATTGAGGAAAGAGCATGCTATTGACCTTAGAACGAGAGGAATCCTCAATATCCGAAGCTAATAAAGAGGAAGCACGTGTCACCCCTACTACTATAGAAGGTATAACAATTTCAATTGTCAAAAATAAAAATCGTATCATATATTTTGAGTGTAGGGAAAAGGGACACTATAAGAGCAAGTGTTCAAAATTGACGAAGAAAAAGATTCGAATGACATCTAAAGAAAAGGAGAAGTATATGAAATTAGACCTTTGGTACGGAAGAGCAAGGAGCCCATAGTGTGCTTATTGTGCAACCAATGAAGACAACCAAAATCAATATCCAAGAGGAAGCACCCAAATAAGTACAAAGGAGGAAGCTCAAACAGCATGATTGAAAATTGATTTGAAAAATATTTTTAAAGACAATTTAGAAAATCTTGGTGAACTCTATTTGTCAAAAAAATCATCATTGCTAGTTTTGATAAAAAGTTAGGGTGAAACATTGAAGGTTTCAATTATTTCAACTTTATATCATTCTTTAAAAATAATAGATATTTTTTTAGAAACTATTGGTCATTGATAGTACTTGACATAAGTATTGTCTGTTTGAGTTTTCATGCTTTTTCAAAAACCATAAAATTACTTATGCATTTTTGAATTTCAAACTACAAAATTAGCAGACAAACAATGGATTATACTAGAAACATCAATGATTGCTTAGATATCAATCGATTGATTGAGACTATCAATCGACTGCTAAATAGGATTTCGATTGGGACAACGTTATTTTAGTAATTTATATTTAGTCTTAAGCACTTTAACTTCTCTTAACTCTGTGACATGCTTGGAATACACAAAAGGAAAATCTTCTAGGTATAAATAAAAAGAGGAGAAATGCAACAAGGAAGAAGATGTTGGAAAGTTAGAGTTTTCACCAAGACTATATAAATGATTTCTTAAGTGGGAGGTATGCCTCTCCTAGCAAAAAAAAAAACTAGCTTAAAGTTAAAACTCTAAATTAAAAGTAGAATTCAAACTTGACGAAGAATGTATCAAGGTTGATACATTAAGGGGAGGTTAAGGTTCAATTTTTAACCTCACAATATAGTATTTAGAACTTTCTAAAGACCAGGAACTTCAAAACATTATTGGTGCAATAATTAAAGAGGAGCATGCCTTGAGGAAGAGATCCACCTTAGAAGCATATGAAATGACCAAAGAAGAGATGGTTAAGATAAGGGGAGTTATGTAAGGTAGTATGTTCAAGGTTGAGCTTTGGAGTAAATGGAAGGTAGAGAAACCTCACATTGAGGTGTTGGCACAAGTTAGAAATGAAGGAGAATGGAATTTATAAAGACTTTTTGATGGGTGTCTAAGGAGGAAAATGAAGGGTTTAAGTTAGAAAGCTTCATTTATATTTTAGCATAAGAAGTGGGTTGTTGAGCTAATAGCCTAACAATTTAAATATATTGTCAAACATCAAAAAGGGAGAAATCATTACTATAATCAACCTCAGGTCAAGGTTGACCAAGCTCTAGTTGGATATTGATGTTTAATCAATATGTTTGATGATTGAGCGAGACGTCGAGTAAAAGGGCAGATTGTTGGTGCAATCGACCTTGAGTTAAGGTTGACCAAGCTTAGTTTGAGTTTTAATAGTGGAGTGAGATGTCAAGTGGGTTAAGGTCGATCAATTACTTAACAAGTGTAGAAGTTCAAAGGAATCATGGTTGATTGGACATTTGACAATCTTGAGTCTAATAGAGAGTTGATAAGAGAGAAGATCAAGTGGGTCACAGTTAACCAGACATTTAGTAGTCGAAAGTCCAATAGAGAGTTGGTAAGGATGAAATCTAAGTGGATTGTAGTTGACCATACACTTGGCATGAGAAGGGTAAAATCTAAATGGGTCATGTAGGACAAGACACTTGACATTAGAAATGAAGTCTTAACACATCATAAAGAACTGAATATAACACACAAGTGGAAAAGTCCTAACAGGTCATGGAGGATCGATGTTGAACATACTAGTGAAGTCCTAACAAGTCATGGACAATCAAATGTTAGATATATTGGTGAAGTCCTAATAGGTCATATAGGACGAGATTTAGGCACAAGAAGTAAAGTTCTGATTTATCATAGAAAATTGAATGTTAGGCAAGAGAAGGGAAGTCCAAACATGTCAAGAAGGATCAGATTTTTCACAATGGTGAAGTCTCGATCGATCAAGGTTAACCAGATACTAGATGAGATTAAGGTTTACTAGATACTCTGCAAGAAAGTCCTAATAGGTTGAAATCAACTGAATACTAGACAAAGTGAAAGTTCAGCCTTGGTAAGGCTGAAATAAGGGTATCAATTGACTGCTACGGGAATAGCAATTAACTAATGAACATAAAATCATGAGTTTGGGGTTTAAGGGATTTAGCGCATGAGCAATCAATTGTTGTGTTCCAACAATCAACTGATGCATCAGTTGAGTGGTGAACAAAATTGATGATGTTGCATAGCAAACAGAAAATTTTGTAGTCGATTCGGGAGCTCAACTGATGATGCAAAATTCGACTAATAGTATAAGAGTAGTCGACTGATGCTAAGTTAGATGGTGTCATTGGGTTGATATAGCAAAACAACGTTCAGATTCTGGCAGAGCAATCAACTGGGAGGTGCTAACACTCGACTATTAAACGAATTTCGATCATGAATCGTGTAAGTCAATTTCTGAAAGAATCGTGGAGGATTTTGTAAGTCAATTTCTGAAAGATTTGAGGGCGGAGCAATCTAAATGCGTCGAATAGTGAACAAAGTAAAGATTAATTGTGTAAATAGTTATTTACACCGTATTCATTTTTCATTCTTTTCTTTGCATCTTGATTATATTGTTAGTTAAGAATAGATGTTGTATGAGGTTTTCTTCACCTTTGAAAGCTATCCGATAAGGAGAAAGTACAATGGTGTTATCACTAGAACTCTAGGTTGTATAGTAGGAGTTGAGAATTTCAAACTATATAAAATCGAGAAATTTTTGTGCTTATTCTATTTCTAAACCGAACAAACAACTAGATAGGCAAACCAGACCTGACAAACCAAAATAACAAACAAAGCAATATCTAAATAGGTACTCTCAAACCTCAAAATATTGTATCAAAATTGGAAAAAAAATCACCAGTTTGCATGTGAGTATTGAAACATTCAACAATCTTTTATTATATTTTAGAAATTGCAAAAGAATATAATAGCATTAAGTTTCTTATTAATTTTAAAAAAGTTTATTTTTGTTTATTTTATTAGCAAAGTTTCTTAAGAAAAATGAGTCTGGACACTATTGTACAAAAAGGTATAGCTTCTCATGTATCAAAATCAATTATTTGATGTCTCCATGGGGATGGCGTGGTGGCTAGGGCATGGCAGTGCTTGCAGATAAGGCATTGATCGATTTTGAAGGAGGTCTAAAGTCTTTTTCTGGATTCAGATGACTTCCACGTGTCTTAGCCACCACGTCAAGGCCTATAAGACCCTCCGTGATTTATCTATCTCATAATGACAATGGGATAGACCAGTAGGGACCACTAGATTGACAGTTTCAACCTTTTGTGGAAAACCAACTATTTAAGAGTTGATACTATTTTAATTTCAAACAGAGCATTTCCATTCCACCTTTTTCCCTAAACAAGAAGTGTGATTGTTTACCTGGACGATTATAGCGCTGGGTAAGTTCTTGGAGACGTCCTCCATCACATCCTTACCTAAAGGTGCTGCACCAGAACCTACAAATTTAAGCGAACTCAGATCATATTTAGTCATTTTCCCCCGCTTAGCAAGTGCGATCATCACAGGCGGCACGCAAGAAAAATATGTAACCCTGTACTTCTCGAGCGCCTTCAATGTTGCTTCCATCTCAAACCTTGACATGGACACAATGGTGTTGCCCCTCTGCAACTGAGCGTAGGTAACCACAGACAAGCCAAATATGTGGAACATTGGCAAGAAGCATAGGAAGGTGTTCGGGCCCTCGCCTCTGGCATCTTGATTCGCCGTCACCATGAGGGCAGTGCATATGAAGTTCCGGTGCGTCAGGACGACGCCCTTGCTCGCTCCAGTTGTCCCTGACGAGTACAGAAGTGCCGCGACGTCCGACTGGTAAACCGACGGCATCGTGAACCCGGACGGAATCGGATGGGACATGAGGTCGGAGAAGTACGTGAAGGGGGAAACGGAGGAGAGCGACGATGTGAACCCTTTGGGGCCGATGATGACCGCTGGGAGGTGTAAGGCGGCAGCTTTCGGCCAGAGATCGGTGACAGTGACAACGAGCTTGGCGCAGGCGTCACTGGCCTGCTTAGAGAGTTCTTGAATGGTGTATGAGGGGTTGACCGTGGTGACGACGGCCCCAAGCGAGAGGATAGCGAGGAAGGCGACGGGGTAATGAAGGGAATTGGGGGCGAAGATGAGGACGACGTCACCCTTGCGGACGCCGCAGGCGGAGGCTAATCCGGAGGCGGCGGAGAGGACTGCAGATCGGAGCTCGGAGAAGGATAAGGTGTCGCCGGAATCGGCGTCGGCGACGGCGAGGCGGTCGGGGAATGCGGCGGCGCCACGGAAGAGGAAGGGGACCATGGAGAGAGTGGGGTCTTCGGGTAAGGCAATTGGCCGTTGGACGGAACGGTAGACTCCGTCGGGTCCGTAGCCGGAACTAGCTATCGTCATCGTGGCAACCCGAGGGAATCTCGAATGACGCTGGGATGCACTCTCGAGAGAGGATACCAGTGGATATTAAGGAGGGAAAATAAAATAAAATATTTGTCAATTTAATTTTTTTTTTTAAAATAATATAAAGGAAAAGTTTTCCAAATGAGCTTCTTATAGGCATAGCTGTAGTCGGCAAAAGGAGCTAATTCTCAAGACTAAGCCTGGAAAGCTGTACATGGAAGGAGTTTGCCAAAATTAACGTTTTCCTAAAGAGGGCATCATCCGAGAATTTTTAAAAGGTATGTCATAATTTATTTTTTATCAAATATAATAATAATAATTAATTCTTATCCTGAGTGACTGTATAATCCTCCTATAATATTTATTATATCATCGTCTATATTATTAAATACATTTTATTTTTTTATCATCATTAATCAAATAATCTTCCTCTTTCTTATTTGATTATCTATTTATAATAGTTTCATATCGTATAACTGAAATATTTAACAATCGTTTAAGTACATCTCTGTATCATCTTAAATGTGTGTCTCATAATTTTTTCTTAAGAGGTATAATCTCAATTTTCACTAATATTTTTATTATTTTTTTTATTTTATCAATCTTTATATGTTCACACATCCACTTTAACATCCTTATCTATGTAACTCTCATTTTCTGCTCATATTCTTGAGTCATAATTCAATATTTAATTTCATATAATATACCAAGTCGAACTGTCATTTTGAAAAAAAAATAAAATAAATTTAAAAGGTACTTTATAATCACAAAGAGCATCCGATTTTCTCCTTCATTTCAATCATCCTATTTATATTTTATGTAAAACATTTCTCTGAATTCTTTCATCCCTTTACAAAAATAATCTAGCATCTGAGCCAATTGGTAATTAATTTCATTTTTCTCAAGTATTCGAGCCACTGAGTGCTATTACTTTGAAATCCAGCATCAAAATAGTTCTAAACCTTCAAAATCAGCACCACCGTGATTTAATTTCTCCAACATTGTGGTGTTGATATTTAAAAATCAATATCATAGTAGTTCTAAATCTTCAAAATCAACACTACAATGTTATAATTTCTTCGATACAATGATGTTAAGCTTTTGTAAAAAACACCAAAAAGATTCTACACTTTCAAAACCATGATTATGTTATTCTGATTCCACAAAGTGCTACTAATATTTGAAAATAAATACAATATTGATTTTGAACCTCATAACCAGTATCACAATATTATGATTTTTTAATACATTGGTGTTGATGTTTTAAAATTAGCACCACTTTGATTCTAAACCTTTGAGTATGGTTGCACACATTCTCTATATTCTCTACACTCTTCAATTCCCCTATATGTCTTGGTTTTAAAATTTTAAATTCTCTAAGTTTATTAATGAGTTTCGATCAAAATTCATTAATGATTTTAGCCAGCTCTGATTAAACTCAATTCAAATTTGGTAGATTTTTATAATGATCTTGAATCCAATCGGATCATAAAATCTCAACTTCCATCCTAGCCATGCATAGCCTATTTTCAAAATCCAACCTTTGTTCTAATTGACATATACATATAACTTTATGTAGAAGACTCAAAACCATGGTTGCACACTATATTTACCTTTTCTATACTTCCCTCTTTCACTCTATGTTCAGGTTTTAAAATTTTAAATTCTCTAGATTTATCAATAAGTTTTGACCAAAATTTATTGATAGTCTTAGCCAACTTTAATTGGATTTAATTCAAGTCCGATATATTTCTACAGTACCCCTCAATCTCACTATGGTCAAAAGTCTCAGCTTCAAGAATATCTTAGTGGTGCATAGCCGTGTTGGTGTTCAAAGGATGCATTCAAGGGTTTGAACTTTTACAACAGGTTGTGCATAACTAAAATGCCCTTGAAGTTGAGACTTTTGGCAATAGTGGGACTAAGGGACACTATAAAAATCCATTGTACTTTGATTGTTCCAATCAGAGTTGGCTAAGGTCATCAATGAATTTTGCCCAAAATTCATTAATGGACCTAAAGTATTTGAAATTCTAAAATATGAACATGGAGTGTACTAGGGCACCACAAGATCAAAACTATGTTTTGATACATAGAACAAGGTTTAAAATTAGGATATTTTGTGATTTAATATGGTATGTCAAGTGTATAGGTGTAAAAGCGTGATAGGTAAAGTCCAAAAGTGGAGTATAATAGGAAGACCTAGAGTGACCAGGTAGGTAAAGGCTAGAAGTGGAGTATGACAAGAAAGACCTAGAGTGACCAAGTAGGTGAAGTTCGTAAGTGTAGTCTAATAAGGTGGTGAGGTGACCAAGGTAAATTCTAGAGGTCCCAAGCAAGGGAAGCCCTAGAGGTCTCAAACAAGATAAGTCCTAAAGGTCCCAAGAAAGGTAAGCTCGAATGATCTTTTATTTCAAAAGATAGTAAGGGAGTGTCACTATTTCTGGAGACAGGATAGAGCTAAGTGTCATTCTGACGTAAGTTAAGAGTGAGACAATTAAATTGTTGCAGATATATACTCTTTTATGCTAACTCTGTGATACATAAACTCAGGTTTATAAGTTGGATCAAATTAATCGGATCAGACGAATCTGAGCGACCCTATCAGATCTAAGTGATTGAAGTCCAGTTCCAGGTGTGTGATGGCATGACAAATTTTATCTTAGAAAATGTGGATCAAGGAGTTGGTTCAATTGGCTTCAGGTTCGACCAGGCTCGAGTTTTGATGTTTGACAATATGATTAGAGGTGAAGGATGGGATGAGAGAGATTGCTAGTGCAATCAACCTCAGGTCAAAGTTGACCAAGCTCGAGTGAGACTCGAGTTAGAGTTAAAGTTGAGTATGGAGGACAATATGACTATGGGATGGTATGAGACATCCGTAGTCATATAAAGATGAGTGAAAAGTCAAGTAGGTCAAAGTTGACTAGATACTTGATAAGTAGAGAAATCCAAGTCAGTCAAGGGAGACTGGACACTTGGTGTTGGAAAGTCCAACTAGGAGTTGGAAAGGGAAATCCAAGTCGGTCAAGGTTGATTGGACACTTAGTGTTGGAAAGTCCAACTGGGAGTTAGTAAGGGAAGTCCAGGTCGGTCAAGATTGACCGAACATTTGGCACGAGGAGAGAAAAATCTAGGTAGGTCAAGGAGAACTGGATGTTGTTAGTGCAAGAATGCCCCAAGTATTAATGTATTTTGATATTTGGATAATCATTTGAAGTTATGCAATAATTGTGATCTAACAATGAATGTTTAAGTGACAGAAAAGTCCAAGTGTAAATCTTGACAGAGGAAGTTCAAGTGCGAAGACTTGACAAGAAAAGTCCAAGGGTGAAGCTTTGGCAAGAAAAGTCCAAGAAAGTGGACTTGGCGGCATAAGTCCAAGCTTATAGTCTTGAAGGCATAAGTCCAAGTAGATCTTGGCAAGGAAATCCAAATGTGAGTCTTGACAACATAAGTCTAAGCATGTAGTCTTGGCAATGTAAAGTCCAAGCGGACCTTGGCAAAGGAGGAACCAAAAGCATGACGAAATCGAAGGAAGCTTTTGAAGGCAAGCGCAAGGATAAAAGAGTTGTGGACTCAGAGGGATCCTGGAGGCACACGGTTGATGGAGAAGTTAGAAGGTTTAGTCTAGGTTTAGGGTATGTTTTCAAGTATGGATTAGTCATACTTGAGGTATACCAGTAGACTGGTTTTGAGTATTTGGCACTTGAGAACTCAGGCTGACTCGAAGCAGTCGACTGGGGTTATAACCAGTCGATTGATCGAGTAGTCGACTGATAGTCTCACTGCCAACTGTGCTTTAGCAGTCGACTAGTGGCTTACACCAGTCGACTGGTCCACGTCAGTCGACTGCTAAGGTTTGCCAGTCGACTGGAATTAAATGGACAAGACACAAAATATTTTCAGTCGACTGACCAGTTGACTGGGTTTGAGCAGTCGACTGATCAAGTGTTCATTGAGTGGTGACGATCATGATTAGACTTCGTCAGAAGCCATTGAATCCGATCAACAATAACACCAATCGACTGCTAGTATGTAGCAGTCGACTGAAGTCAGGCTCAACGGGCAAAATCAACCCAACTCTATAAAGATAGGCTTGGAGAGCTTGAGGATGACTAGTGCTCTAATTCTAAACGTCCATACTAAGCTCTTCAAGCCTTCCTCCAAGCTTTTCAAGTTCTTTAACCTCTTCTTCTCTAACTTAACTCAATCATCTTGTAAGAAGAAGAGTGTGATTGTAAAGAAGGCTTCTCCACCTTAGTGTGTTTATCAAAAAGAGACTTTAATGAAAGCTTGGTAGGAGTGATCCACCTTACGGATTGTCATGGAGTAGGAGCGTCATCTCCGATCCACGTTAAATATTTTGTTAGCATTGTATTTTGATTTCAATTTTTATATTATTATCGTTCTTGCTTCCGCTAACATCATTGTAGAAATCGAAAGAGGCTATGCACCCCCTCTAGCCATACAAAGATCACCCTATAATTGGTATCAGAACCCGGATTGCATCAGAAGATCTAACTATCAACCGGAGTAAGATGGAACTTCAAGAGGGATATAGCATTGCTAAATCACCACTTTTTGATGGCAACACTACAAAAATAGAAGGGTTTGGCGACGAATTTTGAATAAAAATTCGTTGCAAAAATATTTTGCAACAAAATTTCCAACGAATTTTTTTTCGTTGTAAATAATTCACCGCTAAATTCGATAACGAAAAAAAAATTCATCGTCAAAATTGCAACGAATAAAATTTTCGTTACAAAATTCATCGCCAAATTTGGTGACGAAAATAATTATTCGTCGTCAAATTTGGCGACGAACTATTTTTCGTCGCCAAATCTGCGACGAAAAAATAGTTCTTCACAAAAATTTGGCGACAAATGTAACTATTCGTCGCCAAATTTGACGATGAAAATAACTATTCGTCGCCAAATTTGGTGACGAATATAATTTTCGTCGCTAAATTTGGCGACGAATTTATTTTTATCGCCAAATTTGGCGAAGAATTTAATTTTTGTTGTCAAATTTAGTGATGAATAGTTACATTCATCGCCAAATCTACGACAAAAATATAGTTCGTCGCAAAAATCTAATAAATATATTTTCATGAATAAAAATAAATTTGGCGACGAATATTTTTTCATCGCCAAATCTACGATGAAAAAAAAATTCATTGCAAAATATTCAAGGCCAGCCGACTGAAGGATACCATCAGTCGACTGGAGCTTCACCAGTTCGATTGGTTAGTCGACTCCCAAACATTCTGTAAGGTGCTACAGTATAGCAGTCGACTAATCATTTTGATCAGTCGACTGATGTAGTGAATAGTCGACTGCTCAGTCGATTACCAAAAGTTTTGTAATATGCTACAGTAATTTCAGTCGACTTATCATGTTGATCAGTCGAATGGTCAGGATAATCTGCGACAAAAACTTTTTCTGACGCAATTTCTGTAATGAAAAAAAAATTCATCGCAAATTCTCATGTATCAGTCGACTTATGGTGGCCATCAGTCGACTGGTGGTGGAGAAGCTGATCAGATAACCTTTTTTATCTGACTGCCCACTCGACTGATAGTATATTAGTCGACTGGACACATGCGTCAATCGATTGGTGCTTCATTTTTTACAATGAAATTTTTTTTCGTTGCCAATTCTGCGATGAATTTTTTTTTCATTGCTAATCTGGAAAAATTAAAAAAAAATTATGATAGATTATACCATTTTCCCTGTTTTACAATAAACATATATAACAATATAAACTTATTCATACATCAAACTTCAATATCAAATCAATATATACATAACAAACATAAATATAACTTACAAAATATAGATATCGTATGTGATAAGTCAAGTAATATTAAAATAAACGTAACCACCATCGTCACCACCACCATCATCATTGTCATTATTACAGGGATCAGGAGGAGGACCAGATCGAGAAGGAGGAAGTTGACTTGAAGTAGACGTTAATTGAAGATGCTGCACAATGAACATTTGTTGCCTCCGAAATTCATTCATCTGTTAATTTAATTATTTTACTTCCTCATCTCTTTCTCTTGACTCATTTTCCTTCTGCGCTAGTAACTCCCTCAAATGAGTAACTTCTTCGGTTAATTGATTTATTTCTGCTCTTGATGCCGGGGAGGATGAAGAAGAAGCACCAAGGCTTTATGGGATCGACTTAAAGAACCGAGTCCAATTATTCTTTCACTTTTCGCCCCTCTAGTTGCTTCGAGCCATAAATTGATATTGCTAACAGAAGGCTCAGATTCGACTGCATCATCACTTGCACTCGAATTTCTCCTATTTCGAAAGAAAAAAAAAGTTAAATACTAACATAAGAATTTAAATTTTTTAAATTACAAACCTTTATTATTCTAGCTCTCTCCCCACTCCACGTCTTATCTTTCTTTTGGAATGTACGGGTGAAAATGTCTATGAATAATGGCTCAGTCCCCGTCTCCTGGGCCTAAACAAACAACATTATAATTTATAAATTAGTGAGTATTAGATTACAAAATTATGATTTGAAAAAACTCACTAATCGATATCTATGCTCATCGATATTGATTGAACCTCCAGCATACATGGCAGACATAGTGCCAAAATTACAATGTTGATTTTGTTTATTTTGCTCACTCCTCCGTTTGCTATCCTCAGATCTCCAATATGCAACAATTTTATTCCAATTCTCCTCGGTTATATAGTGTGGCTTTTTATTTCTGATTTTCGCATGACTGAGTATGTTTCTGATATGGTCGCCATACTTTTTCTTGAAAATCCTCCTAATCTCCAGTGTTTCACTCTCCTCCCAAGTAAATAACCGTTGTAGTAGAGAAAAATTGAATTGATTATATTAACTGTAATTTTATATACAAAATGATTTAAATAACTTACTTTGAACTCATTCCACCACAAAATTTTTACTTCTTCCGGCGTGCTCGTATAAGTTATAGAAGCTCTGCCCCAATGGTTATTCACTATTTTATTTACCTTGTGAATAACATGTACAGAATTTGTAAATCTAACATAAAATAAAAATAAACCATGTTAGATACTTATAAAAATACATATCGTATTAAAAACATAGATAATTTAAACCTTGAATACTTACAAATCTCCGCACGGAGATATGAACTCTTGCGTATCTTCCCTCTCAACGATTGATTATTGTACTGGGGAAGATACATTAGTAGGTATTTGTTGAGAACCAGATGATCTTGCAATTGGAGAAGCGATGGAGGGCACATTTCCTGCAAGAGCATCAAACTGTGCAAGGGACGAAGCAGAGGAAGACTGTGATCTTCCATCGCTACTTCGTCTATGATTGCCACGTCGAAACTAACAATCATAATTATTAAAAGAATATGACAGTAAAAAAAAGAATTACATTTGCATATCGAATTTATAGTATGAACAATAGGAAAAAAATTATCATATTTGTAACAACTGGATAACCTAAAAAAAAGACAGTTCATTAATATATCAAATATATGAAATTTAGAATTAGACAGTAAATTGAAACATAATTGATACTCAATAAAAGTTACCCATAATTATAAATCGAAGCCCGCATTGTAATTTTCATCTTGGTCATACGTCTATTCGATATCGTCATCGTCACCATCATTGTCATCGTTATCGTCATCCTTTAAATTAAATTTCTCGTCTTCATCCTCATTCATTTCACTTGCATCAACAACTATTACTACGCCGCTGGGATCTCGTAACGTTGAAATATTATATTCTTCGATATGAAATGTATTGACAACTTCATTTTGTTGATATGCTATGTCTTCCCAATGTTCCTCAATTTTTTTACGTGCTTTTGTTTTACAAACAACCCACTAATCACTTTTGTCTCGTCTCAGACTAGGATATGAAGCATAAAATACTTGAATCGCTTGTAGTGCTAACATAAATGGTTCATACCTCTTGTATAATTTTTTGTAATTTATTTCAATCAAATTAAACTGTGGATGAACCCTCATGTCTTTGATAGGGTCAAACTAACGACACATAAATAAAATAACTCGCAAATCTAAACCTAGGTACGCTACCTATAAAATACCACAGATAAATGGCGATAAAATAATATTGCTATGATGTGTAATTAGAGAATTCATTAATGGATAAAATAAATCAATGACACATGGTTAGGGATTAATTTATACCTAACCTATGGAAGCTTATGGATTTATTTAAACCTAATCTAGGTTTAACGACACCTAATTGAACCGGTCCTTTATTAAAACCGATCCGATTTATTTAGCTCCTTGGTTTTTCTTCTCCGCCGCATGCGACCCTTCCCATCACGACTTTCTCTTCCGCTGTGCCCAACTCCTCACGAGCCCCCATCATCTCATGATGCCTTCTCTTCTTCTCCTTTCTCTCGATATTTCTCCTCATGGCAAGAGGCGGTGATTGAACCCCTCTCCTCTGCAAGCGGCCGCGAGCGAGATCCTCGTCGGTGCCCACGGACAAGCCATAGCAGCTAGAGAGCGCGCGTGGCCGAGAGTTTTGGGTCGGCAGCATCAACACCAGGTTTTGATCAGAAGCTACGATCCTTGCCGAGTGCCCTTCTCCTTCTTCTCTACAAGCGACAGTGAGAGGAGCAGCCTCGCCGATCTCCATAGACGAGCCGACGATGAGCGTGCGGCTGAAGGACTGCCGGTGGTCGCGGTAGCTAGGTAAGAGGTCGACCTCCTCCTTGATTCTGGACGAGACCTATACCTAGCAATGGATTTCTCATTCTAAGCTTGATCCTTTGTATTTGGGTAGTGATTTAGGGCAGCCGAGATTTTTCTCTGGTGAACAGAGTTGGGGAATTCCTTCCGGTGGAGTCCTAAGTGCTGGTAAGTTGATCTAGCTCTCTCTCTTTTTAACTGTAAATTGATATACTATGGGTGTGCGACTGTGAATTGGAGAATTCATGGTTGTGGCCTGGAGTAGGCCGACTGTGAATGAGTCTGAGGGGCTGTGAAGGCTAAGATGTTCTGATTGGGAGGTTCGTAATGGAATCTGGGTGGCTGTGAGAGGGAAATTGTCGGTTGTGAAGTTGAGTAGGGGCTGTGATTAGGTGAAGATGGACGGATAGAGCTGAGTGGTTCACTGGGGGTTGGTCAGATCTCTAAATTAGGATGAACATGGCTGTAAATATTTGTGGGTTAAGCTGGGTTCCAATTAGGATGGTTAGATCCCTAATGTGGTGTAATAGTAAGTTATTAAGGGGCTATGAACGACTGTGAAGGCTGTGAATCGCTGTGGATTAGTGTGTTCTTGTAAAGTTGTCAGATATCTGTATGAATTAATGGTAAATATGTTATATGTAGATTTCGATCACAAGACAGGTCCATGGGCATAAGGACAGTTGATATTCTTCATAGCAGGCGGGTATCTTTGACTTATCTTCTTTTAGATATTGTCATCTTGTTGTGCATTGTTTATTATAGTTAGTAGTAGTTTTCTATGCTTACTAACTGCCCTGGTATGTCACTACCTAGTACGTGTTATAGTCGTTTCATATGCTTATTATATTATGCTCTATCACTTTGATACTTGTTATTTGTTTATTTAGCACTAGAATAGTGACATACCTTACATACTAGGCATTGAATGAATAATGAATATAACTTGCATGTGTACATAGACTTATGTACTTAGGTTATTTGATATGAGCTCCTATTGGTACATACCATAGGTAGCCATGGATTGATAGGTGTATCGTGCATTAGTGACATGCACCATCTTGCATCTTTGCATGACTGACGATCATCGACTCCTCATTAACAGGTGATACTACTTGATAGTTGAGCCCATCGTCAGTCACATTATCTACACACACAACCACTTGTGGGTTAGTGGTATTTTAGGTGTGTGTGTGTAGTTGCTCTGTCATGGCTCCACAGTGGTCGTTCAGGTGATTGATATTGCGACGTGGTAGCAGACAGGGATCCCTCCTTTGTTGTGAGACGAGAAGATGAGACGAGGTGATGTCCCCCATATACATACATGAGGTAGGAGGGTGATACTCCGTCAGCATCCTGTTCACTTGGTCACATAGGTGTAGTGATGGTAGAGTGCACAGTTGTAACACCCTACCCACTCGACCGGCACACATGACATGTCGGTGGCTTGACTGGCGTCAGAGGTGACACAGGTGATTGCATCATGTGCATACGTTTTTACTATATGCATTTATTGTTGCACTTTTGGTTGTTGCATATGATTGTCATGCACATACAGGAGGTATTTTGTAGCTTGTTTTGGTGATTCTATATATGCTTGTGTGGATGTATTTTCTTGTCAACTTAGGTGATTCTGATATGTACAGTTTTAGGTATGTATTTCGTTGAGAAACTGTACCAGCATGATTATTATTGCTACTTATAGTTTACTATGCATGATGGTTAGATATCCGTTGAGTTTTACTCACTCCGTTGATATCTCTTTTATTTCAGGGTGAAGCCTTCCGGAGGGTCCAATTGCCAGTCCCCTGATCTGAAGACTCCATTTTTTGGTTTTCAAGCTTCTGCATTTTTATTTCTTGTACTCCATGTTTTAAACTTGTAGTACTTTATACTCGTGGTTGTTTTGATGGTATTTGATATGTCCTTATGAACTTTTGGTTCCGATTGGTTTTGGTTATGTGTGTGGTTGTGTTTTCCTGCTCATATAGCAGAAGGGGTAAGTCTAAAGGTTTTAGACCTTTTATTTACTTTGGTTGTTGGCCTGAGACCCATATATATTGTATGTATTGTCATGTTATGTTCTGGCCATGTTGGCCGATGTATAGTGGGTCGTGTGGGCCTTGTATACAGGTTTCATTTGTTCGCAGTACAGGGGAGGTGCTGTCCGATTTTCGTCGGACAAGTACCCCTCTCGGGGCATGACAATTTATTTGGTATCAGAGCGTAGGTTCCGAGTTCCTAAGGGTTTTTTGGTTTTCGGAGTTCGCCACGTTTGGTAGGTCAACTTGTGCATTTTCGGATTTTTATAGATTTCCGTCGATTTGGCGTTTCGATTATTTTGGAGTCATATTTCGACAAGATCGGATTGGGGACTTGGTGGCGACAGGACATCTCCAGATGGCTAACAGGTGAAATTTTGATTCTTTATCTGTAGTAATACTTGGGTAATAATTTAGCAAATATGAAACGAGGTGGGCGTGCTCTCGCGCCGAGACGTGGTGCAGGGTAGCCATGCAAGAGGACATTGAGATCTCTGGCGATGAGTTGCCAGAAAGGTCTACGGAGAATGAGTTTGTTGATCAGGGTCAAACTTCACATGGTGTCATGGTGTAGTTGATTATCACATTCATTTATTTCTCGGGCATACCTGAGAGAGATTGCTAGGCTACCTACTCTTAGGTCCCAAAGATTGATGGTATCTCTGCCCTCTGGGGATAAATTAGAAGTCACCCAGGAGGTTAGAGGATGTCCAATAGATTTTGGCAGCGTTATACTCCCGGTAGATTTGTTGGTTCTCGACATGATCGAGTTCGACATCATTCTTGGCATGGACTGGCTAACAGCGTGGCAAGCTACTGTGGATTGCCAGACGAGGGTAGTTACATTCCATCCTCCTAACAAACCCTCGTGGGATTTCACTGGCATCAGAAATGATGGCATATCGACTATTTCTGCGATTCAGGCTCGGAAGTTTTTATCACACGGTTGTCAGGGTTTTCTCTTATCACTAATCAATGCTGAGGACAGTGGTGACTCTTAGATCTCGGACATTCCTATCGTCCGAGAGTATCCGGATATCTTTCCAAAGAAGTTACCAGGCCTGCCTCCTAGAAGGCAAGTGGAGTTCATGATTGAGTTAATTCCGGGGACAGCGCCGACATCGAAAGCTCCTTATTGTATGGCCTCGAAAGAGTTGGATGAGCTAAAAGTCTAGCTTCAGGAGCTTTTGGACAGAGATTTTATCCGCCCTAGCATATCTCCCTAGGGTTCTCCGGTTCTCTTCGTAAAGAAGAAAGATGGTTCGATGAGATTATGCATCGACTATAGGCAGTTGAATGTCATCACCATCAAGAATAAATATTCCCTGCCATGTATTGAGGACTTGTTTGATTAGCTCAGAGGTATGTCAGGGTATTCTAAGCTTGATCTGCGGTTCAGATATCATCAACTAAGGGTCAGAGATTCAGATGTTCAGAAGACAGCGTTCTATACCAGATATGGGCACTATGAGTTTTTGGTAATGTCATTTGAGTTTACCAATGCTCCGACAGTATTCATGGACTTGATGAATCGTGAATTTATGGATTTTCTAGATCGGTTCGTCATTGTCTTTATTGACGACATTCTGGTCTATTCCCGTTTCGAAGAGGAACATGCGCAATATCTTCACCTTGTCCTAGATAGGCTTCGACAGAATCAACTATATGCGAAGTTTAATAAATGCACGTTCTGGTTACCTTCAGTCGATTTTCTGGGACATGTGGTTTCTAGCAAAGCCATTTCAGTTGATCCCTAGAAGATCGAGGTTGTTACCAGTTGGGAGCAACCGAAATCGGTTCAGGAGGTTCGCAGTTTCTTGGGCTCAGCTGGATATTACAAATGGTTCGTTGAGGGTTTTTCGAGTATTGCTATGTTGTTGACACACCTTACCAGGAATGGCGTGAAGTTCACGTGGTTAGAGGCCTGCGAGACCAGCTTTCAGGAGTTGAAGGAGAGACTGGTGTCAACACCGATTCTGGTATTGCCATCAGGGGACGACGATTTCGTCCTTTATACCGATGCGTCTCTCCAGGGTTTAGGCACAGTACTGATGCAGCACGGCAGGGTGGTCTCTTATGCTTCTCGCCAGTTGAAGGAGCATGAGAAAAACTACCTAGTACATGATCAAGAGTTAGCTGCTATTATCTTTGCCTTGAAGATTTGGAGACATCATCTGTATGGTATTACATTTGAGATTCTCACTGATCATAAAAGTCTCAAATATCTATTTACGCAGAAGGAACTCAATCTCCGACAGAGGAGATGGATGGAGTTCCTAAAGGATTAGAATTGTACCATTAGCTACCACCGAAGGGAACCTAGATTATTGAGATAAATGCTTAGAAGGTATATATTAGTTCTTTGGCTCTCTAGATTTTAGTGCATGGTGATATGATTACGTTGCTTACATGGTTTATAGGGTATTTGCACTTGATGCTCTATTTAGTATTGTCTTGACTTCGTTCTATTAGTATGTTTTCGTTGTTATTATTGAACATCATGGTTAAATGCTTATTTGGTTATGTATCATCGCAGTTGATGCCATGATTGAGATAAGTAGATAGTATAATTTAGATGAGGTCATGTTGTAGGAGCGAATCTCAGGAATGAAACAATATTATTGGAACCCTCGGCGTAATAACCTCGATGTACGTATTGGTAGATCGATGATTTTTATCGACTTTGATAGACGTTCTATGCTAGATGTATTGGATGACCCTAGGCTTAACACCCTAGGATAATCAACAACCCACGAGACCTGTTCGTGGTAGCATGTTGTTGCGTGCAGTCGATAATTAGATAGTTATACACTTTGACTGCCAACGAGACCTGTTCGTGGTAGCATGTTGTTGCGTGCGGTCGATAACTAGATAGTTATATACTCTGACTGCCCATGAGACTTGTTCGTGGTAGCATGTTGTAGCATGCCTGATTGAATCAGTAGAAATGATATAATTTAGACTTAACCGTCTCGACGTGTTTATGAGTAGATTTATGATCTTATCGACCTTGAACCCTAGACTTAACCACCTAGGGTAAACCAATGTGGTTATGTTGGACTTTCCGAGCTGCAAAAACCGCTTTTTGCGTTGCGGAAACCCCGGAAGTCCGGCCACGGATCCGTGCGAAGATATATTAAAATAAAAATATGTATGTGCTAAGTAAACCTAGATCTACCTTAGATCTAGAAGTTGAGAGTGTTACCCTCGATGTGACACCCTTCGCAAATCCCGCTCATCCAAATAGCTTGCCGAAACTCTAGAGTGTCAAGTGTACACTCCTCTATTGGTATACACACAAGCAATAGGTGGAGAAAAGAAACCTAGAGTGTGTTGTTGGTGCAATCGGCCCAGGTCACGATTGACCAGACTCGAGTTTGACTCAAGTGATGTTTTGATGTTTGACAAAGGGATTTGACAAAATGGTTTGACATTGATGTTTGACATTAATGTCGGTTAATATGTTGGGGAGATTGTTGGAGCAATCGACCCGGGTCATGTTTGACCGGACTCGAGTTTGACTCGAGGAAGACATTGATGGTTGACTGGGGTTGACCATGTGATTATGGTAAAGTCCAAGTCATGGGTACTTGGCATGGAAAGTCCAAGTGGGACACTTGGCATTTGGTAAAGTCCAAGTCTTGAGTACTTGACATGAAAAGTCCAAGTGGGACACTTGGCGCATGAAAAGTCCAAGTCATGGGTACTTGGATTTTGGGAAAGTCCAAGTCTTGAGTACTTGACATGAGAAGTCCAAGCATGGGTCTTGGCAAATGAGAAGTCCAAGCATGGGTCTTGGCAAATGGAAAGTCCAAGCATGGGTCTTGGCATGGAAAGTCCAACATGGGTTGGCAAGGGAAAGTCCAAGCTTGAGTCTTGGCATTTGGGAAGTCCAAGGGAATTGATTTTGGCAGCGTAAAGTCCAAGCGGAGTCTTGGAGGCGTAAGTCCAATGTAACTTGGCGGTGTAGACACCGTTAGCATGACATAGCCGAGGGAAGCACCTGGAGGCTAGCGCAATGGATGAACAAGTCATGGATGACTTGGAGGGATCCGAGAGGCATGAGGCTGATGGAGGTGGCTAGAAGGCTTAGGTCTAGGCTAAGGGTGGTTTAGCAAGTATGGGGGCACCATACTATCGAAAATCATGTCTACGGCGATCGCCCGAGTCGACGATGATTGCTTTAGTGACCACCATGAGCAAGAGAATGCTGTGAGCCAATCAGGCGATCGACTCTGCGGTAGCGATCGGCCCGCGAATGTTGGCGCGATCGCCAAGAGATCCGTTGGAGTTTTTCCAGCGTGGATCGATTCGTTGTCTCACGACAACAGTGGCATCAGTCGACTGGTGACTTATGGCAGTTGACTGATAGGCGGAAATCTAGCCCGACATAGGTTATAAAAGCAGCTCGGAAGGAGGGTTTTTGCAGCTATTTTCTTGGGCGAAATTGAAGGGGGAAGTTGGTGCTTTCCAGTCCTTCAAAGCTAGTTCAAGGCAATCAAAGATCAAGCAATCCAAAGCTCTTGTAAAGTTGTTTTTCCTTTACTTGCATTGTATTTCTTACTTGTATTTGCTTGTATCTTGTGTATTACTTAGTGTAATCCTTGTACGAGGTTTCTCCACCTCCGGATTGTTCCGAGAAGGAGTTATTATTGATTAGTGATTGCGTGTGCATCACTAGAGCTCCTTAGAGCTCGATCAGTGGAGTAGGAACCGTGTGGTTCCGAACCACGTTATATCCTTACGTTTGTGTGTTTGTGTTTTCGTTATTGCTTTATTATCTTTGTTTCCGCTGCGCTAACGAAATTGTAGAGACGAACACGCGAACGAATTCCATCTACGCACGGTCAACGCTATTCACCCCCCCCTCTAGCGCCGTCAAATCTCCAACATGTGCTACCACCCTTAGAAGTTTCGGCCAAGGAGCAGAGGGGAGCTTGAGAGGATGATCCAAGGAAGAAGATGAAGTTCTAGTAACTCACAAAATGAATTCACCCATCAAATGGAGTGGCCGGCCACTTCATGACTTGGGGGGTTACATGCATGCATGTTGTTGGGTTTCCGGCACCGCGGCGTGTGTGTGTTCGATCATGTTTCGTAAACATGAGCACAGCGGAAGCAATTAAAAATAATAAATCTATATTTATTACAACACACACAACACACGCATGCTATTACAACAAGTGTAGACATAACCGTAAATTAAAATTTGCAATATAAGGAAATTAAACTACGTTATACCTTCCGTATGACGTGTAGCGGGAACGGCATCAACCGGAACGATCCTTGTAAGAATCGTCTCTATCCGTATCCACGCCGAGCTCCTCGGGATGACTTCGCTAAGTCACGAGCTTCGTCTTCGTACGGGTTACTAGCCTCGTGTTGAAGACGACGTGATCGAGAGATGATCACGATCCGAATCCAAATTCGGACCTAAAAACAAGTCCTCAAGACTTGCTTCTCCGGAGATTGACGAATCCTTCGTCCTCCACCTCAGAGGATTACCGGAGATCAAATCCCCGGTATGTTAGCCGCTGTCGGAGCACTAACCGTCGTCCAAACGACGCTCCGACGAGAGGAGAAGAAGCTGTCCAGAAAACTGGACAGCTTGGTGGAGGATATAGGCGCCGGCTAAAGAGGAGATGGAGGCTCACCTTTACACCGAACCCAAGGGAGATCACCGGAGGGTCGCCGGAGGTTCACCGGCTGGAGCTTGGACGCCGACAACGACTTGGACGGCTGCACACAAGCTGGGCGGTGGCTGCTCTTTGGGTTGGCGCCGAAATCCTTCAACAAGGGTGGGCGGCAACACAAGGGGGGAGGCTAGGGTTTTGATTAATTAGGGTTTAACAATCCCTTAAGCCCACTTTTATAGAGAACTAATTCTCTTAATGGTTAATGGATCATATCCATAAAGCCCGTTAACCCGCTCCATTAAGATAAGTTAAAATAAACCAAACCATAATGGTTTATTTTAAGTTAAAACGAACCGAACCAACTTTTGGTTCATCCGTTTAAAATAAACCAAACCCTTTGGTTTATTCTTATCCATTGGATTAGAACCAAACCATTTTGGTCCATCCATTACGTCTTCATAAGACGCAGCCCATCCACGCTTCCATTGCGACTGAAACAATTTCATGCTCGCTTTATGTTTGGTCCAACCAAACATAGTTTCTCTCGGTCTGAGAATCTCATTCTCAAGCTCGTTTTTAAATCCTTTGGATTACACTCGTTGTGCGTGTGACCAAATAGGTTCTCGGTTTATGTTGGCCGTCTATAATTAACCATTAATTATAGAACGATCATGAGTGGCACCTAGTAGTACATCATGATCCCCAATTAACCAAAAGATCAGCGGTTGATCGAACTATTTACGAAACCCTTGATGCTCGAATGAATCGTGCCCCATTCCCTTCACTCATCTTATACCCACTTGGTTCGTGGACATGGTCTATAGTGTCGGTCCCCACTAGGTCGACTACGTCACACCTAGACTTCGTTCGGTTACGTATTGCTTTGCAGTTCTAGTTACTCCACATGTATCGAAGAGTACCTTACTCTAAACATGTAATGCTTTGGCCAGACTTTAGTAACAATCAGGCGAGAGGCCATGGGTATACATCTCCTCGCAAGGAGTGGTGAATCCTTTATAGGCTATTCAAACACCTTGATCACTTGACTTATACCCAATCATCCGGGTCCACATCTCCTTAGAGATGTTTGCTTAAGATGTCAAAGCATAAGTCTCTATGATCAAGATGACTTGAATACCGCAAGTCAAAGGAACATCGCACTTAAGCCACGATAAGAACTTCATTGACATATCTATATATCACGAAAACCATATGAAGTCTTACGGTTGGTCACTCCAATGAACTAGTTACCATAACTAGCATCCACGATTAACTCCGGACATCACTATGTCTCCAGCCAGTGAGAATCAGCTGCTTGGATACACCAAGGAGTATACCTCGTGCTAGTCTCGCGAAATTGATGGTGTCGAATCCATCGATTCATTGACTAGGATAATTAGATACATCACAATTACACATGTAGAGATACTCACTAGTTGTGATCCAATCACAAATTCTCTCATGCTGTGAATCGTATCGTGGACATTCAGTAAATGAGTTTAAGATCCAATCAAATACATAAAATATGTATACTCAAATAGTGAATCTTCATTTATCATATAAATGGTTCATACATAAGGCGATTGCCTTAGGACATCTCTCATATATTACTAACACATGTAACTCCAAGAGCCAATGGATCTTGGTCTCCCTCATGAGGTGGCACCATATGATAAGTCAATGATGATGTGGAGCATCATCATTAGTCGGCCATGCCAAGTCATCATCATGACATGACATTTGGTCAAGTCAAAATTGACCTTTCATCTTCCCTCTCAAGTCAAGTCAAACTTGACCTCTTATCTCTCATGGTTGATCAAATCCAACCATTTGATTGTCAATTTAATTTAATGAATCTCTATTCATTAATTTAAATTGATTTGATGAATCAAATCTAAATTAGACTCATTCAACACTTGAATCAAATTGAGTCCAACTCAATTAGTCTAATTTGGATTACTCTTAATCCAATTTGGTTCATCCCATGAACCTAATCCTCATGGTTCATCATATGAACCTAATCTCCATCTAATTGCCCTTTGTGTGTGACCCTATAGGTTCTTGTAATGTTTGCAATGTCCCTAAACTGATTTAGGAACATAAGCAATGAGCGGTATCTAGCAACACATCATTGCTACCCAAGTTACAAGAATGTTGAGATCCAACATCACCTTTGTGACTACTACTTGTGACTCTCACAATATGTGACAATGTCCCTCTATCCTTGACATCTAGATTGACCAATCGAGGCATAGACCATGTCATCCTCGGTACAATCTATATCTTGAATTCCAAGTAGACTCACTCTAATCAAATGAGCTCAATATCTCATATTGACTCATTTGGGCATGACCATGCACTTCGTGGTCTCACTTTATCAAGAATAACGATGTCACTCCCGTCATATAGGAGGGATAGATCCCATCTACATCACTCACATCTCTCTGCATAATTTGTTACATACCCAGTAATCGTTTTTATAGTCCACCCATTTATGGGTGACGTTTGACGAAGCCAAAGTATGCAACTCCTTATGTAGGGAACCATGGTGACTTCAGGTCTAAGGACTAATAGTCATACTAATAGCCACATGAGAAAGTATATGACACTCATATAATGATCCACGATACTTTCTCATGACGGATCATTCAGTATACATTCTCTAATGTATACCCATGTGTCAACTTGATATCTCATATCCATGACTTGTGAGATCAAGTCATTGAGTTGACCTACATGCTAGTCTCTACGCATTAACATTGTCCCTGAATGTTAATACTTGACTAGGAATGATTAAGAGTAGTGTTCTCTATATCATCTCATTATCTATTCAACCAATCGATTGATATAGATAAGAACCTACTACTCAAGGACGTTATTATATTTAGTTATTTGGCACCAATACAAGTAAATATAATAATCATGTCTTTATAAATAGGAATATGATACAATAAAGTCCATACAACAATCATCACATGATTGACTCTAGGTCTTTCACTAACAATCTCCCACTAGCACTAGTGTCAATCACCGTAGTATCTAATACCCAATGACCTAATGTGACCATCATGCTTTTTCTGTGCCAAAGCCTTGGTCAAGGGATCTGCGATGTTAGCCTCTGTGGGTACTCTGCAAATCTTCACATCTCCTCTATCGATAGTCTCTCTAATGAGATGGAAGCACCGATATATTCGGCCTCTGTTATAGAATCAACAACTGTATCCTGCTTGAAACTCTTCCAGCTCACAGCGCCACCATTCAAGTAAAACACGAACCCTGACTGCGATCTATAATCATCCTGGTTAGTTTGGAAGCTGGCATCGCTGTAACCCTTTACAGCTAGCTCCTCATCGCCTCCAAATATCAAGAAATATTCTTTAGTCCTTCTCAAGTACTTAAGAATATTCTTGACTGCTATCCAGTGATGCTCTCCTGGATCTGACTGGTATCTACTCGTCATGCTCAAAGCATACGAGACATCAGGACGAGTACACAACATGGCGTACATGATAGATCCTATAGCTGATGCGTAAGGGATCTTATCCATGCGGTCTCTCTCCTCTCTAGAAGAGGGACTTTGAATCTTCGAAAGACTCACACCATGTGACATCGACAGAAGTCCCTTCTTGGAATTCTTCATGGCAAACCGTAGTAATACTGTGTCAATGTATGTACTCTGACTTAGGCCAAACAATCTCTTAGATCTATCTCTATATATCTTGATGCCTAGAATACAGGCTGCTTCACCTAAGTCTTTCATTGAGAAGCACGTCCCCAGCCAAGTCTTCACAGACTGTAGCGAAGGGATGTCATTCCCAATGAGTAGTATGTCATCCACATACAATACAAGGAAGACAACTGTGTTCCCAGTAACCCTCTTATAGACACAGGGTTCATCTTCATTCTTGATGAAATCAAACTGTTTGATCGCATCATTGAATCGAAGATTCCAGCTCTGAGAGGCTTGCTTTAGCCCATAAATGGACCTTTGCAACTTGCATACTTTCCCAGTATGCTGTGGATCTTTAAAACCCTCAGATTGTGTCATGTACACATCCTCGAGTAAGTTTTCATTCAGAAATGCGGTTTTGACATCCATTTGCCAGATCTCATAATTGTGGTATGCTGCAATAGCAAGCAAGATCCGAATGGACTTAAACATCGCCACTGGAGAAAAGGTTTCATCATAGTCAATACCATGAATTTGCTTGAAACCTTTGGCCACCAATCGACCCTTATAGGTATGCGTAAGTCCATCCATGTCAGTCTTTCTCCTGAAGACCTACTTACACCCAATGGGTTTGACCCCTTCAGGTGGATCAACCAAAGTCCATACTTGGTTGGTGTACATGGATTCCATCTCGGATCTCATGGCCTCTATCCATTTCTCAGAATCTGGGCTCATCACAGCTTCCTGATAGGAGGTAGGCTCATTCTCAATGAGCATAACGTCATCATGGTCAGACAAGAGAAATGAGTATCTCTCAGGCTGACGACGTACCCTATCAGACCTGCGAAGAGGTAGGTCTACCTGAATAGGTGGTTGTTCCACAACCCTTTGTGAAACAACCTCATCACCCACAACACTTTGTGGTTCCTGTTCAACCTCCATCAAGGCCTCAGTGTTATGGTCCTTATCTTGAATTTCTTCAAGATCGAACGTACTCCCACTATGTTTTCTAGAAACAAAATCCCTTTCTAGAAAAACCCTAGTCTTTACCACAAACACTTTGTGCTGACTAGGAATGTAAAAGTAATATCCCTTTGTGTCCTTGGGATATCCAACAAAATAGCACCTATCGGATTTGGGTCCCAGTTTGTCTGAGACTTGATGTCGAACGTAAGCCTCACAACCCCAAATCCTCATGAAAGACATCTTGGGATTTCTCCCTATCTATATCGTATATGATGTCTTTATCACAACCTTAGATGATACACGGTTAAGGGTAAAGGCTGCTGTGTCTAGAGCATATCCCCAAAAGGATATAGAAAGATCTGTGTGACTCATCATAGATCATACCATATCTAATAGGGTACGATTCCTCATTTTGGATACACCATTCCACTGTGGTGTTCCAGGAGAAGTGAGTTGGGATAGAATCCCACACTCAGCTAGATAGTCACGAAACTCATGGCTAAGGTATTCACCACCTCGATCTAATCGAAGTATCTTAATACTCTTGCCAAGCTGGTTTTGTACTTCATTCTTGAATTCTTTGAACTTTTCAAAGGATTCTGATTTATGTGTCATGAGATACACATAACCATATCTACTGAAGTCATCAATAAATGTAATGAAGTACCTGTAATCGCCTCTAGCAGCAATATTGAAAGTGCCACATACATCACTATGTATAAGTCCTAACAAGTCCGTTGCTCTTTCGCTGTGTCCACTAAAGGGAGTCTTGGTCATCTTGCCTAAAAGGCAAGACTCGCATGTCTCATATGATTTAAAATCAAATGAGTCTAGCAACCCATCCTTATGGAGCTGAGATAAGCAACTCTCATTTATGTGACCTAAGCGACAATGCCAGAGATAGGTTTGGTTCAACTCATTTGACTTGAACCTTTTGGTACTTATGTTATAGATAGGACTCTCTAAGTCTAGAAAGTAGAGTCCGTTCATTAGAGGTGCACTACAATAGAACATATCATTTAAATAAACTGAACAACATTTGTTCTTTATTATAAATGTAAATCCTTTCTTGTCCAAACAAGAAACTGAAATTATGTTCTTAGTTAAAGAAGACACATAACAACATTCATTTAATTCTAGTAAAAGCCTAGAGGGCAGAGATAGATCATAAGTTCCTACAACAATAACAACAACTCTTGCTCCATTACCTACTCGTAGGTCCACCTCGCCCTTTATCAATGCCCTACTATTTCTCAGCGCCTGCACATTGGTACAAATGTGAGATGCACATCCGGTATCTAATACCCATGATGAAGAAATAGATAGATTGACTTCTATGACATTTATACCTGAAGTAGAAGTCTCACTTCTCTTCTTCTTAAGATCTTCCAGGTATGCCTTGCAGTTACGCTTTCAGTGTCCAGCTTCCTTGCAGTGGAAGCAAGCCCCTTCCTTGGCCACCCTTCCTTTGGGTTTCAGTTCCTTGCCTTTGCCCTTGGCTTGGGACTTTCCCTTACCTTTAGGCTTGCCCTTGCCTTTCTTCTTTTGCACCATCAAAATGACATCAGATTTTCCCTTCTTAAGGTTGAGCTCAGCAGTTCTCAACATGCTGAGCATCTTAGGCAGTGGCTTATCAATTTCATTCATGTTGTAATTCATGACAAATTGATTGTAGCTTTACGGCAAAGACTGCAAGATTAAGTCAGTGGCCAGCTCTTAGCCAAGGGGGAATCCCAATCTCTATAGGTTTTCTATGTACCAAATCATCTTGAGTACATATGGACCTACGGGAGTCCCATCTTACATTTTGGAACCAAACAATGCCTTAGAGACTTCATATCTCTCGTGCCTTGTTTGTTCTTGATATAATTGACGAAGATGTTCAACCATATCATAAGCATTCATGAACTCGTATTGCTTCTGAAGCTCAGAGTTCATGGTCGCGAGCATTAGACATGACACATCTAATGCATCATCTTGATGCTTCTTGTAAGCATCTTTGTCAGCTCGCAAGGCAGTGGCAGAAGGTGCCTCCGGAATGGGCTGCTCCAGGACGTACAATTTCCTTTCTTGGGTGAGAACAATTCTCAGGTTCCTGTACCAGTCTAGGAAATTTGCTCCATTGAGCTTGTCTTTCTCAAGGACAGAACGCAGAGATAGAGTGTTCGTGTTTGTCGACATAGTAATCTATAACATACAATGCAGAGAATTAATATCATATTCCTTTTATCATTTAATTAGGCCTTTAATCAAATGATGCTCCCACTGAATTATAGAAATTTTGTAGAATCGAGTTATGGATGTGGTCAAATCACATTACTAGATTCATACAAACTAGCTATAATTCTTACGGGACAAGATCCACATCATACTAAGCCTTGAGTTAGCTTTGGCTAAATCGCCCAAGACTTAGTACAATCAGTGGGTAACACATTACTGATTACATCTCTATGAAACTCTTTTTTATAGGATCAAGACTCACATTTACAAAAGACCTTGAGTTAGCTTTGGCTAAATCACCCAAGATTTAGTGTAAATGCGATCTTATCCTATCTTTCCAATGGTTGGAATATGCCTATAGTTCTACTCGATCCAATTGAGTTAACTAGTTTTACTCAATCTAATTGAGCTTACTCTAACCCAAGCCGTGATAGGCGGGACCAAGATTGTCCCTCCGCACCCTACCAAGATAATATGCGTTGCTCTGCTTTGGTAGCTTCAACAACTACAAATGATCGAGGTAGTGATGAGTATCAAGGACTTGGTAGGCATTTATGAGTTGATTCGATTAAGATCTAATCTAATCATAATGTGTATCATATACGCATTGAGACCTTTATTATCCTACACTAGCATGCATCACATACATACAAGCATTATTCTAGCATGCATCATATACATATAAGCATTATTCTACTAGCATGCATCACATACATACAAGCAAAATCATATATATATATATATATATATATATATAAAATTAACTGTGATGTGGTCATGGTCCTAATACGATCTTCTCAAGCCAATGAGAAGATCGGACGGTCAACCTAGGGCTAGCGGCTTCTCCAAGTGCTTTCTTTGACCGCCATGTGTCGTCGGCACCCTTCTCGTAACTTAGTCTACAAGTGGACTTTCCACCGCTCCATTTTGTACATTATAAATATGAAACTCGAGTTACATTCGAGTCTAAAACTATTTACAACTGGAATTTCAAAAGAAGAGGCACGACGCGTATGTCGCATACACTATACAACACACACAACCACAAAAACGGCACGCAGGCCGTATTATGAATTAAAACACATCATCATCCAATCATATTGGGGTTCTTGGGCCATGACAATCATAGAATTATACATAATTCTAAATTATGTATTTTTATAGAAAATTTCTATAATTTTTCCTTTTTTTTTTTTTCAATTTTATGAGTCACCTCTCCGTAACGGTCCCGCTAAGCGGTTTCCGGGTGCGGTCGCGGGACAAGGCCCCTTTCGAGGATAGGGGCAGCACCCCTACTCACAAAATAAACTTTGCGAGTGTCCCTACTACGATCTTACAACGACTTAAGTCACTGTGCCAAAAACCTAAAGCGAGAACTCGCCGTTTCGGAGAGTTTTTCTCGATGGTTGAAGCCTACAAGTGTCCCAACACTTGTTGCTTTGATTATTTGAGAAAAATACCCAAAAATTCGATAAAAATAGGAAATTTACAGAAATATAAAAATCTATAATTTTTATATCTAATACAAAAACTATAAAAATGAAACACATACATGCTTCGCACGTGGCTCTGATACCACTGTTGGACTTTCCGAACCGCAAAAACCGCTTTTTGCGTTGCGGAAACCGTGGAAGTCCGGCCACGGATCCGTGTGAAGATATATTAAAATAAAAATATGTATGTGCTAAGTAAACCTAGATCTACCTTATATCTAGAAGTTGAAAGTGTTACCCTCGATGCGACGCCCTTCGCAAATCCCGCTCGTCCAAATAGCTTGCCGGAACTCTAGAGTGTCAAGTGTACACTCCTCTATTGGTATCCACACAAGCAATAGGTGGAGAAAAGAAACCTAGAGTGTGCTAGCACCCTTAGAAGTTTCGATCGAGGAGGAGAGGGGAGCTTGAGAGGATGATCCAAGGAAGAAGATGAAGTTCTAGTAACTCACAAAATGAATTCACCCATCAAATGGAGTGGCCGGCCACTTCATGACTTGGGGGGTCACATGCATGCATGTAACTCCAAGAGCCAATGACTCTTGGTCTCCCTCATGAGGTGGCACCACATGATAAGTCAATGATGATGTGGAGCATCATCATTGGCCGACCATGCCAAGTCATCATCATGACATGGCATTTGGTCAAGTCAAAATTGACCTTTCATCTTCCCTCTCAAGTCAAGTCAAACTTGACCTCTTATCTCCCATGGTTGATCAAATCCAACCATTTGATTCAAGTCAATTTAATTTAATGAATCTCTATTCATTAATTTAAATTGATTTGATGAATCAAATCTAAATTAGACTCATTCAACACTTGAATCAAATTGAGTCCAACTCAATTAGTCTAATTTGGATTACTCTTAATCCAATTTGGTTCATCCCATGAACCTAATCCTCATGGTTTATCATATGAACCTAATCTCTATCTAATTGCCCTTTGTGTGTGACCCTATAGGTTCTTGTAACGTTGGCAATGTCCCTAAACCGATTTAGGAACATAAGCAATGAGTGGTATCTAGCAACACATCATTGCTACCCAAGTTACAAGAATGTTGAGATCCAACATCACCTTTGTGACTACTACTTGTGACTCTCACAATATGTGACAATATCCCTCTATCCTTGACATCTAGTTGACCAATCGAGGCATAGACCGTGTCATCCTCGGTACAATCTATATCTTGAATTCCAAGTAGACTCACTCTAATCAAATGAGCTCAATATCTCATATTGACTCATTTGGGCATGACCATGCACTTCGTGGTCTCACTCTATCAAGAATAACGATGTCACTCCCGTCATATAGGAGGGATAGATCCCATCTACATCAGTCACATCCCTTCGCATAATTTGTTACATACTCAGTAATCGCCTTTATAGTCCACCCATTTACAGGTGACGTTTGACGAAGCCAAAGTATGCAACTCTTTATGTAGGGAACCATGGTGACTTCAGGTCTAAAGACTAATAGTCATACTAATAGCCACATGAGAAAGTATATGACACTCATATAACGATCCACGATACTTTCTCATGGCGGGTCATTCAGTATACATTCTCTAATGTATACCCATGTGTCAACTTGATATCTCATATCCATGACTTGTGAGATCAAGTCATTGAGTTGACCTACATGATAGTCTCTACGCATTAACATTGTCCCTGAATGTTAATACTTGACTAGGAATGATTAAGAGTAGTGTTCTCTATATCATCTCATTATCGATTCAACCAATCGATTGATATAGATAAGAACCTACTACTCAAGGACGTTATTATATTTAGTTATTTGGCACCAATACAAGTAAATATAATAACCATGCCTTTATAAATAGGAATATGATACAATAAAGTCCATACAACAATAATCGCATGATTGACTCTAGGGATTTCACTAACAGGTTACCGATGCACTTAGCCGGAACTCCCGAGGGACTTTAGCTTGCTATCGAGTTTTAGTCACGGATTTGATTTAGGGTTTCTCCGAGTTGGGCCTTGAGGAGCAGGGACCGAGAGAGTAGGGCATTCTTATTACCATGGTTGCTTGGTCATCTATTAGGACGAGAGTCCGAGAGGCTCAGGTCGGTAATCAACACTTACAATTCATTGGCAGCCAGATAACCTCTGGGCAGCAGACATAGTTCACCCGAGATGACGAGAGTATTATTTATTTCCGGGGCAGATTATGTTAGTGCAATCGGCCCAGGTCACGATTGATCGGAATCGAGTTTGACTCGAGAGATGTTTTAATGTTTGACATAAAGGTTTGACATTGATGTCTGATAATATTTTAGGGAGATTGTTGATACAATCGCCCCGGATCATGATTGACCGGACTCGAGTTTGACTCGAGGGGGATTTTGATGGTTGACCATGTCATGGAAAGTCCAAGTCTTGAGTACTTGGCATGAAAAGTCCAAGCATGGGTCTTGACAAGGGAAAGTCCAACATGTGTTGGCAAGGGAAAGTCTAAGCTTGAGTCTTGGCATTTGAGAAGCCCAAGGGGTTTGATATTGGCGGCATAAAATCCAAGCGGGAGTCTTGGCAGCATAAGTCCAATGGTTGGCGGCGTAAAGTCCAAGCGGAGTCTTGGTAGCGTAAGTCCAATGTGCCTTGGCGGTGTAGACACCGTTAGCATGACTTAGTCGATGGAAGCACCTGAAGGCTAGCGTATGGATGAACAAGTCATGGATGACTTGGAGGGATCCGATAGGTGCAAGGTTGACGGAGGTGGTTAGATGGCTTAGGTCTAGGCTACGGGTGGTCTAGCAAGTATGGGGGAACCATACTTGGGTTAAACCAAATGTTTGACGTTAATACCTCATGTTTGAGGTGTATCAGTCGACTGGTGTCATGTGGCAGACGACTGGCGTGAGTCAACTAGGGTTTGACTATGGGGAGTGCCCTAGCGATCAGCCGCAGAGGAGGCTGATCGTTGGGATCGATCACCGATCGATCTTGTGTGATCGACCGGGTGCTCGTATTTTGGGCACGATCGATCATTTGATTGATGTCCTATCCGTTGGATTTTTCCAGCATGGATCACACTGTTGTCTCACATCAACAGTGTCATCAGTCGACTGATGGTTCTGAGCAATCGACTAATAGGCAATTTCTAGCCCAGGTAGCCGCTTTAAATGGAGTTCGTGGATAAGGAAATCACAACCGGTTCTTGAGCTACTTTGGGGAGATTTGTTGCAGCAAATCAAGGTCTCCAAGGCTATTCTTCAAGCAACCAAAAGCAAACAATCTAAAGGCAATTGTAACGTATTTTTCCTTTTCTTGTAGTGCATTTCCTTATTGTAATTGCTTGTATTTATTTCTTACTATTGTAAGATCATTTGTACGAGGTTTCTCTACCTCCGACTTGTGTCGAGGAGTTATTGTGATTAGTGGTTGTGTGTGCATCACTAGAGCTCTTTAGAGCTCGATCCATGGAGTAGGAACCATTCAGTTCCGAACCACGTTACATACTTGTGTATTTGTGTTTGTCTTCACTTTCGTTATTGCTATTATTTCTATTTCCGTTGCGCTAACGATATTTGTAGATGAACACGGAACGAATTCCATCGAGCATCGAAACGAGCTATTCACCCCCCTCTAGCGGTCACCGTTTCCTCTACAATTGGTATCAGAGCTAGGAGCTCTTCTATGGACTAATCGCCGGGAGCAAACCACTAGAGGAAGAAGATGGAATTTCAAGAGAAACTAGGATGAGACATAAACACACCGCCATCATATGACCAAGAAGATTTCTCGGCATGAAGGGCAAGAATGGAGAACTTCTTGATGATGGACATAGAAGATTGGTTCATCATCATGGAAGGCTTTGAACCTCCTAGAGATAAGAAGGGAAATGTCTTGAAGTTTAAAAAGTGGACACAAGAGCAACGTCTCAAGTTCAAAACCGAAGCCAAGGTAACAAAACTTTTAGAAGATTTGATACCTAATGATGTTTTGTCTAGGCTAGGTGAATATCTAGATGCCAAGGAGCTATGGGAAAAATTGGCAAAATTTCATGAAGAGCCTCACTCAATTCAAGAAGAAAAGGAAGAGGAGGAAGAGAGCTCATCCTCACAAGCAAGTGAGGATTCGGAAGTTGATAGGGAGTCAATTTCCGAATCGGTGGAAGAGGAAGAGGAAGAATTGGAGGAGACCTCCACCTCTAGGATTGAGGGGGAGGAGATTAGAGCATCCTCAACACCGGAGCAACAAGAAGAACCATCTACATTCGATCGAGAAGAAGAGCAAGCTCAAGAGACTCTCACCACCACCCTAGGTAACTCAAACACTTCAACCTCAAATAAAATTCATATAATGTGTTTTGAGTGTAGGGAAATCGGGCACTATAAAAGCAAGTACCCAAAGAGAGTAAGAAAAGCTCCACCGACACCTAAAAGTCAAGAAAAGTCATTGGATGCCGGTTCCCTAACTATCAAAAGCAAGGAGCACATTATATGCTTCAAATGTAGTCAAAGAGGGCATTATAGGAATCAATGCCCTAGGGGGAGCAAAAAGACTCAAGAAGGAGCATCACAAGTAAGGGGAGCTTCAAAAGCTAACCCTAAGGTATATTTCAATAATGCACCTTCTAAGTTTAAAAGTCAAAAGCATGCTTTTAATTCTCTTGCTATCTCTTATGAAAAGCATGTTAGAAATAACAAATATTTTTGTCTAGAAGCTAAGAGTGTCCATTTTAATAATAAGGAGAAATTTGGGACTAATGTCCCTAGAAAAACCCTACCTAGGGCAAGCATTAAGAAAATTGAGGATCACCTAGGTTTAAACCCTAAATGAACTAGGCATATGCCTAGGAAAAACAATGTCCAAAGAATAGATGAAAAATAAAAAATTGGACAATTAGAATTAGAAAATCAAGTCTTGAGGTCAAGACTTGAAAAATTAGAGAAGACCCTTAGGATTATGCAAAATCAATTTAAGGGGTCAAATGGTCAAAGTCAAGGGTCTAGATCTAAAAGTCAACCCCTAGGGCCTAAGAGACAAGAGTCAACCAAGGGTAAAAAAGGTTTGGGTCACAAACCTAAACCTAAGGTCACTTATCATAGTGTTCCATTTGATTATGGAACACAAACTAGGGCTAGGAAAACCAAGGGCAATAGGGAAGTCATCCCTAAGGTTGACCAAGGTAGGTGCCTAGTGGCTAGGGTTTTAAGGAAATCTAGGGAGGCCACTAAGAAGGTTACAAGGGGAGTCACCCTTAGAGTTAACCATGGCAAGACCCAAATGACCAAGGCTAACAAGCCTAGAAGGGTCATTAGGAAGGTATCTAGGGAGGTTATTCCTAAGGAATACCTAGTAAACCCTAAGAGCTCAAATAGATTTTGGGTTCCTAAGAGCGTGATCGATTCACGCTAGATGGGTTTAGGTGTGCCAACTTTAAATGGAAGGGTAGTTAACCTAACCATGGTAAAGGTGACAATTTAGGTAATTTTCAAGGTTATGGATACCTTGGAAATAGATTTGGTATTATGATCCTAAAATATTTTAGGATGTGCCAATATATTTTTGAAATTGTGAAAAATCAATTAAATTTGGCACATTTTAGGTTTAGAGGTCATAGTGTGTCATTTTGGGTTTTTGGCACACTTGGGAGAAAAGTGATAATATGGCAAAATATATTTAATTATATCAAATGACAATTAATACTAAGTTTTAGGTATTATTATACCTATACATTTTATGTGACATACTTTGTTTGCCATATAACATGTCATGACATCATGTTTATTTTTATCATTTATATGTCATGATTATGTGTAGGATTAAGGTTTCATGTCATGTGTTTTTAGATTGTATCATATGCCATGATATCATGATCATTGGTCATGCTTAATTATGCTATCATTTATGCTATGATCATTCATGCATTTAATTTAATTAAAATTGATTTAAGGACAATGACATAACTTGAAGTCCCATTTATGAGGGAATCAAGTAAAGTTGTCACGCCCCAAGAGTATGCCGTGCCGAAAAGCAAACGGACGACATCTCCCCTATATGTGGCAACATTTCGGGTTAATACAAGGCCCGTAAGCCCACAACAATAACATAATAAGTAGATATAAAGATACCAAACACAGCGGAAACATAAACAACATATATACTGACATCCAAACCAAAACACACAGGTGTACACCACCTGACAAGTCCACAGTACTAAACCGTATATAAAACCTCGACACAAAACAAGTCCACGACATAAAGACAAAGTCCATACATAAACCAAAGTCTATGACATAGAACAAAATCCATAACATAAACAAAATGCTCGGGAGACTCAGAAAAAAAGAGATGCGATGGATCGCCGGCGCAGCTCCAAGCCGTCATGAAGACTTGACTTACAGGCGACGTAAAAATCCATGATGGTCGTGGTCTTTGAGTAAAACTTCGTAATAGAAAAACATGTATATATCAATATCACATGTATTTCGATAAGAAAATCTACAGGTATCATTAGCATGATAACATATCCATGTATATATCTTCTAACCAAAAGCTAATATAAAATGCAGACATACCTGAACGTCTGCTATGCTACACCTATCCAACCTGAGCACATATCCACAATATATACATATACCGGAAGTATGCTCCAAACCATATAACTACATAAATATAGGTCAAAGAATGCAATAGACAATACAACAACTATACAGGTATCCTACACAACCGTATAAGCGATGCAGGTAGCATGTATGAAGATAATGTACAACCAAATGCAACAAGCATAGTACAATCAAATGCAGCATCACAATAAACATATATATATAGACTGTATCTATATATGTATACTAATCACAATCATATATATATATATATATATATATATATATATATATATATATATATATACATAAATATATGTATATATATATATATATATATATATATATATATATATATATATATATATATATATATATATATACATGCATATATGTATATATATGACAATATGCAAAAATGCTATAAGTCGGCAATGCAACATGCATGGTTATGTCGGCTCACCCTAAAGCTACCACGACCCCAATGTGGCCTTGGTGGCTCGAGCATGACAACTGTCCCAACTCAACACCAACCACTACTCTCGAGTGGGCAGCATGATCGAGTAGTATATAAGCGTGAAGAGCAAGCTACACGATGGGGGTCCTTGCTGTTGGCCACTTCGACAGTCACTACCCATGAGTGGTCGAGTGCCACACACGCAGGACTACGACACGCAAATCCAACTATCACCGTCTATAGTGGTAGAGTGCGGCACCACAATGCTCTGTCCTCACACCGGTTACTCCTCCTATGAGTAACCGTGGAGGCAGGATGACTGGCGACCCTCTCAACCACAAGGGAGACCTCATCGCCAGGGTGCATGCAAATGACATGAATGCAATGTCTTACATACAGACATCCACCATAGACTCTCTATTCTACAGAGAGTCATACTAACCAGATCAACGCACTCTATATCCTGTAGAGAGTCGTACTTACTGATCGATGCACTCTCTATCCTGTAGAGAGTCGTACTCAAACTGATTATATCAAGCTAGGACCACCGGTCCGTAGCGACACACTAAATACCATTCACTTGACCATTTACACAATACATGGTCGGTAGTAAACATGCAACCTAAGGATACTAGAATTAACCCTAGGTTTAAGACATTATCTACGTACGGATGACCTTTTTGCCCAATTTACAGTCAGGTTGTCATCCAGACTTTACTATTTGCACTTAACTAAACAAATTCTAGGTTACTTACATCACCTATATATATAACTCCTAATCATGATAAAATCAAACATGATAGCAGTAATGGAGTTAACAGCCAAAGATAAAGTATCAAGCATAAGATAAATAAGAACAGAGTCAAGGTAACATGATCATATAAGATGATCATGCATCTAAATCTGTATGCATTAAAACTACCTGACCAGGGTAGGAATTACCCACCTACTGTAAATGCTCATAGTAATAAAATCCTCACGGCTGCGGACCCATCTCGTATCCACGTCCTGCACATTTCAAACATTGTGGTTATGTTCAAGCATACAACAATAGATATATAATTTACTATTCTATCATTTCTATATTCGCATCCCTTTATCGAATACGAATTAGAAGCTCAAATAGCCAGACTTGACTATTTAATTTAACCCACCGTTTTCAATTAGCAAAAGTGCTAACCTACTCATCCAACACCATATCCACTTAACAAAATCAATCTCATGAAGATTTAATCTTTTTATACTTAATTTGATGTAATAGGATCACCAACAAATTAAGTATAAATCTAACCCATATTCACACCGATACACATCTCTATTCGTAGCCCAAACAAAGCTACTGCTTTACAGCCGGTCAAAAACCCAAACAAAACCTCACAACCGACTAACCTCCACTCACAACCTACTCCATTCCTCCAATCACTCACGACTGTATGATAATAGAAATTCAAATAGCAACAATCACTTATGAACATGTGATAAACTAAGCTTACCAACGGTTGGAATTTTCCCCCAATTGCTCAGTTTGCCCGATCAGTTCCTTGCTGCCCTAATTTCGACAAAGGTCGCGAATCAGCTTCCAACCGCCTGCTGCAACCACAATCACAGCCACACAGTTCCACCAATTTAGATACCTAACTATTTAACCACTTCGTTCAACCCATCACCCATCAGTTCCTTCCCACACAATAACAAAAATTAGCAATCAATAACAGCCAGATAGAAGCTAAATCACGCTTACCTGCTGTTGTAATTCCCACCGGAAGCCAATCCCCAACACCGATAGAAACCCTTCCCAAATTCCACCGTTTCCGGAAACAACCACTGCCCAAAATTGCAATGGTCTTAGCCAAGAAAAGAACACACGGTAAACTAAGGAGAAATTAGGCTTACCGATAGTAGGAACTTCACCGACAAACAATACTTCCCAAATCCTTAGTCGACCAGAATCAAACCACTGCCCAAATCAAGTTTCGAGCTTAGCCATAGCAAATCCATAGAGCATCTTACTCTCGTTCAAGGTAAGGAGAACCAAGATCGATGCTTACCTTTCCCTGACCTTGCTCTGGCGACCATCGGCGCAGCCTCCAACTTCGATCGGGAAGAACAGTTCCGATTTGGGACCGCTGTTGACCCGTATACATCGTCCTTTGCTCGCCCACTCCTCTCGTTTGCCCATGGAGGTCATTGGCTACCTCTCGCCGCGAGGTAGACACCGAGAGAAAGAGGGAGAAAGTTTGGTTGTCGACCGCTTCAGAGAAGAAGAGAACACGAGAGGCAGAGAGAGAGAGGTAGATTGTGGGTTGCTTTGGGGGAGAAGAACGTGCTCTGCCCGGTGGAAAGGATATCGCCGAAGAAGAGGAGTCGCGAGAGGCGATCCGCAAGGAAGGAAAGGATGAGCTCAGTGGGGGGGGGGAGGGGGTTCGTCGCGAGGTGAAAGCATTAAAAAGGGGCAGTAAATATCGCGGCTGGGAAACACTCGCGAGGATGAAGACTGCGTGCGTTAACGGGAGAAGAAGTGGATCGGGTTTGGAGGGTTAATGGGTTGGGTTTAATCCTATAAGACCCTTGATTAAATTAAACCTAGATTAATTTAATCCCCAAGCTTCCTACAATTAAACCCATACGATTTAAATCTAGGTTAGGTCTAAGTAAATCCCTAACCAGGCATCACCAACCTAAATTTTATTTTTCTGGTATTTTACAAGTGTTGCCTTAGAAAATGCATGAAACCCTAGATTAGGATGAACAAAATCCACATCTCACATCACATTGACTTGGATGTGTTTTCATACACCCTAGATATATGTGAGATGCTAGGATATGAGTTAAGTTCAAAGTGCATAGTTTTTACATCTAGATGAACTTAAACTCATCTAAAATCATGAGTGGATCATTGGGAAAGCTTGTGTACAAGTCATGTACATTGAGCCCAAGGAACATGATCCAATATAGGTTTTCAAAATCATTTTAAAATCCTTTTAGAAAACTTTGGTGAAGTCTATCTTTTGATAGAAATCACCATTGATGAAGTTGATACAAAGTGAGCTAAAACATTGAAGTTTTTTTCACTTTTGAACTTTGTATCAATTTTGATATTTTAAGGGTAAAATATTTTTCTAACATTTTCACCCATTGTATGTGTTATAAGTATCATATGTATGAATTTTCACGATTTTTTGAATTACATATAATTACTTATGCTTTTTGCAATTTCATTTTTGATAACTAAAAATCAGATTTTTCAGTTATCAGTCGACTGCCCCTGTTGGCAGTTGACTGATTTTTGAGAAACTCGACTGCCGGGCTGATTTTGAGAAAAACAAGGTTGTTTAGCCCATTTTCAGCTACGATAAAATTCCCTAACCACTCCTAACCCTAGGATATGCTTCGGGAAGCATTATAAAGGGTGAAAATCCAATGGATATGAATTAGGAGAGTTGTTAGGGTGATGTATCAAATCTATGGTGTGGAAAGTTCAATGTTGAACTTTAAACCTTATTTTTGATGGTTTAGAGTTCCTATTGACTTAGGGACTTCCCAAGGACATTGTTGGTGCAATGGTCAAGGGGGAGCAAGCCTTTAGGGGGAGGTATCCATCATGGGATGATGGATGGTATTTTTCCTCATGAGGGGAAAAATGGAATTAGGAGATACCCAATTTGGAAATTGGGAGAGTGTATAGGATTGCCTTTCTTGAGTGATATGAGACTTATCACTAGGAAGATTGTAGTCATCCTAGGTATTTTTGGACTAAGGGGGAGATTGTAAGATCTCATTGGGACATGAGACATTAACCTCCTTGGAGAAGACCTTTTTGATGTTAGTCAAAAAGGGGGAGAATATTTTGGGGGAGAATGTTATGGAGAGTGTTATCAATTGATGTTATCAATTGTCAATTCAGAGAATTAGGGAGAATATTTGGGATTACCAATTTGGGATAATTGGTAAGAAGATTTGAGTTAGTGTTCTAACTCAAAGGTATGTGTTTTTGTCAAACATCAAAAAGGGGGAGATTATTGGTGCAATTGGCCCAGGTCACGATTGACCGGACTCGAGTTTGACTCGAGAGATGTTTTGATGTTTGATATGAAGGTTTGACATTGATGTCTGATAATATTTTGGAAAGATTATTGGTACAATCGACCCGGATCATGATTGACCGGACTTGAGTTTGACTCGAGGGTGATTTTGATGGTTGACTAGGGTTGACCATGTCATGGAAAGTCCAAGTCTTGAGTACTTAGCATGAAAAGTCCAAGCATGGGTCTTGGCAAGAGAAAGTCCAACATGTGTTGGCAAGGGAAAGTACAAGCTTGAGTCTTGGCATTTGAGAAGTCCAAGGGGTTTGATATTGGCAGCGTAAAGTCCAAGCGGGAGTCTTGGCAGCATAAGTCTAATGGTTGGCGGCGTAAAGTCTAAGCGGCATCTTGACAGCGTAAGTCCAATGTGCCTTGGCGGTGTAGACACCGTTAGCATGACATAGTCGATGGAAGCACCTGAAGGCTAGCGTATGGATGAACAAGTCATGGATGACTTGTAGGGATCCGATAGGCGCAAGGCTGACGGAGGTGGCTAGAAGGCTTAGGTCTAGGCTACGGGTGGTCTAGCAAGTATGGAGGAACCATACTTGGGTTAAACCTCATATTTGAGGTTAAAACCTCATGTTTGAGGTGTATCAGTCGACTGGTGCCATGTGGCAGTCGACTGACGTGAGTCAACTAGGGTTTGACTGCGGGGAGTGCCCTAGCGATCGCGAGGAGGAGGCGATCATTGACCGATCGATCGTGATGCTCGATATTTGGGCATAGAATCTGATCAAACTCATCCGCTGGGATTAGCGATCAGTGAAGGCTTGATCGATCGTGATGGACATGATCAATCGACTGATGTCCTATCCGTTGGATTTTTCAACGTGGATCTGCTTGTGGTCTCACGGCTATAGTGTCATCATCGGTCATTGATGGTCGGCGATCGTGATAGACGATTTCAACCCGAACAACTTGACTTTAAATGGAGCTTGTGGAGGAGGAAATCACAATCGGTTCTTGAGCTACTTTAGGGTAATTTGTTGCAGCAAATCAGGGTCTCCAAGGCTATTCTTCAAGCAACCAAAAACAAGCAATCCAAAGGCAATTGTAAAGTATTTTTTCTTTACTTGTAGTGCATTTCCTTATTGTAATTGCTTATATTTATTTATTACTATTGTAAGATCATTTGTAAAAGGTTTCTCCACCTCCGACTTGTGTCGAGAAGGAGTTATTGTGATTAGTGGTTTCGTGTGCATCACTAGAGCTCTTTAGAACTCGATCCGTGGAGTAGGAACCATTCGGTTCTGAACCACGTTACATACTTGTGTATTTGTGTTTGTCTTCACTTTCGTTATTGCTATTATTTTTATTTTCGTTGCGCTAACGAGATTTGTAGACGAACACGGAACGAATTCCATCGAGCATCGAAATGAGCTATTCACCCCCTCTAGCGGTCACCGTTTCCTCTACAGATTATGCGTACCTCAGTCTCACCCGGTCATAGAGGAGTTACTCCAGAAGACTCATCGCTCTCGATTTGCGATCCACCCAGGCGAAACCCGCATGTATCGAGATTTAAGGCGTTAGTATCGGTGGAATGACATGAAGAAAGACATCGCAGATTTTGTAGCTAGATGTCTAGTTTGCCAACAGGTGAAGGCTGAGTACCAGAGACTAGCCGGACTACTTTAGAGGATTCCTATTCCCGAGTGGAAGTGGGATCACATTACCATGGATTTTGTGGTGGGTCTTCCTAGGACACGACGAGGTCATGACGCGAATTTGGTAGTCGTTGATCGATTAACCAAATCCGCGCACTTCTTAGTGATTCAGAAGACTGACTCTCTGGATCGTTTGGCAGAGTTATACTATTGGGAGATCATCAGATTGCATGGTATTCCTTTGAGCATTATATCCGATAGAGATCCCCGGTTCACGTCCCGGTTCTGGCAGAGTCTGTAGCAGGCCTTAGGCACACAACTCCATTTTAGTACAACATTCCATTCTCAGACCGATGGACAGTCTGAGCGGACCATTCAGACTCTAGAGGACTTGCTGAGGTCATGTGTTATGGATTTCGGAGGCAATTGAGAGGACCACTTGCCATTAGTGGAAATCGCCTACAACAACAACTATCATTCGGTTATCCAAATGGCACCGTTTGAAGCATTGTATGGTAGATAGTGTCGGACACCCACTCTCTGGGAGGAGGTTGGGGAGGCCCAGTTGCTAGGACCCTATAGAGCTCAGCATGAGACAGAGTTGGTCCGTACTATCAGACGAAGGATGACAGAGGTGCAGGATTGTCAGAAGAGTTATGTCGATCGGAGATAGAGACCTCTGGATTTCTCTTTTGGTGACCATGTATTCTTGTGAGTCTCACCCACGAAAGGGGTGAAGAGATTTGGCCTTCGTGGTAAGCTAGCTCCAAGGTACATTGGTCCTTTCGAGATTTTGGAAAGGATTGGAGCCGTCGCTTATCGCCTAGCACTACCACAATCCTTGGCTGGTATTCATGATGTGTTTCATGTGTCCATGCTGAGGAAGTATGTGCCAGACCCTACCCATATTCTGTCAGATGTGTCAGGTTCCATTCAACTTGATGCTACTTACGAAGAGGTATCGGTACAGATTCTGGATCACAAAGAACGACAGTTGCGGAACAAGATTGTACAACTTGTTAAAGTCAGATGGAGTCACCACACCGATGAGGAGGCTACTTGGGAGCTTGAGGAAAAGATCAGAGCTCAATATCCCCACCTGTTTACTTAAGGTAAGTGAAATATATTTTTAGTACTTGTGTTATCTCTTACCCATCATGCATTTGAGTGCGAAATTTGGGGACCAAATTTTATTAAGTTGGGGAGAATGTAAAATACCACAGATAAATGGCGATAAAATAATATTGCTATGATGTGTAATTAGAGAATTCATTAATGGATAAAATAAATCAATGACGCATGGTTAGGGATTAATTTGAACCTAACCTATGGAAGCTTATGGATTTATTTAAACCTAATCTAGGTTTAACGACACCTAATTGAACCGGTCCTTTATTAAAACTGATCAGATTTATTTAGCTCCTTGGTTTTTCTTCTTCGCCGCACATGACCCTTCCCATCGTGACTTTCTCTTCCGCCGCGCCCAACTCCTCGCGAGCCCCCATCATCTCGCGACGCCTTCTCTTCTTCTCCTTTCTCTCGATCTTTCTCCTCGCGGCAAGCGGCGAGGATTGAACCCCTCTCCTTTGCAAGCGGCAACGAGAGAGATCCTCGTTGGTGCCGGGTTTTGATCATCCATAGACCGCGCATGGCCGAGAGTTTTGGGTAGGCGGTATCGGCACCGGGTTTTGATCAAAAACTGTGATCCCTACCGAGGGCCCTTCTCCTTCTCTGCAAGCGATAGTGAGAGGAGCAGCCTCACCGGTCTCCACAGACGAGCCGACGGTGAGCGTGCGGCTGAAGGACTGTCGGTGGTCGCGGTAGCTAGGTAAGAGGTCGACCTCCTCCTTGATTCTGGATGAGACCTATACCTAGCTGTGGATTTCTCATTCTAAGCTTGATCCTTTGTGTTTGGGCAGTGATTTAGGGCAACCGAGATTTTTCTCCGGTGAACAGAGTTGGGGAATTCCTTCCGGTGGAGTCCTAAGTGCTGGTAAGTTGATCTAGCTCTCTCTCTTTTTAACTGTAAATTGATAGATTATGGGTGTGCAACTATGAATTGGAGAATTTCATGGTTGTGGGCTGGAGTTAGGGCAGCTGTGAATGGGTCTGAGGGGTTGTGATGGCTGAGATGTTCTGATTGGGAGGTTCGTAATGGAATCTGGGCGACTGTGAGAGGGAAATTGTCGGATGTGAAGTTGAGTAGGGGCTGTGATTAGGTGAAGATGGACGAATAGAGCTGGGTGGTTCACTGGGGGATGGTCAGATCTCCAAATTGAGGCGAACATGACTGTAAATGGTTGTGGGTTAAGCTGGGTTCCAATTAGGATGGTTAGATCCCTAATGTGGTGTAATAGTAAGCTATTAAGGGGCTATGAATGGCTGTGATGGCTGTGAATGACTGTGGATTAGTGTGTTCTTGTAAAGTTGTCAGATATCTGTATGAATTAATGGTAAATATGTTATATGTAGATTTCGGTTACAAGACAGGTCCACGGGCGTAAGGATAGTTGATATTCTTCATAGCAGGCGAGTATCTTTGACTTATCTTCTTTTAGATATTGTCATTTTGCTGTGCATTGTTTATTATAGCTAGTAGTAGTTTTCTATGCTTACTAACTGCCCTGGTATGTCACTAGCTAGTACGTGTAGTAGTCGTTTCATATGCTTATTATATTATGCTCTATCACTTTGATACTTGTTATTTATTTATTTAGCACTAGAGTAGTGACATACCTTACATACTAGGCATTGAATGAATAATGAATATAACTTGCATGTGTACCTAGACTTGTGTACTTGGGTTATTTGATATGGGCTCCTATTGGTACATACCATAGGTTGCTATGGATTGATAGGTGTATCGTGCATTAGTGACATGCACCATCTTGCATCATTGCATGACTGGCGATCATCGACTCCTCGGTAGGAGGTGATACTACTTGGTAGTTGAGCCCATCGTCAGTCACATTATCTACACACACAACCACTTGTGGGTTAGTGGTATTTCAGATGTGTGTGTAGTTTCTCTATCAGGGCTCCACAATGGTCGCTCAGGTGATTGGTATTGTGACGTGGTAGCAGACAGGGATCCGTCCTTTGTTGTGAGACGAGGAGATGAGACAAGGTGATGCCCCTATATACATACATGGGGTAGGAGGGTGATACTCCGTCAGCATCCTGTTCACTCGGTCACATAGGTGTAGTGACGACAGAGTGCACAATTGTCACAACCCTACCCACTCGGGCGACACACATGACATGTCTATGGCTTGACTGGCATCAGGGGTGACAAAGGTGATTGCATTATGTGTATACGTTTTTACTATATGCATTGATTGTTGCACTTTTGGTTGTTGCATATGATTGTCATGCACATACAGGAGGTATTTTGTAGCTTGTTTTGGTGATTCTACATATGCTTGTGTGGATGTATTTTCTTGTTAGCTTAGGTGATTCTGATATGTACAGTTTCAGGTATGTATTTTCGTTGAGAAACTGTACCAGTATGATTATTATTGCTACTTATAGTTCACTATGCATGACTGTTAGATATCCGTTGAGTTTTACTCACTCCGTTGATATCTCTTTTATTTCAGGGTTAAGCCTTCCAGAGGGTCTAGTTGCCAGTCCCCTGATCTGAAGACTCCATTATTTGGTTTTCAGGATTCCGCATTTTTATTTCTTTTACTCCATGTTTTAAACTTGTAGTACTTTATACTCGTGGTTGTTTTGATGGTATTTGATATATCCTTATAGACTTTTGGTTCCGATTGGTTTTGGTTATGTGTGTGGTTGTGTTTTCCTGCTCAGATAGCAGAAGGGTTAAGTCTAGAGGTTTTAGACCTTTTATTTACTTTGGTTGTTGTCCTGAGGCCCATATATATTATATGTATTGTCGTGTTATGTTCCGGCCATGTTGGTCAATGTATAGTGGGCCGTGTGGGCCTTGTATATAGGTTTCAATTGTTCGCAGTACAGGGGTGGTGCTGTTCGATTTTTGTCAGATCGGGCGTGATTAGGTTTGATTTCCGTCGTCCATTAGAGCTAGGGTTTGATTAAGTTGATTAATCCATTAAGAAGGTCGTGCATCCAACGGCTCAGATTCCTCCGATTTTGAATGAACGGATCTAATCCATTTGAAGGGATAATCATGATCGATCGAATTTGGATGATGGGCTCAGATGTCCAGATCTAAAAGTACAGACTGGATCTCTCCAGATCTAGATAGATGGCTCAGAATCAAGCGCTTTCATCGGACGGTCCATATCACTCAAATCTGATCTCTTGATTAAATTGCCCTCGATCTTGGTGAAGGGCTCAAATTAAATCAACTTGAGATGCCCATTATGATCCTAGATGAAGCCATATTTGATACAACTTCAGTCTAGTCCGGTGGCTCATCTTGATCTCCTACAAACAAAGATAAATTTTTCATATAAGTCCAAAATTTAGGAGAATTTACAATAAGGTCCAAAAGATGATCCAACTCATAAAACATGCAAATAATCAACAATTAAATACACGAGAGGATTAAAATAGTGATACTAAGGACCAAAATAATACGACAAAATGACAGTTATCAGATCCCATGATAGATGTTTTACTAGTTCTTGCTCAATGTGAGCATGATTATCAAGAACCTAAAGTCAAATAAGTATGTGTTAAAGTCAAGATTTTTCAAATTTATTATCATAGACTACTTATCTATTTTTTGAACCATGGTGTAAATTCTTTATCGCAGAAATGATCAAACTCATGCTCCGGAAGCTCAGAATATAGAGTTTGGAAAATCCTACCATAAAATTAAATATAACACGAATAATAATTTACGATATATGAAATATATAATATAACATTTATATACTCACTTGAAATACGACGTTACTTCTGGATAGTTCAGTAAAATATATGTGTGGGCTGCTTGCCACTCTTGATTAGTTAAGTATCTATTTGTACAAGATCCACTCAGTCGACCAAGATAATTAAAAAGTGAGAATGACTTCAAATTGGGATCAGCAGGACCCTCATCATTTCTTCCTGCTCTACGACTTTTGCATTGAACGTGAGGTTCAAAATAATATGATACAAAAGTTGTAACTTCCTCCACAATATATGCATTAACAATAGAAGTCTCAACATAAGTTTTATTTTGTTAGGAATTGGACGTCGCTAGAGGGAGGTGAATAGCGTGTTCGTTGCTTCGATGGAAATCGTTTGCGCTTGATCATCTACACTCTTGTTAGCATAGCGGAATAATAATAACAAATACAAATAACAAGATACACAAGCATAAGCACACACGATATAACGTGGTTCGGAACCTTAGAGTTCCTACTCCACGAATTGGGCTTGATGAGCCCTAGTGATGCAAACACCACCACTAATCAATAATACTCCTTCTCGACAACAAGTCGGAAGCGGAGAAATCTCGTACAAGGATTCTTACAACAATAAGAAAGAAATACAAGCAAATACAAGTAAACTACACAAATACAAGTAAAGAGAACTTTACAAAATGTTAACTTGAAAACTTGCTTTTGGTTGTTTGAGAGTAGCCTTGAAGGTCTAGATTGCAGCAGTAAATCCCCTCCAAATCGCCTCAAAGAACCATACCAAAAATCTTCTCCTCAAGCTCCTTTTAAGGTTGATTCCACACCTGACAGTCGACTGTCATAAGGCCCAAGTCTACTGCCAACAATGTCGTTATCTCACAACGACTTAATCCAAGTCGGCAAAACTCCAACGGATACACTGGCAGTCAACTGCCAAGGCCGTAGCTGACTGACTAGTTGGCTATCGAGTGTTCTGCTCCCACAACCTCTGTAGGATCGAGTAAGCCGAGAGAGGGGGGGGGGGTGAATCTCGGTGTTTAATAATTTTAATTAATTTTAATACGAGTACGCAGTGGAAATTAAATGCAATTACAGACATAGACAATTTACTTGGTTCACAACCCTGACTGGGTTGCTACTCCAAGGCCCGTAGCTCTCCCAAGAGCTACCTCGATGGGCAATCTCTATAATACCCTCTTATTCGAGAACTCTCAACTTCGGAGGGAGTTTGCTTTTTACAAATATAAGAGAAGGGTAACAACCTACCCTCTCTTGAAATTAAATACACAAGCGAAATAAAAAGAGAAAATCTAGACTACTTTATACCGACACGAATGTAGAATAGGATGCAGGCACGAGGTATCGGAAAAGAATCCTTTTGAATATTTGAAGCTCTTGTGATCATGAGGAAATTTTGACAACACTTTGATGTTGATTGAATTGATATCTTGGATTTGGTCTAGCACAACTTTTATAAAATTTTTCCAGTCGACTGGAATACCTTCCAGTCGACTCCACATCAGCTCATCGATATGGAATTCGTGGTCTTCCAGTCGACTGAAACCTCTCCAGTCACTCCACGCCACTTGGCTCCGCATCGGGAAATTTCCTTCTTCAGTCGACTCAAACTCTTTAGTCGACTGAAGACCTTTCCATCTGCGTCGCACGATCTCCGATTGATCACCAGCTGATCCTGCCAAATAGGTATCCAGTCGACTGATACACCTCCAGTTGATTGCACTTCAGTCGACTGATCCCTACAAAATAGGATTAGCACAAATAGATAATATGAAACACGATAGCAGTAGTAATACTGCTTGATATCGACTACTAAGTCCCACACTGACTTTTCGTCGGATCGACGCCTAGCTTTGTCCTCCTACAGAGGACTCGGCCTCACCTCTTCACTCGAGGCTTATCTGTCGGCTACCTGCTGAACTTACCACTCTTGACATCCGATCTGACCCACCAGGGCTTCCACCAGCTGTTCGGTGTGCCTGACCCAGCTAGACTTTTTGCCGATTGTCCGATCTCCTGACCCAACCGGTCTTCATGCCAAATGTTCGGTCCATGCGACCCATCTGGACTTCATGCCTGGCGTCCGGTCCTCCTGATCTGTCAAGATACATGCCTAGTATCTGGTCAACACGACTTACTAGGACTTCTTATTAAGCTTGCACACTTAACACTAATATTAGTGTTGGATCGATTTGAGCGCTAGAGGGGGGGGGGGTGAATAGCGCTAAGAAAAAAAAACTTTTCGTAATCGTTCGAATTGGCACGAGTAAACGCAGCGAAAAGATAGCAATAAATAAATAAAAACACGAGGGGTTTTTACTTGGTTCGTAGCCTACGGCTACTACTCCAAGGCCCTAATGGTCCTTGACCACGCACGGAGGGCAAATATTAAACGAACTCCTTCTCGATAGAGATAGGAGTTAAGCGAATACAAAAACTCAATAAAGATTCAAGGTAGAGGGACACTCCCCCTCTCCTTGATATGATTTAAAGCTTGAAAATAAAGACAACTTATACAAAATTAAAGATTATACCGACGACTTCAAGGATTAGAGGTTGAAGCTTTAGTCGTCGTCTCGGCAGCGCTTCGTCGTAGGGATGTCGGAGAGTCGGAGCGTATCGGAAGCACTTGGAAGCTTTTGAATTGATGAAAAACCCTAGGTTTGGCCCTCCTTTTATAGCCTTTAAGCCCCTCAACGAATGGGTCTTCAACCAATCACAAATGGGCACAAAACTCCTTGAAAAATGGTGATAAAGCTTGACTCCTCGAGGCTGATTTTTGACCACCGGTGAATCGGCGGTTGAATCGCCACGGTTGAATCGGCGGTTGAATCGCCGCCACTTGATTAGGCTGGCCGGTTGAACTGGCAGCCACGATTTTTGACTAAAAAAGGAGTTTAGCTCAAAATACAAGTGAATTCGACGGCCACTTGCCGTCCGATCTCAACATAGACCTTCCATGGGAAGTCTTGGGTTGGATCGTCGCCTAAGGACGTCCCCGTACAAAGGACACGACCTCACTTACGCTTGCACACACGAGCTTACCTCGATACTTACTTGTCGCTTTTGCTTCCGGCCTTCCACTCGATTCCTTCGGCTCCCTCCGAAGTAACTCGAGTGTCGCCCGACCACCGCGGCTTCCTCCGGGTGTCGCTAGCCTTGACTCGACGTGAGACTTTTCTGCACACTTGATTTAGCTCGTGAGATAACAATATAAGCTTAACTTTGTATCGTTTGCTATAATCAAAACATAGGTTCGACTTAGGTGCCCACTGCACCAACAATCTCCCCCTTTTTGATTTATGGCAAACCCACATACAAAGTTAAGCAAGCATGAGAGAAAAAAAAAATGAAGATTAAGTTGGAGTGGTAAGGATTTTCTTCAAGTACTCCCCCTTGAGGAAACCTCCCCCTTGACCGAGGGTGAGTCTTTGAAGAAAGACCTTAATCCTCCCCCTTGAGGGTTGCTTTAAGTAATTAACATTACTTAAAATTAGCTTTAGTAAAACGTTTTAAAATTAGCTTTAGTAAAACGTTTTAGTTAAGCCCTTTCTCCCCCTTAAGTAAAACACTAACGACATAAATAAGTTAAGAATTCTCTTAACTTGGCCTTTTGTCAAAAGTTAAATAAGTTCTCAAAACCTAAAGTTAACTTTTGGTTTAAACATGAAGTAAGAGTTAAGTTATCAAAAAATTTGAAAAAATTTGACCCCTTAACTTTGGCCTTTTCTCCCCTTTTGTCGTATATCGAAAAGAGTAAGGGGTGTGTGGAAATCAAAATAATTGCTAAATTTAAAGTCCAAGCATGTTCCACATTTTTAAAATAGTATATTGAAAATAAGCTCATCTATGAAATGTTCGACTCATATTTGGCTTGATTGATATGAAGGATCAACCAGTCTGCCTGAGTCGGTTAGTATGTATGATTATACTCCATGGTTCATAGCGATGCACTAGCTCTACATCTGGAACCAGAGTAAGGTCCTAACATCTCACGCCCATCTACGTAAGTACACAAACACATTAGTCCTATGTGTTGTGAGATGTATTGGCTCCTTAAATCTATAGGTGCATGATATCTAAGGTATGACCTATGCTCGTTTCATGAAAAAGTAAGAAATAGTAGTAATATAATTTGCAAAACCTATTCTATTACGCACATGCCTAATTTTCGTCTCAAGAGACTAAATTCGCTTCGGGTAGTGGTTTAGTAAATATGTCGCTAGGTTAGACTTGAGTCAACATATTCGAGTTGTATGGAGCCGTTGGCTACATGTTCTCGAATGAAATGGTGTTTACCTCTATATGCTTTGTTCTTGAATGGCATATAGGGTTCTTAGTTAGATTTATCGAACTTATGTTGTCTACAAAAATTTTAGTTTTGGTGAAGTCCAACCTAAAGTCTCGGAGAGTGTGCTTCATCCAAAGAAGTGAGTTACACACTCACCCATCGCATGTATTCGCCGGTGGTAGATAAGGCAACACAATGTTGCTTCCTATCGCACTAACTCACTAGACTTGAGCCGAGTAGTTGACAACAACCACTCGTGCTCTTTCTATCGAGTTTACTACCGGCATAATCCGAATCGGAGTAGCCGATTAGTTCGAACTCCGTAGATCTAGGGTACCAAATACCAACGTTAAGTGTACCCTTAAGATAACTAAGGATACGCTTAACTAGGGTTAGGTGAGACTCCTTAGCACAGGTTTGAAACCTGGCGCACATACTTACTGCGAATAGGATGTCGGGTCGACTCGCAGTTAAGTATAGGAGACTTCCTATCGCGCTCCTATAGTACTTTAAGTCAATGTACTTACTTTCTAGGTCTTCTCCTATGTTAACATTAATCGCCATTGGGGTGTTTATTATCTTAGCGTCTTGAATTCCAAATCTTTTAATTAACTCCTTAGTGTATTTTTGTTGATATAGGTATATACCATCCTTAGTTTGTTTAATTTGTAGACCTAAAAAGAAACTTAACTCGCCTACCAAGTTCATTTCAAACTCACTTTCCATGAGTGAAACGAACTCGTTTAGTAAGGATGAGTTAGAGGTTCCAAAAATTATATCGTCTACGTAAATTTGAGCTATGAATATTTCTTTACCTAAGGTTTTTACGAAGAGAGTTGGGTCAACTAAGCCTTGGTTAAACCCTTTTGACTTGAGATGGATTGAAAGTCTCTCGTACCAAGCTCGAGGAGCTTGTTTAAGTCCATAGAGAGCTTTCTTAAGTTTTAGAACATGGTCGGGTTTATCTAGATTTTCGAATCCGGGGTTGGCTAACATAAACTTCTTCTTTAATGTATCCATTTAGGAATGCCGACTTAACATCCATTTGAAATAGCTTAAATCCTCGATGTGCGGCATAAGCTAGCAACATTCGAATGGATTCGAGTCTAGCTACTGGGGCATAGGTTTCGTCGTAATCTAAGCCTTCGACTTGACTGACCCCTTTGGCGACTAACCTAGCCTTGTTTCTAACTACTTCACCTTTATCATCAAGCTTAGTTCTAAACACCCACCTTGTTCCAATTGTCGTTTGTCTTTAGGTGGTGGTACTAATTCCCACACTTCATTCCTAGTAAATTGAGCTAGCTCTTCTTGCATTGCAATAATCCAATCGGGATCAAGAAGAGCTTGTTCAATTGATTTGGGTTCTATCTTTGAAATTAAGGAAATTTGACTAAGGTTCCTATAGGATGCTCTAGTTCGAACTCCTAGATTAGGATCTCCTATCACTTGATCGATAGGGTGGTTCGTCTGAATCCTAGATTGGGTTGGGTTTGTGTCACCTAATGCTTGATCAATGGGGTGACTTGGTTGAACACTAGTTTGACTCGGATCACTTGTCACTTGGTCGACAAGAGAAGTTGGTTGATGTGGATTAGACTCGATCTCAGGGTCAGAGTTAGGTCTAGTATGAGTAGGCTCGCTAATTGGGGTTGTCGGGGGTTTTGTAGGTTCGTGTCCTTCATCAAATACTACATTGATAGTCTCCTCGACTCTAAGGGTGTCGTGGTTATATACTCTATAAGCTCGGCTTGTAGTCGAGTATCCTAGAAATATTCCAGTCGTGGTTTTGGATGTAAATTTCCCTAGGTAATCCTTAGTGTTTAGAATATGTACCTTACACCCAAATACCCTAAAGTACTTGATGTTAGGTATTTTATCGTGATAAATCTCACGAGGTCTTAAGGTGCCTCTTTACCATAAGGATCCTATTCCGGACATAGCAAGCCGTGCTAACGGCTTCTGCCCAAAACCTATCAGGTAGGTTATATTCGTTTAACATGGTCCTAGCGGCTTCTTGTAGAGTTCGGTTTTTCCGCTCCACTAGGCCATTTTGTTGAGGGGTCCTAGGGCAAGAGAATTCATGGTGGTATCCGTTTAGGTTACAGAAGTCGGTGAACCTTTGATTTTCGAATTCACCACCATGATCGCTTCTAAGTCTTTTAACCTTAAGGTCTTTTTGATTCTCGATTAATTTGAATAGATTGATTAATTGATCTAGGGTATCATTTTTATGTTTGATGAACCTAACCCAGGTAAACCTGGAGTAGTCGTCAATTATGACTAAGCAATATTGACTTTTATTGAGTGACTTGGCTCCATGTGAATCGAATAGATCCATATGCAGGAGCTCAAGTACACTTGAGGTTCATTCTTGGTTAGTTAACTTGTGTTGTGTCCTAGGTTGTTTTCCTTGTTGACAAGCATTACAGATTTTATTAACCAAGTTGTTGAGGTTGGGTAAACCTCTGACTAAGCCACTCTGACTCATCTTGTGGACGAGTCTTGGGTGCGAGTGACCGAGTCGTCGGTGCCACAACCATGATTCCTCTTCTGTGTCATAAGACATTTGGTCGAGGATTTGATTAAGTTCATTGTATAAATGTTATTTGTCCTAGTTCCTTTGAGTATTATTTTATTGTTTCATTTGTTTTAATTACACATTCATTTTCTAAAAATACCTTATAGTTATTGTCACACAATTGGCTTACGCTAAGAGTTATATTCAAAATTCTCTACAAGTAATACATTTAATAATAACAAAATTGAGTTAAGCTCGATATCACCTGATCCGATGATTTTGAGCTTGCCGTTATTCCCAAAGGCTACCGATCCTTGTCGCTTTGAATCGAAGCTTTGTGAATTTGAGTTGATCCCGGCCATGTGGGAGCAACCGCCCAACATCCATTGATCCTACACACAAGGTGGTTGGATTGGATGTTAGATTTTATTTTTAAATTGGTTGTAAGTTGTTAAACCTAGGTCATCTCACCCGAGTCTATATGTGATCAAGCATGTTATACTTATGTGTTTTTTGTGAGATGACTCCCAATTAAATTTATTAAGTGGAGTGATTTTATGTTGAGATGATTTTCAATTAAATTGATTAAGTGGATTTAGGTTCAAGTAATTAGGATTTAGGTTCAAGTAATTTTATATTGAGATGATTTTCAATTAAGTTGATTAAGTGGATTTAGGTTCAAGTAATTTTATGTTGAGATGATTTTCAATTAAGTTTGATTAAGTGGATTTAGGTTCAAGTTAGATTTGGATTTAACCCAAGGCTTGTCAAGTTTACCTTTTCAAGATCATGGCTTCCAGGTCGTGGCGAGGCACAGGGGCCTTCTTTTATCGGATCATCGACCACTTCCTTAGACAAAGCCATGTTCAAGAAAATGATGACTTAACTCACCTAAGACTATTTCCTAGTCTAACTAGTTATTTTTGAAAAGAGGCTCCCCGAGGCTCAATCTTTTCGAAGGATTTTTTAGTTGGTTATTTGAAAAGAGGCTCCCCGAGGCTCAATCTTTTCGAAGGATTTTTTAGTTGGTTATTTGTGTATTCCAAGTGAGTTAAAAAAACAACAAAAAAAAACTAAGCATGCAATTTCTAAGTTAAAGCACAAACATGTTTTGTACTGGCTCCCCCTAGACGGTTGAATCGGTTCGGTCTATCCACATAGTGGATTTGGTCCTTGGGAACCCAAGACGAAGTTAGATCCTAGAGTTGAAATCAAAGTGGTCTTAGGGACCCATGCTTGGACACATTTTTTATGTCTACTTACGATTGACATATACGACTTATTGGTCGTGTTTGAGCTAAACCCTAGTCCGGCCTTGTTGTACACGGCCCTTTGCGATCCAAGTAGGAGGTCAAGTCCTTTGGATCCCAAAGTAAACCTTTCCAACGTAAGATCTTCGACTTGACTTTTCAAGAGTGAGTTCTCAACTCGAGTTTTTCAACCCGAGTTGAGTCCTTCTCTTGAACTCGACTAGTCGAAGAGGTTAGGAGACCTCGTGTTTGAGGAGTTTAACTTCTCAACCAGGTCTCGACCTTGGACTCGGACTTAGCTAACTTCCTAGACAAAAACCTAACCGTATTATGTAAAGTATTAAATAAAGTACGACTCACCTTAAGGGTAATCTTTTGAGCCGGATCGTGTCAGGTGGCTTGACTTGAAGGTTGCCGTGAGTCGAGATCATCCTCGGTTACGACTCAAGTTGGGTTCGGTCTCAGTGTCGACTCAATTGATTTCGCCATGAAGGCGTGGTCTTCGTCTTCTTGGATGACGCTTCTTCCCATGTCGCGTTGAGGGCCTTCTTGTGCTTAGGTCCTTGGTGGTTGAGCTTAGGGCACTCGGACTTGATATGTCCAAACACTGTTACACTCATAACACCTAATATTAGAACTTTTAGGTTTACCTTGGTTGGGTCGAGTCGTGGTTGCTTTCGTCCCTTGGCTATTCTTGAGCTAGGTTCATTAGTTGGCGGTCAATTCGGGTCAACTTCTTCTTGGACTCGTCTTCCTCCTCGGTTGGTGGTGGCTTGCTTGCGATTTTCTTCTTCTTTGATCCTGCAAATAAAGCTATACCCCTCTCGGGTTAGAGTTGGATTGTTCATGTAATTGAAATAGGAAAAGAGTTCATCTAACCTAATTTTAGAAAGATCCTTGGAGACCTTGTAGGCATCGACCATGGATGCCCACAAGGTAGTCCTCGGAAAAGAGTTTAGAACATACCTTATAAGGTCGCGGTTTTCGACCTTTTGCCCGTGCGTGTAAGTTGTTGTGATGTCCTGGACACGGGCGTGGAGTTGCGTCGCGGATTCGTGTTTCTACATTTTTAGTGTGTACAATTTATTGAATAACAAATCACGCTTACATACCTTGGCTTGATCCGATCCTTCGTGTAACTCGATTAGTTTAGTCCAAAGATCGCTTTGCGCTTATGAAGGGGCCGGTAGCGATTTAACTCCTCCTTGGATAGGCGCATTGGAGGATTTGTGTTGCCTTGGCGTCGGCCGACTTGTCGTTTTGTTACAGCGGTCCATTGATCATAATCCAGTCACCCACTTCATTAGTCGGAAGTGTGAAACCCGTTTGGATTATGATCCACATCTCGAGTTGGGTTTTGAAAGCATTCCATCCGACCCTTCCAATAGCGAAGTCATCTCCGTTATAAAGCGGAGGTCGGACGGTGCTAAAACCCTCGAGATGGGCCATTGAAACAAAAAGACAAAAGAGGCGAACCGAAAAGCTAGCAAAGACAAAAACTCAAAAACAAGTACCAAGACTCGCGTCTTGGATTAGTAGTGCGGGAGAGAATTTAACAAACAAAATAAATAGAAATAAACAGAATTAAAAGAAAATAAATCTGTAAAAAAAAGCTAGATTGGTGGTTTCACCAAATCTTAGCAACCCCCGGCTCTGATACCAATTGTTGGATCGATTTGAGCGCTAGAGGGGGGGGGGGTGAATAGCGCTAAGAAAAAAAAACTTTTCGTAATGTCGTTGAATTAGCGCGAGTAAACGCAGCGGAAAGATAGCAATAAATAAATAAAAACACGAGGGGTTTTTACTTGGTTCGTAGCCTACGGCTACTACTCCAAGGCCCTAATGGTCCTTGACCACGCACGGAGGGCAAATATTAAACGAACTCCTTCTCGATAGAGATAGGAGTTAAGCGAATACAAAAACTCAATAAAGATTCAAGGTAGAGGGACACTCCCCCTCTCCTTGATATGATTTAAAGCTTGAAAATAAAGACAACTTATACAAAATTAAAGATTATACCGACGACTTCAAGGATTGGAGGTTGAAGCTTTAGTCGTCGTCTCAGCTTGTCGTAGGGATGTCGGAGAGTCGGAGCGTATCGGAAGCACTTGGAAGCTTTTGAATTGATGAAAAACCCTAGGTTTGGCCCTCCTTTTATAGCCTTTAAGCCCCTCACCGAATGGGTCTTCAACCAATCACAAATGGGCACAAAACTCCTTGAAAAATGGTGATAAAGCTTGACTCCTCGAGGCTGATTTTTGACCACCGGTTGAACTGGCCGGTTGAACTGAATCGCCCGGTTGAACTGGCCCGATTTTTGACTAAAAAAGGAGTTTAGCTCAAAATACAAGTGAATTCGACGGCCACTTGCCGTCCGATCTCAACATAGACCTTCCATGGGAAGTCTTGGGTTGGATCGTCGCCTAAGGACATCCCCGTACAAAGGACACGACCTCACTTACGCTTGCACACACGAGCTTACCTCGATACTTACTTGTCGCTTTTGCTTCCGGCCTTCCACTCGATTCCTTCGGCTCCCTCCGAAGTAACTCGAGTGTCGCCCGACCACCGCGGCTTCCTCCGGGTGTCGCTAGCCTTCAGCTCCAGCATTGAGACTTTTCTGCACACTTGATTTAGCTCGTGAGATAACAATATAAGCTTAACTTTGTATCGTTTGCTATAATCAAAACATAGGTTCGACTTAGGTGCCCACTGCACCAACAATTAGAACACAAGTGAATCCTAACATTTAACTGTGGTTCATACATCAAAACTAAGGAGTGATGCTCACTGCATAAACAATCTCCCCATTTTTGATGTATGACAATACACCAGTTAAAGTTAGGAGAATCAAATACCAATATCCAAATATTGACATGCATAAATTAAACTATGTATGAGATGCATAAGTCCTTATCAAATTTTTGCATCTTTCTTTCAATCAATAAATTATTCTTTAATTTTTACACTTTACTTTAACGAAGTAAATCTCTAACTTTATTTCTCTTTCTCCCCCTTTGACATACATCAAAATAAAAATTAAATCTAAAATTCCAACAAAATATAGTGGAGACAAGAAGTTTTCAATCTCAAAAATTAAGTTTTAAAATATACACCCGCGAATTTGAATTCAAAAACTTAATTTAATTTCAAACAATTATTTGTTAGTGCTTATAAGCTCCACATATCTCCACAATGATATGATATTGTCCACTTTGAGCCTAAGCCCTCATGGTTTTATTTTTGGGCTTTACCCAAAAGGCCTCATACCAATGGAGATATCTTTTTTTCTTATAAGCACATGATCTTTTCCATGTCTTACCAATGTGGGACTTTGATTGTATTCCCCATACTCCCAACAATCCCCCCCTCAAACGAAGGACCACATTGGGCCCCTCCTCAAGCCTATCCCTCCTCGAAGGATTTTCTCTGCTTGATGTCCGATCTTCAACCCACCAGGACTTCCTGCCAGTTGTTCGGTCCCCCCGACCCAACTAGACTTCCTTCCTGATGTCTGGTTCTCTTGATCCGGACGTGGGAGCTCAACTTCCTTCGTTCGAGGTTCATGGCTTGACATGGACCATGGCTCTGATACCAATTGTTAGTGCTTATAAGCTCCACATATCTCCACAATGGCATGATATTGTCCACTTTGGGTCTAAGCCCTCATGGTTTTATTTTTGGGCTTTACCCAAAAGGCCTCATACCAATGGAGATATCTTTTTTTCTTATAAGCACATGATCTTTTCCATGTCTTACCAATGTGGGACTTTGATTGTATTCCCCATACTCCCAACATTATTTCTAACTTTTCAAATGTTTCAAAATTCCTAAATAAAAACTTTATTTTCAAAATTTAAAAGGAATTTTCAAAATTTTCAATTTTTCAACACTCCCCCTAAATAAAAACTTTATTTTCAACATTTAAAAAAATTTCAAAATTTCAAATCTCCCCTTGAATAAAAACTTTATTTTCAATATTAAAATTTTTTCAAATTTTTCAAATTTTCAAAATTCCTCCAGAATAAAAACTTTATTTTCAACATTTAATTTTTTTTTCAAAATTTTCATTTTTTCAAAACTCCCCCTGAATAAAAACTTTATTTTCAAAATTTTCAATTTTTCAAAACTCCCCCTGAATAAGAACTTTATTTTTAACATTTAAAAAATTTTCAAAATTTTCAATTTGATGCAAAAGTGATAGGGAATAAGTCCAATCATGATTTCCTTAAAAATTATATTTTGAAAATACACATCTAAAAATTGTCCTTAAAGCAAATGTCCAATTCTTTACTAGCTCAAATGATATGAAATTAATCATCAAGCTTTGAATTAGAGTTAGTCACCGAAGTGATCGATTTGCTCTTGTAAACCCCATGTTGGTTCATGTCGATGCACTGGATCTACATCTGGAACTAGAGGTGCAGTCCTAACATCTCATGCCCATCTTCGTGGCTCAATACAAAAACAGTTAATCCTAGGTGTTTGTGAGATGCGAAGGCTAACTAAAATCTATAGGATCATGAAATCTAGATTCACCTAATCTAGATTAATTTTCAATTTTCTTCTTTAAAAATTAATATAATATTAATTTTCAAAATAATTCTGAATATTAAGCAAGGAAATTTCCTAATCTACCAAGCATAATCCTAATTGTCTTCGAAGCATACTAAATTTTGCTTCCGGAAGTGGTTTAGTGAATATGTCGGCAAGGTTTGATTTGTACTCAACATAGTTGAGTTCAATATTTCCTTTTGCCACATGATCCCTTACAAAATGATGTTTAACATCAATGTGTTTAGTGTGTGAGTGATGAATTAGATTTTTAGTTAGATTTATTGAACTTATGTTATCAACTAAAGTTTTTACTTTTTTGTAATCTAATTCAAAATCCTTAAGTGTGTGCATCGTCCATAATAGTTGTGCTACACATTCACCTAATGCTATGTATTCTGCTTCAGTTGTGGAAATTGCAATACAATATTGCTTCCTACTGAACTAGCTTACTAAGCATGATCCTAAGAGTTGACATCCTCCACTAGTACTTTTCCTATCTACTTTACACCCTGCATAGTCAGAGTCAGAGTATCCTATTAACTCAAAGTTACTAGATCTTGGGTACCACATACCTACATTAATTGTTCCTTTAATGTTGAGTCAATTTGACCTTGTCTGAACCCTTTAGAACTTAAGTATGAAGACAATCTCTCATACCAGGCTCCAGAAGCTTGTTTTAATCCATACAATGCCATTTTTAATCTATATACATGATTAAGGTATTCTAGGCTCTCAAAACCGGGGGGTTGACTTACGTACACTTCCTCTTTTATTGCTCCGTTTAAAAATGCGGATTTAAACTAAGTAAGTGCCTATAAGATCCATATATATATCTCTACAATGGTATGATATTGTCCACTTTGAGCCTAAGCCCTCATGGTTTTGTTTTTGGGCTTTACCCAAAAGGCATCATCTATTGATTTTGGTTCTATTTTTGATATTAATGCGATTTGACTTAAGTTTCTTAGTGCTGATCTAGTTTGAACTCCTAAAGTTGGATTTCCTAATACTTGATCTAGCAGATGATTAGGATTAAGTCTAGATGTCTTTAAGTTTTCTTCACATTGGTTAGGATTAATTTGTTCTTCTTCATCATGTGTAATTTTATTTAGCTCATTTTGATTATCTTTTAATGTATTTGATTGTTTATTAGTGATCTCTTCCTCATCAAATTTTACATTTGTTGTTTCTTCAATTTTTAGGGTTTTCTTATTATAAATCCTATAGGCTCTACTAGTGTTCGAATACCCTAAGAATATCCCTTCATCGGTTTTTGAAGAGAATTTTCCTAGAGGGTCTTTCGTATTTAAAATAAATACTTTACATTCAAATACCTTTAAATATTTTATTGAAGGTATTTTATTATTAAAAATTTCATAAGAAGTTTTGTTATGTATTTTATTAATTATTACTCTATTTTACATATAACATGTAGTGTTTGTTGCTTCGGCCCATAAATAACTAGGTAGGTTATATTCATTTATCATTCACCTAACGACTTCTTATAGAGTTTTATTTTTTCTTTATACTATTCCATTTTGTTGAGGTGTTCTAGGACATGAATATTCATGATGATATCCATTTTCTGAACACATTATTGTAAATTTTTTATTTTTAAATTCTCCTCCGTTATCACTTCGTATTCTTTTTATCTTTCGATCTTTTTCATTTTCTATTTGTTTACTAAAATTTTTAAATACTTCAAATGTTTCATCTTTATATTTTAGAAATTTTACCCATGTAAATCTAGAGTAATCGTCTATTATTACTAAACAATATAGATTACCACTTAGTGATTTTACTCCATGCGAATCGAATAGATCTAAGTGGATTAACTCGAGTATTGAACTTGTTCGACCTTGATCAGTTAATTTATGTTGAGACTTGGTTTGTTTTCTTTGTTGGAAAGCATTACAAACTTTGTTTTCAATACTTTTAAGTTTGGGCAACCCTCTAACTAGATTAGTTTCACTTAACTTCGTTATATTCCTAAAGTTGGTGTGAGCAAGTCACCTATGCCACAACCAACTCTCCTCTTGCTGTGTCATATGACATTTAATTGAGGATCTTTCTAAATTTATTGAATATATATTTTTATCCCTAACTCCTTTAAGTAATATTTTTGAATTTTCAATACTGTTAATCAAATATTCATTAGACAAAAATTTCACTATATAACCAACATCACACAACTAACTTATACTAAGCAAGTTAAATTTAAAATTATCTACGAGCAGAACTTTTTGTATAACAAAATTTGATTCTAATTCAATATTACCTGATCCAATTACCTTATGTTTGCCGTTGTTTCCAAAGGCGACCATTCCTAAGTTCTTGTAGGTTAATTCCGAGAATTTTTGACTATCTCCAGTCATATGTCTGGAGCAATCACTATCCAGAATCTATTGATCCATTTTGGAGTCCTACATGAATTGAAATTTTTAAGATAATTCATACCTTGAGTAAGATGAATTATCTTAAATTTATTTAAGTTGTAAATTTGTTAAGCATGTAAATTTGTTAAAATTTAGTTGAGTATATTAAGTTGGGTTGATTAAGTTTTGTTGAGTGAATTTGTTTTGGTTAGATATACTTGTTTAGTTTAATAAATTAAGTTTAAGTATAGTAAATTAAGTTGAGTTGAATTAAGTTAAGTTTAATTAAAGTAAGTTTTAAGGTAAATTAATTAAGTTTATTGAATTAAGATAAATTAAACTCAATTAAGTTCTAAATCATCTCACCCAAGTTAGGTTTTTAATACACTTATCCCTATGGGTTTTGTGAGATGAGTATTTATTTTATCTTAATTAAATTTCATGAGTAATTTCAAAGTGTTTAAACTTGTGTTAGATTCAAGCTTGATTTGAGCTAGTCAAGTAGGTTTTTCCAGTATTGACTTCCAGGTCATGGCGAGGCATATGACCTTCTTGATTATCAAAGCAATGACCACTTCCTAGACAAAGTCAATAAAGGAATCAAGTACTTGATTCACTTTAGACTAAGCCTTGGTCTAACTAGTTAAAGACTTAGTGAGTTAGCTTCGGTCAGTTCTACTCAACTTAGTGCACCAGGTCGTGGCGAGGCACATGACCTTCTTGGTTATCGGAGCAACAACCACTTCCTAACTTACTATCAGTTCACTTGCCTTAGTACTAGGTTATTCAAGTTTAAACTACTTTGTTTCCTATCTAGTCCGTTCTAAATTAAGCAAGTAAAGTAAACTACAACATACAAGTGTTTAACTAAACAAGGAAACAAGCAAAGTGTTAGCTCCCCCTAATTGGTAGCTAGATTGAGTTTTGTTCACTAAATGAACTTGACTCTTGGGAATCCAAAATTGATTTGGTCCAACTTGGTTGACTAAGCTAGACTTAGGAACCCATGCTTGGACTCGATTCTTAGCATTTCGACTAAGTAATGACATGTATGATTTATAGGTGGACTTAGCCTTATACCCGAGTCCGGATCTGTTGTACACAACTCGCTGAGATCCAAGCATCATGTTGAGATACTTGGAACCCGAAGTGAACTTTTCCAAAGATCCAGTTAGATCTTCTACTCGCCTTTTTAGGACTGAGTTCTCTTCCTCAAGTTTTGCAACTTAAGTTGAGTCTCTATCCTTAATTTGGCAAGTCGAAGTCTTCGAGTTGACTTGCTCCTTAAGTACTATGACTTTCTTAAGTAGCGAGTCGACTCGATTCTCGGACTTTGCTAACTTCCTACCTAAGCATGCAATGATATTATACAATTTATCTTCTAAGGAAGAAGTTACCTCATTTGAACCTTCAGAAATGGATACGGATCCGTGGCTTCTCTCGGACTCGAAATCGGACTCGTACTCAGAACTTGACTCGGCTCCGGATCTCGATTCGGCCATAAATGCGATGAAGCTTCTCTTCGTCTCTTCCGCGTCTGATTCTTCCGATGACGACTCATCCCACGTTGCCTTAAGCGCCTTCTTCTTCTTTTCCTTTTTCAGCTTATCTTCCTTTTTTAAGTCTATGCATTCCGACTTGTAGTGTCCTTTTCTATTGTATTCGTAGCACGTCACTTGATGTGAGCAAAACATATAGGCTTTTAGGAGTAGTTTTTGCTCACATCTTGTTACATTTTGCGTTAGTTTCATGCATATGTTACTTTGTTTTTGCATGCATTTCCTATTTTCTAGTTCGAAGGTTTGCTCGTTGTTCTTTTGAATGCAGGTTGGCTTTTCGGGTGGAAAAGATGCGTTTTCGGAGCGAAAGAAGGACATTTCATGCTAGACGCAGAGTGGGACATGATCAGGGCGTGTGGATTCACACGACCGTGTCCGATGGGCGAAGATCAGCACACCAGGGCCGCACATGGCTTGGCCATGTGGAAACACATGGCCGTGTGGCGGCCCGATGGAGTTGCGCGACTAGGGTTTTTTCCCAATTTCGTAGCGGTCTGAGGCGACGTCTATATAAGGATGGCTCTGCCCAAACCTTGAGGAGGAGCCACGATGGCTAGGATGGCACGTCAAAGCCCTAAAAAGCTTCGGTAACTCGCAGCGGGGAGGAGGAATGCCGCCGGAGGTCCACAACTTGCAATACAACGTCGGAGAGAAGATCACAACGCATTGTATATCTCTATTTCTGTGCTTTATCTCTATTGTATTCAAACTCCAACATGTTTTGTGATTCTTCCTTTGTATTTATGGAGTAGTACTTTTGATTCTAGGATTAGGGAGTATCTTGAGTTCATATACAATGTTGGTTCATATTAAATTCTGGCCAAAAGTTTGATATTGACATTTGGTAGTTGTTCTCTATTATACTTTCGTGAATTTGGCTTTCTTTCCATTGTGCTTAGGCGATACGAGGTGGTGACAACCCTCGCAATCTATATTTAGGAGGTTTGATCAAGGAACCTAAGGGTAAACCTGACCTCCCGTAACTGCGGGGAGGAGGGAGCGGTGGAATCGGAAATGATCCACCGCAAGGATTGATTTGGCATCCTCGTACCCTCTATCTCGTCCTTTTGGGCGAGGATAGCTCCTGGTGAATGCGGCAGCTCTGCGGGAGAGTGTATGATGTCCCTTCCCCAAAACCGTAGGTAGACGTTTAGACGACGCCAATTGACAACATTGTTATATGGTACACAAGCGAAACCGAAGTCCTAGAATCACCTTTTCAAGACCCCGGCACACTCTTTTCCTCCTCCGTGTGACACCGCACTGAGTAGGGTCCTCCGAATAGTCCTCACCAACCAACTCTCTCTGAGATTTCGTCCGAACAATCGCAACCACTTAGCGTATTGGTACTCGAATCCCAGTCCCTGTGGGATCTATAATCTATTATTACTTGATGACATCCGTGCACTTGCAGGCGTTGAGCACGAGCACGTACTTTGAGTCTTCGACGGTCTCCGTCGCGGGATTTAAGGTCGCAACCGTGCGCATCATGTTTTTGGCACCGTTGTCGGGGACTGTTGATTCGATATCAAATTGAACGGTGGTAGATTGGATCAGACTTAGGATTAGATTATTTTCTTGCTTTATTTTCTTATTAGTTTACTTTATTTTCTTAGTTTTATTTTCCAATATTTAGATTTAGTTTTTATTTTCAGTAGTGGTTTCCTGTTTACTTATTGCATCTTAGGTTTTTATTTGCTAGATTTATTTATTTTCTACTTTTAGCATTAGGTTAGCACTCTTACTTTCGCGTTGGTTCGTCGTATGGTTAGAAGACTAGGATCGAAAGGTCTAATTCTGATCGATTTAGAGATTGAGCGAACCTTTCACTGTCGGAGAGCAGCGTAGTGAAAGATGGAAGATCAAGCTGCATCCGAGGTGAACGTAGGCAGCCGACCTCTGCGGGACTACACAACTCCTAGAGCTAGAGGATTCAGGCCGAGCATAGCTGGACCATCCATATCGGCAAATAACTTTGAGCTGAAGTCGACACTCATACATATGGTCCAGCAAAGCCAATTCGGGGGAGCTGCAACTGAAGACCCGAACCGGCATCCTGAGGCTTTTCTCGAAATATGCTCAACCATGAAACTGAACGGAGTCCCTTCTGACGCGATCCGCCTGAGCCTGTTCCCGTTTTCACTGCGAGATAAGGCTAAGACATGGCTTCACTCCTTACCCCTAGCAGCATCACCACATGGGAGCAATGTGAGCAGCAATTTCTGAATAAATACTTCCCACCAAGTAAGATGTCGCTACAAGGGGCTACTTTATCAATGCCCACACCATGGACTGGAGAGGTGATTGGTGATCCACATTTTCTATAATGGGATCGCTTACGCCACAAAGATGTCCCTAGATTATGCCGCAGGAGGAGATTTAATGAACAAGACCATAGAGGAGGCAGAGGAGCTTATCGAAGAGGTGACACAAAATCACCATCAATGGGCCTCCGAACGTGGTTAACCCACGCCTGCGGTAGGACGATACACTGTCAACTCCATGGACCATCTTTCAGTGAGGATGGACGTGCTAAGTAGATGGTTTGAATCTTTGAATCCTTCATTTACACGCACGGCCATCAACTTTGGAGAAGGAGTGGCAGCATATCGTGAGGACCATTATGTAGGGCAGGGGTCCGTAGACGAGCAGATTGAGCATTGTGACGCGATTGGGGACTATGATCAAAGGTCCCATAACCCATACTCTAATACCTACAATCCCGGATGGAGGAGTCACCCAAATTTCTCCTACAAAAATAACTCGAGAAACCCCCAACCATCCGGAGGAAACGGGCAACAGCAGGGCAATGGGCAGCGACCACAGAAGTTCAGATTGGAACATATGATGGAGGACTTCATCGCTACCCAAACTAAGGCCAATAAGGAATTCCGTTGCCAGCATCAAAAGTCTGAAGAAGCACTGAGAGACTTGAAGGCCACCTTTGACGACCTTACAAGTCATACCAGAATGTTGGAGACACAAGTGGCCCAAATAGCCCAACCCGTGTCACAACCTATGAAGGACTCTCCGACGAGCCAAGGAAAGGAGGAAGGATTAGGACAAAGTAGCCAATTCGCCAAGGGGTGTGCAGCCATGATTTCCACCCTACCTGACCAAGCTGAGTTTGAATAGAAAATCCAGTACAACTTGAGGCCCCTAGTGAATTCGTTATTCCCTGCTCGATTTATGGGGAGAGTTTCGACGAAGCGCTATGCGACTTGGGGTCATCAGTCAGTGTGATGCCCTACGCATATTTTCTGAAGATGGGACTGAGCGGGCTCCAACCAACGAATCTTGGTATTCGTATGGGGGATGACTCAGTGAAGGAGCCCGTTGGCCTGCTACCACACGTTCCTGTGATGATTGAAGATTTCGTGATACCCATGGATTTCATCATACTGGACACATGACCGAATCCGCAGAATCCTATTATTATAGGAAGGCTTTTTCTAGCAATCGTAGGGGCGTGCATAGATGTGAAGGCACACCGGATCTCCCTGGAGGTAGATGGGGAGATCATCCTTTTCAGTCTTTCGGAGCAAAGAGCTTCCTACTTTGACGGCTTCATGATTAGCAGATTGAAGCCGGAACCTCCAGATAGGGATCCCGAGACAGATGAATGGAGGTTCACTGAACCACCAGAGCCGAGTTGATAGAAGAGTGCGGTCGAGCTAAACGAACTTAAACAAAGCGCTTCTTGGGAGGCAACCCAAGTTTAGTTGTAGATTTCCCTTTTTCTATTGCATTGCATACATGTGTTAGATTTTAGTTTTGATTTCCATCACATTTAGAGTTAGGAGTAGAAAAGAACTTTGCTAGGCAAAAATGAAACCCATATTAGTCTATACGGCGAAGTGCATGAACAAATTCGAGCCATGGTGTATGAAAGGGGTGAAAAATGGGGGCACACGGCCTGGCCGTGTGTTTTCCCACGACCGTGCCCACTTGACCAGAGGCGCACATGGCCTAGCCGTGTGTTTTCACACGGCCGTGGCACGCGAGGTTAAAAGGGGTGAGCCGTGTGTTTTCACCTCATTTGTGCCGTGTGCTTTAAAAGTTCTTTCCCTAGCTGTGTGATTTCGTTTTCCCCTTCCTCTAGAAGCATTTTCAACCTCTTTAGAAGACAAAAGGAGCAAGGATGAGGAGGACCAAGACTGTAGCATCCCGATCCGGTGCCTCGGAGCCACAAACAAGAAGAGCCGACGCTCCTCAAGCTCCGAAAGAGGGTAACACCCTACCCCCTCTACTTTTTCGCAATAATGAGCATAGAGATAGGTTCAATATGCTCTCTACTCGTAAACTTACTGCTACTAGGTACTTAGATGAGGATTTGCTCGGATCTTTAGGTTTGTTGGGTGACATGTAAACCCTATTTGCAAAAATGGAGTGGGATGAGATTATGGGAATAAGACACCTAACCTACCCTAGGATAGTTTTGGAATTTTTGAGTTCTTTAGAGGCGGAGGTTTTAACGGGTAGAGAGAGCGAGAAGGGTAGGATAACTTTTAAACTTTTTAATATTGAGCATGAGTGGACCCTTCGCCAATGGAACTCATGCTTTGGCTTGCCAAGTGGGGGAGAGAGAAGAACCCCTAATGGGTACAACTCTCGTTTGATTTGGACTGAGTTGACAGGGGAGCATATTTATGACCCTTCTAGGGCCAAAGTGTCACACCTCCAAAACCCTGTCTTTCGATACCTTCACCGTGTCATGGCCAGTACTATATTTGGTCGTGGGGAGAGTGACGGTGTAGTGAGAGCCAGTGAGCTGCTTTGCCTATGGGACATGCTACAAGAAAGGAGTAGCATCGATGTAGGGTCCCACTTTATCAGACACTTAGTGAAGATGGGCAAAGCAGCACGAGGAGAGATCCATGTGGGAGGCCTCCTTACCTACATTTGTTATAGGATGGGGTACGACTACACAACATTGGAAAGTATAGAGGGGAGCTCTAGGATCGACCTAGGAGTATGCATGGCCATGAACATGAATGTAAGAGAAGGAGACTCCTTATGTTTTGTAAGGGAAAATCTTACGACCCTTAGGCTCCCCGACCTAGATCGTACCACCATCGCTAAACGTATCAATTGGCACTTAGACATGATAGTGGAGTCCCCTTCACATGAGGGACCATCCACATCAGCGCCCATCTCTCCACCTTTGTACCACTCTTCCTCCAGTCCACATATACATAGGAGCCCACCTAGTCTACGCCGACATGAGCCTACATCTGTGCCATCATCTTTTTCTACTTTTGATCAGGATGCAGGTACATCGACATATGATTTCTTAGAGTTTCGATCGTGCCTCGACGACATTTACACTGAGCAGCAGACATAGAGGCAGCGATGGGAGGAGTAGAGCGCCTACCAGCAGGTGGAGTTCCAGGGATTTCGAGAGCATTTCCAGTGGGCAGAGGAGTTCTACGATGAGGCCTACATATACTTCCAGGAGGAGGCTACTTGTCGCCAGGATGAGGCAGCTTACCGTAGGGAGATATGGCAACATATTAACGGCCAATAGGCACAGTGGGCTAGGGAGGAGGAGCACCGAGAAGCCGTTGCATCCACCAGCTCTCAGATCGACCACATGTATATGTGGCATCAGTGGCTCAGCAGCAGGTTCTCCTAGGATCCAGAGATGCCCAGGCTCCCAGACTTTCCACCTCGTCCACCATATTAGAGGTATATTTTTATTTAAGTCTGGGGGGGGGGGACCCCATAATCTATTTTGTTTTGTTTTCCTAGTAGTAGTTTCTTTTCTGGTATTTTCATTTGTTCATGAATGCATGAGTTGTTTAGTCCCTTTTCAGTACTTAATTTTTGGTGTCTTAAAAGCTACCTCAGTAGTATTTTTGAAAATTGCTTGCATGAGTTGTTCCCGTAGGTAACTTAACTCTATTTATCTTGTGGTATTTTATTATATGTGCTCTATTGAATGTTCTAGACTTACACTTGTTAGCTCTATTTTTACACTTAAACATGTCGAACAGTCTGACAGAGAGGATCTAGTACATACCTAGTTACGATTCACTTCAATAGGCTAGTACTTTGGAATCCATAGGTGACTCTAGGTTTAGCATTTTAGTTACTGAAGATGCTCGGATTGTGTAAGCCCATTCGGAAAAATCAAAATCCCTATGAGATAAAAAAAAATTATGAGGGATAAAAAACAGTTGTCGTGGGTGGAAATGGCTAAGTGCCCCTTTGAGACCGAGTTATGTTACTGGGGAAATACCTCCCAATTTCTCTCAATACCGAGCACGCCTTTGAGACTTTATGCTAGATCTAGGGAACGACCCTCGCTTTGGGAAGGTAAGTGCCTAAGAGCCGAAAACCTTAGGAAAGCTATGGGGTGACGACTTAACTCACCATGGAACGGACATCCCCTAAGAATGATTCGCCTAGCACGAGCACGAGGAGCTAAGTTAGTGAATTTTTAGAATGTATCTATTTTGCTTTGATTGCAAATACCACCTGATAAATTTAGTTAGCATGCTCATTATGGAACAATATCTTTATAAAATTTTATGGCACTGAGGTTTTCTTGAGGACAAGCAAAGATTTAAGTCTGGGGGAAGTAATGTGAGCAAAACATATAGGGTTTAAGGAGTAGTTTTTGCTCACATCTTATTACATTTTGTGTTAGTTTCATGCATTTGTTACTCTGTTTTTGCATGCATTTCCTATTTTCTAGTTCAGAGGTCTGCTCATTGTTCTTTTGAATGCAGGTTGGCTTTTCGGGCGGAAAAGACGCATTTTCGAAGCGAAAGAAGGACATTTCATGCTAGACGTAGAGTGGGACGCGGCCAGAGCGTGTGGATTCACACGACCATGTCCTATGTGTTGGTGCAGGGGCACTAGATAATCGAACCTGTGTTTTGATTATGGCAAAGAAACAAAGTTAAGTTTACATCGTTATCTCACGAGCTAAATCGAGTGTGCAGAAAAGTACTAAAGCTGGAGCTGTAGGATAGCGACACCCGGAGGAAGCCGTGGTGGTCGGGCGACACTCGAGTGACTTCGGAGGGAGCCGAAGGAATCGAGTGGAAGGCCAGAAGTGAGAGCTACAAGGTAAGTATCGAGGAAAGCTCGTGTGAGTGAGAGATTGTAAGGTCGTGTCCTCTTTACGGGGATGACCATAGGCGGCGATCCGACTAAGACTTCCTGTGGAAGGTCTAGGTCGAGATCGGACGGTTAGAAACCATCGCATTTATCATTTTTCGAGCTAACCTCTTACTGCAGGGAAGTGGCTAGGCTGGCAGTCGACTGCTGGCTATTGGGCAATTGACTGATGCTCATCAGTCGACTGATGACTCCAATCAGTCGACTGATGGCGACGAATCAGCCTTTGTGCTAGGTCAAAACGGATAAGGTTTGACACGGCCACTTTGCGATAAAATTTATTATAACTTCGTGATCTATTCCGAAAAAAGAGGAGACATATTCAGAGGGCAAAATCTATAAAAGGAGGGGTGGATTCCAACTCCATACATCATTAAGTTTATTCATCAAGTGCTCCTACAATGCCAACGCTCCAACACCGTCATAACGCTGACGCAACAACAAGTTCAGATCTTCTTTGTTGGCAGAAGCATCTAGTAATATATTTTGATATTGTATTCGTTGTTTTTCTTCGTAACGAGGTGAGGTAGGCTTGTTGCCTCATCCTCGTACATTCGGTTTTGTGATCGTTGTCTCCTACCTCCAACGAGGAGGAGACGTTATAGTGCTTTGCCCTCCGTACGCGGTCTAGGACCGATAGGGCCTTGGAGTAGCAACCGCTGGATTGTGAACCAAGTAAAAATAAACGTGTCTCTTTATTTTCCGTTGCTCTTACTCATTTAATTATCTACTCGAACGAAACATCGAAAAGATTTACGATCGCTATTCACCCCCCCTCTAGCGACGCTTCTCGATCCAACACTATGGGCGAAGATTAGCACACCAGGGCCACACACAGCCTGGCCATGTGGAAACACACGGTCGTGTAGCGGCCCGATGGAGTTGTGCGACTAGGGTTTTTTCCCGATTTTGCAGTGGTCCGAGGCGACGTCTATATAAGGATGGCTCCATCCAAACCCTGGGGAGGAGCCACGATGACTAGGACGGCACGCCGAAGCCCTAAAAAGCTTCGGTAACTCGCAGTGGGGAGGAGGAACGCCGTCGGAGGTCCACAACTTGTAATACAACGTCGGAGAGAAGATCACAATGCATTGTATATCTTTATTTCTGTGTTTTATCTCTATTGTATTCGAACTCCAACATGTTTTGTGATTCTTCCTTCGTATTTATGGAGTAGTACTTTTGATTCTAGGATTAGGGAGTAGCTTGAGTTCATATACAATGTTGGTTCATATTAAATTCTGGCCAAAAGTTTGATATTGACAGTTGGTAGTTGTTCTCTATTATACTTTCATGAATTTCGCTTTCTTTCCGCTGTGCTTAGGCGATACGAGGTGGTGACAACCCTCGCAATCTATATTTAGGAGGTTTGATCAAGGAACCTAGGGGTAAACCTGACCTCCCGTAACTGCGGGGAGAAGGGAGTGGTGGAATCAGAAATGGTCCACCGCAAGGATTGATTTGGCATCCTCGTACCCTCTATCCCGTCCTTTTGGGTGAGGATAGCTCCTGGTGAATGCGGCGGCTCTGCGGGAGAGTGTATGATGTCCCTTCCCCAAAACCATAGGTAGACGTTTAGACGACGCCAATTGAAAACATTATTATATGGTACACAAGCGAAACCGAAGTCCTAGAATCGCCTTTTCAAGACCTCGGCGCACTCTTTTCCTCCTCCATGTGACACCGCACAGAGTAGGGTCCTCCGAATAGTCCTCACCAACCAACTATCTCTGAGATTTTGTCCGAACAATCGCAACCACTTAGCGTATTGGTACTCGAATCCCAATCCCTGTGGGATCGATAATCTATTATTACTTGACGATATCCGTGCACTTGCGGGCATTGAGCGCGAACGCGTACTTTGAGTCTTCGACGGTCTCCGTCGCGGGATTTAAGGTCGCGACCATGCGCATCATCACTTCCAATCGGGGTCTCGACTTGTTGTCGACCACCTTTTTGGCATCTTCCTTCATAAATCTCTTCCTCCAGTTGAACATCTTCCGGATCATATTTACGATCTCCTCTTCTCCGTTTGTCTCCGACTCCGACTCGTCTTCGGATTCACTCTTCACTTTTCTTTCATTTTTAGTCGAACCTGCCATCAAAGCTATACCATTCTCGGTTTTGTTAAATACGGAAATTTAAATACTAAAGTAAATGGACAAAATTTAGGGAAAATAATCCTAGGAATTATTTTCGAGATTTTTAGAGAATTTTAGAAATTTTTCCAGAACTTTTCTGGAATTAAATGGGGCATGTATAAGATTCACGGGGATAATTACATTAATGAAAAATTAATATAAAAAAAACCAAAGCTAGGTTAATTTCTTATATAAAGGGGTAAGTTGATTTATTTTTAGACCGATCCTAGTTTTCCCCGCCGCGCCGACTTCTCTTCCTCGTGACAATTTCCGCATCCACACGATTCTTTTTCCTCGTCGCCAAAATCCCTTATTGCAGAGTGTTACTTTCTTCTCCCCCACACCGTTTCCTCATCGCAACGACTCCTTATCCACACGCGACATTTCCTTCTTCCTCACCGTAACTTCCCCTCTATCTCACCGAGCGATCACATTGAAGGAACGTTGGTGGCCGGCTAGAGGGGGGTGAATAGCCCTCAATTATCGTATGGTGGAATACAATCGTCCTTCTTGCGTCGCTTGTCTACAATTGTTGTTAGCACAGTGGAATAACAATAATAATGAAAATACTAACAACACATACAAGCATATACAAGATATACGTGGTTCGAAACCGAATGGTTTCTACTCCACGGGCGAGCTCACCGAGCTCTAGTTATGCACACGACACTAACTAAACTCCTTCTCGATAGCACGTCGGAGGTGGAGAAACCTCGTACAAGCTATTACAACAGTAATACTACAAGATTAAAGCTAATACAAAGATACTAAGAAATACAAGTAAAGAACGGTTTACAACTCTTTGCTTTGAATGCTTTCTTGTTGCTTGCTTTGGTTGGCTCTTGAAGGTCTGGAATGCAACAGCAATTCTCCTCCAAAGTCACCCTTAAAGTCTTGGTGAAATCCTCCCTCTTGAGCTTCATTTATAACTTGCATCAAACTGATTTCGCGCCCATCAATCGACTGATCTATCTCACAACGGCCAGATCCACGTTGGTCAAGTTCCAACGGATCACCCATCAGTCGACTGATCATACCCATCAGTCGACTGATTACCCCATCAGTCTTAGCCACATGACCAAGTCCACCTCATGCCTCATGGAGTTCCCCACCGAAGCTTTCTTCCCTCGGCCTACGTCCCTCGGATGTGCCAAGTGCACGACATCGTAACACCATCCTTCGTGTCTCTTGCCCTCGAAGTATGCTTCCCTTGGCCTCACTCCATTCGCTCCCCGTTCGGCGGTCCCTCGGATGCACCAAGCGCACGGCTTCGCAATGCCATCCTTCACCGACTCAAGGACCCCGAGCCTAGTGAACTTGCCAAGTCCTTAAGATTTCTCAATTGCACCAAGCGCACGGCTTCGCAATGCATTTCTCACCAAGCACCAAGCGCACGGCTTCGTAATGCTTTGTTGGACTTTCCCACACCAAGCCCCAAGCTTGGATTTTCCATGCCAACTCCATGTTAGACTTTCCTATGACAATCCCATGTCATAAGTTTTGTCTATCATCGAAATACTGCTCGAGTCAAACTCGAGTCAACCTAGGCCAATTGCACCAACAATCTCCCCCTTTTTGATGATTGACAAAACTACCATCTCAAGTCTACCAAATCTCCCATATTGACAATTCTCATATCCCAATGAAAATTCCAACGAACCCTAATTGGTAACTTGGTAACTTCTCCCCCTTTTTGACATTACATCAAAAAGGTCCTCAAGGGTGTCAATGTCCTATATCCCAATGAGATCTTACGATCTTCCCCTTGGCATGCCCTCAATCTTTCTAGTGATAATCCCATATCACTTAAGAGAGGCGCAATCCCTCAATTTTCCTCCCATGAGGAAAATGTACACATTCATCTTCCCATGATGGATTCCTCCCCCTAGAAACTTGCTCCCCCTTGACCATTGCACCAACAATGTCTTTGGAAAGCCCCTAAACCAATAGGAACACAAAATCAATCAAAATTAAGGCAAAGTTCAACAATGAACTCTCACATACCTCAAAATTGATACAAATCCTAACAACTTCTCTTAATCCATATCCAATAGATTTCCACCCTTTCTAATGCTCCCCCAAGCATGTCCTAGGATTAGGAGTGGTAAGGGGACCAAAACATAGCTGAACATGGGCCTAACCACCAAGGTTTACCCGAAATCACTAGTATCAGTTGACTCTCTTAGCTACCAGTCGACTCCTTCTCACATCAGTCGACTGGCCTCCCTGGCAGTCGACTGATAACTGCATTTGCAGTTTTTTGAATTTTAGAAATGAATTTCTGAAATTCGTAAGTAAATATACATACGTTGATAAATCATGAAATTTTTTACATATATTACTTATTACAATCATAATGGGTGAAAAATATTTAAAAATTATTTTACCCACAAATTAGTGAGATTGACACGAAGTTCAAAAGTTTAGAAAAACTTCAATATTGAGCCCTCTTTGTATCATCCCATTCAATGGTGATAGCTATCAAAAGATAGACTTCACCAAGGTTTTTCAAAATGTTTTTGAAACCTTTAATTCCTTTTTCCTAAACATCTCACTTGTATCTAAATGTGTAAAACACATTCAAGTCAAATATTCTAGTGAGATGTAGGTTTTTGTTCTTTAATGGTCTCATGCATATTCTAAGGCAACTCTACTTGATTCCCTTATGCATGGGACTTCAAGTTATGCCAATGGTCCTTAAATCAATTTTATTTTATGCATGATATGATTATGACATATATATGATATAACTAAGCATGTGCCAAAATCATGATGTCATGGCATGTGAATGAAATTTTAGCATACATGACATATAAAAATAAGTTTAAACATGATCATGACATTTTTAGAGATAAAAAATGAAAATGATGTCATGTCATGGCAAGACAAATAAATCATGGCAAGTAAAATATACTAAGGTATAAAATACCTAAGTGTTAAATCCAAATTGTCATTTCTAAGATTAAACCTATTTTTGCCTTAATACCATTATCTCCCAAGTGTGCCATAAATCCAAAATGGCAAACCCATACCTCTAAGAACTAATCGTGCCAATTTAATCATTTTTCAACTTCTCAAGCATATTGGCACTTCCTAATGTGTCAACTCACCATGGCTAGGTTAACTACCCATCCACTTAGGGTTGACACACCCTAATCCATCTAGCGTGAATCGATCACGCTCCTAGGAACCCAATACCTATTGGAGCTCCTTGGGTTAACAAGGTATTCACTAGGGATAACTTCCCTAGATACCTTCCTAATGACCCTTTTTGGCTTTGAAGCCATAGTCTTTTGGGTCTTTCTTAGGTCAACTCTAGAGGTAACTCCCCCAATGACCTTCTTAGTGGCTTTCTTGGTTTTTCTTAAGTCCTTAGCCACTAAGCAAACACCATGGTTAGTCTTAGGGATAACTTCCCTATTAGACTTGGTTTTACTAGATCTAAATCTTGTTCCATAATCAAATGGAACATTATGAAAAGTCTTCTTGGGCTTAGGTTTGTGACCCAAACCTTCCTTGCCCTTAGACCATTTTTGAACTCTAGGTCTTTACTTTTGGGCATTTGACCCTTGAATAGAATTTTCTATAATCCTAAGGGTCTTTTCCATTCTCTCAAGTCTTGACCTCAAGACATGGTTTTCTAACTTTAATTTTCCCAATTTTGATTTATCATTAGGTTTTTGGGAATACCTCTTCTTCTATGGCATGTGACTAGACTTTTTGGGATAAATACCCAAATTTTCTTCTATTCTCCTAATTGATTCCCTAGGTAAAATAGTTCTAGTGTTATTTGTTGGTGCAGTAGACACCTAAGTCGAACCTGAGTTTTGATTATAGCAAACGATACAAAGTTAAGCTCATGTCGTTATCTCACGAGCTTAATCGAGTGTGCAGAAAATTGCTATAGCTAGAGCTGAAGGCTAGCGACACCCGGAGGAAGCCGCGGTGGTCGGGCGACACTCGGGTGACTTCGGAGGGAGCCGAAGGAATCGGGTGGAAGGCCGGAAGCGAAAGCGACACAGTAAGTATCGAGGTAAGCTCGTGTGTGTGTGAGCGTAAGTGAGGTCATATCCTCTTTACGGGGATGATCTTAAGCGTAGATCCGACTAAAGACATCCTATAGATGGTCTAGGTCGAGATCGGACGGTCGATGACTGTCGAAATTATGTTTTTGTTGAGCTAACTTTGACTTGCAGCAAGCATCAGTCGACTGCCAGCTTGGAGGACTCGACTGCCGTCAATCAGTCGACTGCCGGAGGTTAGCACTCGACTGATGCTGCCATCAGTCGACTGATGATGGCCATCAGTCGACTGATGGTTAAAGGATCCGCTTCGAGGAGTCAAGGCTTATCACCAAATTTCAAGGGGAGTGGTGCTCAAATATGATTGGCTAGGGTTCCTCTCGAAAAGGGGCTCAAAGGCTATAAAAGGAGGTCCTAACCTAGGGTTTCTTCATCAATTCTAAGTGCTTGACTCTCGACGACTCTACACAACAAGTCTTTGCCAACAACCCTAGCTTAAGTTCTTTTTTTCTAGTTTTGGTATAATCTTACTTTGTTATTGCTTTCAATATTGCAATTCTTTTTAATCAAGGTTTTCTATCGTTGCATTTTACTTAAATAGAAGAGAGGGTTTGTCTCTCTATCTTTTTTGCTTCGAAGGTTTTTGTAATCGTCAAACTCCTACCTCCAACGAGGAGGAGTGTTTTAGTGAATTGCCCTCCGTACACGGTCTAGGACTGTTAGGGCCTTGGAGTAGTAGCCGAAGGCTACGAACCAAGTAAAAAAATATCTTGTCTCTTTTTGGTTCATTTATCTTTCCGCTGCACTTAATTGTTTTGATACGAACTCGAAAAAAAGGTTTTTCGCTATTCACCCCCCCTCTAGCGAACTGCTTCGATCCAACATTATTGGTCCTAGGTTTATCCTTAGATAAATTTACATGCTTAGCACCTAAACAATAAACCTTATTATTTCTACTAGCACACATTTCATTAATAATTGCAAGAGAACTAAAATAATTTTTTGCATGCTTATAAGTTCTAGAAATTGAAGGTGCATTAATTGAATTTACCTTAGGGTTAGCTTTGGAAGCTCCCCCTACATGAGATACACCTACTTGCCCTTTCTTCCCCCTAGGGCATTGGCTTCGGTAGTGTCCCCGTTGGTTGCATTTGAAGCACACAATGTGTTCTTTGCTCTTAATTGTGGGGACTCCGGCATCCTTTGACTTTTGGTTTCGGTGTTTTCTTCTTAGCCAATTTTGGGCATTTGCTCTTGTAATGCCCTTTCTCGCTACAATAAAAGCAAATTATATGATCTTTATTTAAAATCACAACACTTGAGTTACCTAGGGAATTTTCTTCCTGCTCTTCATTTCTCCTGGATGTGGATGTTTCTTGTTGAACTTGCTCCGGGATGGAAGGCCTCTCCTCCCCCTCAATGCTAGAGGTGGAGGTCTCCACCAAATCATCAACATCTTCGAATGTGGTGGGCAATTCTTCAATGGCATTTTCCTCTACTTGTGCCGGTTCAGGATTCTTGTGGAATTCAACCACCTTATTCCATAAATCCTTTGCATCCCTAAAATTACCTAGCCTAGACCAAATGTTGTTAGGAATCAAATCACTAAGTAATTTGATTACCTTGAGATTTGTCTTGAAGTCCTTGATTTGGTCTTCGGTCCACCTTGACTTCTCAATTTGCCTATTGCTTTCATCCCTAGGTTATTCAAAACCATTTTCTATAATAAGCATAATATCGAAATCGGTTTCGAAATATACCTCCATCCTTTACTTCCACCAAGAAAAGTCTCCATCGAATTTCAGTGGATGGATATTGTAACCGACCATCTTGTAGTGCTTGTGTCGGCGGTTAGTCCTCTACAAGTGACTTGGCTCTGATACCACTTGTAGGAATGATGGTGGTCGGCTAGAGGGGGGTGAATAACCCTCAATCTTCGTATGATGGAATACGATCGTTCTTCTTGCGTCGCTTGTCTACGATTGTTGTTAGCACAGCGGAATAACAATAATAATGAAAATACTAACAACACTTACAAGCATACACAAGATATATGTGGTTCAGAACCGAATGGTTCCTACTCCACGGGCGAGCTCACCGAGCTCTAGTTATGCGCACGACACTAACTAAACTCCTTCTCGGCAACACGTCGGAGGTGGAGAAACCTCGTACAAGTTATTACAACAGTAATACTACAAGATTAAAACTAATACAAAGGCACTAAGAAATACAAGTAAAGAACGCTTTACAACTCTTTGCTTTGAATGCTTTCTTGTTGCTTGCTTTGGTTGGCTCTTAAAGGTCTGGAATGCAGCAGCAATTCCCCTCTAAAGTCACCCTTAAAGTCTTGGCAAAATCCTCCATCTTGAGCTTCATTTATAACCTGCATCAAGATGATTTCACACCCATGAGTCGACTGATCATGACCATCAGTCGACTGGTCCTGTAGCTGTTGTCTCACAATGACCAGATCCACGTTGGTCAAGTTCCAACGGATCACCTATCAGTCGACTGATTATCCTATAAGTCTAGTGCTGGCACGAGCACTCGACTGGAAACCATTCTGTGGCTGAAAACACCCCGATCAGTTGATTGATCTCCCTCATTAGTCGACTGATGGTGTCAATAGTCGACTGCCATCTCTCGGCAGTCGACTGATCAGCCAGACCTTGTTCAGTCGAACCCTAATCGACTTGGAGCAGTCGACTGACACCTATGCCAGTCGACTGATGTCGGGTAAAACCTCAAACACCAAGTTGTTTGAGCATCCGACACTCAATCTTAGCCACTTGGCCAAGTCCACCTCATCCCTCATGGAGTTCCCCACCGAAGCTCTCTTCCCTCGGCCTATGTCCCTCGGATGTGCCAAGCGCATGACTTCGCAACGCCATCCTTCGCATCTCTTGCCCTCGAAGTATGCTTCCCTTGGGCCTCACTCCATTTGCTCCCCGTCCGACGGTCCCTCAGATGCACTAAGCGCATAGCTTCGCAATGCCATCCTTCACCGACTCAAGGATCCTGAGCCTAGTGAACTTGCCAAGTCCTCAAGACTTCCCAAATGTACCAAGCGCACGACTTCGCAATGCTTTAGACTTTCCCACACTAAGCCCCATGCTTGGATTTTCCATGTCAACTCCATGTTGGACTTTCTTATGACAATCCCATGTCATAAGTTTTGTCTATCATCAAAATACTGCTCGAGTCAAACTCGAGTCAACCTGGGCCAATTGCACCAACAATCTCCCCCTTTTTGATGATTGACAAAACTACCATCTCAAGTCAACCAATTCTCCCATATTGGTAATTCCCATATCCCAATGAGAATTCCAATGAACCCTAATTGGTAACTTGGTAACTTCTCCCCCTTTTTGACATTACATCAAAAAGGTCCTCAAGGGTGTCAATGTCCCATATTCCAATAAGATCTTACAATCTTCCCCTTGGCATGCCCTCAGTCTTTCTAGTGATAATCCCATATCACTTAAGAGAGGTGTAATCCCTCAATTTTTCTCCCATGAGGAAAAAGTACACATCCATTTTCCCATGATGGATACCTCCCCCTAGAGACTTGCTCCCCCTTGACCATTGCACCAACAATGTCTTTGAAAAGCCCCTAAGCCAATAGGAACAAAAAATCAATCAAAATTAAGGCAAAGTTCAACAATGAACTCTCACATACCTCAAAATTGATACAAACCCTAAACACTTCTCCTAATCCATATCAAATGGATTTCCACCCTTTCTAATGCTCTCCCAAGCATGTCCTAGGGTTAGGAGTGGTTAGGGGACCAAAACATAGCTGAACATGTGTCTAACCACCAAGGTTTACTCGAAATCACCAGTATCAATCGAATCTCTAAGCTACTAGTCGACTCCATCCCACATCAGTCGACTGGCCACCCTGGCAGTCGACTGATAACTGCATTTGCAATTTTCTGAATTTTAGAAATGAATTTCTGAAATTCGTAAGTAAATATACATACGTTGATAAATCATATAATTTTGTACATATATTACTTATTATAATTATAATGGGTGAAAAATATTGGAAAATTATTTTACCCACAAATCAGTGAGATTGATACAAAGTTCAAAAGTTTAGAAAAGCTTCAATATTGAGCCCTCTTTGTATCATCCCATTCAATGGTGATAGCTATCAAAAGATAGACTTCACTAAGGTTTTTCAAAATGTTTTCAAAATATTTTTGAAACCTTTAATTCCTTTTTCCTAAAAATCTCACTTATATTTAGATGTGTAAAACACATTCAAGTCAAATATTCTAGTGAGATGTGTGTTTTTGTTCTTTAATGGTCTCATGCATATTCTAAGGCAACTCTACTTGATTCCCTTATGCATGAGACTTCAAGTCATGTCAATGGTCCTTAATTCAATTTTATTTTATGCATGATATGATTATGGCATATATATGATATAACTAAGCATGTGTCATAATCATGATGTCATGACATGTGAATGAAATTTTAACTTACATGGCATATAAAAATAAGTCTAAACATGATCATGACATTTTTAGAGATAAAAAATGAAAATGATGTCATGTCATGGCAAGACAAATAAATCATGGCAAGTAAAATATACTAAGGTATAAAATACCTAAGTGTTAAATCCAAATTTCCATTTATAAGATTAAACCAAATTTTGCCTTAATACCATTATCTCCCAAGTGTGCCATAAACCCAAAATGGCACACCCATACCTCTAAGACCTAATTGTGCTAATTTAATCATTTTTCAACTTCTCAAGCATATTGGCACATCCTAATGTGTCAACTCACCATGGATAGGTTAACTACCCATCCACTTAGGGTTGACACACCCTAACCCATATAGTGTGAATCGATCACGCTCCTAGAAACCTAATACCTATTGGAGCACCTTGGGTTAACAAGGTATTCACTAGGGATAACTTCCCTAGATACCTTCCTAATGACCCTTTTTGGCTTTGAAGCCATAGTCTTTTTGGTCTTTTTTAGATCAACTCTAGAGGTAACTCCCCCAATGACCTTCTTAGTGGCTTTCTTGGTTTTTCTTAAGTCCTTAGCCACTAAGCAAACACCATGGCTAGTCTTAGAGATAACTTCCCTATTAGCCTTGGTTTTACTAGACCTAGATGTTGTTCCATAATAAAATAGAATATTATGATAAGTCTTCTTGGGCTTAGGTTTGTGACCCAAACCTTCCTTGCCCTTAGACCGTTCTTGAACCCTAGGTCTTGACTTTTGGGCATTTGACCCTTGAATAGAATTTTCTATAATCCTAAGGGTATTTTCCATTCTCTCAAGTCTTGACTTCAAGACTTGGTTTTCTAACTCTAATTTTCCCAATTTTGATTTATCATTAGGTTTTTGGGAAGACCTCTTCTTCTTAGGCATGTGCCTAAACTTTTTGGGATTAATACCCAAATTTTCTTCTATTCTCCTAATTGATTCCCTAGGTAAAATAGTTCTAGTGTTATTGGTCCTAGGTTTATCCTTAGATAAATTTACATGCTTACCACCTAAACAATAAACCTTATTATTTCTACTAGCATGCTTTTCATTAATAATTGCAAGAGAACTAAAATAATTTTTTGCATGCTTATAAGTTCTAGAAATTGAAGGTGCATTAATTGAATTTACCTTAGGGTTAGCATTAGAAGCTCCCCCTACATGAGATACACCTTCTTGCCCTTTCTTCCCCCTAGGACATTGGCTACGGTAGTGTCCCCGTTGGTTGCATTTGAAGCACACAATGTGCTATTTGCTCTTAATTGTGGGAACTCCGGCATCCTTTGACTTTTGGTGCCGGTGTTTTCTTCTTAGCCAATTTTGGGCATTTGCTCTTGTAATGCCCTATCTCCCTACACTCAAAGCAAATTATATGATCTTTATTTAAAATCACAACACTTGAGTTACCTAGGGAATTTTCTTCTTGCTCTTCATTTCTCCCGGATGTGGATGTTTCTTGTTGAACTTGCTCCGGGATGGAAGGCCTCTCCTCCCCCTCAATGCTAGAGGTGGAGGTCTCCACCAAATCATCAACATCTTCGAATGTGGTGGGCAATTCTTCAATGGCATTCTCCTCTACTTGTGCCGATTCGGGATTCTTATGGAATTCAATCACCTTATTCCACAAATCCTTTGCATCCCTAAAATTACCTAGCCTAGACCAAATGTTGTTAGGAATCAAATCACTAAGTAATTCGATTACCTTGAGATTTGTCTTGAAGTCCTTGATTTGGTCTTCGGTCCACCTTGACTTCTCAATTTGCCTATTGCTTTCATCCCTAGGCAATTCAAAACTATTTTCTATAATAAGCATAATATCAAAATCGGTTTTGAAATATACCTCCATCCTTTTCTTCCACCAAGAAAAGTCTCCATCGAATTTCGGTGGATGGATGTTGTAACCGGCCATATTGTAGTGCATGTGTAGGCGGTTAGTCCTCTACAAGCGACTTGACTCTGATACCACTTGTAGGAACATTGGTGGTCGGCTAGAGGGGGGGTGGGGTGAATAACCCTCAATTGTCGTATGGTGGAATACGATCGTTCTTCTTGCATTGCTTGTCTACGATTGTTGTTAGCACAATGGAATAACAATAATAATGAAAATACTAACAACACATATAAGCATACACAAGATATATGTGGTTCGGAACCGAATGGTTCCTACTCCACGGGCGAGCTCACCGAGCTCTAGTTATGCACACGACACTAACTAAACTCCTTCTCGACAACACGTCGGAGGTGGAGAAACCTCATACAAGCTATTACAATAGTAATACTACAAGATTAAGATAATATAAAGACACTAAGAAATACAAGTAAAGAACGTTTTACAACTCTTTGCTTTGAATGCTTTCTTGTTGCTTGCTTTGGTTGGCTCTTGAAGGTCCAGAATGTTGCAACATTTCCCCTCCAAAGTCACCCTTAAAGTCTTGGCGAAATCATCCCTCTTGAGCTTCATTTATAACCTGCATCAAGCTGATTTCGTGCCCATTAGTCGACTGACCATGACCATCAGTCGACTGGTCCTGTAGCCATTGTCTCACAACGACCAGATCCACGTTGGTCAAGTTCCAACGGATCACCCATCAGTCAACTGATTATACCCATCAGTCGACTGATTATCCCATCAGTCGAGTGTTGGCACGAGCACTCGACTGGAAACCATTCTGTGGCTGAAAACACCCTGATCAGTCGACTGATCTCCCTCATCAGTCGACTGATGGTGTCAACAGTTCTCTGTCATCCCTCGGCAGTCGACTGATCAGCCATACCCTATTCAGTTGAACACTAGTCGAACCCTAGTCGACTTGGAGCAGTCGACTGGCACCTATGCTAGTTGACTGATGTCGTGTAAAACCTCAAACACCAAGTTGTTTGAGCATCCGACACTCAGTCTTAGCCACTTGGCAAATTCCACCTCATCCCTCATGGAGTTCCCCACCGAAGCTCTCTTCCCTCGTCCTACGTCCCTCGGATGCGCCAAGCGGATGACTTTGCAATGCCATCCTTCGCGTCTCTTGCCCTCGAAGTATGCTTCCCTTGGGCCTCACTCCATTCGCTCCCCGTCTGGCGGTCCCTCGGATGCACCATACGCACGACTTCGCAATGCCAACCTTCCCCGACTCAAGGACCCCGAGCCTAGTGAACTTACCAAGTCCTCAAGACTTCCCAAATGCACCAAGTGCACGACTTCGCAATTCATTTCTCACCAAGCACCAAGCGGACAGCTTTGCAATGCTTTGGACTTTCCCACACCAAGCCCCAAGCTTGGATTTTCCATGCCAACTCCATGTTGGACTTTCCTATGACAATCCCATGTCATAAGTTTTGTCTATCATCAAAATACTGCTCGAGTCAAAGTCGAGTCAACCTATGCCAATTGCACTAACAATCTCTCACTTTTTGATGATTGACAAAACTACCATCTCAAGTCTACCAATTCTCCCATATTGGCAATTCTCATATCCCAATGAGAATTCCAACGAACCCTAATTGGTAACTTAGTAACTTCTCTCCCTTTTTGACATTACATCAAAAAGGTCCTCAAGGGTGTCAATGTCCCATATCCCAATGAGATCTTACAATCTTCCCCTTGGCATGCCCTCAATCTTTCTAGTGATAATCCCATATCACTTAAGAGAGGCGTAATCCCTCAATTTTCCTCCCATGAGGAAAAAGTACACATCCATCTTCCCATGATGGATACCTCCCCCTAGAGACTTGCTCCCCTTTGACCATTGCACCAACAATGTCTTTGGAAAGCCCCTAAGCCAATAGGAACACAAAACCAATCAAAATTAAGGCAAAGTTCAACAATGAACTCTCACATACCTCAAAATTGATACAAACTTTAAACACTTCTCCTCATCCATATCTAATGGATTTCCACCCTTTCTAATGCTTTCCCAAGCATGCCCTAGGGTTAAGAGTGGTTAGGGGACCGTAACATAGCTGAACATGGGCCTAACCACCAAGGTTTACCCAAAATCAGCAGTATCAATCGACTCTCTCAGCTACTAGTCGACTCCTTCCCACATCAGTCGACTGACCTCCCTGGCAGTCGACTGATAACTGCATTTGCAGTTTTTTGAATTTCAAAAATAAATTTCTAAAATTCGTAAGTAAATATACATAAGTTGATAAATCATGAAATTTTGTACGTATATTACTTATTACAATCATAATGGGTGAAAAATATTGGAAAAAATTTTTACCCAAAATTTAGTGAGATTGACACAAAGTTCAAAAGTTTAGAAAAGCTTCAATATTGAGCCCTCTTTGTATCATCCCATTCAATGGTGATAGCTATCAAAAGATAAACTTCACCAAGGTTTTTCAAAATGTTTTTGTAACCTTTAATTCCTTTTTCCTAAACATCTCACTTGTATCTAGATGTGTAAAACACATTCAAGTTAAATATTCTAGTGAGATGTGGGTTTTTGTTCTTTAATGACCTCATGCATATTCTAAGGCAACTCTACTTGATTCCCTTATGCATGGGACTTCAAGTCATGTCAATGGTCCTTAAATCAATTTTATTTTATGCATGATATGATTATGGCATATATATGATATAACTAAGCATGTGCCAAAATCATGATGTCATGGCATGTGAATGAAATTTTAGCATACATGACATAAAAATAAGTCTAAACATGATCATGACATTTTTAGAGATAAAAAATGAAAATGATGTCATGTCATGGCAAGGCTAATAAATCATGGCAAGTAAAATATACTAAGGTATAAAATACCTAAGTGTTAAATCCAAATTTCTATTTATAAGATTAAACCAATTTTTACCTTAATACCATTATCTCCCAAGTGTGCTATAAACCTAAAATGACACACCCATACCTCTAAGACCTAATCGTTCCAATTTAATCATTTTTCAATTTCTCAATCATATTGGCACATCCTAATGTGTCAACTCACCATGGATAGGTTAACTACCCATCCACTTAGGGTTGACACACCCTAACCCATCTAGCGTGAATCGATCACGCTCCTAGAAACCCAATACCTATTGGAGCTCCTTGGGTTAACAAGGTATTCACTAGGGATAACTTCCCTATATACCTTCCTAATGACCCTTTTTGGCTTTGAAGCCATAGTCTTTTGGGTCTTTCTTAGGTCAACTCTAGAGGTAACTCCCCCAATGACCTTCTTAGTGGTTTTCTTGTTTTTTCTTAAGTCCTTAGCCACTAAGCAAACACCATGGCTAGTCTTAGAGATAACTTCCCTATTAGCCTTGGTTTTACTAGACCTAGATGTTATTCCATAATCAAATGGATCATTATGATAAGTCTTCTTGGGCTTAGGTTTGTGACCCAAACCTTCCTTGCCCTTAGACCATTCTTGAACCCTAGGTCTTGACTTTTGGGCATTTGACCCTTGAATAGAATTTTCTATAATCCTAAGGGTCTTTTCCATTCTCTCAAGTCTTGACCTCAAGACTTGGTTTTCTAACTCTAATTTTCCCAATTTTGATTTATCATTAGGTTTTTGGGAAGACCTCTTCTTCTTAGGCATGTGCCTAAACTTTTTGGGATTAATACCTAAATTTTCTTCTATTCTCCTAATTGATTCCCTAGGTAAAATAGTTCCAGTGTTATTGGTCCTAGGTTTATCCTTAGATAAATTTACATGCTTAGCACCTAAACAATAAACCTTATTATTTCTACTAGCATGCTTTTCATTAATAATTGCAAGAGAACTAAAATAATTTTTTGCATGCTTATAAGTTCTAGAAATTGAAGGTGCATTAATTGAATTTACCTTAGGGTTAGCTTTGGAAGCTCCCCCTACATGAGATACACCTTCTTGCCCTTTCTTCCCCCTAGGGCATTGGCTTCGGTAGTGTCCCCGTTGGTTGCATTTGAAGCACACAATGTGCTCTTTGCTCTTAATTGTGGGGACTCCAGCATCATTTGACTTTTTGTTGACTTTTGGTGCTGGTTGTTGGTGATCGTTTGGAAGCTAGAGGGGGGGGGGTGAATAGCGGGTTTTCGTTTCTACAAGAATGATTAGCGGAAGCAAACAAAAATAATATAAGTAAAAACGAAAGAACAATGCTAACAAAGCCTTTATGTGGTTCGGAGATAACGCTCCTACTCCACGGCAATCCTTAAGGTGGATCAACCCAAGCAATTCTACTAAGAAGCTCTCCTTTACAACAAACCTCCTCTTCTTTACAAAGAATGAAACTTGAGCTTAGAGAGAGGAGGAGGGGATTTAAAATCACTTAGAAAGCTTGAAAAAGTCATGGAGGCTTTGGAGAAGAATCAAAGAATAAGCATTAACCCCAAAAACCTCTACCAGCCCTCTTTTTATAGAGAGAAGGCTGATTTTCCCGTTAGAGCATGATCAGTCCACTGATGCACAACATCAGTCGACTGTCGGCGCGATTAACTACTTCTGAACAGCCGGATTCACGGGATTCTAAGTCGTTTCGTCCAACGACATTCTCATCAGTCGACTGATGGAGTGATCAGTCGAGTGATCACAGGCTGCAGTCGAGTGTGACTCCATTCTGTGCCCGTATTTAACTTGATCAGTCGACTTCCACTGTTGGGCCGATCGATCGTAACATTATCGATCCGCCACGACCAGCGATCGATGGTCGTGGTTTCATCCTCGACTCGGGCCGAAGACTGATCACCAATCGATACATCGTATCGGGCCGATCGATACTCATCAAATATGAGTAATTCATACTTGATTCGACCCCTTAGACATAGACTTAACCTTCTAGCTCTTCCTTAAGCCTTGCGCCTCCAGGATCTCTCTGAGTCCGTGACTTATTCATCCTTTGCGCTTTGCTTCCAAGAGCTTCCTTTGGTTTTGTCATGTCTTGGGTTTCCTTTGCCAAGGCGTGATTGGACTTTACGCTGCCAAGTCTACATGCTTGGACTTACGCTGCCAAGACTTGCCTTTGGACTTCCTTTGCCAATGTCCGTTTGGACTTAATGCTGCCAAGACAACATGCTTGGTCTTATGCCGCCAAACCTTTACCTTGGACTTCACTTGCTTAGATCATACTTGGACTTTGCCTTTACCTGTCACTTAATCATGTTCACCATTAGATCACAATTTGTTGCCTAACTTAGATGATTATCCAAACATCAAAACATATAAATGCTTGGGGCATTGTTGCACCAACAATCTCCCCCTTTTTGATGTTTGTCAATCATTTAAGTTAGGTCTTTTAAAGATACACATAATCATATCACATAATCATATATCCAATTCTAACTTAAACATTTCTTCTCCCCCTTTGACATACATCAAAAAGAGAAGAAATCATACATTTCATAAAAGAATTGAATGCATGGTAATCTTGAACTAAGGTATAGAATTTGAAATTTAGCTCCCCCTTAATCCAAGATATAGTTCATGATGAGTAAAATACATGTGGAGCAAAAGTCCAAGATATAGTTCATGAAGGTTTAAATCCTAACTTTGCACCAACAATGTAAATTTGAAAAAAGATCCATTTTATGAAAACTCCCCCTAAAACACCGCATTAAACAGTTCTAAGAGTTGGTTTATACTCAGTATTATCATGCTAAAGTTTTAGGAGATCAAAGATACACTCAATATCAGAAAATGGAGCTATTTATCAGAAAACACAGAGTATCAGTCGACTAGTTTCTGAGCCAGTTGACTGCTAAGCCCGAAATCCGATTTTCAGCCTTTTCAGTCCAAATTCAGAAATGCGTTAGAAATTCCAGAAACCTCGAAAAATCACGAAATTTTGCATACACATTTCTGAGATCATACTTTATCAAGGAAAAATATTTTGAAAAATATATGTTTTCCAGATTTTGAGATTGATACAAACTTGGAAACTAACAAAAGGTCTAATGTTTTTTTTTTGCAAACTTTGTATCACTTTTGTGTTTCACTTGAAAACTATTTTTCAAAATATGATAAACATAGTTTAAAATATATTTTATTTGACATTTCCAATCATGTTCTTGGAGCTATATGCACATCAATTGTGTATAAGCCTTCATAATGATTGGTCCAATGAAGGATTAATGTCTCTAGATGACACTTTGGTCCATAGTAATGCATCATAACAAGCATGATGAACCAAGTTCATCTTCCTAACATCTCACATGTTGTCTAAGTGGCTCAATACAAAAATCATGGTTTCTTAGGTATTTGTGAGATGCTTAAAGGTATAAATCCTAGTATTTCTATAGGATCATGCAAACCTATACCTTTACTCAACCAAGCACATTCCAAGTTCTCTCCTAAGTGATGAAAATTCTACCTCGGGGAGAGCCTTGGTGAATATGTCGGCTAGGTTGGACTTGGATTCAATGTAATTAAGCTCAATGTCCCCCTTAGCCACATGATCTCTAATGAAGTGATGTTTCACTTCAATGTGCTTGGTCCTAGAGTGATGCACCGGATTTTTGGTCAAGTTAATGGTGCTCACATTATCACAAAATACTTTCATGTTGGAGTAAGATAGCTCATAATCCTCTAAGGTATGTTTCATCCATAGTAGTTGAGCTACACAACCACCCATAGCCACATACTCGCCTGGTGGATAAGGCAACACAAGGTTGCTTCCTACTACTCCAACTAACTAGGGAGGACCCAAGGAATTGGCATCCACCACTAGTACTCTTCCGATCCAATTTGCAACCGGCATAATCGGAATTGGTGTACCCAATCAAATCAAAAGATCTAGTCCTAGGGTACCATAATCCTACATTTAGTGTGCCTTTAACATATCTTAAAATTCTCTTAACGGCAACTAAATGAGATTCTTTAGCACATGATTGATATCTAGCACACATACCAACCACAAATAATATGTCGGGTCTACTAGCGGTTAAGTACAAAAGACTACCAATCATGCTCCTATAAAGTGTAAGATCAATTTGTTTTCCTTCATTATCACTATCTATTTTAGTATTGGTTGCCATTGGAGTTGAAACTACCTTAGCATTTTCTAAACCAAATTTCTTAATCATTTCCTTAGCATATTTGGTTTGATAAATATAAATACCTTCACTAGTTTGTTTGACTTGCAATCCTAGGAAGAAATTTAATTCCCCAACTAGACTCATTTCAAACTCTTTTTCCATATTTTTAATAAAGTCTTGGAGAAGTTCATCATTTGTTGACCCAAAAATAATGTCATCAACATATACTTGGGCTACAAAGATGTCCGTTGATGTTGACTTTATAAATAGAGTTTGATCTACACTACCCCTCTTAAAGTCCTTAGAGATTAAGAAAGATGATAATCTTTCATACCAAGCTCGGGGAGCTTGTTTCAAACCATACAAAGCTTTCCTAAGCTTGTATACATGGTTTGGATAGTCCATATTCTCAAACCCGGGAGGTTGTTCTACATATACCTCTTCCTTAATAAACCCATTTAGGAATGCCGATTTGACATCCATTTGATGGAGTTTGAAACCCATATAGGAGGCATACCCTAATAGTATTCTAATAGACTCTAATCTAGCAACCGGGGCATATGTTTCATCATAGTCAAGTCCTTCAACTTGATTAAAACCCCTTGCAACTAATCTTGCTTTATTTCTAGTGATATTTCCTTGGTCATCTAGTTTGTTCCTAAAGACCCATCTTGTAGTAATGATGGTGTTTTCATTAGGTCTAGGAACTAACTCCCATACTTGACTCCTTTCAAATTGAGCCAATTCATCTTGCATTGCTAAGATCCAATCCGGATCAAGTAATGCATCTTTGATTGTTTTGGGTTCAATTTGAGAAATTAAAGCTATATGACTAGTGGGATCCCTATGAAAGACCTAGTCCTAACACCTTGAGATAATTCACCCACAATTTGATCTAAGGGGTGATTTTGATGAACTCTTATAGTTCTAGGAGGTGTATTAATTTGAGTTTGATCATGATTAACCTCAATCCTTTGCTCATCATCGGAATCACCTCTTACTCCCCCTTGATTCAATCCTCCCCCTTGATCATTACCCCCTAAGGTTAAATTTTGAAATTGTTGGGTAATTTCTTGATTTTCATTATTAATATCATCATCAATAGGGGATTTCCTAGGGTATGTATTGGAAGTTTCATCAAATTGGACATTTGAAGATTCCTCAATCTTTTGAGTCCTTTTATTGTAAACTCTATACCCTACACTAGTGGATGAGTATCCAACTAGGATTCCCTCATCCGCTTTGGACTCAAACTTACCTAGGTTGTCTTTGGTATTTAAAATATAGACTTTACGTCCAAAGACCTTAAAATAATGAATTGATGGAATTGTATCATTCCACAATTCAAATAGAGTTTTTTCTAAAAACCTATGAATCAATACCCTATTTTGGATATAGCAAGCGGTATTGACCGCTTCCGCCCACAAGTAGCTAGGTAAGGAGTATGCATTAAACATTGTCCTAGCCGCTTCTTGTAGGGCACGATTTTTCCTTTCCACAACCCCATTTTATTGGGGTGTTCTAGGACAAGAAAACTCATGCTTGTACCCTTGTTCTAAGCAAACAGTTGAAAAGTTAGAATTCTCAAATTCTACACCATGATCACTACGGATCCGGTTGATTTTGAGTTTTCTTTCATTTTCTACCCTTTTGCTAAATCCTATGATTATTCCTAAGGGTTCATCTTTATTTTTCAAGAAAAATACCCAAGTAAACCTAGAGAAATCATTTACTATTACTAAGCAATATTTACTACCAATAATAGAGGGGGTACTATGACAATCAAATAAATCCATATGTAAGAGTTCTAAAGGTACAGCGGTACTAAGTAAATTTTTACCTTTGTGTGATGTTTTTGATTATTTTCCTTCTTGGCATGCATCACACATCTTGTCCTTGAGAAATTTGACTTTATCCAACCCTTTGACTAATTTCATTTTTGCTATTTTGGCTATATTCTTCATGTTTATGTGTCCTAGCCTCTTATGCCAAAGCCAACTTTCTTCCTCTTTTGCAATGAGACACTTAGTAGAAGCATTAGTAGCATAGGATAAATCAACATAATATATATTTGATTTCCTAAAACCTACTAACATGCAATCATTCAGAGTTTTGTGTCTTATAAAACATTTTGAGGAATCAAATTCAACATCAAAGTTTGCATCACATAGTTGGCTTACACTAAGTAAATTAAATTTCATATTTTTAACTAATAGCACTTTATGAATGACAAGATTGGGGGATACCTCAATTGTGCCCTTTCCTAGAATCTTAAGTTTGCCGCTATTACCAAAAGAGACCTTTCCTTTGCTAGTGTGGTTGATAGTGGAGAATTTTCTCTCATCACCGGTCATATGCTTTGAGCACCCACTATCAACTATCCACAAGCTTGTTTCTTCTACCTATATCACATGAAAAATACAATCCTTAGGTACCCAAATCTTAGGACCACTAGCATCAATTATAAATTTGTTAGGTACCCAAGCCTTTCTATCCTTGCTTTTAATTATGGATTTTCTACTAACAAGGGATGTAAATGCTACCTCCTTTTTCTTAGGTTTATATCCTAATCCGACCTTGTTGTAGATAGCCCTTTGATCCTTAATAATCATGTCTAGGTATTTAGAGCCATTAGTAAATTTTTCTAAGCATGCTCTTAAGTTACCTATTTCTTTTCTTAACTCATCATTTTCATCCCTAAGGGTACATTCATCACTAAATAACTTACCACAAGATGATTCTATACTCTTAAGTAATTTAATCTCTATTTTTAAATCCTTAATTCTAGTTTTCGATCTATTCAAAGCATTTTGTAGGCATGCAATGGTCTTGTAAAGTAAATCTACTTTAGGTGAGTTGTTTACCTCATCATCATCACTTGATGATTAAATGCGCTTGAAGGAAGGACTCTCGCAGCTCCCGGCTTCTTTCTCTAATGCCATGAGGGCTAGATTCCGGGTGGTATAGCATACTTCTTCATCGTCGGAAGAATCCTCCATGCTTAGGGTGTCCTATGTTTGAGCCACCATTGCCTCCTTCTTCTTCTTCTCCTTCTTTTCTTTCTTTTTCTTTTCCTTCTCCTCCTTCTTCTTTAGTTCCGGGCAATTTTGCTTTATATGCCCTTTCTTGTTGCAACCAAAACAAGTCACCTTAGAGGTAGAATTTGAACCATTTGAAGACTTACATCTTGAGGATTGGAACATCCTTTTCACATCTTTCTTGGTGAGTTTCCTTGATTTCCCACCAAACTTTTTGACGTAGTGTGCCACCTCACTTGCCGATAACTCATCTTCACTACTTGATGAGTCTTCCTCGGATTCGGATGAGGAGGACACTTCTTTCTTCTCCTTCTTCTTTTTGTCCTTCTTTCCTACAAAAAGAGTTATACCCTTCTCTTTGGATGAAGTGTTAGCTTGTTCATGTAATTGAAATTCACAAAATAGATCATCTAACTTAACTAATGAAAGATCCCTAAAGACCTTATAGGCATCTACCATTGAGGCCCATAAGGTTGTTCTAGGGAAAGCTTGTAACACATACCTTACAAGGTCTCGGTTGTTGACCTTCTCACCTATAACATGTAGTCCATTGACTACTTCTTTGAAGCGATCGTGCATTTGGCTCACGGTCTCATTGGTCTTCATTGAGAAGCTTTGAAGTTGGCCAATTAGAAGATCTCTCTTGGCCCTTCTTGTTTCTTTGGATTCTTCGTTGAGCTCGATCAACTTCTCTCAGAGCTCCTTCGCCGATTCAAATGGCCCCACCTTGCTTAGTTGCTCTTTGGACAAACCACATTGAAGTGTGGTTGTTGCCTTGGCGTTGGCTTAAGCCTTCTTGGCCATGTCTCTCGTCCAATCCTTCGTCGGTATGGGTGCTCCGTGTTCATCCACCGGCTTCTCGAAACCATCTACAACACTAAACCAATTCTCAATATCATTCATTAAGTAATACTCCATCCTACCTTTCCAATAGCCGAAGTCGTTGCCATCGAAGAACGGAGGCCTCGCCGTGCTATACCCCTCTTGAAAAGCCATCTTTGCTTTGGTTGATTGCTAGATCTTCCGATGCGATCCTGGCTCTGATACCACTTGTTGGTGATCATTTGGAAGCTAGAGGGGGGGGTGAATAGCGCGTTTTCGTTTCTACAAGAATGATCAGCGGAAGCAAACAAAAATAATATAAGTAAAAACGAAAGAACAATGCTAACAAAGCATTTACGTGGTTCGGAGATAACGCTCCTACTCCACGGCGATCCTTAAGGTGGATCAACCCAAGCAATTCCACTAAGAAGCTCTCCTTTACAACAAACCTCCTCTTCTTTACAAAGAATGAAACTTGAGCTTAGAGAGAGGAGGAGGGGATTTAAAATCACTTAGAAAGCTTGAAAAAGTCGTGGAGGCTTTGGAGAAGAATCAGAGAATAAGCATTAACCCCAAAAACCTCCACCAACCCTCTTTTTATAGAGAGAAGGCTGATTTTTCCGTTGGAGCACGATCAGTCGATTGATGCACAACATCAGTCGACTGCCGGCGCGATTAACGACTTCTGAATAGCCGAATTCGTGGGATTCCAAGTCATTTCGTCCAACGACATTCTCATCAGTCGACTGATGGAGTGATAAATCGAGTGATCACAGGCTACAGTCGAGTGTGACTCCATTCTGTGCCCGTATTTAACTTGATCACCGATCGCCATCGCTATTGGCCGATCGATCGCAACATCACCGACCGCCACGACCAAAGCAAAGGACTAATGGTCGTGGTTTCATCCTCGACTCGAGCACCGACCACCAAATGATATATCGTATCAGTCGATTGATACTCATCAAATATGAGTAATTCATACTTGATTCGACCCCTTAGACCTAGACTCAACCTTCTAGCTCTTCCTTAAGCCTTGCGCTTCCAGGATCCCTCCGAGTCCGTGACTTGTTCATCCTTTGCGCTTTGCTTCCAAGAGCTTCCTTTAGTTTTGTCATGTCTTGGGTTTCCTTTGCCAAGGCGTGCTTGGACTTTACGCCGCCAAGTCTACATGCTTGGACTTACGCTGCCAAGACTTGCCTTTGGACTTCCTTTGCCAAGGTCCGTTTGGACTTAATGCTGCCAAGACAACATGCTTGGTCTTATGCCACCAAACCTTTACCTTGGACTTCACTTGCCAAGACCATACTTGGACTTTGCCTTTACCTGTCACTTAATCATGTTCACCATTAGATCACAATTTATTTCCTAACTTAGATGATTATCCAAACATCAAAACATATAAATGCTTGGGGCATTATTGCACCAACACCGGTGTTTTCTTCATAGCTAATTTTGGGCATTTGCTCTTGTAATGCTCTTTCTCCCTACACTCAAAGCAAATTATATGATCTTTATTTAAAATCACAACACTTGAGTTACCTAGGGAATTTTCTTCTTGCTCTTCATTTCTCCCGGATGTAGATGTTTCTTGTTGAACTTGCTCCGGGATGGAAGGCCTCTCCTCCCCCTCAATGCTAGAGGTGGAGGTCTCCACCAAATCATCAACATCTTTGAATGTGGTGGGCAATTCTTCAATGACATTCTCCTCTACTTGTGCCAGTTCGGGATTCTTGTGGAATTCAACCACCTTATTCCACAAATCCTTTGCATCCCTAAAATTACCTAGCCTAGACCAAATGCTGTTAGGAATTAAATCACTAAGTAATTCGATTACCTTTAGATTTGTCTTGAAGTCCTTGATTTGGTCTTCCGTCCACCTTGACTTCTCAATTTGCCTATTGCTTTCATCCCTAGGCAATTCGAAACCATTTTCTATAATAAGCATAATATCGAAATCGGTTTTGAAATATACCTCCATCCTTTTCTTCCACCAAGAAAAGTCTCCATCGAATTTCGGTGGATGGATGTTGTAACCGACCATCTTGTAGTGCTTGTGTCGGCGGTTAGTCCTCTACAAGCAACTTGACTCTGATACCTCTTGTAGGAACGTTGGTGGTCGACTAGAGGGGGGTGAATGTTGGATCGAAAGTGTCGCTAGAGGGGGGGGGGAGAATAGCGATACGGTGTCGTTAAAAACTTTTGCAATAAGTAAAAAGCAAGTAGAGAATGCACAGCGGAAATATAAAGTAGACAAGATATTTTTACGTGGTTCACAATCTTTCGATTGCTAATCCACGGCCCTAGTGATCCTTGATCACGTCACGGAGGGCAATTCACTAAAACCACTCTCTTCGCTGGAAGTAGGAGCAACGACATAAAGAAATCAAGGCAAAGGACACTCCCCTTTCCTTGTTACGATTAAAGCACAAAGACAATTTAAAGAAGTAGAACTTAAATAAATATACCGACAACTCTTATAAGTAGAAGATGTAGCTTTCGTTGTCCGCACTTCGTCGTAGCAAATGTGAGTAGTAGTAGCGGCGTTACGACGACGTGTTGAGAGCTCTTGAATTCTTGTAATTTGCTTGGCTTGAACATGTCTATTTATGGATATTGATCTATGAATTTAGACATAGGTAGTGTCCAAGGTGAGGTTCTTATCCCAACTCAAGGATGAGGTGTTTCATCCAACCACCTTGTGCCACCTCCAACCTTCTTGTGCGCCAACTCAAGGATGAGGTGTTTCATCCAACCACCTTGTGCCACCTCCAACCTCCTTGGGCAACTTGAGGATGAGGTGTTTCATCCAACCACCTTGTGCCACCTCCAACCTCCTTGGGCGCTCAAGGATGAGGTGTTTCATCCAACCACCTTGTGCCACCTCCAACCTCCTTGGGCGCCAACTTGTTGGAGCCATTCAACTTGTGCCACATCATGGGAGCCAACCATCTTGTGCCAACTCACCTTATTTTGGGCGTCCACCACAAGGAAGCTTGGTGATGGTTTGGATGTCCACCTTGATGCCACATCACCCTTTGTACCAAAACACGAGTCAAGTCCAAATTCACCCCTTGAAATTGAGCTCTTCTCGAGGTCGAACTTGACAAGCTTGGCGATAGTCAAAGGGTTTTGGACCGCAGCAAGTTAGCTTAAAATATAAAGTACGATGGTTCTAACCATCCGATCTGACCTAGACCTTCCATTGGAGGTATTGGGTCGGATCTACGCTTAACGACCTTGCTTCGCTTTCACACGAGCTTACCTTGTAGCCTCGCTTCCGGTCTTCACCCGAGTACCTCGGCTTCCTCCGAAGTCCCTCTGGCGTTGCCCGACCACCTCGGTTCCCACCGGGTGTCGCAGACCTTCCGCTCAACTTTAGCATTTCTGCACACTTAATTGAGCTCGTAAGATAACAAATATACCCTTAACTATTGAGCCTTTTGCCATAATCAAAATACCGGTTCGACTTTGGTGCCCACTGCACCAACAATCTCCCCCTTTTTGATTCATGGCAAACCGACACAAAAGTTAAGGAAAAATTAAGCATAACAGTAAGCTAGCATAATGATTAAGCATGAATGAGCTAGCATAAAGATTAAGTATGAATGAGCTAGCATAATGATTAAGCATGAATGAGCTAGCATAAAGATTAAAAATGAATGAGCTAGCATAAAGATTAAATATGAATGAGCTAGCATAATGATTAAATATGAATGAGCTAGCATAATGATTAAGTATGAATGAGCTAGCATAATGATTAAATATGAATGAGCTAGCATAATGATTAAGTATGAATGAGCTAGCATAAAGATTAAGCATGAGTGAGCTAGCATAAAGATTAAGCATGAGTGAGAAATATTATTGTTTCAAGTTCTCCCTTTGAGGTAACCTCCCTTGACCAAGGTGAGTTCTTGAAAAATAATTTTTACTCCCCTTAATAGTTGCTTAAGTAAACGGAATTACTTAATATAAAAGGTAATAATTTTGTTTACTTTCTTCCTTACTTTTGTGACTTTCTCCCCTTTTGCCTTAACTCAAAAGTTTGTAAATATATTTTAAGGTTTGTAAGTCCAAGCAAGTTCCCAATATAAATATATTTTTTTAAAATAATAATAAGCTTGAAAATATGTTCATCTAAAATGTACAACTCGGTTGGACTTGATTGATATAGAATGATCAATAAGTCTTGAAGGAGTTGATTAATTTTAAATAATTATACTCCATGGTTCATGTCGATGCATCAATCTACGCTGGAACTGTGAGTAATGTCATATCATCTCACGCCCGTCTACGTGGATAAGTACACAAACACATTAGTCCTATGTGTTGTGAGATGTGTTGGCTCCTTAAATCTATAGGTATATGATTTCTAAGGTAAGACTTAGGCTAATTTCATAAAAAGAAGCAAAAGTAGAGTACATATATAGAAAAATTTAAATCCTACTCTATTACGCACATACCTAACTTTCGTCTTAATAAACTAAATTCGGGTAGTGGTTTGGTGAAGATGTCCGCTAGGTTTGATTTGGACTCAACATACTCTAGTTGTATAGTTCCATTAGTTACATGTTCCCTAATGAAGTGGTGTTTAACTTCTATATGTTTTGTCCTAGAATGACATATTGGATTTTTAGTTAAGTTAATTGAACTAATGTTATCTATGTAGGTTTTAATGTTGTTGAAGATTAAGCTAAAGTCTTGGAGAGTGTGCTTCATCCACAGGAGCTGAGAGACACACTCACCCATCGCAACGTATTCGGCTTCGGTGGTAGATAAGGCAACGCAATCTCGCTCCTCGCACCAACTTACTAGACTCGAGCCGAGGATTTGACAACAACCACTCGTGCTCTTTCTATCGAGTTTACTACCGGCATAGTCGGAGTCGGAGTAGCCGATTAGATTAAACTCGGTAGATCTAGGGTACCAAATACCTACGTTTAGCGTGCCCTTTAGATATCTAAGGATACGCTTGACTAGGGTTAGGTGAGACTCCTTGGCACAGGTTTGTAACCTTGCGCACATACTTACCGCGAATAAAATGTCGGGTCGGATCGCGGTTAAGTATAGGAGACTTCCTATTGCGCTCCTATAGTATTTTAGGTCAACGGGTTTTCCTTCTACATCTTCGTTTATATTAACATTAGTTGCCATAGGTGTATTGATTATTTTAGCATCTTGCATTCCAAATCGATTTATTAAGTCCTTAGTATATTTTTGTTGATGTAAATATATTCCATCTTTAGTTTGTTTAATTTGTAAACCTAAGAAGAAACTTAACTCTCCCACTAAATTCATTTCAAATTCACTTTCCATAAGTGAGATGAATTCGTTTAGCAGGATCGAGTTGGTAGTTCCAAAAATTATATCATCTACATAGATTTGGGCTATAAAGATTTCTTTTCCTACGGTTTTAACGAATAAGGTTGGGTCGACTAAACCTTGGTTGAATCCTTTGGACTTAAGATAGATCGAAGCCTTCGTACCAAGCTCTTGGGGCTTGTTTGAGTCCATATAGGGCTTTCTTAAGTCTAAGGACATGGTCGGGTTTATCTAGATTTTCAATCCGGAGGTTGGTACGTAAACTTCTTCCTTAATGTATCCATTCAAAAATGCTGACTTGACATCCATTTGAAACAATTTAAAACCTCGATGTGCAGATATGCTAACAACATTCGGATGGACTCTAGTCCGCTACGGGGCGTAGGTCTCATCGTAATCTAAACCTTCGACTTGACTAAACCCTTTGCGACTAACCTAGCTTTATTTCTAACTACTTCACCTTTATCATCAAGTTTATTTCAAATACCCACCTTGTTCCAATAATTGATTTTTCTTTAGGTGGTGGTACTAATTCTCTTTATCATTTCTAAAGTGAATCGAAGCCAGCTCTTCTGCATAGCAATAATCCACGGATCAAGAAGTGCTTGTTCAATAGTTTTGGGTTCGATTTTGGAAATTAACGAGATTTGACTAAGGTTTCGATATGAAGCTCTAGTTCGAACTCCTAAATTTGGATCACCTATAACTTGATTGATAGGATGATTTGTTTGAGTCTTAGTGTGACTCGGGTTAGGGTCATCTATCACTTGGTCGATAGGATGACTTGGGTGAGTTCTAGTTTGACTTAGGTTAGAGTCATCTATCACTTGGTCGATAGGATGACTTGGGTTAGGACGAGATTCAAGTTCAAGATCAGAGTCGGGTTCGCTATAAGTTGATTTGCTAGTTGGTTTTGTTAAGGATTGAACGGGTTCGTGTCCTTCGTCGAAAACTATATTAATGGTTTCTTCGACTCTAAGAGTGTCGTGATTGTATACCCTATAAGCTCTACTGGTGGTTGAGTATCCTAGAAAGGTTCCAGTAGAGGTTTTGGATTTGAATTTCCCTAGGTAATCCTTAGTGTTTAAGATATGTACCTTGCATCCAAATACCCTAAAGTACTTGATGTTCGGTATTTTATCGTGATAAATCTCGTACGAGGTCTTTTGGTGCCTCTTTACCATAAGGATCCTATTTTGGACATAGCAAGCCGTACTAACGCCTCTCGCCCAAAATCTATCAGTGCAGGTTATACTGCTTAACATTGTCCTAGCGCTTCTTGTAGGGTTCTATTTTTCCGCTCGACTAACCCATTTTGTTGTGGGGTTCTAGGACATGAAAACTCATGGTGGTATCCGCTTAGGTTACGTAAATCAAACCTGTGGTTTTCGAATTCACCACCATGATCGCTTCTAAGTCTTTTAATCTTAAGGTTCTTTTGATTTTCGATTAACCTACAAAGATTGATTAGTTGGTCTAGGGTATCATTTTTATGTTTGATAAACCTAACCCAAGTAAATCTAGAATAGTCGTCAATTATGACTAAGCAAAATTGACTACCATTGAGTGACTTAGCTCCATGTGAATCAAATAGATCCATGTGTAGGAGCTCAAGAACACTTTTGGTTCGTTCTTGATTAGTTAATTGATGTTGTGTCCTAGATTGTTTACCTTGTTGACAAGCATTACATATTTTATTATCCAAGTTGTTTAGTTTAGGCAAACCTATAACCAAGCCACTCTGACTCATCTTGTGGACGAGTCTTGGGTGCGAGTGTCCGAGTCTTCGGTGCCATAACTAAGATTCCTCTTGCTGTGTCATAAGACACTTGGATCGGTCATGTGTCGGGAGCAACCACTGTCCAACATCCATTGATCCTACACATAAGGTAGTTGGATCGGATATTGGAATTACTAAAGGGTTGTTTGTAAGTTTTTAAACCTAAATCATCTCACCAATATCTACATGATCAAAACATGTTATTCCTATGTGTTATTGTGAGATGACTATCAATTTTACTTGATTAATTTTAATGAATTTAAATTAACCAACATTAGGTTAGATTCGGATTTAGTCTAAGCTCATCAAGTAATCTTTTCAAGAGATTAGCTTCCAGGTCGTGGCGAGGCACAGAGGCCTTCTTTGATCGGAACAACGACCACTTCCTTAGACAAAGCTAATTTCAAGAAATTGATAACTCGACTTACTTGAGACTACGTCTTGGTCTAACTAGTTATTTTTGAAAAGAGGCTCCCCGAGGCTCAATCTTTCGTAGAGGATTTTAGTTGGTTTATTTTTGAAAAGAGGCTCCCGAGGCTCAATCTTTCGCAGGATTTTAGTTGGTTATGAGTCCTATCTAACCATTCTAAAAATAAAGGAAAAACTAAGCATGCAATTTCTAAGACTTAACAAAATACATTTTGTATTGGCTCTCGACCATTGAATCGAGTGGGTCTATTCACATAGTGAATTTGGTCCTTGGGAACCCAATACATGTTAGATCCTAAAGTTGAAATCAAAGTGGTCTTAGGGACCCATGCTTGGACATTTTTCTTATGTTGGTTTACTATAGACATATATGACTTATTGGTTGTATTTGAGTTAAACCCGAGTCCGGCCTTGTTGTACACGGCCCTTTGTGATCCAAGTAAGAGGTCAAGTCCCTTGGATCCCAAAGTGAACCTTTCCAACGTGTTCCTAAGGTCTTCGACTTGTGTTTTCAAAAGCGAGTTCTCAACTTCAAGCTTTTCAACTTGAGTTGAGTCCTCCTCTTGAATACGAGTAGTCGAAGAGGTTAGGAGACCTCATGTTTGAGAAGGTTAACCTCCTCAATTAGGGTCTCGACCTTGGACTCGGACTTAGCTAGTTTCTTATTTAAAAATTTAATTGCACCATACAAAGTATTAAGTAACGACCGACTTACCCTTAATGATTCTTTTGAACCGGATACGGATCCGTGGCTTGTCTTGAATGGAAGCTCATCATCGGATTCTGACTCGGACTCTTCTTCGGTTTCGGAGTCGTGCTCGGTCGGCTTGGCCATTAGAGCTTGGATATCGTCTTCTTCCTCCGACAACTCCTCCCAAGTAGCGTTTAGCGCTTTCTTGGTCTTTGATGCGTTATTCTTTAGCTTTGGGCACTCGGACTTGATGTGACCGAACCTGTTGCACTCATAGCATCTAAAATTAGAAGTATTTGAATTAGGTTTAGGCTTACCTTGAGTTGTTGGTCGTCTCTTGATCATCTTCCTAACTAGATTGACTAGTTCGGATTCTATTTCGGAGTCTACTTCCGATTCGGACTCGTCTTCTTCCTTCGGGGGTGGCTTGCTTGCGGGCTTCTTCTTCTTGGAACCTGCAACTAACGCAATACTCTTCTATGCCTGGACCACGATAGTTTGCTCATGTAATTCAAGTTCAAACAATTCGTCTAACCTAATTTTAGAAAGGTCCTTGGAGACCTTGTAGGCATCGACCATGGATGCCCACAAGGTGGTCCTAGGAAACGAGTTAAGAGAATACCGGATAAGGTCGCGATTCTCGACCTTTTGTCCGATGGCATGGAGTTGGTTGACGATGTCTTGGATACGAGCATGTAGTTGAGTTGCGGTCTCGTTTTCCTGCATTTTCAAGTTATACAATTTATTTAAAAGTAAATCTCTTTTACATACCTTCGTGTCGTCGGTGCCTTCGTGTAGTTCCACTAGCTTGGTCCATAAGTCCTTTGCACTAATGAAGGGGCCGACGCGGTTGAGCTCTTCCTTGGACAACCCACATTGCAAGATTTGAGTTGCCTTGGCATCGGCTTCTACTTGTTTTTTCATGGAATTTGACCATTGATCGTAACCCAAAGATTCACCATCTTCATTAATAGGAAGTGTGAAACCGGTTTGGATTACGATCCACATCTCGATTTGGGTTTTAAGAAAGCATTCCATCCGACCCTTCCAATAACGAAAGTCATTACCGTGTAAAACGGGGGTCAAGGCGGTGCTAAACCCTTCGAGATGGGCCATTTAAAAACAAGAAGAAGAACGATTTAAAAGAATCTTGCAAAACACACACGAAAGAATATTCCAAGACTTTCGTCTTGGATTAGTAGTCTTGAAGTAAAAAGATATATAAAATGTAACTTGCAAAAAGAAATAAACAATCAAATGCGAATGTCGAAGTTCCGGAGGACAACCTTACTCGGGATCTAACCCAAGGACAACCTTATCCGGATCCTAAAGCCTCTAATGCAATTCTATATGTAGGAGAAGATAAGCAAGTGAAATAATTATACGAAAATGTAAATAAATAAAATAAAAAATCTGTAAAAAAGAAAACAAAGCTAGATTGGTGGTTTCACCGAATCTTAGCGCCTTACTCGATACCAATTGTTGGATCGAAAGTGTCGCTAGAGGGGGAGAATAGCGATGGTGTCGTTAAAAACTTTTGCAATAAGTAAAAAGCAAGTAGAGAATGCAATGAAATATAAAGTAGACAAGATATTTTTACGTGGTTCACAATCTTTCGATTGCTAATCCACGGCCCTAGTGATCCTTGATCACGTACGGAGGGCAATTCACTAAAACCACTCCTCTTCGTTGGAAGTAGGAGCAACGATTACAAAAAGAAATCAAGGCAAAGGGACACTCCCCCTTTCCTTGTTACGATTAAAGCACAAAGACAATTTAAAGAAGTAGAACTTAAATAAATATACCGACAACTCTTATAAGTAGAAGATGTAGCTTTCGTTGTCTGCGGCACTTCGTCGTAGCAAATGTGAGTAGTAGTAGCGGCGTTACGACGACGTGTTGAGAGCTCTTGAATTCTTGTAATTTGCTTGGCTTGAACATGTCTATTTATGGATATTGATCTATGAATTTAGACATAGGTAGTGTCCAAGGTGAGGTTCTTATCCCAACTCAAGGATGAGGTGTTTCATCCAACCACCTTGTGCCACCTCCAACCTTCTTGTGCGCCAACTCAAGGATGAGGTGTTTCATCCAACCACCTTGTGCCACCTCCAACCTCCTTGGGCGCCAACTTGAGGATGAGGTGTTTCATCCAACCACCTTGTGCCACCTCCAACCTCCTTGGGCGCCAACTCAAGGATGAGGTGTTTCATCCAACCACCTTGTGCCACCTCCAACCTCCTTGGGCGCCAACTTGTTGGAGCCATTCAACTTGTGCCACATCATGGGAGCCAACCATCTTGTGCCAACTCACCTTATTTTGGGCGTCCACCACAAGGAAGCTTGGTGATGGTTTGGATGTCCACCTTGATGCCACATCACCCTTTGTACCAAAACACGAGTCAAGTCCAAATTCCCCCTTGAAATTCGAGCTCTTCTCGAGGTCGAACTTGACAAGCAGCTTGATCGTAGTCAAAGGGTTTTGGACTGCAGTACAAGTTAGCTTAAAATATAAAGTACGATGGTTCTAACCATCTGATCTCGACCTAGACCTTCCATTGGAGGTATTGGGTCGGATCTACGCTTAACGACCTTGCTTCGCTTTCACACGAGCTTACCTTGTAGCCTCGCTTCCGGTCTTCACCCGAGTACCTCGGCTTCCTCCGAAGTCCCTCTCGCGTTGCCCGACCACCTCGGTTCCCACCGGGTGTCGCAGACCTTCCGCTCAACTTTAGCATTTCTGCACACTTAATTGAGCTCGTAAGATAACAAATATACCCTTAACTATTGAGCCTTTTGCCATAATCAAAATACCGGTTCGACTTTGGTGCCCACTGCACCAACAGTGAATAGCCCTCAATTGTCGTATGGTGGAATACGATCATTTTTCTTGCGTCGCTTGTCTACGATTATTGTTAGCGCAAAGGAATAACAATAATAATGAAAATACTAACAACACTTACAAGCATACACAAGATATACGTTGGTTCGGAACCGAATGGTTCATACTCCACGGGCGAGCTCACCGAGCTCTAGTTATGCGCACGACACTAACTAAACTCCTTCTTGACAACACGTCGGAAATGGAGAAATCTCGTACAAGCTATTACAACAGTAATACTACAAGATTAAAGCTAATACAAAGACACTAAGAAATACAAGTAAAGAATGCTTTACAACTCTTTGCTTTGAATGCTTTCTTGTTGCTTGCTTTGGTTGGCTCTTGAAGGTCTGGAATGCAGCAACAATTCCCCTCCAAAGTCACCCTTAAAGTCTTGGCGAAATCCTCCCTCTTGAGCTTCATTTATAACCTGCATCAAGCTGATTTCACGCCCATCAGTCGACTGATCGTGACCATCAGTCGACTGGTCCTGTAGCTATTGTCTCACAACGGCCAGATCCATGTTGGTCAAGTTCCAACGGATCACCCATCGTTCGACTGAACATACCCATCAGTCGACTAATTATCCCATCAGTCGAGTGCTGGCATGAGCACTCGATTGGAAAACCATTCTGTGGCTGAAAACACCCCGATCACGATCGATCTCTCATCGATCGTGATGGTGTCAATAAATCGACTACCATCCCTCGACGGTCGGTGATCAACGGACCTGTTGAACAACACCAAACCCTAGTCGACTTGGAGTAGTCGATTGGCACCTATGCCAATCGACTGATGTCGGGTAAAACCTCAAACATCAAGTTGTTTGAGCATCAGACACTCAGTCTTAGCCACTTAGCCAAGTTCACCTCATCCCTCAATGAGTTTCCCACTGAAGCTCTCTTCCCTCGGCCTACGTCCCTCGGATGCACCAAGCGCACGGCTTCGCAACGCCATCCTTCGCGTCTCTTGCCCTCGAAATATGATTCCCTTGGGCCTCACTCCATTCACTCCCTGTCCGACGGTCCCTCGGATGCACCAAGCGCACAGCTTTGCAATGCCATTCTTCACCGACTCAAGGACCCCGAGCCTAGTGAACTTGTCAAGTCCTCAAGACTTCCCAAATGCACCAAGCACACAGCTTCATAATGCATTTCTCACCAAGCACCAAGCGCATGGCTTCGCAATGCTTTGGACTTTCCCACACCAAGCCCCAAGCTTGGATTTTCCATGCCAACTCCATGTTGGACTTTCCTATGAAAATCTCATGTCATAAGTTTTGTCTATCACCAAAATACTGCTCGAGTCAAACTCGAGTCAACCTGGGCCAATTGCACCAACACGCGCTGCACTCGTCTCCCTCTTCCTCTCATTTTCAAGCCACGACCTACTAACCTTGACGGTGCCTATAGACAAGCCGACGGCGGGTGTGCGCGGTTGGAGGTTTCACCGGTGATCGTCGGAGCTAGGTAAGGGGCATTTATTCTTACCTAGGAAGGGATTTAGGTGCTGTAAGGGTTGTCTTGCGCTGAGGTTGCTTTGTGATTTGGGGGCAGTGGCTGTTCCGATGAACAGGGCAGGCTTGGGGGAAACTGTGCCGGTGAACAGAGGACTCAGGAAATGGGAGGGAGGCTGCCGGTGGAGTTTTAGGGCTGGTACGCTTATCTACCTTTTTTTCTCTCATCGGTGAATTTCTGGATTTTGTTGTATGTTAAGGTATTGTGATCGATGGTGTGGGATAATTTCTGTGGTAAGATTTTATAATTATGATGTTGAGCTTGGAGTGTTCTGTTCACAACAGTTTGGATCGATGTGTTGAATATAACATTGTTGTCAGTTATGTGTTTGAGTTGGTCGGCTGTGTTGAATGGAGGGTGTAGGTGAGGACTGTGGAGGGCTATGATGTGGCTATGATTGGGTTTGATGTTGGTTGTACGATCGTAATTGGTAGTTTAAGTGAGTTGTGAATGGTTTAGATGTGTTTTGATATGTAATGTAGCTATTTGGGTTTTGATTCGATTTGTGGATGGTGGATTTGATGGATTAAGTAGTTAAGTCGCCTATTTTGGGTTTCATGGTGTGAATGTATTAAATATACAAGCTGAGGGTCAGTAGGGGGTTTCTAATTTGTATTCGATAAAGGGATGTGAATATAGAAACTATATAGTAGTAATTTAGCACGTTGTCGTGTGCTTGGATTTGATGGTAATTATGTTTTATGCAGGTTTCGGTCACGAGATAGGTCCACCAGCATAGAGACACTTGGCATTCTTCATAGCAGGTGGGTATCTGTGACTTATCTTCTTTTAGATATTGTCATCTTGTGGTGCATTATTTACTCTAGCTAGTAGTAGTTTTCTGTACTTGTTAACTGCCCTGGTATGTCACTACCTAGTACATAGTGTAGTCTTTTCATATGCTTGTTATACTATGCTCTATCACTTTGGTACTTTTTATTTGTTTATTTAGCACTAGAGTAGTGACACACCTTACGTACTGGGCATTGTATGAATAATGAATATAACTTGCATGTGTACATAGACTTATGTACTTAGGTTATTTGACATGGGCTCCTATTGGTACATACCATAGGTAGCCATGGATTGATGCATTAGTGACATACACCATCTTGCATTATTGCATGACTGACGATCATCGGCTCTTCGGTAGGAAGTGATACTACTTGGTAGTTGAGCCCATCGTCAGTCACATTACCTACACACACAACCACTCGTGGGTTAGTGGTATTGCAGGTGTGTGTAGTTGCTCTATCAGGGCTCCACGGTGGTCGCACAGGTGATTTGTTTTGCGACGTGGTAGCAGACAGGGATCCCTCCTTTATCGTGAGACGAGGAGATGAGATGAGGTGATGTCCCCCATATACATACATGGGATAGGAGGGTGATACTCCGCCAGCATCCTGTCCACTCGGTCACATAGGTGTAGTGACGACAGAGTGTACATTTATCACAACCCTACCCACTCGGCCGACACACATGACATGTCGATGGCTAGACTGGCGTCAGGGGTGACACAGGTGATTGCATTATTAGCATACATTTTTACTATATGCATTAACTGTTGCACTTTTGGTTGTTGCATATGATTGTCATGCATATACAGGAGGTATTGTGTTGTTTGTTTTAGTGATTCTACATGTATCTGTGTGGATGTATTTTTGTAGGCTTAGGTGATTCTGGTATGTACAGTTTCAGGTATGTATTTTTTTGTTGAGAAACTGTACCAGCTTGATTACTATTGCTACTTATAGTTTACTATGCATGACTGCTAGATATCTGCTGAGTTTTACTCACTCCATTGATATTTGATCATTTCAGGATGAAGCCTTCCGGAGAGTCCAGTTGCCACTCCCCTGATCTAATGACTCTGCTATCCTCTTTTTAGTTTTTTTCCGCATTTTGATTGCTAAGACTCTATGTTTCAAACTTGTAAAACTTTAGACTCTTTGTTGTTTTGGTGGTACTAGTTTAAGTCTTTGTGGACTTTTGTTTCGATATGTTTTTGGTTATATGTGTTGTTGCGTATTCCTGCTCAGATGGTAGAAGGGGTAAGTCTAGACATGTTTAGTTACTTTGGATGTTGGCCTAAGGCCCTATATTATCTGCATTGTGTTTTTATATTCCGGCCATGTTGGCCGATGTTTAGTGGGCTGTGTGGGCCTTGTATACAGGATACAATTGTCCGCCGTATAGGGGAGGTGCTATTCGATTTTCGTCGAACCAGTACCCCTCTCGGGGCGTGACAATTTAATTGATATCAAAGCCTAGGTTTCGAGTTCCTAAGGGATTTTTGGGTTTTAGGAGTTCGTCATGTTTGGCAGGTTAACTTGTGCATTTTCAAATTTTTATGGATTTTCGTTGATTTGGTGTTTCGGATATTTTGGAGTCATATTTCGACAAGATCGTATTGGGGACTTGGCGGTACAGGACATCTTCAGATGGCTAACAGGTGAAATTTTGATTTTGTTTCTATCTGTAGTAATACCTGTATAATAATATAGCAGATATGAAACGAGGTGGGCAAGGTCTCGCACCGAGACGTGGTGCAGGGCGGCCACGCACGAGGACATTGAGAGCTACTCGGATGCCAGAAAGGTCTACGGAGGATGAGCCTGTCGATTAGGGTCAGACTTCACATGGTGCCACGGGTGTAGCGGGCCCTCAGTCCCTGACGATTCCTCCTCTAGAGATACCCACTTATGTGGTATTCACGGTGCCACCGGTGGTACCCACACCAACATCTTCCGCAGTACCCTCGGCAGCACCTTCTACTGTACCCCCGGAGGTACCATCGGTAGCCCCTGCTGCTACATACCAGGCACCTCCTCCAGTAGTGTCTATGGGATATGCGGCACCTCCGCCAGTGGTGCCAATTACTGCATGCCTGACAACCCCACCAGTAGTACCGGTCGCCCCTTTTTCAGTACCGACCTCTTTTTGTGCAACCACATCAACTTTAGTGGTTTTGCCAGCTTCCGCGGTGATCCCTACTCATCCTACTGATGTGACTGCGGCATGGGCTCGGATCCCAGCCTTAGCGAAGTCTGTGAAAGGCCGATTCATGCTCTTCCGTGGAGAGGCAGATCCGAGGGCGGCACAGTCCTGGATAGAGACTATGGAGCAGACCTTTTTCTATATGGCTTTCTTCGAGTGGGAGAAGACAGAACTTGCAACCTACCATTTATAGGACGAGGCTGAAACCTGGTGGGACATGCAACGTGCGATTATAGGCAAGCAGTAGATAACATGGGCAAAATTCAGAGAGGTTTTCGAGAGCCAATACTTTCCACTGTCTTATTAGATGAAGCATCGTCAGGATTTTCAGAACCTTCGATAGAACAATTGCACGGTGACGAAATATAATGCTGAATTCAATCGATTAGCCAAATTATGTCTGGAGTTAGTCGCTAAGGACCGGTCTCGCATGCTTCAGTTTGTTCAGGGCCTAGACGGACATCTTCAGGTGAAGCTAGTAGGTTTTGGGAATTCTTCTTACATAGAGGCATTGGATCGATCTCTTCTAATTGAGTCGGCTCAGCAGAGAGTAAATGCGAAAAGGAAAATGAAACAACCAGCTCAGAGTTCAGTTCAGGCTCAGTAGCCGCCGACTACGAGTTATCAGCGAGGCAAACACAGTGAGATGGGTCAGAATACTTCTGTGGCATCAGGCAAATCCCAGAAGACCGGACGATCTTCGTCAGGATGCTCCCAGTCTGACCAACAGAACCAGAAGCAGTCCTCTAATGACAATCACTGTGTTAGGTGCGGGTCCAGGGAATATATGATATCAGCCTGTACACTGACACAGTTAGTTTGCTATTACTGCAAACTTCCTGGACACCAGAGCCGAAATTGTTCGCTGAAGGCTCAACATGTGGCTTCAGGAGTGTCTGTGCAGGGAGGACAGTACGGACAGAAGGGACCTCAGTGAGGAGGGCAGAAATCCCAATCTTTGCAATGCCAACAATGGACGACTCCGCCGACAGTTGCTGCTTATGCCATGTATGGACAGGGATGCCCTACTGCCCCTATGGAGTTGTAGAGTTTTATTTCAAGACCTCAGTATCAGTCTCAGCCTCAGCCTCATCCATTGGTTCCATATCAGCAGCAGTATTTATATCAACCTTCGCATAAGATCGACACCGCCAAGATTCGCCTCGCAAGGCGCCCCTGCACACCGAGAGCCTCGCAAAGGTTACCACTTCCACCCCGCCAGAGATCGACATATTCATGCAAGCATTCGAGAGGATGCGCAATGAGCCGAAATGAGATCTATTTTTCGAGGTATAGTTTTACTTTATGCTTTTTCTGCTGATATGTTAGTTGACACTGGTAGTTCACATTCGTTAATTTCTCGGGCGTTCCTGAGGGAGGTTGGTAGACTACCTACTCTTAGGTCCCAAAGACTGATGGTATCTCTGCCCTCTGGGGATAAATTAGAAGTCACCCAGGAGGCTAGAGGATGTCCATTAGATTTCGACAGCGTTATACTCCCAGTAGATTTGTTGGTTCTCGACATGATTGAATTCAACATCATTCTTGGCATGGACTGGCTAATAGCGTATCATGCCACTGTGGATAGCCAGACAAGGGTAGTTACGTTCCATCCTCCTAAGAAACCCTCATGGTATTTCACTGTCATCAGAAACGATGGCATATCAACCGTATCTGCGATTCAGGCTCGGAAGCTTTTATCACACGGTTGTCAAGGTTTTCTCTTATCATTAATCAACGCCAAGGACAGTGGTGAATCTCAGATCTCAGACATTCCTATCGTCCGAGAGTATCCGGATGTCTTTCCAGAGGAGTTACCAGGCCTGCCTCCTAGAAGGCAAGTGGAGTTCATGATTGAGTTAATTACGGGAATGGCGTCGACATCGAAAGCTCTTTATCGTATGACCCCTAAGGAGTTGGACGAGCTAAAAGTCTAGCTTCAGAAGCTTTTGGATAGAGGTTTTATCCGCCCTAGTGTATCTCCCTGGGGTTCTCCGGTTCTCTTTGTAAAGAAGAAAGACGGTTCAATGAGATTATACATTGACTACAGACAGTTGAACGTCATCACCATCAAGAATAAATATCCCCTGCCACATATTGAGGATTTGTTTGATCAGCTCAGAGGTACATTAATGTATTCTAAGATTAATCTGCGGTCCAGATATCATCAGCTAAGGGTTAGAGATTCAGACGTTCAGAAGACAGCGTTCCATACCAGATATGGGCACTATGAGTTTTTGGTAATGCCATTTGGGCTTACCAATGCTCTGACAGTATTCATGGACTTGATGAACCATGAATTTATGGATTTCCTAGATCGGTTCATCATTATTTTTATTGATGATATTCTGGTCTATTCCCGTTTTGAAGAAGAACACACGCAGCATCTTCGCATGGTCCTGGATAGGTTTCGACAGAAGCAACTGTATGCGAAATTCAATAAATGTGCATTCTGGTTATCCTCAGTCAGTTTTCTGGGACATGTGGTTTCTAGCAAAGGCACTTCAGTTGACCCCCAGAAGATCGAGGCAGTCACCAGTTGGGAGCAGCCGAAATTGGTTCAGGAGGTTCGTAGTTTCTTAGGCTTAGCTAGTTATTATAGATGGTTCGTTGAGGGTTTCTCGAGCATTGCTATGTCATTGACACGCCTTACCAGGAAGGGTGTGAAGTTCACATGGTCAGAGGCCTACGAGACCAGCTTTCAGGAGTTGAAGAAGAGACTGGTGTCAGCACCGATTATGGTATTGCCATCAGGGGACGACGGTTTCGTCCTTTATATCGATGTGTCACTCCAGGGTTTAGGCACAATATTGATGCAGCACAGCAGGGTGGTCTCTTGTGCTTCTCGCCAGTTGAAGGAGCATGAGAAAAACTACCCAGTACATGATATAGAGTTAGCAGCTATTATCTTTGCCTTAAAGATTTGGAGGCATCATTTGTATGGTATTACATTTGAGATTCTTACTGATCATAAGAGTCTCAAATATCTATTTACACAGAAGGAACTCAATCTCCGACAGAGGAGATGGATGGAGTTCCTGAAGGATTATGACTATACCATTAGCTACCACCCAGGGAAAGGTAATGTGGTTGCCGATGCACTTAGCCGGAAGTCCCGAGGGACTTTAGCTTGCTACCGAGTTTTAGTCACGGAGTTGATTCAGGGTTTCTCCGAGTTGGGCCTTGAGAAGCAGGGACCGACAGAGCAGGGCATTCTTGTTACCATGGTTGCTCAGTCATCTATCAGGACGAGAGTCCGAGAGGCTCAGGCCGGTGATTAGCACTTGCAGTTTATTGGTAGCCAGATAACCTCAGGATAACAGACTGAGTTCACCCGTGATGACAAGGGTATTATTTATTTTCAGGTCAGACTATGCGTACCTCAATCTCACCTGGTCATGGAGAAGTTACTTCAGGAGGCTCATCGCTCTCGATTTGCAATCCACCCAGGCGGAACCCACATGTATCAAGATTTAAAGCGTTTGTATTGGTGGAACGACATAAAGAAAGACATTGCAGATTTTGTGGCTAGATGCCTAGTTTTCCAATAGGTGAAGGCTAAGCACCAAAGATCAGCCGGACTACTTCAGAGGATTCCTATTCCCGAGTGGAAGTGAGATCACATTACCATGGATTTTGTGGTGGGTTTGCCTAGGACACGTCAAGGCCATGACGCGATTTGGGTAGTCGTTGACCGACTAACCAAATACGTGCACTTCTTAGTGATTCGGAAGACCGACTCTCTGGATCATTTGGCAGAGTTATATTGTCGGGAGATCATCAGATAGAGATCCCCGGTTCACGTCCCGGTTCTGGCAGAGTCTGCAGCAAACCTTAGGCACACAACTCCATTTTAGTACAACATTCCATCCTTAGACCGATGGACAGTTGGAGCAGACCATTCAGACTCTAGAGGATTTGCTGAGATCTTGTGTTATGGATTTCGGGGGCAACTGGGAGGACCACTTGCCATTAGTGGAATTCGCCTACAACAATAGCTATCATTCGGCTATCCAAATGGCCCCATTTGAAGCATTGTATGGTAGATAGTGTCGTACACCCACCCTATGGGAGGAGGTTGGGGAGGCCCAGTTGATAGGACCCTAGAGAGCTCAGCATGAGACAGAGTTTGTCTGTACTATTAGATGAAGGATGGAAGAGGCGCAGGATCGTCAGAAGAGTTATGCCGATTGGAGACGGAGACATCTGGAGTTCTCTGTTGGTGACCATGTATTCTTGCGAGTTTCACCCACGAAAGGGGTGAAGAGATTTAGCCTCCATGGTAAGCTAACTCTAAGGTACATTGGTCCGTTCGAGATTTTGGAGAGGATTGAAGCAGTCGCTTACTGCCTAGTGTTACCACTATCGTTGACGGGTATTCATGATGTGTTTCATGTGTCCATGCTGAGGAAGTATGTGCTAGACCCTACACATATTCTGTCAGATGTGTCAGGGTCCATTCAACTTGATGCTACTTACGAAGAGGTTCTGGTATGAATTCTGGATCACAAGGAACGACAGTTGCGGAATAAGGTTGTGCGACTTGTCAAAGTCGGGTGGAGTCACCACACCGATGAGGAGGCTACTTGGGAGCTTGAGGAAAAGATTAGAGCTCAATATCCCCACATGTTTGCTTAAGGTACGTGAGATATATTTTCAGTACTTGTGGTATCTCTTACTTATTATGCATTGAGTGGAAAATTTAGGGATCAAATTTTTATTAGTGGGGGAGAATGTTAAATACAGAAATTTAAATACTAAAGTAAATGGACAAAATTTAGAGAAAATAATCCTAGGAATTATTTTCGGGAATTTTAGAGAATTTTAGAAATTTTTTTAGAACTTTTTGTACAATTAAACGGGGCATGTATGAGATTCACGGGGATAATTACATTAATGAGGGATTAATATAAAAAAAACCTAACCTAGGTTAATTTCTTATATAAAGGGGTAAGCTGATTTATTTTTGGACCAATCCTAGTTTTCCCCGCCACGCCAACTTCTCTTCCTCGCAACAGTTTCCGCATCCACTTGATTCTTTTTCCTCGTCGCCGAAACCCCTTATTGCCGAGTGTTCCTTTCTTCTCTCCCGCACAATTTCCTCATCTTAATGACTCCTTATTCACGCGCGACATTTCCTTCTTCCTCACTGTAACTTCCCCTCCATCTCACCGAGCGATCGTGCTGCTCTCGTCTCCCTCTTCCTCTCATTTGCAAGCCGCGGCTGACTAACCTTGACGGTGCCCACGGACAAGCCGACGATGGGTGTGCGTAGTTGGAGGTTTCGTCGGTGATCGTCGGAGCTAGGTAAGGGTCGTTTATTCTTACCTAGGATGGGATTTAGGTGCTATAGGGGTTGTCTTGCGCTGAGGTTGCTTTGTGATTTGGGGCGAGTCGCTCCGCGACAGAGGTAGGCTTGGGGGAAACGCTGAATGAGGATCGAGGAAACGGAGGAGGCGCAAAGGGAGTTTTAGGGCTGGTACGCTTATCTACCTTTTTTTCTCTCATCGGTGAATTTCTGGATTTTGTTGTATGTTAAGGTATTGTGATTGGTGGTGTGGGATAAATTCTGTGGTAAGGTTTTATAATTATGATGTTGAGCTTGGAGTGTTCTGTTCACAACAATTTGGATCGATGTGTTGAATATAACATTGTTGTCAATTATGTGTTTGAGTTGGTCGACTGTGTTGAATGGAGGGTGTAGGTGAGGACTGTGGAAGGCTATGATGTGGCTGTGATTGGGTTTGATGTTGGTTGTACGACCGTAATTGGTAGTTTAAGTGAGTTGTGAATGGTTTAGATGTGTTTTGATATGTAATGTAGCTATTTGGGTTTTGATCCGGTCTGTGGATGATGGATTAAGTAGTTAAGTCGCCTATTTTGGGTTTCGTGGTGTGAATGTATTAAATATACAAGCTGAGGGTCAGTAGGGGGTTTCTAATTCATATTCGATAATGGGATGCGAATATAGAAACTATATAGTAGTAATTTAGCACGTTGTCGTATGCTTGGATTTGATGGTAATTATGTTTTATGTAGGTTTCGATCATGAGATAGGTCCACGAGCATAGAGACACTTGGCATTCTTCATAGTAGGCAGGTATCTGTGACTTATCTTCTTTTAGATATTGTCATCTTGTGGTGCATTGTTTACTATAGCTAGTAGTAGTTTTCTGTGCTTGTTAACTGCCCTGGTATGTCACTACCTAGTACATGTTGTAGTCTTTTCATATGCTTGTTATACTATGCTCTATCACTTTAGTACTTGTTATTTGTTTATTTAGCACTAGAGTAGTGACATACCTTACGTATAGGGCATTGTATGAATAATGAATATAACTTGCATGTGTACATAGACTTATGTACTTAGGTTATTTGACATGGGCTCCTATTGGTACATACCATAGGTAGCCATGGATTGATAGGTGTGTCGTGCATTAGTGACATACACCATCTTGCATTATTGCATGACTGACGATCATCGGCTCCTCAGTAGGAGGTGATACTACTTGGTAGTTGAGCCCATCGTCTGTCATATTACCTACACACACAACCACTCGTGGGTTAGTGGTATTGCAGGTGTGTGTAGTTGCTCTGTCAGGGCTCCACGGTGGTCGCTCAGGTGATTTATTTTACGATGTGGTAGCAGACAGGGATCCCTCCTTTGTCGTGAGACGAGGAGATGAGATGAGATGATGTCCCCCATATACATACATGGGATAGGAGGGTGATACTTCACCAGCATCTTGTCCACTCGGTCGCATAGGTGTAGTGATGACAGAGTGTACAATTATCACAACCCTACCCACTCGGCCGACACACATGATATGTCGGTGGCTAGACTGGCGTCAGGGGTGACACAGGTGATTGCAACATGAGCATACATTTTTACTATATACATTGACCATTGCACTTTTGGTTGTTGCATATGATTGTCATGCACATACAAGAGGTATTGTGTTGTTTGTTTTTGTGATTCTACATATATCTGTGTGGATGTATTTTTGTAGGCTTAGGTGATTCTGGTATGTATAGTTTCAGGTATGTATTTTTTTATTGAGAAATTGTACCAGCTTGATTACTGTTGCTACTTATAGTTTACTATGCATGACTGCTAGATATCCGCTGAGTTTTACTCACTCCGTTGATATTTGTTCATTTTAGGATGAAGCCTTCCGGAGAGTCCAGTTGCTAGTCCCCTGATCTGACGACTCTGCTATCCTCTTTTTAGTTTTTTTCTGCATTTTGATTGCTAAGACTCTATGTTTCAAACTTGTAAAACTTTAGACTCTTTGTCGTTTTGGTGGTACTAGTTTAAGTCTTTGTGGACTTTTGTTTCGATATGTTTTTGGTTATATGTGTGGTTGCGTATTCCTGCTCAGATGGCAGAAGGGATAAGTCTAGACATTTTTAGTTACTTTGGATGTTGGCCTGAGGCCCTATATTATCTGCATTGTGTTTTTATATTCTGACCATGTTGGCCGATGTTTAGTGGGTCGTGTGGGCCTTGTATATAGGATACAATTGTCCGCCATACAGGGGAGGTGTTGTCCGATTTTCATCGGACCAGTACCCCTCTCGGGGCGTGATAGGTTTAACCCGAGTTAGCTTGTTCGTATAGTTCAAGTTCACAAAATAGTTCGTCTAACCTAATTGTGGAGAGATCCCTAGATACCTTATAGGCATCAACAATCGATGTCCATAAGGCATTTCTCGGAAAATGCCTTAAGGGTATACCTAATTAAGTCTCTATTCTCTATTTGGTGTCCTAGTAAGAGTAATCCATTTAATATATTTTTAATCCTAGTATGAAGTAGTGTACTAGTGTTTTCGTTTTTGTTCATTTTACAATTAAATAATTTATTTAATAACATGTCTCGTTTGGCTATCCTAGTGTCATTTGTACCCTTATACAGTTCAATTAATTTTTCCCATAATTCCTTAGAATTTTCGAATGGACCTACCCTATTGAGCTCTTCTTTGGTAAGTTTGCATTGCAAGGTGTTAAGTGTCTTGTAATCGACTTGAGCTCTCTTTCTAATATCTGAGGTCCATTTCTCCGGTTCTAACAACTCACCCGAGTCGTCTACCGGAGCTGTGAATCATTTCCTAATTGAGAACCAGAACTCTAAGTCGGTCTTCAAGTGTTACTCCATTCACCTTTTTCAGTAGGAAAAGTCCTCTTCATCGAAGAGAGGAGGGCGAACGGTGTTGTATCCCTCTAGGTGTGACATTATTAAGGAAATGTTCTCTAAATACGGGAAAATAAATTAAATAACTTTAATGTGCAAAAACTTAAATTAAATTAAATAAATCTAATGTGCAGAAATTTAATTTAATGTAGAAAATGATTTTTAATTAATTTAAATATGCAAAAAATATTTTAATTGATTTAAATATGCAGAAAAATATTTTTAATTAATTTAAATATGTAGAAAATATTTTAATTGATTTAAATATGCAAAAAATAATTTTTAATTAATTTAAATATATATAAAATATTTTAATTGATTTAAATATGCAGAAAATGATATTTAATTAATTTAAATATATAGAAAATATTTTAATTAATTTAAATATGTAGAAAATGATTTTTAATTGATTTAAATATGTAGAAAACAATTTTTAATTAATTTAAATATGTAGAAAATAATTTTTAATTAATTTAAATATGTAGAAAATATTTTAATTGATTTAAATATGTAGAAAACAATTTTTAATTAATTTAAATATGCAGAAAATATTTTAATTGATTTAAATATGCAAAAAAAAAGATTTTTAATTAATTTAAATATACAAAAATATTTTAATTAATTTAAATATTCAGAAAATTATATTAATTAATTAAAATATGTATAAAATTATATTAATTGATTTAAATATGCATAAAGTTATATTAATTAATTTAAATATGTAGAAAATGATTTTAATACAGTAAAAATTATTCTAAAGCAATATGAATTAATCTATCGCAATAAGAATTAATCTAAAGTAATAAGAATTAATCTAAAGTAATAAAAATTAATCTAAAGCAAAAAGAATTAATCTAAAGCAATAAGAATTATTCTAAAATAATAAGAATTAATCTAAATTAATCTAAAGCTCATGATTGTTATTTCACCAATTCGGAGTGTCATTGCTCTGATACCAATTGTAGGATTGAGTAAGCCGAGAGAGGGGGGTGAATCTCGGTATTTAATAATTTTAATTAATTTTAATACGAGTACGCAGTGAAAATTAAATGTAGTTACAGACACAGACAATTTACTTGGTTCACAACCCTGACTGGGTTGTTACTCCAAGGCCTGTAGCTTTCCCAAGAGCTACCTCGATGGGCAATCTCTATAATACCCTCCAATTTGAGAACTCTCGACTTCGGAGGGAGTTCGCTTTTTTTTTTTGATTTATATCAGGTATTAGGTACGATTTCTCTTCCCTACTAGTCCTGATGGCTGACCGGCCCTGCCCCACGACCTTCAATGAGAGTCCCCACCGGTCAACGAGGGTAAATCAGCGAGTTCGCTTTTTACAAATATAAGAGAAGGGTAACAACCTACCCTCTCTTGAAATTAAATACACAAGCGAAATAAAAAGAGAAAATCTAGACTACTTTATACCGACACGAATGTAGAATAGGATGCAGGCACGAGGTGTCGAAAAAGAGTCCTTTTGAATATTTGAAGCTCTTGTGATCGTGAGGAAATTTTGACAGCACTTCGACGTTGATTGAATTGATATCTTGGATCTGGTCGAGCACAACTTTTACAAACTTTTTTAAGTCAACTGGAATGCCTTCCAGTCGACTCCATATCAGCCCATTGATATGGAATTCGTGGTCTTTCAGTCGACTGAAACCTCTCCAGTCGACTCCACGTCACTTGGCTCTGCATCAGGAAATTTCCCTCTTTAGTCGACTCAAACTCTTCAGTCAACTGAAGCCCTTTCCATCTGCATCGCACGATCTCCGATTGATCACCAGTTGATCCTGCCAAATAGGTATCCAGTCGACTGATACATCTCCAGTCGATTGCACTTCAGTCGACTTGAAACCTTTCAATCGACTAATCCCTGCAAAACAGGATTAGCACAAATAGATAATATGAAACACAATAGCAGTTGTAAAATATCGAAAAAATAAAAATGAAAATAAAAATAAAAATAATGCTTGTTAAGTAGGAAAACACCCTATGGATTTTTTTAGGAATTTTTAGAAATTTTCCTGGACTTAAATGGAAATTTCTATGGCTATTATAGGGAAAGATTTAATAGGCTTTGGGAAAAGCCTATTTGGGTAATCTGCTTATGAGGGATTAATAGGGTTTAATTGACCTAAGTTTAAATATAAAAATCCTGAATTAAATGGATGGATAAGAGCTGGTGTAAGCTCGAACTCAACTTGTTGCAAATTCAATCCGTTTGCGAAACCCAATCCGCTTACTCGTTCCTTTATTTTCCCGCCGATTTCATTACCTGAGCCGAACATTTTCTCCCTGACTCTTCCCTTCCAAAATGCGCGACTTCACCTTTTTCCCCGATTCTTCTTCCCAATCATCGCAAACCTTTCCCCTCTCTCGATTTCGGTCGTCGTTTCCCTTTCTCCTTCACTTCACCGTCGCCGCCCGAGCCCAAGTTCGATCGGCTGCCGCGCAAGCCCCATCGCACGCGGCCATCAGCCGCCAGTCTGGGAGCCAGCTTGGTGAGGTTGTCACCGACATTGCTGTCGCCCGCAACCTTTCATCACCTGTGCCCCATCGCCGCTTTGTCGGATATCTCCACCCGAGCAGTTGGGGATTTCGCGAGCACAGTGCCGCCGCCATCGCCGGCTTCTTCCTCAAATCTATGCGCGATATTCCTTCCCTAGATTTCTCCTTGATTCCCATCTGGAGATCTACCTCGAACTTCTTCATCCAGATCTCAAGCCCGCCTCATTCGAATCTAGGGGTTTTTGGGGGTTTCATTGTCGATCAGCGCCGGAGCTAGGTAAGGTCTGATTATCTCCTTACTTTGGACGAAGGTTGAGCTCCTAGCCGTAGATTCCCTCATTTGACTTGATCTGTTGAATCGGGTATTACCCATGGAACATAGCAGCTCGGGGAAGGGAGCTATTTTCTCCAATTTGTGTCGGAGGTTGGTGAGGACTGTGCTGTGAGGTAAGCCTTGGTGTATCGCTGTTCACAGCAGTTGGTAAGGATGGATTACTGTGGTTCACAACAACATTGAGTGTGGATAACTCTGTTTTGCAGCAGGGCCTAGATGTTCCGACAATAGCTGGGATCTCCGACCTAGGTTCTAGTGGCATGATCTGATCTGTGCGCGATCAGGCGATTTAAAGGGGTAAGACTTTTCATCTTTTGATTTATGATGTTGTTGTGTTAGATATATTGTATTATGTGGATTGGTAGAGATGGTCGGTTGTTCGACATCCGACAAGAAAATCTATGGTTCAGGATTGTACCGAAAAGAAGATTGGATACCTATGTTGGGATCAAAGAATGGTGGTTTAGATTTGATATTATGATGTTGGAGTCAGATCTGATGAGGATCGAGAAGTTGAGCAGATGAAAACAAGGCTAGGTAAGTATAGATTTGGTTGTTCATAGTTGTGTATCCATTTTGTTTAGTAAACTGATCTGGATATGCTATAATTATGTAGTGATGATAGTACCTGTTCATTACATGATGATGTTTGATTTATTTAGATTAAATTGAGAACAGACTCTTTAAACAGATTAAGAAGTGGTTGAGATGAAAACAACGTGAGGACTTTGATATGAGGCAGGTTCATGGATGTGAAGACAACTTGTATTCTCAGACAAGTCGTCAAAACAAGTGGGTAATTCCTACCCTGGTCAGGTAGTTTTAAATGCATGCAGATTTAGATACATGATCATCTTATATGATCATGTTACCTTGACTCTGTTCTTATTTACTCTTGCACTTGATATCTTACCGTTGGCTGTTAACTCCATTGCTACTATCAAGTTACATTTTATCATGATTATGAGTTATATATATAGGTGATGTAAGTAACCTAGAATTTGTTTAGTTAAGTGCAAATAGTAAAGTCCGGATGACAACCTAATTGTAAATTGGGCAAAGAGGTCATCTGTGGGTACATAATGTTTTGAACGTAGGGTTAATTCTAATACCCTTAGGTTGCATGTTTACCACCAACCATATATTGTGTAAATTGTTAGGGCAATCTCTTGCCGTAAAATGGTTTTGATGGTGTGGCAAAGGGTTTAAGTTAGTTTGATATGTTGATTTGATATGTGCGTTGAAGTCGTGCAGGACTTAGTAATTCGCACATAGAGCCGTGGCGAGTTTCACATCTCATGACTCGTGCCTTGAGTCGGTGAAGGATAGCTTTGCGGAAGCCGTGCGCTTGGAGCATCCGAGGGACCGCCGGACGAGAAGCTTGGAGTGAAGCCGGAGGAAGTAGACTTCGAGGCAAGAGACGCGAAGGAGCATTGCAGAGCCGTGCGCCTGATGCTGCCGAGGGACGTGGCCGAGAACGAAGAGAACTTCGAAGGCGAGGGACTCCGAGAAATGAGAGTGAGCGATTGTAACCCGGGGAAGGGTAGCTCTTAGGTGAAACTTGGCCACTTGGCCAAGTGTCGGATGGGTTTTCCCGACACCAGTCGACTGCCATGTCATGGCAGTCGACTGCTCTGAGTCGAGTGAGTTCGACCGTATACGATCGATCGATCAGGCCGCAATGATCGCCATACGTGGGCGCCGATCGCAGACATCGGCCGATCAAGGCGCAGAATGATCGGGTCAATAGGGTTTCGCCAGTTGTCGTAGCCGATCGCCGATTGACGATGGCATGAGCCGATCGATGAGGTCCATCACGATCGCCAAGAGTTCCGCTGACTACGATCCGACGTGTTCGAGGCCGCTAGCCCTCTTTATAAAAAGAGAGGGTGTGAGCCTTTGAGAGACTAATGCTCATACTCTAAACAATCTTCCTAGTGCCCCACAAGCTCTAAACTCTTCTTACCTGTTCTTACTCCATTCTATTTGTAAGAAGAGTGTGCTTGATTTGTAAAGGTTACCTCCACCTAGCTTGGTGCAAAGGAGAGACCATTTAGTGGAGTGGTTTAACGGAGTGATTCACCGAGGACGAATCAGGGACCGTGGATTAGCGGCGTAGCCGTGAACCACGTTACATTCTTTGTTAGCGTTTATTTTCTTGTATTTCTATTTGCTTGTCTTTATTAGTCTTCCGCTTGCGCTAATTAGTTTTGTAGACGAGCAAATACCGGCATCCAAACAAAAAGGGCTATTCACCCCCCTCTAGCCGGCCGTACCGATCCCCTACAAGTGGTATCAGAGCCAAGGAAAGCTTGTCGAGGACTAACCGCCACAACAAGCAATTTTCAAAATTGCCGGCTCCAACATTCATCCTCCGAAGTTTGAAGGAGAATTCGCTTGGTGGAAAAAGCGAATGGAGGTATTTTTCGAAACGGATTTTGACATTATGATTACAATGGAATCCGGTTTCGTTTTGCCTAGGGATGAAGAAGGGAAACCAATCGAAAAATCACGATGGACTAAGAAGCAAAGAGAGGAGCACCTTGCGAACTCAAAGGCAAAACATCATCTTTTCAATGTGCTCCCCCAACAAGAGATCAACCGGATTGGAGAATGTGCTAGTGCCAAAGAGATGTGGGAAAAGCTTATAGAACTCCATGAAGGCACATCCGAGGCCAAGCTAGCAAGAAGAGACCTCCTCCGCTCCCAACTATCCAATATAAAACTAGAAAAGGGAGAAAAGGTAACCTCACTACACTCTAGGTTTAAAGAAATTTTAATTGGGCTAACAAGTGTAGGTGAGAAGCTATCAAACCGGGATATGGTAATGAAGGCCATAGATGCCTTTCCCCGGTCCTCAAAATGGAGCTCCATGGTGGACTCATTTTATATCTCCAAGAACCTAGAAGTGAGCACCTTGGAGGAATTCTTTTCAACCATGGAGCTTCACGAAACTAGGCTTGAAGGAATACAAGAGGAGCCTAGAATTCAACCCTCAAGAGGAGTAGCCTTGATGGCAAACAAGGGGAAGAAGAAGATAGAAGTCCCCTCCTCCTCATCCGATGAAGCCTCCTCCTCCTCCTTGGATAGCACGGAAGAAGCCTACATGGTAAGGAAGGTAAGACGTGCATTTAAGAATTTTAGATTTGATAAATCTTATGATAGAAATAGAAGACCAAGGGGGAAGGTCATATGCTACAATTGCCAAGGAGAAGGGCACATAAGGGACAATTGTCCCCTCCTAAACAAAAGCAAAGAAGAGAAGAAAAAGAAAGAAGAGAAGAGGAAGAAGAAGAAGGGGAGCAAGAGAAAGGAAGAAGAAAAGAAGGCAAAAGAAAAGGGGAAGGCCAAAGCATTCAAGGCCAAGACATGGGATGATCCTTCCTCATCCTCTTCATCATCATCGGAAGAGGAGAATGCCTTTGTCACCAATTTGGCCTTGATGACCTTTGATGACTTGGATTGCTCTTCCTCCGAAAATGAAGGTTCAAGCTCAAGAGGAGAGAGCTCAAATGAAGGGGGAGCTTCTACATCATCCTCATCATCCGAAGAAGAAGAGGACATGGAAACTATGGTAACCAACCTCTCACCTAATAAAATAGTTTCTATGATTTCTAGCTTAACTAGAGATTTATTTAGAGCTAAGAAGAAAAACAAAAGCATGCTAGATCAAATTAAGGACCTAGAACAAAAATTAGAAAAAGCATGCTTAAATGAAAATGAAAATATTTCTTCTAGCTTAGATGATGCATGCTCACATGATTATATGCCTTTAAATGTTAATGATGCATGCATAGAGGAAAATAGGGCATTAAGGGAAAAGGTAGATTACTTAACCAAAGCCCTAGAGAAATTCACAATTGGCTCCAACACCTTAAATATGATCTTAGGGAGTCAAAGAGCTAGTTTCAACAAGAAAGGCCTAGGATACAAAGAAAAGAAAAATGAAAAGGCCTATAAATGCCTAATAGCTAGGGGACAAGATAAAAAGAAAGTAATTGCTAGGAAATGGATCCCCAAGGAGTATTTAGTGAACCCAATAGGAAAGAATTTATTTTGGGTTCCAAAATCCATCCTTAAGGGTTAGAAAACCCCTAGGGTAGTCAACCACATGGACCTAACCTATATCATAATTTGGTTGACTTAGGATGACGGGACAACATTTTTTAGATAGTGTTGGGTGATGATAACGTACCCATAAATAGGTAATAATGCTTAAATCATGATGATTAATGTAATTGCTATGTATGTTTTAAATCATGATTTATGTTTTTGAAATTTGGCACGTTATCATGAGAAATAGGTTTGAATCATGCTTTAGGTAATACCTTATTTAGCATCACATATTACCTAATGCATGGTTATAAATTGATGAAAACATGCTTTTCATGATCATAATGTACAATTCATTCATATATGTCATTATGATCATGTTAATTGTTAGGATGATACTTGACCATGATAGAATTGCATGAATATATTGGTTAAGTATATACAAATACCCCCTAGGATGCATTTCACACTCACCATAGGCTACCTTGATTGAAAACTTAGCATGAGTGAGATGTTAGGATGATACAAATGTCCACTAATGCCTATGCCATTTAGATGGTCATTTAAAGTATCAAAATAGCAATAATAGACCAATCATGGGGAAGGCTTATGTTTTAATTCATAGACATATTGCCCAAAGATCATGGTTGGATATTTCATATGTTTTCAAAACAATTTCTTAATCTAAAATCTATGTATTCATGTTTTGGAACAATTCAAAGCAAGACTAGGTGTTAAAATGGATACTAACATGCTCAAAAACTAGTGGTTTTTCAAGTGTTTGGATTTTTGGCAAAAACAAGAAAATATAATGAGTTTTCATGAAAAACTATTTTTCATTGATAGATATACTTAAAAGAAATATGTTCCCCAAAATTTCATGATTTTTCGAATTTTCTGGAATTTATAATGTATTTCTGAAATTCACCCAGAAAATCAAAAATTCGGATTCCTTTGTGCTACGATCAGCCATATCGAGAAATAATCAGAACATTGAAGGCCAAATTCAATTTGTAAACCTACAACAAGTGGTAGAAATATACTTGATGCCATCAACAAGTGGTACCCAATTTTAAATCAACTTGTCATATTTTCCCTCCATTATACTTGATGCCATGAGCTTATGACTTAGTGTTATTCTTTTTGATGGTGTCAAAGGGGGAGAAATAATTTATGTTTAAGTTAATCATTTTAGGGGAAGAAATATATTTTAGGGAAAATATATGATAGGGGAGAAAATTTGCATCGAGTTTCATGGATTAAGGGAGTTGCATGTTGCTATATCATGTTTATCTTTACATGCTTTCTTACCTTAGAATCTATATCAAATGTTTACCTAACTTAAAGCGCATTGCCACACATCAAAAAGGGAGATTGTTAGGCAATCTCTTGCCGTAAAATGGTTTTGATGGTGTGGCAAAGGGTTTAAGATTAGTTTGATATGTTGATTTGATATGTGCGTTGAAGTCGTGCAGACTTAGTAATTCGCATAGAGCCGCGTGGCGAGTTTCACATCTCATGACTCGTGCCTTGAGTCGGTGAAGGATAGCTTTGCAAGTGCGCTTGGAGCATCCGAGGGACCGCCGGACGAGAAGCTTGGAGTGAAGCCGAGGAAGTAGACTTGAGGCAAGAGACGCGAAGGAGCATTGCGAGCCGTCGCTGATCGCCGAGGACGTGGCGAGAACGAAGAGAACTTCGGGCGAGGGACTCAGAAATGAGAGTGGCGATTGTAACCGGGAAGGGTAGCTCTTAGGTGAAACTTGGCCACTTGGCCAAGTGTCGGATGGGTTTTCGACACCGGATCATTGCCATGTCATGGCGCGGTCGCAGTCGAGTGAGTTCGACCGTATCGATCGATCGGCCCGAATGTGGCGTGATCAGCGCCATCGTCGTAGGCATCGATCAAGACCATCGATCGGCTTCGTGCGAACGTCAATAGGGTTTCGACACAGCGCCGTGAGCCGTGATCGCGCCGACGATATAAAAGCGTGATCGGTCCATCAGTGTGAGCCTTTGAGAGGCTAATGCTCATACTCTAAACAATCTTCCTAGTGCCCCACAAGCTCTAAACTCTTCTTACCTGTTCTTACTCCATTCTATTTGTAAGAAGAGTGTGCTTGATTTGTAAAGGTTACCTCCACCTAGCTTGGTGCAAAGGAGAGACCATTTAGTGGAGTGGTTTAACGGAGTGATTCACCGAGGACGAATCAGGGACCGTGGATTAGCGGCGTAGCCGTGAACCACGTTACATTCTTTGTTAGCATTTGTTTTCTTGTATTTCTATTTTCTTGTCTTTATTAGTCTTCCGCTTGCGCTAATTAGTTTTGTAGACGAGCAAATATCGACATCCAAACAAAAAGGGCTATTCACCCCCTCTCAAATAGCATCGATCCTACATTACTTCGTTCAGTTACGTATTGCTAACAGCTCGTGCCCACCCAAAACATGGATCCCCTTTAGTGATTGTTTCAACAGACCATGTATGAGCGAGTTAGACTGAGAGAGAGGTCTTATGGACATTTTATGGGGATAAAGTGGATAGACTTTTGTAAATCCTGTTTAGACTATCTGCTAGGAATTAATGGGTTTAACAAAAACCATTTAGTTTTCCCCCGATCCCTTCTATTTTCCCCGAACGACCGATCCTCTTCTTCTTTTCCTGATCGCGCCACGCCTCATCTTCGTCGATGCCCTTCTCTTCCCCTCCCGATCTCGACCCTTCGGCTCTCGTGCGATTCATCACCGCGACGACGTCTCCATCACTGCTCTCCCTCGCGTGCCGGCCACGACAGTCACTGTCGCCTAGTCGCTGTGCCCCGTCGCCGTCCCTTCTCTCTCGCCAACAGTCGCTGCTCCAACACCATCGATCGAGCCTCTGCCGCTGGAGATCTTCACTGCAAGGAGCCGTTGGTAGGGAATAGCAACGCCGGCAGGTCTGCCTTCGACCACACTGGACATCCGGCACCGCCACTCTGTCGGAGCAAGGGATAGGGAAAAGAGGGATGACGGTTGTTGGGGATAGGCTGCTGGTGGAGCTAGGGCAGTAAGTTTGTGGCCACCGATTGCGTCGGTGAACAGGAGATTTGGAGGCCTTCGCGATTTTTGCCGGAGCAGGCGATCTCTCCTTTACTGATCGGTAAGTGTCTCCTTTCCCCGATCTCGGATGAAATCCATCTCCGACTGAAAGCCTTGCTCCCGTGTCGGTCGTAAACTGCTGGTGCTAGGGCAGCAACAAATTTTCGACGAACTGAGCAAATTGGGTCGTCGGTGCATCTGCAAGCGCTGGTATATATCTTGTTTCCTTTTGTATTTTTGCAGTCCATTTTGGTTCTGTGTTGATTGGGTGGTTGCTGTGATTTGGAGGGTTGCTCGGCTGTGGTTTAGTGAGAAGGATTGATATGGAGTGGGGTGTTCCAATTAGGGTGTTAGATCCCTAATTGGGTGTTACTGAGTAGAGCTCGTGAACAAGGTTGTCTTAGGTGTGAATGATGGTGTTATTGGCCACGAAGGGGCTGAGATGGCTGTGAAGTGGAGATAGATGTTTTAGAGGATAGAGTTGTGGTCAGCAGTAAACAGGGGTGTTGTCGGCTATAAATTGGGGGTTGTGAATGGCTGTGATGCCCTGTTTATGTCTTGTATCATAGCTATGAGGTTACGAGAGGTGTGTGCTCGAGTTCCTAACCCGTAGACGAGGAAAGGATGTGAACATAGGAACGACGTAGTAATTAAGTTGTGTATTTGTCGGATACTTGTACTTAATCATAGTTTGCTATTATGTGCAGGTTTGGGATACAAAGCCAGTCCACGACCGTGAGGATTAGTTCGAGCTTCGAATCAGGTGGGTAATTCCTACCATGGTTAGGTAGTTTAATGCATATAGATTTAGATGCATGATCATATTATATGATCATGTTACCATGACCCTGCTCTTATTATCTTATGCTTGATACTTTACCTTTGGCTATTAACTCCATTGCTGCTATCATGTTACATTTAATCATGATTAGGAGTTATATATATAGGTGATGTAAGTAACCTAAAATTTGTTTAGTTAAGTATGAATAGTAAAATCCGGATGACAACCTGATAGTAAATTGGGCAAAGCGGTCATCTGTGGGTAGGTAATATTTTGAACGTAGGGTTAATTCTAATACCCTTACGTTGCATGTTACCACCAACCATGTATTGTATAAATGGTTAGAGGAATGATACTTAGTGCGTCGCTACGGACCGGTGGTCCTAGCTTGTTACAATCGGATGAGTACGACTCTCTATTGGATAGAGAGTTATAATCAGAGTACGACTCTCTACAGGATAGAGAGTGTGTCGATCAGTTGAGTACGAATCTCTACAGGATAGAGAGTTTGTTGATCAGTTGAGTACGACTCTCTGCAGGACAGAGAGTGCGTTGATTTGATTAGTATGACTTTCTGTAGAATAGAGAGTCTATAGTGGATGTTTGTATGTGAGACATTGCATTCATGTTATTTGCATGCACGCTAGCGACGAGGTCTCCCTTGTGGTTGAGAGTGTCGCCAGTCATCCTGCCTCCACGGTTACTCATAGGAGTAACCGGTGTGAGGGCAGAGCATTGTGGTGCCGCACTCTACCACTATAGATGGTGGTAGTTGGATTTGTGTGCCGTAGTCCTGCATGTGTGACACTCGACCACTCATGGGTAGTGACTGTCGGAGTGGCCAACAGCAGGGACCCCCATCGTGTAGCTTGCTCTTTATGCTTATATGCTACTCGATCATACTGCCCACTCGGCCACTCGAGAGTAGTGGTTGGTGTTGAGTTGGGACAGTTGTCATGCTCGAGCCACCGAGGCCACACTGGGGTCGTGGTAGCTTTAGGGTGAGCCGACATGACCGTGCATGCTGCATTGCTGACTTATGGCATTTTTGCATATATATATATATATATATATATATATATATATATATATATATATATATATATGGATGATTGTGATTAGTATACATATATAGATGTAGTCTATATATATATGCTTATTGTGATGTTGCATTTGATTGTATTATGCTTGCTGCATTTGATTGTACATCATATTCATGCATGCTTCTTACATATGTTATACAGTTGTGTCGGATACTGGTATGTGTTGGATAGACCATTAGATACCTTGACCTGTAGCATGAGTAGATTATGAGTTTTTATTACTCTTCCTGTTATATATATGTTGGATATATGTTTAGGTTTGATCAGAGTAGCGTAGCAGACTTCAGGTATGTCTGCATTTTACATTATTCATTTGGTTAGACGGTATATGCTTGTATTTATATACTAGGCTGATATACCTGTTGTACCTATAGATTATATTGTTGAAATACATGTGATATTACATATATACATGTTTTCTATTACCTGTTGAGTTTTACTCACCACCCCCATGGTCCCTGGGTTTTTCTGTCGCCCAGATAACAGGTAGAAGACTTCGTGACGGCTTGGAGCACCGCTGGCTGACATCTCATCTATGTTGGGTTTTCGGCACCGCGGCGAGTGTGTGTTTGAACATGTTTCGTAAACATGTGCACAGCGGAAGGAATAAAAATAATAAATCTAATTTATTACAACACACACATCACACGCATGCATAGTACAATATGTGTAGACATAACCGTAAATTTAAATTTTGCAATAAAAGGAAATTTAACTACGTATACCTTACGTATCACGTGTAGCGGGAACGACATCAACCGGAACGATCCTCGCTAGAATCGTCTCTATCCGTGTCCACGCCGAGTATCTTCGGGATGACTTCACTAAGTCACGAGCCTCGTCTTCGTACGGGTTACTAGCCTCGTGTTGAAGACAATGTGATCGAGAGAAGATCACGATCCGAATCCAAATTCGGATCCAAAGATGAGTCCTCAAAACTCGCTTCTCCGGAGAGGTATTCATCAACCGTTTGACGAATCCTTCGTCCTCAACCTATGAGGATTACCGGAGATCGAATCCCCGGTAAGTAAGGCGCTGTCGGAGCTCCAAACGTCGTCCAAACGACGCTCCGACGAGAAGGAAACAAGCTGTCCAGAAAACTGGACAGCTTTTGGTGGAGGAGTAGGGGCCGGCCAAAGGAAAGGTGGAAGCTCACCTTATTACCGAACCCAAGGGAGATCACCAGAGCTCCTCCGGCAGCAGCTCGACGCCGGCAAGTGGAGAAGACGGCAGCAGCTGGTCGTCAGTTGGAGGAGAAGGGGCGGCGGCACTAGGGTTGGCGTCGACTTCTTCAAAGGGGAGAGGTGGGCGGCAACTCTAGGTTAGGATTTTTGGATTAGGGCTTAACAAACCCTTAAGCCCTCTTTTATAGAGAACTAATTCTCTTAATGGTTATTGGATCATAACCATAAGGCCCGTTAACCCGCTCCATTAATATAAGTTAAAATAAACCAAACCATGATGGTTTATTTTAAGTTAAAACGAACCGAACCAACTTTGGTTCATTCGTTTAAAATAAACCAAACCCTTTGGTTTATTCTCCTCCATTGGATTAGAACCAAACCATTTTGGTTCATCCATTATGTCTTCATAAGACACGGCCCATCCACGCTTCCATTGCGACTGAAACAATTTCATGCTCGCTTCTTGTTTGGTCCAACCAAACCTAGTTTCTCTCGGTCTGAGAATCTCATTCTCAAGCTCGTTTTAAATCCTTCGGATTACGCTCGTTGTGCGTGTGACTAAATAGGTTCTCGGTTTATGTTGGTCGTCTATAATTAACCATTAATTATAGAACGATCATGAGTGGCACCTAGTAGTACATCATGATCCCCAATTAACCGAAAAGATCAACGGTTGATCCAGAACTATTTCTGAAACCCTTCAGCAGCTCGAATGAATCATGCCCCATTCCCTTCACTCATCTTATACCCACTTGGTTCAGGACATGGTCTATAGTGTCAGTCCCCACTAGGCTGACTACGTCACACCTAGCCCAAGTATCATTTCCTCGTCCTACGGATTCTAGTTACTGCACATGTATCGAAGAGTACCTTACTCTAAACATGTAATGCTTTGGCCAAAGACTTTAGTAACAATCCGACGAGAGGCCATGGGTATACATCTCCTCGCAAAGAGTGGTGAATCCTTTATAGGCTATTCAAACACCTTCGATCACTTCGACTTATACCCAATCATCTCAGGTCCACATCTCCTCAGAGATGCTTGCTTAAGATGTCAAAGCATAAGTCTTCATGATCAAGATGACTTGAATACCGCAAGTCAAAGGAACATCGCACTTAAGCTGCAGTATGAACTTCATTGACATATCTATATATGCAGAGAACCATATGAAGTCTTACGGCTGGTCACTCCAATATACTAGTTACCATAACTAGCATCCACGATTAACTCTGGACATCACAATGTCTCCAGCCAGTGAGAATCAGCTACTTGGATACACCAAGGAGTATACCTCGTGCTAGTCTCGACAGAATCAATGGTGTCCAAATTCATCAATTCATCGACTAGGGATAATTTCGATACATCACAATTACACATGTAGAGATACTCACTAGTTGTGATCCAATCACAAATTCTCTCATGCTGTGAATCGTATCGTGGACATTCAGTAAATGAGTTTAAGATCCAATAGAATACATGAAACCACGGTATTACTTCGTTCAATTTACGTATTGCTAACTAAATCGCCTTCGGAAAGTTAGATTTGCCTTAGGACATCTCTCATATATTACTAACAGACTCCCACTTGGCCTAATGCCAATCGCTACGGTATCCAATACCATAAGCTCTAACATGACCCTCAAACTTACTTTGAGGTAATGCTTTAGTCAAAGGATCCGCTAAGTTCCTTTCAGTGAGAATTTTCTCGATTTGTATTTCGTTCCTACTGATGATCTCTCTGATAAGATGATAGCGGCGAAGCACATGTTTGGATCATTGATGAGACCACATCAAGTTCAGAGATGAACTTCTTGATCCAAACCGCTTCCTTTGCTGCTTCCAAAGCTACAATGTATTCTGCCTTAGTGGCAGAATCCGCTATAGTGTCAAGCTTGGAACCTTTCCAACTTATTGCGCCTCCATTCTAGGTGAATACATACCCAGACTGAGACATGGAATCATCCTTGTCTGTCTGGAGCTGGCATCCGTATACCCACGTATCACCATGTACCCTTCTCCATATATTAGGAACACATCCTTAGTTCTTCTTAAGTACTTAAGGATCGTCTTAACAGTCACCCAATGATCCATTCCTGGATCAGACTGGTATCTGCTCGTGACACTCAGAGCATACGATACATCGAGCCTCGTACATAACATAGCATACATGATAGATCCTATTGCGGATGCATAGGGAATCTTACTCATGCAAATCCTCTCGTCTTCTGTGCGCGGACACATAGACTTCGAAAGGTGTACCCCATGCCTGATGGGTAGGAAACCTTTCTTGGATTCTGACATGCTAAACCTCTTTAGCACTCGGTCTATATATGTAGACTGCGAAAGACCAAGCAACCGTTTCGATCTATCTCTATAGATATTAATCCCAAGGATGTAGGTTGCTTCTCCCAGGTCTTTCATGGAGAATGTCTTGAATAACCAAACCATAACTGACTATAAGATTGAAACATCATTTTCTATAAGTAATATTTCATCGACATACAATACTAGGAACACGACTGCACTCCCACTAACCTTCTTGTACACACAAGGTTCGTCTAGATTTTGTGAGAAATCAAACTTTTTGATCGTCTCATCAAAACGGATATTCCAACTCCTGGATGCTTGCTTCAATCCATATATGGACCGTCGCAATTTGCATACCTTGGTTTTATCAACCGATGTGAAACCCTCAGGCTGTATCATATACACGTCCTCGAGCAGATTTCCATTAAGGAAAGCTATTTTCACATCCATCTGTCATATCTCATAATCATAATGAGCCGCTATGGCCAGGAGCATCCGAATGGATTTAAGCATAGCTACAGGCAAATAGGTTTCGTCATAATCAACACCTTATTTTTTACGATATCCTTTCGCCACTAATCTAGCTTTATAGGTAATCACATTACCATCCATGTCGGTTTTCTTCTTGAAAACCCACTTGCACCCTATAGGCTTGATGCCTTCAGGTGGGTCAACCAAGTTCCAAACTTGGTTTTCATACATGGAATCCATTTTCGACTTCATGGCTTCAAGCCACTTATCCCTTTCTGAACTTGTCAGCACTTCTTCATAACTGGTAGGCTCCTCATCATCAATGAGTAACACGTCGTTCGATTCACTTACGAGAAATCCATATCTCTCAGGAATGTTGCGTGTTCTACCAGATCTACGAAGATGTGGTGTTACAGTAGGTCCAACCGATTGCTCATCACTATGAGTTATCGGCTGTTGTGCTTCACCAGGTATCTCATCAATGTCTATTTGAGTCTCCCGAGCCTCCTCAAGCTCGACAACACTCCCACTGTTTTCTTGCAAGAGAAATTCTTTCTCTAGAAACACAGCATGCCTTGAAACAAACATCTTTTGTTCCACAGGATGATAGAATTGGTAACCCCTTGTTTCCTTAGGGTATCCAATAAATAGACATTTATCAGACTTAGCATCCAATTTATGTCCGATCAAACCACATAAGCTGGACAACCCCATATCTTCAAGTAAGATACATGAGGTTTCTTACCATTCCATATCTCATATGGAGTAGTAGAGACTACCTTGGTTGGCATTCTGTTTAACAAGTAAACAGCTGTCTGAAGTGCATAGCCCCAAAAGGACTTGGGAAGATTCGCATGATTCATCATTGACCTGACCATGTCCAACAAGGTCCGGTTACGCCTCTCAGATACACCATTATGCTGTGGTGTATATGGGGAGTCCATTGAGATAATATGCCATTGTCTCTTAGATAATCAAGAAACTCTTGACTTAAGTATTCACCACCTCGATCCGATCAAAGTATTTTAATACTCTTGTCATGTTGTTTCTCTACTTCATTTCTGAATTCTTTGAACCTTTCAAAGGCTTCAGACTTGTGTTTCATCAAGAACACATACCCAAACCATGAGTGATCATCGGTGAAGGTAATGAAGTAGCTATAGCCTCCTAAAGCTTGAGTTGACATAGGTCCACATACATTAGTATGTATTAGACCTAGTAACTCTCCCACTCGTTCACCTTTTCCAGTAAAAGGTAACTTAGTCATCTTGCCTTTTAAGCATGATTCGCATATATCATATGAATCCAATTCAAACGATTCCAGAATTCCACATCGATGTAATTCGGACATGCGTTTCTTGCTTACATGGCCAAGACGACAATGCCACATGTAGGAGTCTAATTGATCATCCTTTCGAGCATGCTTATTGCTCACTTCGATATTGAAAATGTCACTGGATACGTCCAACGTATAAATTCCATTGCTCAAAGTTTCAGTTCCATAAAGTACGCCATTCAAAGTTATATAACAACAATTCTTACTAAACGTCAAATGGAAACCATTTCTATTTAAGCAGGAAATAGAAACAATGTTCTTTATTAGAGAAGGAACACAATAGCAATTGTCTGGTTCCAAGACTAGTCCACTAGGGAGCTTCAGCAAATAAGTTCCGATGGCGACCGCAGCAACCTTTGCTCCATTGCCAACTCATAAATTTGACTCCCCTATGACGAGTCTTCTTCTATTCCTTAGCCCCTGTATGTTATTACATATATGTGAGCCACACCCAGTATCCAATACCCAAGTGTCTAAGGAAATAGAATGACAATCAATAACAAAGATACCTGAAGAGGGTGGGGCATCGGATGCCTTCTTCTTCTTCATGGACTCAAGATAAATCTTGCAGTTTCTTCGCTAGTGGCCTTCCTTGCCACAGTGATGGCAAGTGCCCTTTTGTGCTAGTTCTGCCTTCTTGTTCTTCCCTTTCTTCTGTTCTTTTGTCTTCCTCTTAGAACCTTTCTTTGAGGAATCAACTAACAGAACCGCCTTCTCCTCATGCTTCACAGAAGGCTCCACAGTCTTCAGCATATTGAGGAGCTCAGGAATAGTGGATTCTAATTTGTTCATCCGATAGTTCATCACAAATTGTGAGAAACTCTTGGGCAAACAATGCATAATTAAGTCAATACTTAATTCATGATCCATCATAAACCCGAGGGTGGCTAGCCGCTCGATGTACCCGTTCATCTTTAGCACAAACTGCACTACAGACGAACCTTCTTGCATCTTCATGGTGAAGAGGAGCCTGGAGACTTCGAACCTTTCGGATCTCGCTTGCTCATCAAATAACTCATGAAGATGGAAGACCATGGTATTAGCATCCATATGCTCATGCTGCTTTTGCAGCTCAGGTACCATCATCGTTAGCATGATGCAACTCGCCAGCTTAGAATCTGCCACATGCTTCTGATAGACCAACATTTGGTCTGGAGTTGCATCGTCCTTAGGACGGTTGGGAAGAGGCTCTTCAAGGACATATGCTAGCTTTTCCGCCTTGAGAACAATTCTCAAGTTTCTAAGCCAGTCCAGGAAGATAGGCCCAGTCAGTTTATTTGAATCCAAAATAGTGCGCAAATTCAAAGATGTCATGATCAATCGATTGACCTAGAAATACAAAACGAGCATATATGAGAAAATGATTTTAAAATGCATCAATATACATTTATAAATCCCATTCATTTTTTGAATTTCAAAAACCCCAAAATCACTTCGGGAGATCATAGGACCATCTCCGAATGGGCTGATATCCATCATAGATATGAACAACCTTGGAGAGAGTCCAACAAGCCATTCATAACTACGATGGTAGGTATCAACTATACCGATTGCATATCACGTATATGCAACTATCACAAATGTGCTATCAACTAATTGAATGTTCACACATACATCGGGTTGTTAACACATTAACAAGTATGCATCATATGCATATCACCCAACTTCACCTCCCTTTACATCGACCTTGGAGAGAGTCCAACAAGCCGATGCTCCAGGTTAAAGCCGACCCATTAATCAAGAAATAGTTTTAATATGGTTAGAGCGCATTCAACCAATTAGCCCGGCTTGGAGAGAGTCCAACAACCAAAGCTAACGATTGACCTCTGACTCTTACCATATTAGTATTAAACTATTCCATGGTTTGAACATGTTCGGGTTCGAGCTGGGCTTTGAGAGAGTCCAACAACCCGAACAAGAAACGGAACTCTGGTTCTAACCATATTAATGGAAGGTGTAGGCTTTAATATTGAGTTAGGGTTTTTATGTCTCATCCTCTTTGCATGCAAATAACTATTATCTACATGGCATGACATACATGACATACATCTACATGTCACGACACGCATGGCATAATGATATGCATCTAATGCAATTACATGGCATACAATTATGTCATGTACAATATTTCCTTATATGTCATAACTATTTATGGAAATAAAATATGTTTAAGATTTGATTCTCCAAATCAAATCAGGATTAAATTAGGAAACAAATTTCCAAATCTAATCACATATTTTATTTGTGGAAATAGTTGATTAAGGAAAGTCAATTTAGGAAACCAATTTCCTAAATCATCAAAACTACTTATGGAAATAAAATATTTTTAAGATTTGATTTCCCAAATCAAATCAAGATTAAATTAGGAAACAAATTTCCAAAATCTAATCTAATATTTTATTTATGAAAATATTAATTTCCATAAATACTTCCAACTTTCCAAAAGTGGAAGATTTCCATAAATACTTCTAGACTTTCCAAAATTGAAAAATTTCCATAAATACTTCTAACTTTATAAAAGTAGAAAATTTCCAGAAATATCATTATGACTATCGCAAAACCATTTTATGATTATGTCGAAACACAACCTGGGTTCTGATACCACTGTTGGGTTTTCGGCACCGCGGCGAGTGTGTTTGAACATGTTTCATAAACATGTGCACAGCGGAAGGAATAAAAATAATAAATCTAATTTATTACAACACACACATCACACGCATGCATAGTACAACATGTGTAGACATAACCGTAAATTTAAATTTTGCAATAAAAGGAAATTTAACTACGTATACCTTACGTATCACGTGTAGCGGGAACGACATCAACCGGAACGATCCTCGCTAGAATCGTCTCTATCCGTGTCCACGCCGAGTATCTTCGGGATGACTTTACTAAGTCACGAGCCTCGTCTTCGTACGGGTTACTAGCCTCGTGTTGAAGACGATGTGATCGAGAGAAGATCACGATCCGAATCCAAATTTGGATCCAAAGACGAGTCCTCAAAACTCGCTTCTCCGGAGAGGTATTCGTCAACCGTTTGATGAATCCTTCGTCCTCCACCTATGAGGATTATCGGAGATCGAATCCCCGGTAAGTAAGGCATTGTCGGAGCTCCAAACGTCGTCCAAACGACGCTCCGACGAGAAGGAAACAAGCTGTCCAGAAAACTGGACAGCTTTTGGTGGAGGAGTAGGGGCCGGCCAAAGGAAAGGTGGAAGCTCACCTTATTTCCAAACCCAAGGGAGATCACCAGAGCTCCTCCGGCAGCAGCTCGACGTCGGCAAGTGGAGAAGACGGCAGCAGCTGGTTGTCAATTGGAGGAGAAGGGGCAACGACACTAGGGTTGGCACTGACTTCTTCAAAGGGGAGAGATGGGCGGCAACTCTAGGTTAGGGTTTTTGGATTAGGGCTTAACAAACCCTTAAGTCCTCTTTTATAGAGAACTAATTCTCTTAATGGTTATTGGATCATAACCATAAGGCCCGTTAACCCGCTCCATTAATATAAGTTAAAATAAACTAAACCATGATGATTTATTTTAAGTTAAAACGAACCGAACCAACTTTGGTTCATTCGTTTAAAATAAACCAAACCCTTTGGTTTATTCTCCTCCATTGGATTAGAACCAAACCATTTTGGTTCATCCATTATGTCTTCGTAAGACACGGCCCATCCACGCTTCCATTGCGACTGAAACAATTTCATGCTTGCTTCTTGTTTGGTCCAACCAAACCTAGTTTCTCTTGGTCTGAGAATCTCATTCTCAAGCTCGTTTTAAATCCTTCGGATTACGCTCGTTGTGCGTGTGACCAAATAGGTTCTCGGTTTATGTTGGCTGTCTATAATTAACCATTAATTATAGAACGATCAGAGTGGCACCTAGTAGTACATCATGATCCCCAATTAACCGAAAAGATCAACGGTTGATCCAGAACTATTTCTGAAACCCTTCAGCAGCTCGAATGAATTGTGCCCCATTCCCTTCACTCATCTTATACCCACTTGGTTCAGGACATGGTCTATAGTGTCAGTCCCCACTAGGCTGACTACGTCACACCTAGCCCAAGTATCATTTCCTCGTCCTACGGATTCTAGTTACTGCACATGTATCGAAGAGTACCTTACTCTAAACATGTAATGCTTTGGCCAAAGACTTTAGTAACAATCCAACGAGAGGCCCTGGGTATACATCTCCTCGCAAGGAGTGGTGAATCTAGTTGTGATCCAATCACAAATTCTCTTATGCTGTGAATCGTATCGTGGACATTCAGTAAATGAGTTTAAGATCCGATCAAATACATGAAACCATGTATACTCAAATAGTGAATCTTCATTTATCATATAAATGGTTCATACATAAGGCGATTGCCTTAGGACATCTCTCATATATTACTAACAATCTCACCTCCGAGGCTCCCGTGTTTGTTTTGGGCTTTCCGTACATTGTGTTATGTATTTAGAGTTTTCGTGATGTACTATATTGTAGATTCAGATTTTATCGAGGTCCGTGTTGTTGTGATGTGTTAGTCATACCAGTATGCATGTGTGTAGCTTGTTGTATTATGTTTCCACTGTGCTTTGAGTAGTTGTTGTATTTACTTTATATGTTATGTTGTTGTTGTGGCCTACGGGCCTTGTATTAACCTGAAATGTTGCCACGTACAGAGGAGATGCCATCCGTTTGATTTTTGGCTCGGCATGCTCTCGGGGCATGACAACTTTAGTGGTATCAGAGCCCAAGGTTTTGCGATGCCATACAATGTTGTTTTTGTGTCGAGTCTTGGATTCTTGGGAGTCGATTTATTCGATTTTGGTTTTCTGAGATGAGATGGACAGAAGCCTGAGCTCCAAGCAGCACGAGGTAAGAATTCTTGAAAACTTATGGTTTAGTAGATATTTATCTAAACTTGATTAGTAAGTGTATACAGTATAGTTATGACACCTGTGCAAACTTGTAGTAGGGGTCGTCCACCGAGGCGACAAACTGGAGTGGCCTTTAGGGTTTATACTCTCGGTTTTAGTTGACTATGCTTTTAATGTATATAACAGGGAATAACCTATAGTGTGTTGGTTATTGTTCGTAGTCGTGGTATGAGTTGACCTCGGAAATGACCTGTTAAGTCTGTGAGTCTTGAACCTGTGTCGAAAAGGTAATTTACCTTTGAGAGTCGACTGATACCGAGTCGGAAAACAGGGGTCAAGTCATCACATTTCTTGTGGAAATCAAAGACTATATAGTCTTAGGGATTTTCACTAACGGTACTAGTCAGATCATTACCTAATGGGTAATGGATAAGACAAGTAGGCTATTGTTGATGTAGATAGCGGAAGACTAGATTACGGTGTTTCATAGGGATTTTTATCCCTGAGTTGTTCGTACTGGGTTGTATAACTTTGAAGGTACTTTTGAGTACTTGACTTATGTTATACAGAGAAAGTAGAGTTGTTTGCATACCATTATCGGGATCAAGCTGGTATTTGATGGTAAATGCAAAAAATAATCTTTGGGGAAATAATATATCACTTGATCATGGTCTAGTGATGTAGAAAGAGAGCATTTTCCTGTGTCACTTTCAGTGACACATTGTAGGGAATTCTTGAGCTTCAAATAGAGTGATTGGTTAGTAATAGTGTACTGTGTAGAGTCGTGAGACTTGCAGAGGTTACTACCACCTAATATCTTAAGAAGATGAATGGATGATTTAAGCCGCCCAGAGTTATTGGCTTATAGTTGGATTAGGATGCCGGGATCTTCTACCAGATCCTGCTGGAAGACGTTGGATTGAGACAGGAGTTTAGAAATGACTCCGTACAAGTGTTTAAGGAGATGAAGATCGATAAGCAGATATTGCAAGTCAGATGTTGGATTAAGGAGCCTCCGAATGTTGGACAAAAGGAGCAAGATCGGAGTCATAGCCCTTGAGCTATTTTCCGATTATAGAAGACCAACTGCAGATCATCAGGATGTTCTCATGCACATCAGCAAAAAAAAAATCAGAACAAAGATTTCGAAGGGATTATGTGCGTGCAGTGCGAATGCGAAGTCAGATTATCCGTTGGATCAGTTTATATGTTGCTATTGTAAGCAACCAGTACAGTTGAGGAGACGTATTTTGAAGACTCAGTTGAAGACTATCGATGGTGTTCCAGGAGGAAGATGCATTGTCTCGACAACAGAGATCAACACAGAAGATTGGGTCATCTCATCAGCAGCAACCTACTACCTCAGGCATGGTTGGAGTTCCTTGATACTACCCTTCAGCAAAGATCAGCACAGAAGTAGTACCAGTAGAAGACATTATAGAAGACTAGGCAGACAACAACAACAGTTACCCCCAGATGTAATTGGCTTTGTACCGAGGAGAGAGTATACGACGATGGTCGTATCTATTCGGTATTCTACAGTTGTAGCTCGTAGGATTTAGGGATGGGATCAGATGATCTAGGAAAAATCCCCAAGGCATTTGTCGCAGAAATATGACCGCTTTGTCGCGAACTGTTGGATCTGATCTGGTTCTCTTCGGAGAAAGGCTGAGACCTGCGGGGAGCCTTTTTGGATCGGATCGACAGATAATTGATCGTTTAGGGTATTACTCTAGTTTACCCTCTGAGTTAATATATTGAGAGATACTTGTAGTTTACAGGTATCTTTGTCTAGAACATTCTTAGTTCGGATTAGAAGGGTCTTTTACATCGACTTGTAGGTCGATGGTATCTCTACCGTCAGGTGAGATGTGGACCAATAATTAAGAAGTCAAGGGATGCCCTTAGACTTTGATAGACATACTTTTACTGTAGACATATCCTTACGGATGGTCAAATTGTTGAAAGTATGGTATGATATGTCTCTCGGATGTGCGTATAATTTGAGAGTATTCAGATGTAATTTTGGATGAACTCCTAGGCTTGCCGCTGCATAGGCAAGTGGAGTAGACAATCGAAATGATTACGAAAAATAGTTATAGTATCGAAGATCACATACCGAGTGATAGTGTTGTTGGAATCAGTGTTGTTAAACACTATAGAAATAGGAAGAATGTAAGTTGTGATTATAGGAGAAGTTGGACGGGATATTTATCTATCCCAGTATTCCTCCTTGAAAAGATCCGGAACTCTTTGTTGAAGAAGAGATGAACCTTTGAAAGTATGCATCGATTATCGATGATGGAATGCGATAGTTGTTAAAAGAGAATATCCTTCGTTGTGGATAAATGATCTGTCTAGATCGGTTAAGGACACCTGTGTATACTCTAGGATCGGTTTACGACTGGAGTGTTGATATTGTAGTGACATGGTGTCATACAATTATGATTATCGTTGTGATGATTGATATATCATCAATGTAGAGTAAAGGGAATGTAGGTGTGTAAAGACGACAATTTCATGCTTGGTATGAATTTTTATGAGTTTTGATTAAGTTGTTAGACTAATTAACGATTTAGTCACCACTGGATTTGAGAATCGTGTATCCTGGACACGATTGGATCAGTTTGTGGTTGTTGGAGTTGCGTAACTTGGCCACTGTTGATTGTGGTAGTTGGAGTTGCACACTTGACCACCGTAGATGGTGGTTTTCTTTGTATGTTTTGGTTAATTATGTAGATGTGGATAGAATGTTTGACATTACTATACCACGGACTTGTTTGACCAAGAGAGTGATGGAAATCATTTAGTTGGAAGCTGGTGAAACCAGTTTATAGGACTTAGACGGCGGTTAACTTTTACATGAGTATTAGTTAAACCTTCTGGAGTGGATACAAGGATGTTGTACGCAAATGCATCGTTTCAGGGATCGGAACGATTCTGATGCAGTTGAATGAGGCATATCTTATGCCTACGTTAGTTAAGAAACTACGAGATAGTCTGTTATATACATGATGTGACTTTAGTAGTTATTATCTGGATTTGTGGATGTATGGAGCAGAAGTGCTCATTAAATTTAACTAGTTACTCGGTGGCTACTAGAGAGTTGCTGGTACGCAAACAGTTGTAACAAGTGAGATTGATCGCTATAGTCTTCCATGCACTTACAGAGTGTGTGGTAGAGTGGATTTTGAATGGTCGATGAACTTCTCTTTTGAGAAGATAATTCCCTGTTTCTAATATGGATATGTGTTCTGGACACGCATCCACTTAAGAAGGAGTTGCTGCATGAGGCACATCATTAGATATTTGCTATTCGTCCTGATGGTACTCGGATGTACTGAGATTTGAGATGTTTATACTGGTGGGAATGGTATGAAGAGAGATACCGCAGACTTTGTTGATGGGTATTTAGTATACCAGCAGGTGAAGGTTGAACATCAGAAACCCGCTGGATTGCTCTAGAAAATTCTGATTCCGGAATGGAAGTGGGAACATATGACTATGGATTTCTCTTGTGAGAAAATAATTCTCTGTCTTTGAGGAGAATAGTGGTTTCCAAAAAATTGAATTAGATTTAGGAAGAGATACTTTTGATTCAGGATAGCAGACATATCTCTGTTGTGTGGATAGAGAGATTCTTCACCTTCGAGGAAGACTATGACAAAGAGTTGTTTTCAGTTTCAGGATGAGTTGATGCAAGAGGCTTGTCATTCGAGATTGGTGATTTATTCGGAGTGTATCCGAAAATAACGAGTTTTGAAACGTTCTTGTTGGTGGAACGACATGTAGGACATGGTTGTTTCCGTAGTCTGACGTTGGGTGTGTCAACTAGTAAAAGTGAAATACTAGTGATCAGCAAGGTTGTGTACCGAGATAGAAGTGGTAGCCTAATGCGATGGAATATGTTGGGAGATTATCTAGAATTCGAAAAGGATTTGATGTGGTTTGGATAATTGGTGATTGATTAATCAAGTCTGCTCATTTTCTGCCGAGCCATAAGATGGATTTCGTTGGATCGTTGAATGAAATTATATTTAGAGGGGATTTCTAGTTTTATGGAATATCCTTGAATATCATTTTTGAAAGTGATTCATGATTCCCTTTACGATTCTGGCAAAATCTCCAACAGGTCATGAATATAGAGCTCCACTCTGGTGCAGTTGTTCACCCGCAGTTGGGTGGTTAGACAGAGTATATTATTTAGACTATAAAAGGTCTGTTGGGAGTATAGGTGATTGATGTAAGAGACTATATGAGAGATGGAAAATAATATTCGAGCTCAATACCCCCATAGGGTTACTTGAGATGGTTGTTATGACATCTCGTACTCATACATGAGTCGGAAATTTGGGGACCAAATTTTTATAAGTGGGGGAGAATGTAAAATACCGGAAAAAGAAAAAAAAATTCCTCAATAATTGATAAAATATCTTGTGGAATTTTTCAAGAATTTTTAGAATTTTTTTTGGATTTAAACGGAGGTCTTATGGACATTTTATGGGGATAAAGCGGATAGACTTTTGTAAAGCCTGTTTAGACTATCTACTAGGAATTAATGGGTTTAATAAAAACCATTTAGTTTTCCTCAGATCCCTTCCATTTTCCCCGAACGACCGATCCTCTTCTTCTTTTCCCAATCGCGCCACACCTCATCTTCGTCGATGCACTTCTCTTCCCCTCCCGATCTCGACCCTTCGACTCTCGTGCGATTCATCACCGTGACGGCGTCTCCATCACCGCCTCTCCCTCGCGCGCTGGCCACGACAGTCACTGTTGCTCGATCACTGCGCCCCGTCACCGTCCCTTCTCTCTCGCCAACATCAGCTGCTCCAACACCGTCGATCGAGCCTCTGCCGTCGGAGATCTTCACTGCAAGGAGTCGTTGATAGGGAATAGCAACGCCGGCAAGTCTGCCTTCGACCACACTGGACATCCGGCGCCGCCACTCTGTCGGAGCAAGGGATAGGGAAAAGAGGCTGACAGTTGTTGGGGATAGGCTGTTGGTGGAGCTAGGGCAGTAAGTTTGTGGCCGCCGATTGCACCGGTGAACAGGAGATTTGGAGTCCTTCGCGATTTCTGCCGGAGCAGGTGATCTCTCCTTTACTGATCGGTAAGTTTCTCCTTTCCTCGATCTCGAATGAAATCCATCTCTGACTGAAAGCCTTGCTCCTGTGTAGGTCGTAAACTACTGGTGCTAGGGTAGGAACAAATTTTTGACGAACTGAGCAAATTGGGTCATCGGTGCATCTGCAAGCGTTGGTATATATCTTGTTTCCTTTTGTATTTTTGCAGTCCATTTCAGTTCTGTGTTGATTGGGTGGTTGCTGTGATTTGGAGGGTTGCTCGGCTGTGGTTTAGTGAGAAGGATTGAAATGAAGTGGGGTGTTCCAATTAGGGTGTTAGATCCCTAATCTGAGTAGTGCGGAACAAGGTTGTCTGCATTTGTGAATGATGGTGTTATTGGCCACGAAGGGGCTGAGATGGTTGTGAAGTGGAGATAGATGTTTTAGAGGATAGAGTTGTGGTCGGCAGTAAACAGGGGTGTTGTCGGCTATAAATTGGGGGTTGTGAATGGCTGTGATGCCCTGTTTATGTCTTGTATTAGAGCTGTGAGGTTACGAGAGGTGTGTTCTCGAGTTCCTAACCCGTAGACGAGGAAAGGATGTGAACATAGGAACGACGTAGTAATTAAGTTGTGTATTTGTCGGATACTTGTACTTAATAATAGTTTGCTATTATGTGCAGGTTTGGGATACGAAGCCAGTCCACGACCGTGAGGATTAGTTCGAGCTTCGAATCAGGTGGGTAATTCCTACCCTGGTCAGGTAGTTTAATGCATACAGATTTAGATGCATGATCATCTTATATGATAATGTTACCTTGACCCTGCTCTTATTATCTTATGCTTGATACTTTACCTTTGGCTATTAACTCCATTGCTACTATCATGTTACATTTAATCATGATTAGGAGTTATATATATAGGTGATGTAAGTAACCTAAAATTTGTTTAGTTAAGTGTGAATAGTAAAGTCCGAATGACAACCTGATAGTAAATTGGGCAAAGAGGTCATCTGTGGGTAGGTAATATTTTGAACGTAGGGTTAATTCTAATACCCTTAGGTTGCATGTTACCACCGACCATGTATTATGTAAATGGTTAGGGTAATGATACTCAGTGTGTCGCTACGGACCGGTGGTCCTAGCTTGTTACAATCGGTTGAGTACGACTCTCTATAGGATAGAGAGTGCGTCCATCAGTTGAGTATAACTCTCTGCAGGATAGAGAGTGCACCGATTAGATTGGTATGACTCTCTACAGGATAGAGAGTGTTATGATCAGTTGAGTACGATTCTCTGCAGGATAGAGAGTGCGTTGATCTGATTAGTATGACTCTTTGTAGAATAGAGAGTCTATGGTGGATGTCTGTATGTGAGACATTACATTCATGTCATTTGCATGCACGCTGGCGACGTGGTCTCCCTTGTGGTTGAGAGGGTCGCCAGTCATCTTGCCTCTACGGTTACTCATAGGAGGAGTAACTGGTATGAGGGCAGAGCATTGTAGTGCCGCACTCTACCACTATAGACGGTGGTAGTGGGATTTGCGTGTTGTAGTCCTGCATGTGTGGCACTTGACCACTCATGGGTAGTGACTGTCGGAGTGGCCAACAGCAGGGACCCCCATCATGTAGCTTGCTCTTCACGCTTATATGCTACTCGATCATACCGCCCACTCGACCACTTGAGAGTAGTGGTTGGTTTTGAGTTTGGATAGTTGTCATGCTCGAGCCACCGAGGCCACACTGGGGTCGTGGTAGCTTTAGGGTGAGCCGACATGACCATGCATGCTGCATTGCCATGACTTATGATATTTTTGCATATTGCCATATATATACATATATGCATGTATATATATATATATATATATATATCTATCTATATATATATATATATATATATATATATATATATATATATATATATATAAAGATATATATATATATATATATATAGATGGTTGTGATTAATATATATATAGATGCAGTCTATATATATATGTTTATTGTGATGTTGCATTTGATTGTACTATGCTTGATGCATTTTGTTGTACATCATATTCATGCATGCTTCTTGCATCTGTTATACGGTTGTGTCAGATACTTGTATATTTGTTGGACAGACGATTAGATACCTTGACCTGTATCATGAGTATATTGTGAGTTAGTATTACTCTTCCTGTTATATATATTGGATATATTCTCAGGTTGGATCAGAGTAGCATAGCAGACTTTCAGGTATGTCTGCGTTATACGTTGTTTATTTGGTTAGACGGTATATGCATGTATTTATATACTGTGCTGTTATACCTGTGGTACCTTTAGGTTATGCTGTTGAATTACATGTGATATTTGATATATACATATTTTTCCTATTACCTGTTGAGTTTTACTCACCACCACGGACCCTGGATTTTTCTGTCGCCCAAGTAACAGGTAGCTGATTTCGTGATGGACTTGGAGCACCGCTGGCTGACATCATCTCATCTCAACTCCGAGAGTCCGGGTTTTTTTGGATTTTTATTGGTGTTCCGATATGTATTTTGTTTATGTGATGTTTTGTAGTGATTGGACGTTGTAAATATTGTACCTTTCTTTTTCTGGTTTTGTTATGGTGTTCTGAGTCGGTATTAGTCATACCGGTATACATGTGTGTAGTTTGTGATGTTGTTGTGTTTTAGTTTCCACTGTGGTTTGTTTACATATATATATATATATATATATATATATATATATATATATATATATATATATATATATATATATATATATATATATATATATATATATATATATTGTTGTTGTGGCCTATGGACCTTGTATTAACACGAGATGTTGCCACGTACAGGGGAGATGTCGTCCGTTTGCTTTTCAGCACGACATACTCTCGGGGCGTGACAAATTTAGTAGTATCAGAGCCTAGGTTCTGCGATGCCATACAATGTTTTTTTTGTGCCGAGTCTTGGATTCTCCGGAGTCGATTTGTTTTGGTTTTGGTTTTCTGAGATGAGATGGACAGCGACCTGAGCTCCAAGCAGCACGAGGTAAGAATCCCTAATAACTTATACTTAGATGTTTATCTAAACTTGATCAATAGGTGTATACAGTTAGAGTTATGACACCTGTGCAGACTTGTAGTAGAAGTCGCCCACCGTGGCGACCAACCGGAGTTGCTGTTAGAGTTTATACTCGATTTTGTTGGTTATGTATTTAATGTTTGAGCAGGGAATAACCTGTAGTGTGTTGGTTATTATTCGTAACCGTGGTATGAGTTGACCACGGGAACGACCTGTTGAGTCTGTGAGTCTTAAACCTATGTCAAAAAGGTGAATTACCTTTGAGAGCCGGCTGATACCGAGTCGGGAAACAGGGGTCAAGTCGTCACATTTCTGGTTGAAATCAGAGACTACAGTCTTAGAGATTTTTTTTTACTAATTATACTAGTTAGATCATTACCTATTGGGTAATGGACAAGACAAGTAGGCTATTGTTGATGCAGGTAGTTTACGGTGTTTTATAGGGATTTTCATCCCTGAGTTGTTCGTGCTGGGTTGTATAACTTTGAGGGTACTTTTGAGTACTTAACTTGGCTTATACAAAGGAAGTAGAGTTAGTTGCATACCATTATCGGGATTAAGCCGGTATTTGGTGGTAAATACAGAAAATAATCTTCGGGGAATAAAATATCACTTGATCATGGTTTAGTGATGTTGAGAGAGAGTAATTCCCCGCGTCACTTCCTGTGACACATTGTAAGAAATTCTTGAGCTTCAAGTAGAGTGATCGTCGATAACGAGAATATCATGTAGAGTCGTTAGACTTGCAGAGTTTACGCTCACCTAATAGCTCAAGAATGTGAATGAATATTTTAAGCCACCCACGGTTGTTGACTTACTGTTGGATTAAGATGATTGGATCTTCTATCAGATCCTTCTGAAAGAAGTTGGATTGAGTCAGGAGCTTAGAAATGACTTCGTACAAGTTTTTAAGAGTTGGAGACCGGTAAACAGATATTGCAGGTCAACTTATTAGAGTTAGAAGTCTCTGACTATTGGATAAAGGAGCAAGATAGGAGTTATAGGCCTTGAGCTATTTTTCGATCATAGAAGAAGCTGTCGATGTTATCACAAATCGTAACAAAGACTCCGAAGGGGTTATGTTCGTGCAGTGCAGATCACGAAGACATGCGAAGTCAGATTATCTGTTGGATCAGTTCATCTGTTGCTATTGTAAGCAACCAGTACATTTAAGGAGGTATCCTTTGAAGACTCAGTTGAAGACTACCAATGGTGTTCCGGGAGGAGGATGCACCGTCTTGATAGGAGAGATCAGCACAGGAGATTGGGTTATCTCATCAGCAGCGACCTACTACCTCAGGCGTGGTTAGAGTTCCATGATACTTCCCTTCAAGGGAAGTGATTTATACAGCAGTATCAGCAGAAGACAACATAGAAGACTCATGCAGACAATAACAACATTTACACCCCCAGATGTGGATGGACCTTGTACAGAGGAGAGAGTATATGACGATGATCGTATCTATTTTGTATTCTACAGTTGCAGCTCATAGGATTAAGTGATGGGATCAGATGATCTAGGAAAAATCCCTGAGGCATTCATCGCAGAAATGCAACCGCTTTGTCACGGATTGTTGGATCTGATTTTTTTCTCTTCGGAGAAAGGCCGAGACCTACGTGGAGCCTTTGGATCGGATCGACAGATATTTGATCGTTCAGGGTATTACTCTAGTTTACCCTCTGGGTTAATATATTGAGAGATACTTGTAGTTTACAAGTATCTTTGTCTAGAACATTCTTAGTTGAATTAGAAGGGTTCCTTTATATTGACTTGTGGGTCGGTGGTATCTCTACAGTCAGGTGAGATGTGGACCAACAATTAAGAAGTCAAGGGATGCTCTTAGACTTTGATAGACATACTTTTACTGTAGACATATCCTTACGGATGGTCAAATTGTTGAGAGTATGGTATGATTATGTATTTAAGAGGTGCGAATAATCCGAGAGTATTCGGATGTAGTTTTGGATGAACTCCAAGGCTTGCCGTTGCATAGACAAGTGGAGTAGGCGATCGAAATGATTGCAGAAATAGTTCTGGTATTGAAGATCACATACCGGGTGATAGTTTTGTTAGTATCAGTGTTGTTAAACACTATAGAAATTGGAAGAACGTGAGTTGCGATTATAGGAGATGTTGGAAGGGATATTTATCTGTCCCAGTATTTCTCCTTGAAAAGGATCCAGAACTTTTTGTTAAAGAGAGATGGACCTTTGAAATTATGCATCGATTATCGATGATGGAATACGATAATTGTTGAAAGTAAATATCCTTCGTTATGGATAAATGATCTGTTTAGCTCAGCAAAGGACACCTGTGTATACTCTAGGGTTGATTTATGACTGGAGTATTGATATTGTAGTGACATGATGTCATACAATTATCATGGTCGTTGTGATGATTGATATATCATCAGTGAAGAGTAAAGAGGATGCAGGTGTGTAAAGACGACAGTTTCATACTTGGTATGAATTTTATGAGTTTTGATTAAGTTGTTAGACTAATTAACGATTTAGTCGCCACTGGATTTGAGAATCGTGTATCCTGGACACGATTGGATCAGTTTGTGGTTGTTGGAGTTGCGTAACTTGACCACTGTTGATTGTAGTAGTTGGAGTTACGCACTCGACCATCGTAGATGGTGGTTTTCCTTGTATGTTTTGGTTAATTCCGTAGATGTGGATAGAATGTTTGGCCTTACTATACCATGGACTTGTTTGACAAAGGGGATGATGGAAATCATTTAGTCGGAAGCTGATGAAACCAATTACAAGACCTAGACGGTGGGTAACTTTTACACGAGTATTAGTTAGTCCTTCCGGGGTAGATAAAAGGATGTTGTATGCAAATGTATCGTTTCAAGGATCGGAGTGAATCCGATATAGTTGCATAAGACGTATCTTATGCTTACGACAGATAAGAAACTACGAGATAAGTTATCATATACATGACATGACTTTAGTAGTTATTATCTGGATTTATGGATGTATGGAACGTAAGTGCTCATAGAGTTTTGACTAGCTACTGGGTAGCTACTATAGAGTTGCTGGAACGCGAACAGTTGCAACAAGTGAGATTGGTCGCTATAGTCTCCCATGCACTTACAGAGTGCGTGGTGGAGTGGATTTTTGGACGGTAGATGGATTTCTCTAGTGAGAAGATAATTCCCCGTCTCTGAGGAGAATAGTGGTTTGCGAAGTTGTTTCAGTTTCAGGACGAGTTGATTCAGGAGGCTCGTCATTCGAGATTAGTGATGTATTCGGAGTGTATCCGAAAATACCAAGTTCTGAAACATTCTTGTTGGTGCAACGACATGTAGGTCATTGTTGATTTCGTAGTTTGATGTTGGGTGTGCCAATAAGAAAAGGTGGAATATTAGTGACCAGTAGGGTTACATATCAAGTTGGAAGTGTGAGCCTAGTATGATGGACAATGTTAAGAGAGTATCTGGAATTCAGAAAGGATATGATACGACTTGGGGTAATCGGTGATCGACTAGCCAAGTTCGTTCATTTTCTTCCGATCCATAAGATGAATTTGATGGATCGATTGATAGATTTATATTGCAAGGAGATTTCTATATTTTATGGAGTATCCTTGAATATCATATCTATCGATAGAAATTCATGGTTCACCTCACGATTTTGGAAAAGTCTCCAACAAGTCACGGATAAGAGCTCCACTCTGATACGCTTACTTACCTTTTTATGGATGGTCGATATGAAGGTATTATTCATACTTTAGAAGGGTTGTTTAAAGTATGTGTGATAGATTTTGGAGGCTATGTGAGACCTGAAAGATAATATATAAGCTCAGTATCCCCACTCAATTACTTGAGGTGTGTGGATTTTCTCCAAGTACTTAAGTCAAGCAGTGGGGTATTGCTTACTCATCGTACTTGAGTAAGAAATTTGGGGACCAAATTTTTATTAGTGGGGAGAATGTAAAATACTGGAAAAAAATAAAAATAATGCTTGTTAAGTAGGAAAACACTCTATGAAATTTTTTAGGAATTTTTAGAAATTTTTCTGGACTTAAATGGAAATTTCTATGGCTGTTGCGGGGAAAGATTTAATAGGCTTTGGGAAAAGCCTGTTTGGGTCGTCTGCTTATGAGGGATTAATAGGGTTTAATTGACCTAAGTTTAAATATAAAAACCCTGAATTAAATGAATGGATAAGAGCTGGTGTAAGCTCGAACTCAACTCGTTGCAAATTCAATCCGTTTGCGAAACCTGATTTACTTACTCATTCCTTTATTTCTCCGCCAATTTCATTACCTGCGTCGAACATTTTCTCCCCGACTCTTCCCTTCTGAAATGCGTGACTTCACCTTTTTCCCTGATTCTTCTTCCCAATCATCACAAACCTTTCCCCTCTCTCGATTTCGGCCGTCGTTTCCCTTTCTCCTTCACTTCACCGTCACCGCTCGAGCCCAAGTTTGATCGACCGCCGTGCAAGCCCCATCGCACGGGGCCATCAGCCGCCGGTCCGGGAGGCAGCTTGGTGAGGTTGTCACCGACGTTGCTGCCGCCCGCAACCTTTCATCACCTCCGCCCCATCGCCGCCGCTTCGTCGGAGATCTCCACCCGAGCAGTTGGGGATTTCGCGAGCACAGTGATGCCACCATCGCCAGCTTCTTCCTCAAATCTATGCGCGATCTTCCTTCCCCAGATTTCTCCTTGATTCCCATCTGGAGATCTACCTCGAACTTCTTTGTCTAGATCTCAAGCCTGCCTCATTCGAATCTAGGGGTTTTTAGGGGTTTCATTGTCGATCAGCGCCGGATCTAGGTAAGGTCTGATTATCCCCTTACTTTAGACGAAGGTCGAGCTCCTAGCCGTAGATTCCCTCATTTGACTTGATCTGTTGAATCGGGCAGTACCCATGGAACATAGCAGCTCGGGGAAGGGAGCTATTATTAGTGAAAGCCTTAGAGCCAATCATATGATGATTGTTGTATGGACTTTGTTGTATCATATTCCTATTTATAAAGGCATGGTTATTATACTTACTTGTATTGGTTCAAAATAACTAAGTATAATAACGTCCTTGAGTAGAAGGTTCTTATCTATATCAATCGATTGGTTGAATCGATAATGAAATGATATAGAGAACACTACTCTTAATCATTCATAGTCAAGTATTAACATTCAGGGACAATGTCAATGCAAAGAGACTAGCATGTAGGTCAACTCAATGACTTGATCTCACAAGTCATGGATATGAGATATCAAGTTGACACATGGATATGCATTGGAGAATGTATACTGAATGACCCGCCATGAGAAAGTATCATGGATCGTTATATGAGTGTCATATACTTTCTCATGTGACTATTAGTATGACTATTAGTCCTTGGACCTGAAGTCATCATGGTTTCTTACATAAGGAGTTGCATACTTTGGCTTCGTCAAACGTCACCCGTACATGGGTGGACTATAAAGGCGATTACTGGGTATGTAACAAATTATGCGGAGGGATGTGAGTGATGTAGATGGGATATATCCCTCCTATATGACGGGAGTGACATCATTATTCTTGATAGAGTGAGACCACTAAGTGCATGACCATGCCCAAATGAGTCAATATGAGATATTGAGCTCATTTGATTAGAGTGAGTCTACTTGGAGTTCAAGATATAGATTGTATTGAGGATGACACAGTCTATGCCTCAATTGGTCAATCTAGATGTCAAGGATAGAGGGACATTGTGACATATTGTGAGAGTCACAATTAGTAGTCACAAAGGTGATGTTGGATCTCAACATTCTTGTAACTTGGGTAGCAATGATGTGTTGCTAGATACCGCTCATTGCTTATGTTCCTAAATCGGTTTAGAAGCATTGCCAACATTACAAGAACCTATAGGGTCACACACAAAGGGAAATTAGATGGAGCTTAGGTTCATATGATGAACCATGAGGATTAAGGTCATGGGATGAACCAAATTGGATTAAGAGTAATCCAAATTAGACTAATTGAGTTGGACTCAAGTTGATTCAAGTGTTGAATGAGTCTAATTTAGATTTGATTCATCGAGTCAATTTAAACTAATGAATTTAGATTCATTAAATCAAATTGACTTGAATCAAATGGTTGGATTTGATCAACCATGGGAGATACGAGGTCAAGTTTGACTTGACTTTAGAGGGAAGATGAATGGTCAATTTTGACTTGACCAATTGCCATGTCATGGTGACTTGGCATGGGGGCAGCCAATGATGATGCTCCACATCATCATGGACACATCATGGGGTGCCACCTCATGAGGGAGACCAAGAGTCATTGGCTCTTGGAGTTACATGCATGCAAGTAACCCCCTTATAGTGGGTTATGAGAGTGTGAAGTTAATTGGAGTAACTTCATCTTCTTCCTCCTCTCTTCCCTCAAGCTCTCTCTTCCTCATCTTGTCGTGAGCCTCCAAGGGGTGCTAGCACACTCTAGGTTTCTTTTCTTCACCTATTGCTTGTGTGGATACCGATAGAGGAGTGTACACTTGATACTCTCGAGTTCCGACAAGCCATTTGGACGAGCGGGATAAGAGAAGGGCATCGCATCAAGGGTAAAACTCTTAACATGTATATCTAGAGTATATCTAAGGTTTTAAACACGTACATGTAGTTTTGTTTATCTTCGCACGGATCCGTGGCCGACTTCTAGGGTTTTCGCAATGCAAAAAGTGATTTTTGGGGCTCGGATAGTCCAATAGCTATTTTCTCTAATTTGTGTCGGAGGTTAGTGAGGACTGTGCTGTGAGGTAAGACTTGGTGTATCGCCGTTCACAGTAGTTAGTAAGGATGGATTACTGTGGTTCACAACAACATTGAGTGTGGATAACTCTGTTTTGCAGCAGGCCTAGATGTTCCGACAATAGCTGGGATCTCCGACCTGGGTTCTAGTGGCATGATCTGATCTGTGAGCGACCAGGCAATTTAAAGGGGTAAGACTTTTCATCTTTTGATTTATGATGTTGCTGTGTTAGATATGTTGTATTATGTGGATTGGTAGAGATGGTCGGTTGTTTGACATCCGACAAGCAAATCTGTGGTTCAAGATTGTGCCGAAAAGAAGATTGGATGCCTATGTTGGGATCAAAGAATGGTGGTTTAGATTTGATATTATGATGTTGGAGTCAGATCTGATGAGGATCAAGAAGTTGAACAGATGAAAACAAGGCTTGGTAAGTATAGATTTGGTTGTTCATAGTTGTGTATCCGTTCTGTTTAGTAAACTGATCTGGATATGCTATAATTATGTAGTGATGATAGTACCTGTTCATTACATAATGATGTTTGATTTATTTAGATTAAATTGAGACCGACTCTTTAAACAGATTAAGAAGTGGTTGAGATGAAAACAACATGAGGACTTTGATATGAGGCAGGTTCATGGATGTGAAGACAAATTGTATTCTCAGACAAGTCGTCAAAATAAGTGGGTAATTCCTACCCTGGCTAGGTAGTTTTAAATGCATGCAGATTTAGATACATGATCATTTTATATGATCATGTTACCTTGACTCTGTTCTTATTTACTCTTGCACTTGATACCTTACCGTCGGTTGTTAACTCCATTGCTACTATCATGTTACATTTTATCATGATTAGGAGTTATATATATAGGTGATGTAAGTAACCTAGAATTTGTTTAGTTAAGTGCAAATAGTAAAGTCCGGATGACAACCTGATTATAAATTGGGCAAAGAGGTCATCTGTGGGTAGGTAATATTTTAAACGTAGGGTTAATTCTAATACCCTTAGGTTGCATGTTTACCACCGACCATGTATTGTGTAAATGGTCAGGTGAATGGTACTTAGTGTGTCGCTACGGACCGGTGGTCCTAGCTTGATATAATCAGTTTGAGTACGACTCTCTACAGGATAGAGAGTGTGTCGATTAGATTGGTATGACTCTCTATAGGTTAGAGAGTGCATCGATCAGTTGAGTATGACTTTCTACTGGATAGAGAGTGCGTCCATCAGTTGAGTACAACTCTCTGCAGGATAGAGAGTGCGTCGATTAGATTGGTATGACTCTCTACAGGATAGAGAGTGTTATGATCAGTTGAGTACGACTCTCTGCATGATAGAGAGTGCGTTGATCTGATTAGTATGGCTCTTTGTAGAATAGAGAGTCTATGGTGGATGTCTATATGTGAGACATTGCATTCATGTCATTTGCATGCATGCTGGCGACGTGGTCTCCCTTGTGGTTGAGAGAGTCGCCAGTCATCCTGCCTCCATGGTTACTCATAGGAGGAGTAATCAGTGTGAGGGCAAAGCATTGTGGTGCCGTACTCTACTACTATAGACGGTGGTAGTGGGATTTGCGTGTCGTAGTCCTTCGTGTGTGGCACTCGACCACTCATGGATAGTGACTGTCGGAGTGGCCAACAATAGGGACCCCCATCATGTAGCTTGCTCTTCACGCTTATATATTACTCGATCATACTGCCCACTCGACCACTTGAGAGTAGTGGTTGGTGTTGAGTTGGGATAGTTGTCATGCTCGAGCCACCGAGGTCACACTGGGGTCGTGGTAGCTTTAGGGTGAGCCGACATGACCATGCATGCTGCATTGTCGTGACTTATGGTATTTTTGCATATTGCCATATATATACATATATGTATGTATATATATATATATATATGGATGGTTGTGATTAATATATATATAGATGCAGTCTATATATATATGCTTATTGTGATGTTGAATTTGATTGTACTATGATTGCTGTATTTGGTTGTACATCATATTCATGCATGCTTCTTGCATCTGTTATACGGTTGTGTCGGATACTTGTATATTTGTTGGACAGACCATTAGATATCTTGACCTGTATCATGAGTATATTGTGAGTTAGTATTACTCTTCTTGTTATATATGTTGGATATATTCTTAGGTTGGATCAGAGTAGCATAGCAGACTTTCAAGTATGTCTGCGTTATACATTGTTTATTTGGTTAGACGGTATATGCATGTATTTATATACAGTGTTGTTATACCTGTGGTACCTTTAGGTTATGCTGTTGAATTACATGTGATATTTGATATATACATGTTTTTCCTATTACGTGTTGAGTTTTACTCACCACCACATACCCTGGGTTTTTCTGTCGCCCAGGTAACAGGTAGCTGACTTCGTGATGGACTTGGAGCACCGCTGGCTGGCATCGTCTCATCTCAACTCCGAGAGTCCGAGTTTTTTTGGGTTTTCATTGGTGTTCCAATATGGATTTGGTTTATGTGATGTTTTGTAGTGATTGGACGCTGTAAATGTTATACCTTTCTTTTTCTGGTTTTGTTATGGTGTTCTAAGTCGGTGTTAGTCATACCGGTATGCATGTGTGTAGTTTGTTATGTTGTTGTGTTTTAGTTTCCGCTGTGGTTTGTTTACATATATATATATATATATATATATATATATATATATATATGTTGTTGTTGTTGTTGTGGCCTACGAGCCTTGTATTAACACGAGATGTTGTCATATACAAGGGAGATGCCGTTCGTTTACTTTTCGGCACGGCATACTCTCGGGGCATGATAGCAGTAGTAATATTGCTCGATCTCGAATACTAAGTCCCACGCGGACTTTTCGTCAGATCGACACCTCGCTTTGTCCTCCTACAGAGGACTCGACCTCACCTCTTCACTCAAGGCTTATCTGTCGGCTACCTTCCAGACTTACCACTCTTGACATCCGACCCACCATGGCTTCCTCCAGTTGTCCAGTCTGCCTAACCCAGCTGGACTTTTTGCCGATTGTCTGGTCTCCTGACCCAACCGGTCTTCTTGCCAAATGTCCGGTCCACACGACCCATCTGGACTTCATGTCTGGTGTTCGGTCCTCCTGATCTATCAAGATACATGCCTAGTATCTGGTCAACACGACCTATTAGGACTTCTTGTTGAGCTTGCACACTTAACACTGATATTAGAATACAAGTGAATCCTAACATTTAACTATGGTTCATACATCAAAACTAAGGAGTGATGCTCACTGCATCAACAACCTCGGCGAATGATCATAATGTTGGCAATGATCGCTAAGGCCATTTTCCTGATCGAACGCCCGATCGACTCTTGACGATCGAGCCTGTAGTCAACTCGACTGCCAAGTGTCAAAACACTTGGTTATTCAACTGGTCCAATGCCCCAGTCGATTGACAAATCTCAAACATGAGGTTTAACCCTAAGTATGATGCCCTCATACTTGTTAGACCACCCTTAGCCTAGACCTAAGTCTTCTAGCCAACTCCGTCAGCCTCACGCCTATCTGATCCCTCCAAGTCATCCATGACTTGTTCATCCATACGCTAGTCTTCAGGTACTTCCATCGGCTATTGTTAAGCTAAGTTGGTCTATACCGCTAAGGTACATTTGGGCTTACGCTACCAAGACACACGCTTAGACTTTACGCTGCCAAACCATTGAACTTATGATGCCAAGACTTCCGCTTGGACTTTACGCCGCCAATATTAGAGCCGTCAAGTTGGGTTAGGTCCATTGGGTTGGCCCGCCCCACCAAGTAATTTAAGCGGGTTTGGTTGAAATTTTATCAACCAGCCATTTTGGCGGGCCAAAACGAATCAACCCGCCCAGGTTGCGGGTTAGACGGGTTGGCCCACGGCGGGCTTGGGTTGGCCCGCGGGTTGAGAAAATATCAAAAGAAGATAAAATTTATGAAAAAAAATTATTTAAGCTTTTTTTATCAATATTCTAATACTAACAAGTTCATAATCATAATCTTCTTCTATCACACATATAACTCGACATAAAGTGTAGGAGAAATTAAATAAAATAATAAAAAAATATTTGATTTAGGTACTCTAATAATTTTTTTTTATATACTCTAATTAGTTTATAATTATTTTGTCACTACTATTTCAATTTCAATTAATATAGGAAATGATGATATATCAGAGTCAACTAATTACAAATGTCAAAAAATCTCAACTAAATCTTGGAGGAGCTAAAACTTGAATTTGTATACTATCAAGATTTGGATATTTTAGAGTGTTGAAAGAATAAAAAATATTGGCACCTAACTTTGTCGATTGATAATTGAATCTCAATTACAAGATTTTAGTTGTTTCAAATGCATATTTTTTTTACCATGGTATTCTATCCTCCTTGTCGGTTATCACCTCAAGCCTTCACCACCTCAATAATTTTGGATTTTTTTGGCCTGCAGGTTGGCTCGTCTAATCCGCAACCCACTTTGGGTTGGGTTTGAGATTTCTCAACCCGCCAAGATGGCGGGTCGGCCTGCCCCTCCCCGCTAAATGTTGAATTTGCGACGGATTAACCCGCCCCGTCATGGATCGGTCCGTTTGACATCTCTAATCACTACTATTCCAATCGATATAGGAAATGATGACATATCAAAGTTAAATAATTACAAGAGCTAAAAAATCTCAATTGGATCTCTATTTGGAGGAGTAAAAATTTAAATTTACATATTATCAAGTTTTGAATATTTTTGAGCATTGGAAGAATAAAAAATATCGGTACTCAACTTTGTCGGTCAATCTCAATTATAAGATTTTAGTTACTTCAAATACTTATTTTTTAAATAATGGTACCCCATCTACTTTATCGATCATCGCCTCAAACTCTCAATACCTTAGTAATTTTAGATATAGTTTTTTAATTTTTTTGGCCTGCGGGTTGGCCCGCCTAACTCACAACCCGTCTTGGGTTGGGTTGGGTTTGAGATTTCTCAACCCGCTGAGATGGCGGGTCGGCCCGCCCCTCTCTGCTAAATGTTGAGTTAACGACGGGTTGGCCCGCCCCGTCATGGATCGGCCCGTTTGACAGCTCTAGCCAATATTAACCCTTGGACTTCCCTTGCCAACCCATATTGGACTTTCTATTTTCCAAGACTGAAGCTTGGACTTTCCCTTGCCAAGACCCATGCTTGGACTTTCCATGTCAACTCATGTTGGACTTTGAAATTGCCAAGACTCAAGCTTGAACTTTACCTTGCCAAGACCCATGCTTGGACTTTCCATGCCAACCCATGTTGGACTTTCCAATTGCCAAGACTCAAGCTTGGACTTTTCCTTGCCAAGTGTCCCACTTAGACTTCTCCATTATAGTCAACCCCAAGTCAACCCATTGTCAAACAATGGTCAACTCCTTTGTCAAACATCAATGTTAAACATCAAAACACTAACATCAAAACACTACTCCAGTCAAACTCGACTTTGGTCAATCGTGACCTAGGCCGATTGCACCAACAATCTCCCCCTTTTTGATGTTTGACAAAAAAACCAAATACCTTTGAGTTAGGACACTAACTCAAACCACTCATCCCAATTGTCCAAATTGGGAATTCCTAAATTCTCCCCCTTTTGACATACATCAAAAAAGGCTCTCCCCAAGGGTGTCAATGTCTCATATCCCAATGAGATCTTACAATCTCCCCCTTAGTCCAAAAACATCTAGGATGTTTTCACTCTTCCTAGTGATAAGTCTCATATCACTAAAGAGAGGCAATCCTCACTTCTTCAAATTCTCCAAATTCTCCCCCTCATGAGGAAGAACACATCCGTCATCCCATGATGGATAATCTCCCCCTAAAGGTTTGATCCCCCTTGACCATTGCACCAACAATGTCCTTGGAGAGTCCCTAAACCTATAGGAACACTAAACCATCAAAATTAAAGTCAAAAGTTCAAACTTGAACTTTTACACACCTTAAACTTGATACACACCCAAACAACTCTTCTAATCCATATCCAATGAATTTTCACCCTTTCAAATGCTTTCCAAAACAGATCATAGGGTTAGGAGAAGTTAGGGTAGCCTAACACAACTGAAATTAAGCTAAACAACCTTTGTTTACCCGAAATCAAGCTTAGCAGTCGACTCCTTCAGTTAACAGTCGACTGCCCTATGCATCTGTCGACTGTCCACATGCGACAGTCGACTGATATCTATAAAATGCAGAAATCAGATTCAGAAAATAATTTTTGAAAAATTATAAGTAATTATACATAATACAAAAAATTACAAAAATTCATATGTATAATACTTAAGTCAATCATTATGGGTGAAAAATATTTGAAAAATAAAATACCCATAAAAATAGGACATTGATATAAAGTTCAATGTTTTGGCCCTACTTTGTGTCAACTCTATCAATGGTGATTGCTATCAAAGATAGACTTCACCAAGGTTTTTCAAAATGATTTTAAAATGTTTTTAAAACCTTATATTGAACCATGGTCTATGGGCTTAATGCACATGACTTGTATATAAGCTTTCCTCATGATTCATCTATGGTATATGATGAGTTTGAGTTCATCTAGATGCAAAAACTATGCACCTTGAACTTAACTCATTTCCTAGCATCTCACATATGTCTAGGGTGTTTGAAAACATACACATGTCAATTTGATGTGAGATATGAGTTTTATTCATCCTAAACTAAGGTCTCATGCATTTTCTAAGGCAACATTATTTGATTCCCTTATATATAGGACTTCAAGTCATGTCATAATCCTTAGCCAAATTTTATTAATGCATGAATGATCATGACATAAATGATAACATAAATAAGCATTGCCAAAAATATCATGATGTCATGACATATGATTAAATCTAAATACACATGACATAAAAGATAAATCCTAAGCATGATCATGACATTTTATATGATTAAAAATAAGAATGATGTCATGACATATTATATGGTAATTAAAGCATAACAAATGAAATATAAAGGTATAATAATACCTAAGTTTTAGTATTAATTGTCATTTGTTAAGATTAAATTCATTTTGCCATATTATTACTTATCTCCCAAGTGTGCCAAAAATCCAAAATGACACACTATGACCTCTAAACATAATTTGTGTCAATTTGATCAATTTATCAAAATTTTTAAAATATATTGACACATCCTAAAACCTTTTAGAATAAAAATTCATACTTATTTCCAAAGTATCCCATTACCTTGGAAATGTCCTAAAGTGTCAACTTTGCTATGGTTGAGTTAACTACCCATCCAATCAAGGTTGACACAACCTAACCCATTTAGCGTGAATCGATCACACTCCTAGGAACCCAATACCTATTGGAGCTCCTTAGGTTTACTAGGTATTCCTTAGGGATAACTTCCCTAGATACCCTCCTAATGACCCTCCTAGGCTTGGAAGCCTTGGTCATTGTGGTCTTGCCTAGGTTAACTGTAGGGGTGAGTCCCCTTGTAACCTTCTTAGTGGCTTCCTTAGGTTTTCTTGAAACCTTAGCCACTAGGCACACACCTTGGTTGTAGGGGATCGTTGGAACGCTAGAGGGGCGGTGAATAGCATTGAGCTAGTGCGTGATGGAATTCTTTCACGTGTTCGTCTACAAACTTCGTTAGCGCAGCAGAATATAGATAATAATAACAATAACGAAATAGACAATCACACACAAACACGAGTATGTAACGTGGTTCGGAACCACACGGTTCCTACTTCACAGATCGAGCTCAAACAAGCTCTAGCGATGTCACAAACACCACTAAGCAATAAACTCCTTCTCGACAACATGTCGGAGGTGGAGAAACCTCTTACAACAGTTTATAACAATAAACTAAATACAATAAGCAATTATAATGAAATACAATACAATACAAGTAAAGAAAACACTTTACGAATGCCTTTGGATTGCTTGCTTTTGGTTGCTTGAAGAATGACCTTGGAGACCCTGATTTGCAGCAACAAATCGCCCCAAGGATGCTCAAGAACCGTTACCTTTTTCCTCCTCCACGAGCTCCTTTTAAAGCTTCTACCTGTGCTGGAAAAAGTCGATCAGTCGACTGCTCGGGACCATCAGTCAACTGATGCTACTGTTGTCGTGAGACAATGGCTAGATCCACGCTGGAAAAATCCAACAGATCCATCATCAGTCGACTGATTATTACCATCAGTTGACTGATCAAGCCATCACTCGACTGTTGACCGTAGCGATTGAGTGAGACTCCATTCTGTGCTCCAAAAACCCGAGCACCAGTCGACTGATCACACGATCAGTCGACTGCTAGGGCAATTCTTGCAGTCAAATCCTAGTTGACTTACATCAGTCGACTGCCACATGGCACCAGTCGACTGGCACACCTCAAACATGGGGTTTTAACCCAAGTATGGTGCCCCCATACTTGCTAGACCACCCTTAGTCTAGACCTAAGCCTTCTAGCCACCTCCGTCAGCCTCACGCCTCTCGGATCCCTCCAAGTCATCCATGACTTGTTCATCCATCGCGCTAGCCTTCAGGTGCTTCCATCGGCTATGTCATGCTAACGGTGTCTACATCGCCAAGGCACATTGGACTTGCGCCGCCAAGACTCCGCTTGGACTTTTATGCCACCAACCATTGGACTTATGTTGCCAAGACTCCCGCTTGGACTTTACGCCGTCAATATTAATCCCTTGGACTTCTCAAATGCCAAGACTCAAACTTGGAATTTCCATGCCAAGACCCATGCTTGGACTTTTCCCGTCCAAGACCCATACTTGGACTTTACATGCCAAGTACTCAAGACTTGGACTTTCCATGACATGGTCAACTCCAGTCAACCATCAAAGTCTCCCTCGAGTCAAACTTGAATCCGGTTAAACATAACCCGGGTTGATTATATAAATAATCTCCCCAAAACATCAACAGACATTAATGTCAAACATCAATGTCAACTTACTTTGTCAAACATCAAAACATCACTCGAGTCAAACTCGAGTCCGGTCAATCGTGACCTAGGCTGATTGCACCAACAATCTCTCCCTTTTTGATGTTTGACAAAAACCAAACAAACCATTTGAGTTAGACCATCTAACTCAAAACTCCATACCAATTATCCCAAATCGGTAATCCCAAATATTCTCCAAACATTCTCCCCCTTTTTGACTAATATCAAAAAGGTCTTCTCCAAGGAGGTCAATGTCTCATGTCCCAATGAGATCTTACAATCTCCTCCTTGGTCCAAAAATACCTAGGATGCCTACCTTCTTCCTAGTGATAAGTCTCATATCACTCAAGAGAGGCAATCCTATACACTCTTCCAATTTCCAAATTAGATCTCTCAAAATCCCATCAATTTTCCCAATTGATGACATTCTCCCCATAATTTTTCCCCTTCAAGATGAAAAATACATCCATCATCCCAAGATGGATACCTCCCCCTAAAGGCTTGCTCCCCCTTGACCATTGCACCAACAATGTCCTTGGGAAGTCCCTAAGCCAATAGGAACTCTAAACCATCAAAAATAAGGTTCAAAGTTCAAACATGAACTCTTCCACCCTTAAATTTGATACTTTGACCTAACACCTCTTTAAATCCATATCCAATGGATTTTCACCCTTTATAATGCTTCCCAAAGTATATCCTAGGGTTAGGAGTGGTTAGGGACCTTAACTATAGCTGAACACGGGCTAAATAAATCTTGTTTTCCCGAAATCAGTATTGACAGTCGACTCCGTCAATTACTAATCGACTGCCGGTCATATCAGTCGACTACCACCCAGGGCAGTCGACTGATAACTGAAATTTCAAAATTCCAATTATCAGAAATGAATTTTAGAAAATCATAAGTAATTCTACGTATATCGAAAAATCATGAAAATTCATACGTATATTACTTATAGTCAATACAATGGGTGAAAAATAATAAAAAAAATATTTTACCCATAAAATAGCGAAATTGATACAAAATCCAAAAGTGAATAAAAACTTCAAAGTTTTAGCTCACTTTGTATCAATCTCATCAATGGTGATTGCTATCAAAAGATAGACTTCACCAAGATTTTTTAAAAAGATTTTAAAATGTTTTCAAAACCTTATTTTGGATCATATTCCTTGGGCTCAATGTATATGACTTGTACACAAGCTTTCCCAATTATCCACCTATGATTTTAGATGAGTTTTAGTTCATCTAGATGCAAAAACTATGCACCTTGAACTTAACTCATATCCTAGCATCTCACATGTATCTAGGGTGTATAAATATACATACATGTCAATGTAATATGAGATGTGAGTTTTGTTCTTCCTAATCTAGGGTTTCATGCATTTTTCTAAGGAAACTCTACTTGATTCCCTTATAAATGGGACTCCAAGTCATGTCATTGTCCTTAAATCAATTTTAATTAATTTTAAATGCATGAAATCATCATGGCATAATGATAGTAATAATTAAGCATGGCCAATGATCATGATGTCATGGCATATGATTAAATCTAAAAACACATGACATTTTATCCTTAATCCTAAGCATAATCATGACATATTAAATGATTAAAACTAAGCATGATGTCATGACATATTATATGTCAATCAAAGCATGACAAATAAAATATATAGGTGTAATAATACCTAAATTTTAATATTAATTTCCATTTGTTATTGTTAAGTATATTTTGTTATATTATCACTAATCTCCCATGTGTGCCAAAACCCAAAATGGCACACAATGACCTCTAAACCTAAATTGTGTCAATTTGATCAATTTATCAAACTTCTCAAATAATATTGGCACATCCTAAAAACTTTTAGGATCATAATTCAAATCTATTTCCAAGATATCCATACCCTTGGAAATGACCTAAAATGTCAACTTTGCTATGGTTGAGTTAACTACCCATTCAATCAAGGTTGACACGACCTAACCCATCTAGCATGAGTCAATCACGCTCTTAGGAACCCAAAATCTATTTGAGCTCATTGGGTTAATTAGATATTCCTTAGGGATAACCTCCCTAGATACCCTCCTAATGACCCTCCTAGGCTTGTTAGCCTTGGTCATTGTGGTCTTACCTAGGTTGACTCTAGGGGTAACTCCCCTTGCAACCTTCTTAGTGGCCACCCTAGGTTTCCTTGAAATCCTAGCCACTAGGCACACACCATGGTCAACTCTAGGGATGACTTCCCTATTGACCTTGGTCTTCCTAGACCTAGTTTGTGTTCCATAATCAAATGGAACACTATGATAAGCCACCTTAGGCTTAGGTTTGTGACCCAAACCTTGCTTGCCCTTGGTTGACTTTTGTCTTTTAGGTTCTAGGTGTTGACTTTGATATATAGACCTTTGACTTTGACCATTAGACCCTTGAAATTGATTTTGTATCTTATTTAGGGTCTTTTCTAATTTCTCAAGTCTTGATCTCAAGGCTTGATTTTCTAATTCTAATTGCCCAATTTTAGAATTTTGATTTAATCCTTGGGCATGGTTCTTTCTAGGCATATGCCTAGTCCATTTAGGATTAAGACCTAGGTGTTCTCCTATTTTCTTAATAGATTTCCTAGGTAGATTGGTCTAGAGTTGTTTGATCTATGTTTGTTCTTAGATAAATTGTTTTTAGGGACATTAGTCCCAAATTTCTCCTTATTTTTAAAATGAAAATTCTTAGCTCCTAAACAAAAGTACTTGTTCCTATTAGCATGATTTTCATAAATTGCAAGAGAATTAAAATTCCTAGCATGCTTTTGTCTATTAACTAAAGAATGAGCATTACAATATACCTTAGGGTTTACCTTAGAGGCTCCCCTTTGAGTCTTCTTCTCCCCCTTTGGACATTGATTCCGGTAGTGTCCCGGTTGTCGACATTTGAAGCAAATCACTTGCTCCTTGCTTTTGGTTGTTGGGGGACCAACATCCTTGACTTTTGTTGCCGGAGGAGACTTCTTAACTCTTTTCGGACACTTACTCTTGTAGTGTCTGGATTCCCTACACTCAAAGCATATTATATGATTTTTATTTACAATTGACATGCTTGAGTTACCTATGATGGTGATAGGTGCCGGAATTGGTGCTTCTTCATCTTGACCGAATGTCAAAGCTTCTTCTTGTTGCTCCGGAGTGGAAATTCTTTCCTCCCCCTCAATCCTAGAGGTGGAGGTTTCTTCTACTTCTTCCACCTCCTCTTCCACGGATCCGGAAGTTGACTCCTCTTTAACTTCCAATTCCTCACTTGCTCATGAGGATGATGAACTCTCTTCATCCTCTTCCTTATCTTCTTCTACTTGTGCCAAGTGGGGCTTCTCATTGAACTTGGTCAATTTGTCCCATAGCTCCTTGGTGTCAAGATATTCACCTAGCCTAGACAAAACATCATTAGGTATCAAATCTTCTAAAAGTTTTGTTACCTTGGCTTCGGTCTTGAATTTTTATCTTTGCTCTTGGGTCCATTTCTTCAACTTGAGGACTTGTCCCTTCTTATCCCTAGGAGGTTCAAAGCCTTTTACGAGGATGAACCAATCCTCTATGTCCATCATCAAGAATGTTTCCATTCTTGCTCTCCACGCCGAAAAGTCTTCTCAATCATATGGTGGTGGAGTGTTGATATCCCATCCAAGCTTGTCTTGAAACTCCATCTTCACCCTCTAGCGTGCTCCCTTAGTTGTTAAACCTTAAAGAGCGGCCTGACTCTGATACCACTTGTAGGGGATCATTGGAATGCTAGAGGGGCGGTGAATAGCGTCGAGCTAGTGCGTGATGGAATTCTTTCGCGTGTTCGTCTACAAACTTCGTTAGCGCAGCAGAATATAGATAATAATAACAATAACGAAATAGAAAATCACACACAAACACGAGTATGTAACGTGGTTCGGAACCGCACGGTTCCTACTCCACGGATCGAGCTCAAACAATCTAGCGACGTCACAAACACCAATAAGCAATAAACTCCTTCTCGACAATACGTCGGAGGTGGAGAAACCTCTTACAACAGTTTATAACAATAAACTAAATACAACAAGTAATTATAATGAAATACAATGCAATACAAGTAAAGAAAATACTTTACGAATGCCTTTGGATTGCATGATTTTGGTTGCTTGAAGAATGGCCTTGGAGACTCTGATTTGCAACAACAAATTGCCCCAAGGATGCTCAAGAATCGTTACCTTTTTCCTCCTCCACGAGCTCCTTTTAAAGCTTCTACCTGTGCTGGAAAAAGTCGATCAGTCGACTGCTCGGGACCATCAGTCGACTGATGCCACTGTTGTCGTGAGACAACGGCTAGATCCACGATGGAAATATCCAACGGATCCATCATCAATCGACTGATTATTACCATCAGTTGACTGATCAAGCCATCACTCGACTGCTGACCGTAGCAGTAGAGTGAGACTCCATTCTGTGCTCTAAAAACTCGAGCACACGATCGATCACACGATCGATCGCTAAACGGCGCAATCGATCGCCCACCTATGGCGATCGCTAGGGCAATTCCCACCAAACCCTAGTTGACTTACACCACGATCGCCACATTACACCGGGCCGATCGTGGCACACCTCAAACATGAGGTTTTAACCCAAGTATGGTGCCCCCATACTTGCTAGACCACCCTTAGCCTAGACCTAAGCCTTCTAGCCACCTCCGTAAGCATCACGCCTCTCGGATCCCTCCAAGTCATCCATGACTTGTTCATCCATCGCGCTAGCCTTCAGGTGCTTCCATCGGCTATGTCATGCTAACGGTGTCTACACCGCCAAGGCACATTGGACTTACGCCGCCAAGACTCCCCTTAGACTTTTCTGCCACCAACTATTGGACTTATACTGCCAAGACTCCCGCTTGAACTTTACGCCGCCAATATCAACCCCTTGGACTTCTCAAATGCCAAGACTCAAGCTTGGACTTTCCCTTGCCAACCTATGTTGGACTTTCCATGCCAAGACCCATGCTTGGACTTTTCCTTGCCAAGACCCATGCTTGGACTTTACATGCCAAGTACTCAAGACTTGAACTTTCCATGACATGGTCAACTCCAGTCAACCATCAAAGTCTCTCTCGAGTCAAACTCGAGTCCAGTTAAACATAACCCAGGCTGATTGTATAAACAATCTCCCCAAAACATCAATAGGCATTAATGTCAAACATCAATGTCAACTTACTTTGTCAAACATCAAAACATCACTCGAGTCAAACTCGAGTCCGATCAATCATGATCTGGGCCGATTGCACCAACTTTGGTTACCCTTAGGGATAACTTCCCTAGTAACCTTGGCCTTCCTAGACTTAGATTGTGTTCCATAATCGAAAATAAAATTATGATAGGTCTCCTTGGGCTTAGGTTTGTGACCCAAACCTTTCTTGCCCATAGATGAGCCTTGTCTCCTAGACCCTAGGCTTTGAACATTTAACCCCTTAATTTGATTTTACATATTCCTAAGGGTCTTTTCTAGTTTCTCATGCTTTGACCTCAAGGCTTAGTTCTCCAATTCTAATTTCCCAATTTTTAAATTTTGATTTAGTCTTTGGGCATTACCATTTCTTCTAGGCATATGCCTACCCTTCTTAGGGTTAATGCCTAAATGATTTTCTATCTTCCTAATACTTTCCTTAGGTAAAATTATTTTAGGGACATTAGTCCCAAATTTCTCCTGATTTTCAAAATTTCAACTCTTAGCACTTAAGCAAAAATATTTGTTATTCCTAGCATGTTTTTCATGAACAATAGCAAGAGTCTTTAAATTATTTCTAGCATGCTTTTTGACATTAAAACTAGAAGGTGCATTACTAAATTTTACCTTAGGATTTGTTTTAGAAGCTCCCCCTACATATGATGCTCCTTCTTTTCCTTTCTTCCTCCCCCTAGGGCATTGACTCCTGTAATGCCTCGGTTGTTAGCACTTGAAGCACACCACTTGCTCCTTGCTCTTCCTAATTAGGGCACCGACATCCTTGACCTTTGGCGTCGGTTGAGGCTTCTTGACCTTCTTATGGCACTTGCTCTTATAGTGCCCATATTCCCTACACTCAAAGCATAAAATATGATTTTTATTATTTATTAAGGTGCTTTAGTTACCTAGGTTAATGGTGGTAGAATTTTGAGCTTCTTCATCTTCTCGACCGGAGGTAGATGATTCATGTTCTTCTTGCTCCGATGTGGATGATCTCATATCCTCCCCCTCAATCCTAGAGGTGGAGGCTTCTTCCACCTCTTCTCCATCGGATGTTTAGCACCTCTCAACCTCCGATTCCTCAAGCTCTTGAGCCGATGAGCATTCTTCGGCTTCTTGGGATTGTTCTTCACTTGAGGCCGGTGATGGTCCTTCATGGAGCTTTGTCAATTCGCTCCAAAACTCATTTGCATCCTTATATTCACCTAATCTACACAAAACATCATTAGGGATTAAATCACCTAAGAATTTTATTACCTTCTTATTTCTCTCAAAATTTTGGAGTTGTTCCCGATCCATTTCTTCATCTTGAGGAATCCTCCCTTCGAACTTCTTGGATATACGAATCCTTCCATCAAGGCAGACCAATCTTCGAAGTCCTTCATCATTATGAATTCTTCAATCCTTGTCATCCATTGATTGAAGCATTCTTGTCCATAGAAGGTGTATGGAATTGGGGTGTTGATGTCTCATCCCAATTTTTCTTCAAACTCCATCTTCTTCCCTCTAGCGTGCTCCCTAAGTTGTTAAACCTTAAAGAGTGACCTCGCTCACATACCACTTGTTAGGAATTGAATGTCGCTAGAGGGGGGGAATAGCGTGTTTGTTGCTTCGATGGAAATCGTTTGCACTAGATCGTCTACACTCTTGTTAGCATAGCGGAATAATAATAAAAATACAAATAACAAGATACACAAGCACAAACACATGCGATATAACGTGGTTCGAAACCTTAGGATTCCTACACCACAGATTGGGCTCGAATGAGCTCTAGCGATGCAAACACCACCACTAATCAATAATACTCCTTCTTGACAACAAGTTAGAGGCGGAAAAACCTCGTACAATGTGTTAGAACGTAGGTGGCCGGCTAGAGGGGGGTGAATAGCCCTCAATCGTCGTATGATGGAATTCGTTCTTAATCGTCTACAATTATCGTTAGCGCAAGCGAAAATATAAAGCTAAGACAATTAAGAACAACACAAAATAAAGAACAATGCTAACACCAATATATAACGTGGTTCACGGCCTCGCCGCTAATCCACGGTCCGATTCGTCTCCGGTGAATCACTCCGAAACCAATCCAATATGGTCTCTCCCTTTGGCCAAAGCAAGATGGAGGTAAACCATCTTGCAACACAACACTCCTTCTTACAATGAGATTGAAGTAAGAACAAGGAGTTTAAAACTTGTGGAGCACTTGGATGATCAATAGGAGCATAAGCATTAGCCATCCAAAAGCCCACACCCTCACTTTTTATAGAGAGGGTTGATTTCTTCCCGTTGGCCGCCATCAGTCGACTGCTGCCTTTGGCAGTCGACTGCCGCTGTTACAACGACCTCTGAACATGTCAGATCCTGACCGTTGTAGTCCAACGGGAACCTTAGCAGTCGACTGATGTATCCATCAATCGACTGATGCCTCCATAGCCGACTGATCGGCCATACGGAGGTTCTGCGTTCGCGACTACCTTCATCACCGATTGTCATCCTTGGGATCGATGATCCGAATGATCATTCCATGGCGATCACGGCTAGAAACCTACCAATCGAACACTACCAAACCTATTCGACTTGAGCGGTCATTGCCATGACATGACAATGATCGTCACGAGTAAACCTCAAGCTTTACATCCATTTGAGCGTCTGACGGTCGGGTAAACCTTAACCCTTTTAGTCGAGCCTCCGACACTTAGCCATTCAGCCAAGTTCACCTAATGAGCTACTTATATTTCACTCATTCTCTCATCTCACTTGAAGTCCCTCGCCGAAGCTCTCTTCGTTCGCGACCACGTCCCTCGGCAGCACCAAGCGCACGGCTTCGCAATGCTCCTTCACGTCTCTTACCCTTGAAGTCTGCTTCCTTGGCTTCGCTTCAAGTTATTTCGTCCGGAGGTCTCTCGGATGCATCAAGCGCACGGCTTCGCAATGCTCCTTCGTCGACTCAAGCACGAGGTTGTGAGTTGGTGAAACTTACCAAAGCTCCATGTGTGAATTACTAAGTCCTGCAAGACTCCAATGCACATATCAAAACAATAACAACCTAACTTAAACCCTTTACCACACACATCAAAACCATATCACATGGGTTGATTGCCCTAACAATCTCCCCCTTTTTGATGTGTGACAATCTGTTTAAGTTAGGTAAAACAAATAACAATAACAACATAAGCAAGGAAAGAATGTAAATAATATGAGCATCAAAAATCCCCCTTAAACATGCAACTCCCCCTTAAGACATGCTGAATTTCCCCCCTTAGCATGATTCACTTAAACCTATCAATTCTCCGCCTTTGACACCATCAAAAACATTATCTAAATGTCATAAGCGCATGACATCAAGTCTAGGGAATAAAAATCACCAAAAACTGAACAAAAATAAGTTAAAACACCTTATTGTACTCTTGCACAGTACATCAGTCGACTGACACTTAGTTTTCGGCCATTTCTGATTTTCGGACCGAAATTCAGAAATGCACCAGAAATTCCAAAAAATTTAAAAAATTGTGAAATTTTGAAAACACATTTCTTTTAAAGTCCTTTATCAGTGAAAAAAAATGAGTTTTCATGAAAATTACTTATATTTTCAAAGATTTGCCAAAAATCCAAAAGTTTCAAAAACAACTAGTATTTGATCAAGTTTGTATCAATTTTAACACCTAGTTTTGCTTTAGATTGTTTCAAACCATGAAAACATAGATTTTAAAGTAAGGAATGGTTTTGAAAACATATGAAATATCTAACCATGATCTTTGGGCAATATGTCTATGAATTAAACATATGTTTTCCCCATGATTGGTCTATTATTACTATTTTGATACTTTAAATGATCATCTAAATGTCATAGGCATAAGTGGACCATTAGTATTATCCTAACATCTCACCCATGCTAAGTTTTCAATCAAGGTTATCTTTATGGTGAGTGTGAGATGTTCCTAAAGGTATTTATATACTTAACCTTCAAATTCATGCAATTCTACACAAGGCTAAGTATCACACTAACATACCATATGATCATAAAGACATATATGCATTGATTTCTCATTATGATCATGAAACAAATGAATCCATCAATTTGTAATCATGCATTAGGTATAAAATCATGATAATAAGTCAAGTATCACCCAAAGCATGATTTAAGCTATTTATGGGTGCATTATCATCACCCAACACTATTTCAAAAATTAAGTCCCGATCATCCTAGGTCAACCAAATAATATGATATAAGTAAAATCCTTATGGTTGACTATCCTAGGGTTTTCCTAACCCTTAAGGATGGATTTAGAAACCCAATACAAGTTCTTTCCTATGGGGTTCACTAAATATTCTTTAGGGATCCATTTTCTAGCAATTATTTTGTTTTTGGCTTGATCCCTAGCAATCAAATATTTATAGACCTTTTCATTTGTCTTTCCCTTATAACCTAGGCCTTTCTTATTAAAGCTTGCCCTTTGGCTCCCTATAATCATATTAAGGGTGTTGGAGCCTATTGTAAATTTTTCTAGAGCTTTAGTCAAATGGTCTACCTTTTCCCTTAAAATCCTATTTTCTTCAATACATGCATCACTTACATCAAAAGGCATATAATGATCATGTGAGCATGCATTATCAAAACAAGAAGAGGCATTATCATTAACATTTAAACATGCTTGTTCTTATTTTTCTTCTAGGGCCTTAATTTCATCTAGCATGCTCTTATTTTTCTTTTTAGCCCTAAACAATTCCTTAGTTAAACTAGATATCATGGACATGATTTTCTTGGGAGGTAGATTCGTTACCTCACTTACCAAATCCTCTTCCGATGATGAGGATGAAGAAGAAGCTCCCCCTTCACTCGAGCTATCTTCACTTGTGCTTGATTTTTCACCTTCGGAGGAGGTGGAGTCTAGATCATCAATTGCCATCAAGGCAAGGTTTGAGTAGACATGTTCTTCTTCTTCGGATGAGGATGAAGATGGATCATCCCATGTGGCCTTGTGTGCCTTGACCTTCCCTTTTTCTTTAGTTTTCTTCTCTTCTTCCTTTTTCTTCCTCCCTTTCTTCTTCTCTTCTTTCTTTCTCTTTTCCTCCTTACTTTTGTTCAAGAGGGGACAATCATCTCTTATATGTCCCTCTCTTTGGCAATTATAGCAAATGATCTTCCTCCTTGGTCTTCTTCCCCTATCATGAGATTTATTAAATTTAAAGCTTTTAAGTGAACGCCTTACCTTCCTTACCATATATGCCTCCTCATTGCTATCCATGGAGGAGGAGGATGATTCATCAGATGAGGAAGGTGGAGTCTCCTTCTTCTTCTTCCCTTTGTTGGCCATTAATGCAACTCCCCTTGTTGGCTTGATGCTTGGTTCTTCAATTATCCCTTCAAGCCTTGGATGATCACTTGAAGCATATGCATTAAACATCCAAAAGCCCACACCCTCTCTTTTTATAGAGAGAGTTGATTTCTTCCCGTTGGCCACCATCAGTCGACAGCTGCCTTTGGCAGTCGACTGTCACCGTTACAACGACCTCTGAACACGTCAGATTCCAACCATTGTAGTCCAATGGGAACCTTGGCAGTCGATTGATGTATCCATCAATCGACTGATGCCTCCGTAGCTGACTGATCATTCGGCTATAGGAGGTTCTGTGCCTGCGACTACCTCAATCAGTCGACTGCCATCCTTGGTCGTCGACTGATGGTCCAACGATCATTGTCATTCCATGGCGGTCGTTCGGCGAAAACCTACCGATCGAACCTATTCGAATTGGGCCGATCATTGCCATGACATGGCGGTCGTGATCTTGATAAACCTTAAACTTTACATATGTTTGAGCGTCCGACGGTCGGGTAAACCTCAACCCCTTCGGTCGAGCCTCCGACACTTAGACATTCGGCCAAGTTCACCTAATGAGCTACTTACATTTCACTCATTCTCTCATCTCACTTGAAGTCCCTCGTCGAAGCTCTCTTCGTTCGTGGCCACGTCCCTCGGCAGCACCAAGCGCACAGCTTCACAATGCTCCTTCACGTCTCTTGCCCTCGAAGTCTGCTTCCTTGGATTTGCTTCAAGTCATCTCGTTCGACGGTCCCTCGGATGCATCAAGCGCAAGGCTTTGCAATGCTCCTTCGCCGACTCAAGCACGAGGTTATGAGTTGGTGAAACTTGTCAAAGCTCCATGTGCGAATTACTAAGTCATGTAAGACTCCAACGCACATATCAAAACAATAACAACCTAACTTAAACCCTTTGCCACACACATCAAAACCATATCACATGGGTTGATTGCCCTAACACAAGAATTCTTACAACAATAAGAAAGAAATACAAGCAAACACAAATAAACTACACAAATACAAGTAAAGAGAACTTTACAAAATATGAACTTGAAAGCTTGCTTTTGGTTGCTTGAGAGTAGCCTTGAAGGTTTGAATTGCAATAGGAAATCCCCTCCAAATCGCCTTGAAGAACCATACCAAAAATCTTCTTCTCGAGCTCCTTTTAAGGCTGATTCCGGGCCTAGCAGTCGACTTCCATAAAGCCCCAATCGACTATCAACAGTGTCATTATCTCACAATGACTTAATCCACGTCGGCAAAACTCCAACGAATACACTGGCAGTCAACTGTCATTACCCATCAGTCGACTGCCAAGGCCATAGCCGACTGACCAGTTAGCTGTTGGGGAATTGATCGTCGCTAGAGGGGGGTGAATAGTGTTTCGACATTGCTTGATGGATTTCGATCACGTGCTTGCTACAATGTCATTAGCGCAGCGGAATATAGATTAATAAAAATAAAACACGACACAAGAACACAATACATAAGATATAACATGGTTTGGAACCTTAGGGTTCCTACTCTTCGAATTGGGCTCGAATGAGCCCTAGCGATGCAAACAACACCACTAAGCAATAATACTCCTTCTCGACAAAAAGTCGGAGGCGGAGAAATCTCTTATAATGATTACAATAGTAATTGTAAAATACCAAAAATAAATTTCCTATAGAATAATATCTCTATTATTTTTAAATAGAGAATTTATTATTGGATAAATTAAATCAATGTTGGATGATTAGGGATTTATTTAAAGCTAACCTAGGTTAAAGCTTATGGAGTTAAATAAACTTAACCTTGGTTTAATCCTCTTAAAGTGGACCGTTTCTTCCGATCCATTTATTGTCGTCTAATTCATTATTTTGCCATTTCTTCATTTCTTCTTCACCGTCACATTTTCCCCCTGATTTCCTTCTCACGCCGCGACTTCTCATTTCTGTGGTTTCACTTTCATGAGTCTCTTTCCCCATTTCGCGTGATCAGTTTCATTCCAATTGCTACCATCTTCGTCGCAAACGATGGAAGCTCTGTCGTCGCGAGTCTGCTCCTGTCGTCAGACCGGGAGAAGCAAAGAGAGGAGTAGCCAGCGCTCGAGTGAGATCGAGAAAGGGGAATCGCGGCGGCTGCTCCACTGACCTGCTCCATGGCCAGCATCAAGGGTGGTCGGTGTCGGCTTTCATGTGATGCTTCTGCCATCCATCACGAGTTTGAGTCTGTCACCGTTTGCCCTCCAGATTGCGTGTCATGCTGTACCGGTGGTCTGCCCTCCTTGATTCTGATTTTGGAGCGTTTCCTCACCAAATCAAGATCTTGAGCATCCTCATTCTGATTTCTAGAGTTGGATCTTTGTCGCCCACTGCTCTCGTCGCTGTGAATTTCTCCGACTGTCACATCTGATCGTAGCCCTCTACTGACCATTGTTGCAGCGTATGTTGCCAAGGGTAAGGAGGAGCTCAACCTTGCAAATTGCTCCGGTGAACAGAGATTTGGGAAGGACTGCCGCCGGTGGAGTTGCTAGGGCAGGTAAGCGGTAAATACTGCTCTAATTTAGGTGTCGTTCAATCCCTTTTTCCCTTGATTGATCTAGTTGATTATGGAGATGGTTGACTGGGATGTTGTGATGGATTTCCTTTCGGTGGGAATGGGTTGTGCGACTGAGAGTGGGAGGTCTTGTGGATTCAAGATTTCCAGATGATGGCAGATGTGTCATCGCAACTGGGAGGAGCATGGACATTAGTGTTCACGATGGAGCTGAGGTCTTAGATCGGCGAACTGATTAGTTTTATTGTTCCTGCAGTGTTCCTCCTTATTTCCGGTGAGATTATTGCTATTGATATGTCTTTTGGGTTAAGGAAGTGGAGATTGTAGGTTGAAGTGGTAAACTGATCAGCCTTGTGATTCCAGGTGATTGGAAATCGATTTACATATAAATCGTGGAGATCAATTGGTGGATCAACTAGCTATGGCAATTCAATTGGAATAAGTGATGAAATGAGCTGAATGGAGTGTAATTCAGCAGGAGGCTTGATCTAAATCCGTTGTGGACCATGGAAACGAGACAAGGTAAGCTTGAATCTAAATGTTATGGAAACAACATTTAAATTATGGTTGGTCGAAATGTGTATGATGAAATTGAAGTAAACGGTAGTTAATTAATGGTGATATAGCAGTATCTTTGTAGGATTGGTAAATCAGAGTTGGAATTGATTTCCAATTTGATTGTTGGATTCAGATCTGATGAGGATCAAGAAGTTGAGCTAATGGAAGCTAGGCTTGGTAAGTGAGATTTAGTTGTTCATAGTTGTGTATCAGTTTTGTTTAGTAAACTGATTTGGATGTGTTATTGTTGGATTATATTGGTGGTTGGTGGAGACTAGAGTTATTTTGATTATATTGGTATTCTACGGTTGCAGGACCTTGACTCTGGATTGTCTTTTGGATGTGAAGACAATTGGTGTTTCATATATCAGGTGGGTAATTTCCTATCCTGATCAGGTAGTAGCTAAACCTTGAAGTATATAACTTCATATTATTGTCACTTTGACCTTGACTCCACTCTAGTTTTTCTGATGCTTGATACTTGCCTTTGCACTTAAATATTTTGTTATTGTTGCTATCTATTCATTCATTTTTGTTATGAATTATAGATGTTATGGTAAGTGGACCTATAGTAGTTTCCCTATGTGTACGTAGCTAAATTCGATTGTAAAACTGAATTGTGCAATTTAGATAAATCATCCGGGGGGTGGATGATTCTAGAAGTAAAGTTGAGTTTCATGTTAGATCCTGATGTTGTGTACATATCCATTATGGATCATGTAGTCGGGTATGGACGTGTGATGTGTCGATACAACGTCGCTATAGACCGATGGTCCTAGCTTGGTTATGATCAGTCGAGTATAACTCTCTGCAGGATAGAGAGTGTGTTGATCAGTCGAGTATGACTCTCTGCAGGATAGAGAGTGTTATGATCAGTTGTGTATGACTCTCTACAGGATAGAGAGTGTGTTGATCAGTCGAGTATGACTCTCTACAGGATAGAGAGTGTTATGATCAGTTGAGTATGTGTGACTGTACATTCATGTCATTTACATGCATGTTGGCGACTTGGTCTCCCTTGTAGTTGAAAGGGTCGTCAGTCATCCTGCCTCCCAGGTTACTCATGGAGGGGTAACTGGTGTGAGGGAAGAGCATTGTTGCACCGCACTCGACCACTATAGACTGTGGTAGATGGAGTTGCGTGTAGTTATCCTGTGTGTGTGGCACTCGACCACTCATGGGTAGTGACTGTCGGAGTGGCCAATAGCAAGGACTCTCGTTGTGTAGCTAGCTCTTTATGCTTATATGCTACTTGACCATACTGCCCACTTGGCCACTCAAGAGTAGTGATTGGTGTTGAGTTGGGACAGTTGTCATGTCGAGCCACCGAGGTCACATTGGAGTCGTGGTAGCTTTAGGGTGAGCCGGCATGACCATGCATTCTGTATTGTCATGTCTTATGGTGTTTTGCATATTGTCATATATATATATATATATATATATATATATATATATGCATGACTGTGATTAGTATATATATATATAGATGCAGTCTATATGTATACTTATTATGATGTTGCATTGTTTGTGTTATGCTTGTTGCATTTGTTTGTATATCTTCATACATGATACTTGCATTTGCTATATGGTGTGTGTGGGATACCTGTGTATGAGTTGGTCGGACTGTCTTATACCTTTGACCAATACCTTGAGATGATACGGGATGGACCCGGTTCATCGTTGTATTTGCCATAGGATGTTAGTATGGTGGTTTGTCACTTATAGAATTAGATTTACTCTACCATGTTGTAGATGTTGTATTATATTACTTATACTTAGGTTGTATGAGTTGCATCATTGCCGATCTTCAGGTATGTCAGTACCTTATGTTGATATTGTTGATCAGTTTAGTTATATAGTTGTTATATCATGTTGTTGTATACCTGTTATACCGTTAGACAGTATATTGTTGACTCGCATGTGATATATATAAATTATGCATGTACTTTTATTCTTATTACTGATGAGTTATACTCACCACCACATACCCTGAGTTTTCTTGTCACCCAAGTAACAGGTAGAAGTCTTGGTGATGACTTAGAGCATCGCTGGCTGATCCATCTCATCTCACTTTCGAGGCTCCTGTGGTCATTTTGGATTTTCCGTATGTTTTGTTATGTACTTGGATTTATTTGGTGGATGTGTGTTAGACATTGTTGTTTTACACACTTGTTGTTTTTGATTTTACCGATGTTTTCTGTATGTTTTGGTGTTAGTCATACCGGTATGCACTGTACGTATGTTGTTACGTCATTGTGTTTAGATTTCCGCTGTGCTTTGTTATATTTACATTATATATGTTGTTATGATTGTGGCTGAAAGGCCTTGTATTAACAGGATATGTTGCCACATACAGGAGAGATGTTGTCCATTTTTCTTCGGATCGGCATACTCTCGGGGCGTGATAGTAATACAAAGCAAATACAAGCAAGTACACTAAAATGCAAGTAAAGAAAACTTTACAACGAGCTTTTGATTGCTTGATCTTTGGTTGCTTGAGAAGAGCCTTGTTGGCAGTCGACTGCTCAAACCATCAGTCGACTGCCCAATGTTGGCAGTCGACTACCAAGGCCATTTTTCATAGTCAAATATCAGTCAACTCCCAACCAGTCGACTGGTCATAATCCCAATCGATTGCCCAGAGTCAACTCGACTGTCAAGTGTCAAAACACTTGGCCAGTCAATTGGTCCAACGCCCCAGTCAACTGACAAACCTCAAACATGAGGTTTAACCCCAAGTATGATGCCCTCATACTTGCTAGACCACCCTTAACCTAGACCTAAGCCTTCTAGTCACCTCCGTCAACCTCACGCCTATCGGATCCCTCCAAACCATCCATGACTTGTTCATCCATACGTTAGCCTTCAGGTGTTTCCATCGGCTATTGTTATGCTAAGCTGGTCTACACTGCCAAGGCACATTTGGGCTTACGCTGCCAAGACACATGCTTGGACTTTACGCCGCCAAACCATTGGACTTATGTTGCAAAGACTCCCGCTTGGACTTGACGGTGCCAATATTAACCCTTGGACTTCCCTTGCCAACCCATGTTGGACTTTCTACCAAGACTCAAGCTTGGACTTTCCCTTGCCAAGACTCATGCTTGGACTTTCCATGTCAACCCATGTTGGACTTTGCAATTGCCAAGACTCAAGCTTGGACTTTCCCTTGCCAAGACCCATGCTTGAACTTTCCATGCCAACCCATGTTGGACTTTGCAATTGCCAAGACTCAAGCTTGGACTTTCCCTTGCCAAGACCCATGCTTAGACTTTCCATGCCAACCCATGTTGGACTTTCCAATTGCCAAGACTCAAGTTTGAACTTTCCACTTAAACTTCTCCATTATGGTCAACCCCAAGTCAACCATCTAGTCAACCCATTGTCAAACAATGGTCAACTCCTTTGTCAAACATCAATGTCAAACATCAAACTACTACTCGAGTCAAACTCGAGTTTGGTCAATCATGACCTGGGCCAATTGCACCAACATATTCTTCACTTTTTTTCAAGTGATAGAGGAATCTAATAGTAATAAAACAAAATGTATTAGAAATTAATTTATACTAAAATTGATCAAATGCACTAACAATGATAAAAAAAAAAGAAACAGTTCACCTTTCAAACGGATACATCCATCAAAATTGAACAGGACCTCCAACTTTAGCCTCATATGGCAAGTGAACCAAAGATGTTACATGAAATCAAAAAATACTGGTGGAAATATTCTTTCTAAGTTACATAAAATGATTGGAATGTCTTTCTCTAATATCTCCATGTGTGAATGACTCAATATTGTCGAGCAAATATCATGAAGGAAAATACTTAATTCCGTAATTGCACTCCAAACAAAATTTGATAACAGTTCCTTAAAAGCAATAGGAATTAGTCTTTCCATGAATATATGATAGTCATGACTTTTCAAACCAATCAATTTGCATTCCTTCAAATCGACGCATCTGCCAAGATTAGAGACATAACCATCAGGAAATCTCAATGATTTCATCCATTTGTTGGGTTTTTCCGAGCCGTAAAAACCGCTTTTTGCGTTGCGGAAACCTCGGAAGCCCCGGCCACGGATCCGTGCGAAGATGTATTAAAACAAAACATGTATGTGCTTACTAAAAAACCCGAGATCTACATTAAATCTAAGAGGTGAGATCATTACCCTCGATGCGATGCCCTTCGCAAATCCCGCTCGTCCAAAATGTTCGCCGAAACTCGAGAGTGTCAAGTGCACACTCCTCTATTGGTATCCACACAAGCAATAGGTGGAGAAAAAGACAATCTTGAGTGTGCTAGCACTCCTAGAAGGTCTCGGCAAGATGAGGAAGAAGAAGGAGAGCTTGAAGAAAAAAATCCCAAGGAAGAAGATGGAGTTGGAATAACTCATCAAATGAATTCTCATTAGATCTAGAAGTGGCCGACCACTTCATGGAGAGGGGGTTACATGCATGCATGTAACTCCTATGACCCTTGGTCTCCCTCATGAGGTGTCACCACATGACAAAGTCAATGATGATGTGGAGCATCATCATTGGTCGGCCATGCCAAGTCATCATCATGACATGGCATTTGGTCAAGTCAAACTTGACCTTTCATCTTCCCTCTCCAGTCAAGTCAAACTTGACCTTTAATCTCCCATGGTTGATCAAATCTAACCACTTGACTCAAGTCAATTTAATTTAATGAATCTCTATTCATTAATTTAAATTGATTTGATGAATCAAATCTAAATTAGACTCATTCAACACTTGAATCAACTTGAGTCTAACTCAATTAGTCTAATTTGGATTACTCTTAATCCAATTTGGTTCATCCCATGAGCCTAATCCTCATGGTTCATCATATGAACCTAATCTCCATCTAATTGCTCTTATGTGTGTGACCCTATAGGTTCTTGTAACGTTGGCAATGTCCCTAAACCGATTTAGAAACATAAGCAATGAGCGGTATCTAGCAACACATCATTGCTACCCAAGTTACAAGAATGTTGAGCTCCAACATCACCTTTGTGACTACTAATTGTGACAATCTATATCTTGAACTCCAAGTAGACTTACTCTATTCAAATGAGCTCAATATCTCATATTGACTCATTTGGGCATGGTCATGCACTTCGTGGTCTCACTCTATCAAGAATATCGATGTCACCCCCGTCATATAGGAGGGATAGATCTCATCTACATCACTCACATCCCTCCGCATAATTTGTTACATATCCAGTAATCGACTTTATAGTCCACCCATTTACGGGTGACGTTTGACGAAGCCAAAGTATGCAACTCCTTATGTAGGAAACCATGGTGACTTCAGGTCTAAGGACTAATAGTCATACTAATAGCCACATGAGAAAGTATATGACACTCATATAACGATCCATGATACTTTCTCATGGTGGGTCATTCAGTATATATTCTCCAATGCATACCCATGTGTCAACTTGATATCTCATATCCATGACTTGTGAGATCAAGTCATCGTGTTGACCTACATGCTAGTCTCTACGCATTAACATTGTCCCTGAATGTTAATACTCGACTAGGAATGATTAAGAGTAGTGTTCTCTATATCACCTCAATATCGATTCAACCAATCTATTGATATAGATAAGAACCTACTACTCAAGGACATTATTATATTTAGTTATTTGGCACCAATACAAGTAAATATAATAACCATGCCTTTATAAATAGGAATATGATACAATAAAGTCCATACAACAATCATCACATGATTGGCTCTAGGGCTTTCACTAACAATCTCCCACTAGCACTAGTGCCAATCACCGTAGTATCTAATACCCAATGACCTAGTGTAACCATCATACTTTTTCTGTGCCAAAGCTTTGGTCAAGGGATCTGCGATGTTAGCCTCTGTGGGTACTCTGCAAATCTTCACATCTCCTCTATCGATAATCTCTCGAATGAGATGGAAGCGTCATAGTATGTGTTTGGTCCGCTGGTGTGAGCGAGGTTCCTTAGCCTGTGCAATCGCTCCATTGTTGTCACAATAGAGCTCTATAGGATCTGCAATGCTATGAACCACCCCAAGTTCAGCAATGAACTTGCGGATCAGCGCCTCCTTCTTTGCCTCGGATGCGCGATATACTAAACTTTGTAGAATCAGCAACTGTGTCCTACTTCGAACTCTTCCAGCTCACAGCGCCACCATTCAAGCAAAACATGAACCCCGACTGCGATCTATAATCATCCTGGTCAGTTTGGAAGCTGGCATCGCTGTAACCCTTTACAGCTAGCTCCTCATCGCCTCCAAATATCAAGAAATATTCTTTAGTCCTTCTCAAGTACTTAAGAATATTCGATGGCGCTCACGGATCTCGACGTATCTACTCGTCATGCTCAAAGCATATGAGACATCGGGGCGAGTACATAGCGTAGCGCATGATAGATCCTATAGCAGATGCGTAAGGGATCTTATCCATGCGGTCTCTCTCCTCTCTAGAAGAGGGACTTTGAGTCTTCGAAAGACTCACACCATGTGACATCGACAGAAGTCCTTTCTTGGAATTCTGCATGGCAAACCGAAGTAATACCGTGTCAATGTATGTACTCTGACTTAGGCCAAGCAATCTCTTAGATCTATCTCTATAGATCTTGATGCCTAGAATACAGGCTGCTTCACCTAAGCCCTTCATTGAGAAGCACGTCCCGAGCCAAGTCTTCATAGACTGTAGCGAAGGGATGTCATTCCCAATGAGCAGTATGTCATCCATATACAATACAAGGAAGACAACTGTGTTCCCATTAACCCTCTTATAGACACAGGGTTCATCTTCATTCTTGATGAAACCAAACTGTTTGATCGCATCATCGAATCGAAGATTCCAGCTTCGAGAAGCTTGCTTTAGCCCATAAATGGACCTTTGCAGCTTGCATACCTTCCCAGTATGATGTGGATCTTCAAAACCCTCAGGTTGTGTCATGTACACATCCTCGAGTAAGTTTCCATTCAGAAATGCGATTTTGACATCCATCTGCCAGATCTCATAATCGTGGTATGCTGTAATAGCAAGCAAGATCCGAATGGACTTAAACATCGCCACTGGAGAAAAGGTTTCATCATAGTCAATACCATGGATTTGCTTGAAACCTTTAGCCACCAATCGGCCCTTATAGGTATGCGTAAGTCCATCCATGTCAGTCTTTCTCCTAAAGACCCACTTACACCCAATGGATTTGACCCCTTCAGGTGGATCAACCAAAGTCCATACTTGGTTGGTGTACATGGATTCCATCTCGGATCTCATGGCCTCTAGCCATTTCTCAGAATCTGGGCTCATCACAGCTTCCTGATAGGAGGTAGGCTCATTCTCAATGAGCATAACGTCATCATGGTCAGACAAGAGAAATGAGTATCTCTCAGGCTGACGACGTACCCTATCAGACCTGTGAAGAGGTAAGTCTACATGAACAGGTGGTTGTTCCACAACTCTTTGTGCAACAACCTCATCACCCATAACACTTTGTGGTTCCTGTTCAACCTCCATCAAGGCCTCAGTGCTATGGTCCTTATCTTGAATTTCTTCAAGATCGAAGGTACTCCCACTAGTTTTTCTAGAAATAAAATCCCTTTCTAGAAAAACTCCAGTCTTTGCCACAAACACTTTGTGCTGATTGGGAATGTAGAAGTAATATCTTTTTGTATCCTTGGGATATCCAACAAAATAGCACCTATCGGATTTGGGCCCCAGTTTGTCTAAGACTTGACGTCGAATGTAAGCCTCACAACCCCAAATCCTCATAAAAGACATCTTGGGATTTCTCCCTGTCCATATCGTATATGGTGTCTTTATGACAACCTTGGATGGTACACGGTTAAGGGTAAAGGCTGCTGTGTCTAGAGCATATCCCCAAAAGGATATAGGAAGATCTGTGTAACTCATCATAGATCGTACCATATCTAATAGGATACGATTCCTCCTTTCGGATACACCATTCCACTGTAGTGTTCCAGGAGGAGTGAGTTGGGATAGAATCCCACACTCCGCTAGATAGTCACGAAACTCATGGCTAAGATATTCACCACCTCGATCTGATCGAAGTATCTTAATACTCTTGCCAAGCTGGTTTTGTACTTTATTCTTGAATTCTTTGAACTTTTCAAAGGATTCTGATTTATGTGTCATAAGATACACATAACCATATCTACTGAAGTCATCAGTAAATGTAATGAAGTACCTGTAACCACCTCTAGCAGCAATATTGAAAGAACCACATACATCACTATGTATAAGTCCTAACAAATCTGTTGCTCTTTCGCTGTGTCCACTAAAGGGAGTCTTGGTCATCTTGCCTAAAAGGCAAGACTCGCATGTCTCATATGATTCAAAATCAAATGAGTCTAGCAGCCCATCCTTATGGAGTTGAGATAAGCGACTCTCATTTATGTGACCTAAGCGACAATGCCAGAGATAGGTTTGGTTCAACTCATTTGACTTGAACCTTTTGGTACTTATGTTATAGATAGGGCTCTCTAAGTCTAGAAAGTAGAGTCCGTTCATTAGAGGTGCACTACAATAGAACATATCATTTAAATAAACTGAACAACATTTGTTCTTTATTATAAATGAAAATCCTTTCTTGTCCAAACAAGAAACTGAAATGATGTTCTTAGTTAAAGCAGGCACATAACAACATTTATCTAATTCTAGTACAAGCCCAGAGGGCAAAGATAGATCATAAGTTCCTACAGCAACAGCAGCAACCCTTGCTCCATTGCCTACTCGTAGGTCCACCTCGCCCATTATCAATGCTCTGCTATTTCTCAGCGCCTGCACATTGGTACAAATGTGAGATGAACATCCGATATCTAATACCCATGATGAAGAAATAAATAGATTGACTTCTATAACATTTATACATGAAGTAGAAGTCTCACTTCTTTTCTTCTTAAGATCTTCCAGGTATACCTTGCAGTTACGCTTCCAGTGTCCTGCTTCTTTGCAGTAGAAGCAAGCCCCTTCCTTGGCTACCCCTCCTTTGGGTTTAAGTTCTTTGCCTTTGCCCTTGGCTTGGGACTTTCCCTTACCTTTAGGCTTGCCCTTGCCTTTCTTCATTTGCACCATCAAAATGGTGTCAGATTTTCCCTTCTTAAGGTTAAGCTCAGCAGTTCTCAACATGCTGAGCATTTCAGGCAATGACTTATCAATTTCATTCATGTTATAATTCATGACAAATTGATTGAAGGCTTGTGGTAAAGATTGCAAGATCATGTCAGTGCCCAGCTCTTGGCCAAGTGGGAATCCCAGCCTTTGTAGGTTTTCTACGTACCCAATCATCTTGAGTACATATTGACCTACGGGAGTCCCTTCTTGCATTTTAGACCCAAACAATGCCTTAGAGACTTCATATCTCTCATGCCTTGCTTGTCCTTGATATAGTTGACGAAGATGTCCAACCATATCATAAGCATTCATGAACTCATGTTGCTTCTGAAGCTCAGAGTTCATGGTCGCGAGCATTAGACATGACACATCTAATGCATCATCTTGATGCTTCTTGTAAGCATCTTTGTCAGCTCGCGAGGCAGTGGTAGGAGGTGCCTCCGGAATGGGCTGCTCCAGGACGTACAGCTTCCTTTCTTGGGTGAGAACAATTCTCAGGTTCCTGTACCAGTCCAGGAAATTCACTCCATTGAGCTTGTCCTTCTCAAGGACGGAACGCAGAGAGAGAGTGTTCGTGTTTGTCGAAATAGTTATCTACAACATACAATGCAGAGAATTAATATCATATTTCTTTTAACATTTAATTAGACCTTTTAATCAAATGATGCTCCCACTGAATTATAGGAATTTTATAGAATCGAGTTATGGATGTGGTCAAACCATATTACTAGATTCATACAAACTAGCTATAATTCTTGTGGGACAAGATCCACATCATACTAAGCCTTGAGTTAGCTTTGGCTAAATCGCCCAAGACTTAGTACGATCAGTGGGTAACACATTACCGATTACATCTCTATGCAACTCTTGTTTATAGGATCAAGACCCACATTTACAAAAGACCTTGAGTTAGCTTTGGCTAAATCGCCCAAGATTTAGTGTAAATGCGATCTTAACCTATCTTTCCAACGATTGGAATATGCCTATAGTTCTACTCAATCCAATTGAGTTAACTAGTTTTGCTCAATCTAATTGAGCTTACTCTAACCCAAGCGTAATAGGCGGGACCAAGATTGTCCCTCCGCACCCTACCAAGATAATATGTGTTGCTCTGCTTTGGCAGATTCAACAACAACAAATGATCGAGGTAGTGATGGGTATCAAGGCTCGGTAGGCATTTTCGAGTTGATTCGATTATGATCTAATCTAATCGTAATGTGTATCTTATACGCATTTAGGACTTTATTATCCTATATTAGCATGCATCACATACATACAATCATTATTCTAGCATGCATCATATACATACAAGAAAATTATCCTAGCATGCATCATATACATACAAGCATTATTCTACTAGCATGCATCACATACATACAAGCAAAATCAAATAAATAAATAAAAATATATATATATATATATATATATATATATATCAACATATATATATATATATATAATTAAACGTGATGTAGTCATGGCCCTACTACGATCTTCTCAAGCCAATGAGAAGATCGGACGGTCAACCTAAGGCTAGCGGTTTCTCCAAGCGCTTCCTTTGACCGCCATGTGTCGTCGTCACCCTTCTCGTAATCTCGTCTTCAAGTGGACTTTCCACCGCTCCATTTTGTACATTACAAATATGAAACTCGAGTTACATTCGAGTCTAAAACTATTTACAACTAGAATATCAAAAGAAGAGGTACGACGCGCAGGTCGCATACACTATACAACACGCACAACCACAAAACGGCACACAGGCCGTATTATGAATTACAACACATAACATCCAATCATATTGGGTTATTGGGACATGACAATCACATAATTATACATAATTCTAAATTATGTATTTTTACAGAAAATTTCTATAATTTTTCCTATTTTATTTTTCAATTTTATGAGTCATCTCTCCGTAACGGTCCCGCTAAGCGATTTCCGGGCACGATCGCGGGACAAGGCCCCTTTCGGGGATAGGGGCAGCGCCCCTACTCGCAAAATAAACCTTGCGAGTGTCCCTACTATGATCTTACAGTGACTTAAGTCACTGTCCCAAAAACCTAAAGCGAGATTTCACCGTTTCGGAGAGTTTTTCTCGACGGTTGAAGCCTACAAGTGTCCCAACACTCGTTGCTTCGACTATTCGAGAAAAATACCCAAAAATTCTATAAAAATAGGAAATTTACATAAACATATAAATCTGTAATTTTTATATCTAATACAAAAATTACAAAAATGAAGCACATACATGTTTCGCACTTGGCTCTGATACCACTGTTGGGTTTTTCCGAGCCGTAAAAACCACTTTTTGCGTTGCGAAAACCTCGGAAGCCCCGGCCACGGATCCGTGCAAAGATGTATTAAAACAAAACATGTATGTGATAACTAAAAAACCCTAGATCTACATTAGATCTAAGAGGTGAGATCATTACCCTCGATGTGATGCCCTTCGCAAATCCCGCTCGTCCAAAATGTTCGTCGGAACTCGAGAGTGTCAAGTGCACACTCCTCTATTGGTATCCACACAAGCAATAGGTGGAGAAAAAGACAATCTTGAGTGTGCTAGCACTCCTAGAAGGTCTCGGCAAGATGAGGAAGAAGAAGGAGAGCTTGAAGAAAAAAATCCCAAGGAAGAAGATGAAGTTGGAATAACTCATCAAATGAATTCTCATTAGATCTAGAAGTGGCTGGCCACTTCATGGAGAGGGGGTTACATGCATGCATGTAACTCCCATGACCCTTGGTCTCCCTCATGAGGTGTCACCACATGACAAAGTCAATGATGATGTGGAGCATCATCATTGGTCGGCCATGCCAAGTCATCATCATGACATGGCATTTGGTCAAGTCAAACTTGACCTTTCATCTTCCCTCTCAAGTCAAGTCAAACTTGACCTCTAATCTCCCATGGTTTATCAAATCTAACCACTTGACTCAAGTCAATTTAATTTAATGAATCTCTATTCATTAATTTAAATTGATTTGATGAATCAAATCTAAATTACACTCATTCAACACTTGAATCAACTTGAGTCTAACTCAATTAGTCTAATTTGGATTACTCTTAATCCAATTTGGTTCATCTCATGAGCCTAATCCTCATGGTTCATCATATAAACCTAATCTCCATCTAATTGCTCTTATGTGTGTGACCCTATAGGTTCTTGTAAAGTTGGCAATGTCCATAAACCGATTTAGGAACATAAGCAATGAGCGGTATCTAGCAACACATCATTGCTACCCAAGTTACAAGAATGTTGAGCTCCAACATCACCTTTGTGACTACTAATTGTGACTCTCACAATGTGTGACAATGTCCCTCTATCCTTGACATCTAGATTGACCAATCGAGGCATAGACCGTGTCATCCTCGGTACAATCTATATCTTGAACTCCAAGTAGACTCACTCTATTCAAATGAGCTCAATATCTCATATTGACTCATTTGGGCATGGCCATGCACTTCGTGGTCTCACTCTATCAAGAATATCGATGTCACCCCCGTCATATAGGAGGGATAGATCCCATCTACATCACTCACATCCCTCCGCATAATTTGTTACATACCCAGTAATCACCTTTATAGTCCACCCATTTATGGGTGACGTTTGACGAAGCCAAAGTATGCAACTCCTTATGTAGGGAACCATGGTGACTTCAGGTCTAACGACTAATAGTCATACTAATAGCCACATGAGAAAGTATATGACACTCATATAACGATCCATGATACTTTCTCATGGCGAGTCATTCAGTATACATTCTCCAATGCATACCCATGTGTCAACTTGATATCTCATATCCATGACTTGTGAGATCAAGTCATCGTGTTGACCTACATGCTAGTCTCTATGCATTAACATTGTCCCTGAATGTTAATACTCGACTAGGAATGATTAAGAGTAGTGTTCTCTATATCACCTCAATATCGATTCAACCAATCGATTGATATAGATAAGAACATACTACTCAAGGACATTCTTATATTTAGTTATTTGGCACCAATACAAGTAAATATAATAACCATGCCTTTATAAATAGGAATATGATACAATAAAGTCCATACAACAATCATCACATGATTGGCTCTAGGGCTTTCACTAACACCATTCACAAACAATCCGTCTCTGATCCTTATTCAATGTATAAACTGCTTTTGGTTTTGGTTATCTACTATTTTCATCAACATCAAGGGCGGGTCATTTATAGATAAGACGCATATCTTTTCTCGCATTAAGATTGTCTTTTATTTTTCCAGTAATATTCATTACCGTATTTATCATATTATCAAAAATAATCTTCTCAATATGCATTACATCAAGATTGTGATGAATCAAATTACTCTGCAAATATGATAAATTCTAAAATATACTCCGTTTAGTCCATTTATGCATAATTCCATACTCATATATTGTAAAATTTGGTTCTTCAAAAATAGATGGAAAGTTAAGCACTCTATGTCATAAGAATTGATCGATGAATCTCAATAGTGGAGGTGTTCTTTCAATTCTATTCTTAGTGAATTCTTCTTTATTTCTTCTGAATTTATGATTAGGCGGTAAAAATTGTCTATGACAATCAAAATAACTCGGTTTCTTTCCATGTTTCAATCTAAATGACTTTCTCCATACATATTGGACATCCTAAAATCCCTACGGTACACCATCTCGACAACATACCATATGCAGGAAAATCATTAATGGTCCAAAGAAGCGCAATTCTCATTGTGAACATCTAATTAGTATGGACATCATATGTAGAAACTGTTGGAACGTTGGTGGCTGGCTAGAGGGGGGTGAATAGCCCTCAATCGTCGTATGGTGGAAGTCGTTCTTAATCGTCTACAATTAACGTTAGCGCAAGCGGAAATATAAAGCAAAGACAATTAAGAACAACACAAAATAAAGAACAATGCTGACAAAAGATATAACGTGGTTCACGGGCTCGCCGTTAATCCACGGTCCGATTCGTCTCCGGTGAATCACTCCGAAACCAATCCAATATCGGTCTCTCCCTTTAGCCAAAGCAAGGTGGAGGTAAACCTTCTTACAACACAACACTTCTTCTTACAATAAGATTGAAGTAAGAACAAGAAGAAGGAGTTTAACACTTGTGGAGCACTTGGATGATCAATTGGAGCATAAGCATTAGCCTTCCAAAAGCCCACACCTTCTCTATAAATAGAGAAGGTTGTTTTCTTCCCGTTGGCCACTAGCAGTCGACTGATTCTCCGATCAGTCGACTGCTCCTATAGCCATTGCCCAATAACGACTTCTTCCACATTAGATTTCATCCAACGACTCCCACATCAGTCGACTGATGGAGCTAACAGTCGAGTGCCAAAAGTGAGCACTCGACTGATCACCATTCTGTGCCTGAAACCCTCGCGACCGATCGGTGATGCCATCATCGATCAGGTGTCTCAGCGATCGCCAAGCGGTGCGATCGACTAATGGCACAAAATCTAGACTCGTATATCAGTCAAGTCACAGTCAACTTGGAGCAGTCGACTGCCATGACATGGCAGTCGACTGATGCTAGGTAAACCTCAAACTTAACATCCGTTTGAGTGTCCGATGGTCGAGCCTCTGACACTTAGCCATTTGGCCAAGTTCACCTAATGAGCTAATTACATTTCACTCATTCTCTCATTTCACTTGAAGTCCCTCGCCGAAGCTCTCTTCGTTCGCGGCCACGTCCCTCGGCAACACCAAGCGCACGGCTTCGCAATGCTCCTTCGTGTCTCTTGCCCTCGAAGTCTGCTTCCTTGGCTTCGCTTCAAGTCATCTCGTCCGGTGGTCCCTCGGATGCATCAAGCGCACAGCTTTGCAATGCTCCTTCACCGACTCAAGCACGAGGTTGTGAGTTGGTGAAACTTGTCAAAGCTCCATGTGCGAATTACTAAGTCCTGCAAGACACCAACGCACATATCAAAACAATAACAACCTAACTTAAACCCTTTGCCACATACATCAAAACCATATCACATGGGTTGATTGCCCTAACAATCTCCCCCTTTTTGATGTGTGACAATCCGTTTAAGTTAGGTAAAACAAATAACAACAGCAACATAAGCAAGGAAAGCATGTAAATAAAAACATGAGTATAACAACTCCCCCTTAAGACATGCTAAATTTTCCCTTTTAACATGATTAACTTAAACCTATCAATTCTCCCCCTTTGACACCATCAAAAATATTTTCTAAATGTTATACACACGTGACATCAACTCTAAGGAGAAAAAATACCCAAAAACCAAACAAAACCTGATAAAATCATGTTACTATGCTCGTGCATAGTACATCAGTCGACTGGTTCAGACTACTAGTTGACTGGCACACAAATTTTAGGTTTTCTGATTTTCGAAATCCAATTTCAGAAATGCGTTAAAAATTCTAGGAAATTCGAAAAATCATGAAATTTGAAATACATATTTCTTGTGAGTTCCTTTATCAGTGAAAACATATTTTTCATGAAAAATCATTTTATTTTTGAAAGTTTGGCAAAAATTCAAAAGTTGCAAAAATATCTAAACTTTGTATCCACTTTTAACACTAGTTTTGCCTTGTAACTTTTAAAAATATGAACTCACTGTTTGAAAAGCATAAAATGGTTTTAAAATCATTTGAAATATCCAACTATGATCTTTGGATAATATGTCTATGAATTAAACATATGCTTTCCCCATAGTTGGTCTATTATTGCTCTTTTGATACACTTAATGACCCATCTAAATGTCATAGGCATTAGTGGATTATTTGTATCATCCTATCATCTCACTCATACTATGTTTTCAATCAAGGTTAGCCTTATGGTGAGTGTGAGATGTTTCTAAAGGTATTTGTACTTAACCAAAATTTTCATATATTTTTACCCATGGTTAAGTATCATACTAACATACCACTTGATCATAAAGACATACATGCATTGATTTCACATTATGATCATGAAACAAATGTATCAATCAATTTGTAATCATGAATTAGATATAAAATCGTGATAATAAGTCAAGTATCACCTAAAGCATGATTTAAACTATTTATGGGTGCATTATCATCACCCAATACTATTTCAAAAATTAAGTCCACGCCATCCTAAGTCAACCAAAACATATGATATAAGTAAAATCCTTATGGTTGACTAACCTAGGGTTTTCCTAACCCTTAAGGATGGATTTAGGAACCTAATACAAGTTCTTTCCTATAGGGTTCACTAAATATTCTTTAGGAATTCATTTTCTAGCTATTATTTTGTTCTTGGCTTGACCCCTAGCAATTAGGCATTTATAGGCCTTTTCATTTGTCTTTTCCTTATAACCTAGGGCTTTCTTATTAAAGCTTTCCCTTTGGCTCCCTATAATCATATTAAGGGTGTTGGAGCCAATAGTAAATTTTTCTAAGGTCTTAGTCAAATGGTCTACCTTTTCTCTTAAAGCCCTATTTTCTTCAATACATGCATCATTAACATCAAAAGACATATAGTTATCATGTGAGCATGCATTTTCAAAACTAGAAGAAATATTATCATTAATATTTAAGCATGCTTGTTCTAATTTTTCTTCTAGGGCCTTAATTTGATCTAGCATGCTCTTATTTTTCTTTTTGGCCCTAAATAAATCCCTAGTTAAGCTAGAAATCATGGCAACTATTTCTTGAGTGGGAAGATATTTTACCATAGTTTCTATGTCTTCTTCTTCGGATGATGAGGATGATGAAGAGCCTCCCCCTTCACTTGAGCTCTCCTCACTTGAGCTTGATTTTTCACCTTCGGAGGAGGTGGAGTCTAGATCATCAAATGCCATCAAGGCAAGGTTTGTGACAAAAGCATTTTCTTCCTCCGATGATGATGATGAGTAAGGATCATCCCATGTCCTTGCCTTGAGTGCTTTAGCCTTCCCCTTTTCCTTGCCCTTCTTTTCTTCTTCCTTTGTCTTGCTCCCCTTCTTCTTTTCCTCTTTCTTCCTCCTCCCTTCTTTGCTCTTGTTTAAAAGAGGGCAATCATCTCTTATATGTCCCTCTTGTTGGCAATTGTAGCATATGATCTTCCTCTTGTGCCTTCTCCTATCATAAGATTTGTTAAATTTTAAATTTCTTAAGGCACGCCTTACCTTCCTTACCATATAAGCATCTTCATTGCTATTCATGGAGGATGAGGAAGATGCTTCATCGGAGAAGGAGGGAGTCTCTATCTTCTTCTTCTTCCCCTTGTTGGCAACTAGTGTCACTCCCCTTGATGGCTTGATGCTTGGTTCTTCACTTATTCCTTCAAGCCTTGTTTCATGGAGCTCCATGTTTGAGAAGAATTCTTCTAGGGTGCTCACTTCTAGATTCTTCGAAATGTAGAAGGAGTCCACCATTGAGCTCCATTTCGATGACCGAGGAAAGGTATCTATAGTCTTCATTACCATATCCCGGTTCGAAAATTTTTCTCCTACACTTGTTAGTCCAATTAAAATTTCTTTAAACCTAGAATGTAAAGAATTTACCTTCTCTCCCTTTTCGAGTTTGATGTTGCTTAATTGGGAGTGAAGGAGATCTCTTCTCGCAAGCTTGGCCTCGGAAGTGCCTTCATGGAGTTCCACCAACCTCTCCCACATTTCTTTGGCACTTGCACATTCCCCTATCCGATTCACTTCTTGTTGGGGGAGTACATTGTAGAGGTGGTGCTTTGCCTTTGAGTTCGCCAAGTACTCTTCCCTTTGCTTTTTAGTCCATCTAGACTTCTCGATTGGCTTCCCTTCTTCATCCCTAGGTATCTCGAAACCATTTTCCATTATTAATAAGATTTCGAAGTCAGTTTTGAAAAATACCTCCATGCGTTTCTTCCACCATGCAAATTCCCCTTCAAACTTCGACGGATGAATATTAGAGCTGGCCATCCTTGATGTAGTGCTTGTTCTAGCGGTTAGTCCTCGACAAGCTACCTTGGCTCTGATACCACTTGTTGGAACGTTGGTGGCCGGCTAGAGAGGGTGAATAGCCCTCAATCGTCGTACAGTGGAAGTCATTCTTAATCGTCTACAATTAACGTTAGCGCAAGCAGAAATATAAAGCAAAGACAATTAAGAACAACACAAAATAAAGAACAATGCTAACAAAAGATATAACATGGTTCACGGCCTCGCCGCTAATTCACGGTCCGATTCGTCTCCGGTGAATCACTCCGAAACCAATCCAATATCGGTCTCTCCCTTTAGCCAAAGCAAGGTGGAGGTAAACCTTCTTACAATACAACACTTCTTCTTACAATAAGATTGAAGTAAGAACAAGAAGAAGGAGTTTAACACTTGTGGAGCACTTGGATGATCAATTGGAGCATAAGCATTAGCCTTCCAAAAGCCCACACCTTCTCTATAAATAGAGAAGGTTGTTTTCTTCCCGTTGGCCACTAGCAGTCGACTGCTCCTGTAGTTGCTGCCCAATAACGGCTTCTTCCACATTGAATTTCATCCAACGGCTCCCACATCAATCGACTAATCATCCCATCAGTCGACTGATGGAGCTAATGATCGGTGATGGAGCTAACGATGAGTGCGGGCGAGCACTCGATTCTTCACCATTACATGCCGAAACCCTCGCGACGGTCGGTGATGCCATCATCGATCGACTAGTGGTCTCGGCGGTCATTGCCAAATAGTGGAAGTCGGTGATGGCACAAAATCGGACTTCGTATACTAGTCAAGTCACGATCAACTTGAGCAATGATCGCGCCGCATGACATGACAGTCGACTGATGCCAGGTAAACCTCAAACTTAACATCCGTTTGAGCATCCAACAGTCGGGTAAACCTCAACCCTTACGGTCGAGCCTCCGACACTTAGCCATTCGGCCAAGTTCACCTAATGAGATACTTAAATTTCACTCATTCTCTCATCTCACTTGAAGTCCCTCGCCGAAGCTCTCTTCGTTCGCGGCCACGTCCCTCAGCAGCACTAAGCGCACGACTTCACAATGCTCCTTCATGTCTCTTGCCCTCGAAGTCTGCTTCTGTCACGCCCCAAGGGAGTCCCCGCCAGACGAAAATCCGATAACATCTCCCCTGTACGGGTGATAATACCAATCTTGCATACAAGACCTATACGACCACTATACATCGGTCAACACGACCGGAATCCAAACAACACATGCAGGTCCCAAATAAATTGTCACGCCCCAAATGGATAAACATATACCAATATGCACATCCAGGTTATTACGCCTAGGGTTCCAACACCTAGGGTTCTACTAATGTTGTTTCATTCCTGAGATCCGCTCCTACAGAATAACCTCATCTAAGTTATTCTATCTCTACTAGTCTTAATCATGGTATCCATCGCAATAACACATAACCTCGATATCTAATAACCGACAACATAGTCATACAATGGCAATCAATGGCTGAAATTAATTAGGGTATATCTAATGAGGGTCATGATAGTACAAAGTCAAAGCAATATGCTATAGAGCATCAAGTGCCAATATACCCTAAACCACGTAAGCAACGTAATCATATCATCATGCACTAATTCTAAAAAATTTATCTCTAGAATTTATTCACCTGTTAGCCATCTAGAGATGTCCTGTTGCCACCAAATCCCCCATATTGACCTCGTCAATAATACCTCGAATTTCCGAAACATAAAAATCGTCGAAAATTTGTATCAATCCGAAAATACCCCAGTTAACCTGCCAAACGTGGCAAACTCTGAAAACCCAAAGATCCTAAGGAACTCGGAACCTAGGCTCTGATACCAAATAAATTCATGCCCCAAGGGATTCTCCGCCAGACGAAAATCCGGCAACATCTCTCCTGTATGGGTGACAAAACCAATCTTGCATACAAGACCTATATGGCCACTATACATCGGTCAACACGACCGGAATCCAAACAACACACGCAGGTCATAAATAGGCCTCAGGCCAACAATCAAAAGAAATAATCAAAAGTCTATCACATCTAGACTTACCCCTTCTGCCATCTGGACAGGAATACACAACCCAATCCAACCGAATAAAAATCCTAATAAGGGTCCATAAGGACATACTGAAACATCCATGAGTACATAAATCAGACACCAGTCCTAAACATATCCTCTAGTCAAAATCCAAAACCATAAACCAAATAACAAGAAAAACTTCCATGACGAGGGGGTTTGGCAGCTGGACTCTCCTGATAGCTTCATCCTGAAATAAAAAATATAAAGCCACGGGATAAGTTCAATGAACTCAGTGGATAATAGTCGATATGCATAGTAAGGTATAACTAACAACAATAATCATGTCAGTACAGTCTCATAAATAGGATATGCAAGAAAGAAATATAAAAAGACTGTACTTACTTGAATCTCCTATCCTGATATAGGAGCATGTGCCATACTAGAAGAAATAAAGTCGTCAGACCAAATACAAATATGTATCCTGTATGCATGACAATCATATGCAACATCCAAGTCAGCAATCAAAATGCAGCAAACACAATACAAATGTCGTCCATGCAAAATGCATGTGATGCAAATGACATGGTCACCCCTGACGCCAGTCAGCCGCCTCACACGCGATGGTGAAGCCGAGTGGGTAGGGCTATGACAACTGTGCACTCTGCCATCACTGCTCCTGAGTGACCGAGTGGACAGGATGCTGTCGGAGTACACCTATCCTCCTGCCCCAAATAGAGTGGGGGAGCAAAGCTCTCATCTCCCGGTGTCGTAGACTAGAGGAGGATCCTGCCACTTCTACCGCGACTCAGCGCTACCCGTGGCGGACCGGTAGAACTGTGAGCTCTGCACACCCTCGATGTACCACTAACCCGCGAGTGGCGTGTGCAAATCATATGGCGGTTGCGGGCTCGACTCTGAAGGAACCCGTCCGGCCCGGCATGCAATCATGCAAGATTGTGCATGACACTAAAGCATGTAACACCAACCAAAATACGTCTCCGAATAATATGCACAACAAATAGATACATATCAATGACCTAGGTAAAACAGGGAAGGTATATCCAAAAACTAATCAAGTGCATGTCACCACTCTCAAAATAAGTACACATGGCATGTATCAAGATAATATCGACTAAGATAGCAATGCATGTATCATGTATGACACAGTGACATACAAGGCAGATAAAACATAAAAATTATTGTAAGCTATAATCAACTAAGCATATCAACATGACAATATCTGGCTGCGGGCTCAACTACAAAGGAACCTCGTCCAGCCAGCATGCAATCATGCAAGATGGTGCATGATACTAAAGCATGTAATACCAACAAAAATACATATCCGAATAATATGCACAACCAATAAGTACATATCTATGATCCAAGTAAAACAAGAAAGGTATAACTATAATCTGATCAAATGCATGTATCAAATAGGCACAATAACATACAAGGCAGATAAACATGAAAATTATTGCAAGCTATACTAACTAGCATATCAACATGACTATATAAAAAAGATAAGTCAAAATACCCGCCTGTTATAATATTCGAAAAATGAAATCTTCACGCCCGTGGACCTGTCTCGTGACCGAAACTTGCACATAGAACATACATGACTAAGTTCTATCATTTTCCAATAATCGAATAAATCGATTCATTAACCCATTAACTGGTCCATCAATTCACTAACAAATGAATTATGATCTAACTCCCTTACCTAATTGTTTGTTAACATAAATCCATATCCTGAACCTTACCAATATAACAATTTTTTTTCCATTAGCTACTAGCCAGCAACCCAATAGTAGCTTAGTTAATCAAGTTCGGCAATAGGGTACTCCCATTTACTTCCTTACCCCCATATACATGTACCAACATCAAAGACACCGACTCCATATCAGATCAGATACATAAGCAAATCACATACCACCATTTCCTCAATCTACACTCACAATAGATCCATAGCCGAAACTTATCACCAGACAATCCAAGGCTCAAGATCACTGTCCAAATATCCCAATATATAACAGCTCTAACAAGATCCTTGCCCATTCACAATCAAGAACAGAGCATCACCCAGCGCATTCCACAACCCACTGATTACACAACTCAAGGGCCTAATCCACCCTATTTAGAATCCTCTGCTTAATCCATCTCCACAGCCGACTCAACTCTCCCATACCAGCCCATACTCAGAAACACGCACAACACAACACCACACAATCCATCCATAGGACACAATGGACAGAAAAGATGCAATCGAAATTTATACCAACACCAGACAACACAAATCAACCAATAGCCAATTGGAAAGAAGGAGATAGATCAGTTACCAACCCTAAGAACTCCACCGACGACACTCCCCCAATTATAGCAACATTACAGCCGAACAAACTTCAATAAGGAAAGAAAAATCAATCAGCTTACCAGAAATTTAGACTCCTCCGGCAGCAACTCCTCTACCCTGTTCACCGAAGAAAAATTCCGGCTACCCTAATTCACTGCCCAACAACGAAGGATCAAAATTAGGACGAGAAATCCACAGCTAGATGGAGAAGGTCGATATCTTACCTTGCTCCGGCGACCACCGGCAGAGATCACCGCCCCCCAACGGAGACGGTGATGGCGCGGTGGTGTGAGACGGCGACACGCGACGCAGTCTTTGATCAATTAGCGGAGGAAGCGGCGGCAGCGGAAGGAAGAACCTTCTTGCGCGATGACCGCTTGTCTTTGGCGAGGCGCTACGGCGGATGCTTGCTGCAGCGCGGCGGTGCTTTAGCCATCGGCCAGCGTCGGCTCAGGCAAGCAGCGGCGGAGAGGGGCTTCAATTGTCGTCATCTGCCGCGAGGAAAAAAGGCGAGAGGAGGAAGAGGGAAGGATCAGCGGCTGAGATTGCGAGAAAAGATTTCGAGGAAGAGGGCAGGCGCGGCAGGGAAGAGGAGTTATCGCGATGGGAACCGTTGCGAAAAAGAAAAATCGCGGAAAAGAAAGTCGCGAGGAAGAAATTGATGCGGTTGGGAAAAACTGGGATCATTCCAAAATAATCCAGATTATCCCTTTATATAAGAATTAACCTAAGTTAGGTTTCTATTAAATCCCCAGTAACTCTCGTACAGACCCCGTTTAAATCCAGAAAAATTCTGGAAAAATTCCTAAAATTTCTCCAAAAATCCCGAAATAAATTCCCAAGATTATTTTTCCTAATTCTTTGACCATTAAATTTAGTATTTTAAATTTTTCGTATTTAACATTCTCTCCCACTAATAAAAATTTGGTCCCTAAATTTCCTACTCAGATGCATAATGAGTACGAGATACCACAAGTACTGAAAATATATCTCACGTACCTTAAGTAAACAGGTGGGGGTATTGAGCTCTGTTTTTTTCCTCAAGCTCCCAAGTAGCCTCCTCATCGGTGAGGTGACACCCCCCGACCTTGACAAGTCGCACAATCTTGTTCCGCAACTATCTTCCTTGTGGTCCAGAATTCGTACCAGAACTTATGCATAAGTAGCATCAGGTTGAATGGAACCTGATACATCTGACGGGATATGTGTAGAGTCTAGCACATACTTCCTCAACATGGACACATGAAACACATCATGAATACCTGTCAAAGACGGTGGCAGCGTTAGGCGGTAAGCGACTGCTCCGATCCTCTCCAAAATCTCAAACGGATCAATGTACCTTGGAGCTAGCTTACCACAGAGTCCAAATCTCTTCACCCCTTTCGTGGGTGAAACTCGCAAGAATACATGGTCACTAACAGAGAACCCCAGAGGTCTCCGTCTCCGATCGACATAACTTTTCTGACGATCCTGCGCCTCTGCCATCCTTCGTCTAATAGTACGGACCAACTCTGCCTCATGCTGAGCTCTCTGGGGTCCTAGCAACTGGTCCTCCCAATTGCCCCCGAAATCCATAACACAGGACCTCAGCAAGTCCTCTAGTGTCTAAATGGCCCACTCAGACTGTCCATCGGTTTGAGGATGGAATGTTGTACTAAAACGAAGATGTGTACCTAAGGCCTGCTGTAGACTCTGCCAGAAACGGGACATGAACCGAGGATCTCTATCTGATATAATGCTCAAAGAAACACCATGCAATCTGATGATATCCCGACAATAAAACACTGTCAAATGATCCAAAGAGTCGGTCTTCCGAATCGCTAAGAAGTGCGCGGATTTGGTTAGTCGGTCAACGACTACCCAAATCGCGTCATGACCTTGACGTGTCCTAGGCAAACCCACCAAAAAATCCATAATAATATGCTTCCACTTCCATTCCGGAATTGAAATTTCCTGAAGCATCTATTCCTTAAACTAATGCAACTCCAGAAACCATTATCCTCCTCGGTGTCAAAGACGGGGAATTATCTTTGCACACGAGAAGTCCATCTACCGTCCAAAATCCACTTCACCACACACTCTGTAAGTGCATGGGAGGCTCTCGCGACCAAACTTCCTTGTTACAACCGTTCATGTTCCAACTACTTTATAGTATCTATCCAGTAGCTAGCCAAAACTCCATGAGCATTTCTGCTCCTCACCTCTTCAAAACAACATAATAATTGTGAAGTCCATGTCATATATATGACGGCTTATCTCGCAGTCCTTTAATTGCCGTAAACTTAGGATACGTCTTATTCAATAGCATCGGAATCGCTCCGATCCCCGAAATGATGCATCCATATACACTACCCTTCCATCCACACCAGAATGATTAATCAACACTGGCGTAAAAGTCAACTATCGTCTGAGCCCTGAAACTAGTTTCACAAGTTTCAGACTAAGTAAATTCCATTACCTTCCTGGTTCACAAGTCAGCAATGTAGTACCGCTAGAGCATCCTATCCATATCTATAGTAATAATCAAATCAATACCAAGAAACCACCATCTACGGCGACCAAGTGCGCAACTCCAACAACCACCATCAACAGTGGCCAAGTTACGCAACTCCAACAACCACAACTGATCCAATCATGTCCAGAATACACGACTTCCCAAATCCTTGGATGACTAAATCGTCAAATAGTCTAACAGATGATTAAAATCTCATACAATTCATACCAAGTATGAAATTTTCGTCGCTACACACCTGCATTCTCTTTACCTTAGGCTGATGATATACCAATCATCACAACAACAATGACAATTGTATGACACCATGTCACTACAATGTCAATACACCAATCATAAATCAATCCTAGAGTATACACAGGTGTCCTATAGCTGATCTAAATAGATCCTCTATCCATAATGAAGGATATTCATTTCCTTCTACAACTACCGCATTCTATCATCGATAATCGATGCATAACCTCAAAGGTCCATCTCTCTTTTAACAAAGAGTTCCGAATCTTCTCTAGAAGAAATACTGGGACAGATAAATGTCCCCTCCAATACCTCCTATAATAAGGTAAAACGATCTTTCATCGTCTTGACCAGTGTAGGTATACACGCCTTATTCATAACCAAATCAATAATAGTAGGGACTGATATTCTCTGAGAGTTTACTCCTTGTCCTTCAAATCGGTGGCTAGCAGCCAAATCCCTAGCTTCCTAATTCGACATCAGTCGGCACCTCTAAAGAGTCTGTACTTCTGAAATCATCATTAGATTCCTCAAGGTCAATATGTCGTCGAACTCGTCCACGACCATGAGTAGGGGCAATTTCCCTAAGTCAATACTTTTCCTAACCACTAAAGTATAGTAACCACTAAAGACAATACTTTTCCTATAGCTCAGAGATATCATTCAGCTTGCCTGGTCCCAAAACACGAGAACTCCCAAAATCCAAGGAAAAGAAAATCCTCGAAACACAAAACCCATAAACCAAAACCGCAAACCAATAAAATTGTCACGTCCTAGGGGCATATCCGTCATCTAAATGATGGAGGAGCCCCTTAGTGACAATATTCCGAAATACATGGACCAGATCTGGTAAAAACCTCGAAATAATAATAGAAATATAAGTATTTTATTAACTTCATGCATGCACGACTAAACATATATCCATTAAAGTAAAATAGTTTATGACACCAAATCAAATTGCGACAAAAATCCAAAGTGCATAAACAAAATGCAATACCGATAAAGTAAACAAAGCGGCATCTCGGCAATGCAGTAGAACAAGCACTGCAAGGAACTCTCTGAGCGACACGAAGGTAGGTCAACAGGACACGTCCTCCATCAGTTAACCTAGAGGATAAGTGAAGAGGGGTAAGTACAACCACTCAGTGGATGGATAGACAATAGTGCATACTCATAATGCACATAATGGAAGTCAAAGGAAACAACTAGAGTAACTCAACCCTCAGAGTACCAATATCAGTCTGCTACTAACCTGGTCAGCAGTATAACAAATATACCCGTAACATACACAACCCCTGCAATCTACAAGAAATGCACATCCAGATACCACGACAAAACCTCGTGGCTCTCGAGGTAATACAAAGGGAACTATCTATGAGCTACCACGAACGGAACTCGTGGGTCAACAATCAATATACTAAGCACTGTCTACGCGCAACTACATGCTACCACGAATGAGACTCGTGGATAGACAGGCAGTATATAAATATCTAGTTATTAACTGCCCGCACTAGCATACCACCACTAATAGGTCGCGTGGCCAGTCGATTATCCTAGGTTGTTAAGCCTAGGGTTATCCAATACATCCAACATAAAATGACTATCAACGTCGACAAAGATCATCGATCTACAATTAAACCCATTGAGGCGGTCAAGCGAGGGTTTCAACACCTCTAATACGAAATGTTTACCAAAGTCGGTAAAGATCATCGACTAACAAATAAATACGTCGAGATGGTTAAGTCTAGAGGTTCCCACTCTTCTAACCTGAACGGTTATCATGGTCGATAAAAATCATAAGTCCACTAATAAACACGTCGAGACGATTAATCATAGGGTTTTGTCCCCAACTACCAGGAAATGCCTATCGAGGCCAATAAGGACAACCCATCTACTAACAAGTACGACAAGAGGGTTAAGCCTAAATTATATCATTTCTACCAGTTTAATCATGCATGCTCCAACATGCTACCACCAACAGATCTCGTGGGTACTTTAGACGTAAAGTAGCTATCTAGCTACAGACGTCATACGAATATCACTAACCCCGAACGAATAACGCAAAAGTAATACTTTACGGTAGGTCATCTCAACCATGATTGTGAGGCATGATTGACCACAATATACAAAGCACCTATAGGGAAACACTACTGTAAACTTTTTCTCAACCACGAATGGGTGATATAGTTGGCAGTCGATAGATATGCACAACGTTATATACCCTCTAAGGATTAATCGCATCCTAATCATACGACCTCTACTAGTCCGATCACCATATCAACTGAAATAGTAAATGGATAAACATATACCAATATGCACATCCAGGTTATTACGCCTAGGGTTCCAACACCTAGGGTTCTACTAATATTGTTTCATTCCTGAGATCCGCTCCTATAGAATAACCTCATCTAAGTTATTCTATCTCTACTAGTCTTAATCATGGTATCCATCGCAATAACACATAACCTCGATATCTAATAACCGACAACATAGTCATACAATGGCAATCAATGGCTGAAATTAATTAGGGTATATCTAATGAGGGTCATGACAGTACAAAGTCAAAGCAATATGCTATAGAGCATCAAGTGCCAATATACCCTAAACCACGTAAGCAACGTAATCATATCATCATGCACTAATTCTAGAAAATTTATCTCTAGAATTTATTCACCTATTAGCCATTTGGAGATGTCCTGTTACGTCAAATCCCCCATATTGACCTCGTCAATAATACCTCAAATTTCCGAAACATAAAAATCATCAGAAATCCGTACCAATCTGAAAATACCCCAGTTAACCTGCCAAACGTGGCAAACTCCGAAACCCCAAAGACCCTAAGGAACTCGGAACCTAGGCTCTGATACCAAATAAATTGTCACGCCCCAAGGGAGTCCCTGCCAGACGAAAATCCGGTAAAATCTCCCCTGTATGGGTGACAATACCAATCTTGCATACAAGACCTATACGGCCACTATACATCGGTCAACACGATCGAAATCCAAACAACACACACAGGTCATAAATAGGCCTCAGGCCAACAATCAAAAGAAATAACCAAAAGTCTATCACATCTAGACTTACCCCTTCTGCCATCTGGACAGGAATACACAACCCAATCCAACCGAATAAAAATCCTAATAAGGGTCCATAATGACATACCGAAACATCCACGAGTACATAAATCAGACACTAGTCCTAAACATATCCTCTAGTCAAAATCCAAAACCATAAATCAAATAACAAGAAAACTTCCATGACGAGGGGGTTTGGCAGCTAGACTCTCCTGACAGCTTCATCCTGAAATAAAAAATATAAAGCCACGGGGTAAGTTCAATGAACTCAGTGGATAATAGTCGATATACATAGTAAGATATAACTAACAACAATAATCATGCCAGTATATTCTCATAAATAGGATATGCAAGAAAGAAATACAAAAAGACTATACTTACCTGAATCTCCTATCATGATATAGGAGCATGTGTCATACTAGAAGAAATAAAGTCGTCAGACCAAATATAAATATGTATCCTGTATGCATGGCAATCATATGCAACATCCAAGTCAGCAATCAAAATGCAGCAAACACAATACAAATATTGTCAATGCAAAATGCATGCGATGTAAATGACATGTGTTGGGTTTCCGGCACCGCGGCGTGTGTGTGTTCGATCATGTTTCGTAAACATGAACACAGCGGAAGCAATAAAAATAATAAATACTCCTATTTATTACAACACACACAACACACGCATGCATATTACAACAAGTGTAGATATAACCGTAAATTTAAATTTGCAATAAAAGGAAATTTATCTACGTTATACCTTTCGTATGACGTGTAGCGGGAACGGCATCAACCGGAACGATCCTCGCTAGAATCGTCTCTATCCGTATCCACGCCGAGTTCCTCGGGATGACTTCGCTAAGCCACGAGCTTCGTCTTCGTACGGGTTACTAGCCTCGTGTTGAAGACGACGTGATCGAGAGATGATCACGATCCGAATCCAAATTCGGATCCAAAACGAGTCCTCAAAACTCGCTTCTCCGGAGAGGTATTCGTCAACCGATTGACGAATCCTTCGTCCACCACCTCAGAGGATTACCGGAGATCGAATCCCCAATAAGTTATCCGCTGTCGGAGCTCTAACCGTCGTCCAAACGACGCTCCGACGAGAGGAGAAGAAGCTGTCCAGAAAACTGGACAGCTTGGTGGAGGAGTAGGCGCCGGCCAAAACAAGGAAGCCAAGTGCTCACCTTTTCACCGAGGCCTAGGAAGATCACCGGAGGGTCGCCGGAGGATCACCGGCTGAAGCTTGGTCGCCAGCAAGGAGCTAGACACCGGCACAAGGGGCTGGGCGGCCAAGGAGCTTGGGCGGCACACCTAAGTTGGGCGGCACAACTAGGTTGGGCGGCAACTCCAACTAGGGTTTTTGGATTAGGGCTTAATTATCCATTAAGCCCTCTTTTATAGAGAACTAATTCTCTTAATGGTTATTGGATCATAACCATTAGGCCCGTTAACCCGCTCCATTAAGATAAGTTAAAATAAACCAAACCATGATGGTTTATTTTAAGTTAAAACGAACCGAACCAACTTTTGGTTCATTCGTTTAAAATAAACCAAACCCTTTGGTTTATTCTCCTCCATTGGATTAGAACCAAACCATTTTGGTTCATCCATTATGTCTTCATAAGACACGGCCCATCCACGCTTCCATTGCGACTGAAACGATTTCATGCTCGCTTTATGTTTGGTCCAACCAAACCTAGTTTCTCTCGGTCTGAGAATCTCATTCTCAAGCTCGTTTTAAATCCTTCGGATTACGCTCGTTGTGCGTGTGACCAAATAGGTCCTCGGTTTATGTTGGCCGTCTATAATTAACCATTAATTATAGAACAATCATGAGTGGCACCTAGTAGTACATCATGATCCCCAATTAACCAAAAAGATCAACGGTTGATCCAGAACTATTTCTGAAACCCTTCAGCAGCTCGAATGATTCGTGCCCCATTCCCTTCACTCATCTTATACCCACTTGGTTCAGGACATGGTCTATAGTGTCAGTCCCCACTAGGCTGACTACGTCACACCTAGCCCAAGTATCATTTCCTCGTCCTACGGATTCTAGTTACTCCACATGTATCGAAGAGTACCTTACTCTAAACATGTAATTCTTTGGCCAAAGACTTTAGTAACAATCCGACGAGAGGCCATGGGTATACATCTCCTCGCAAGGAGTGGTGAATCCTTTATAGGCTATTCAAACACCTTCGATCACTTCGACTTATACCCAATCATCCGGGTCCACATCTCCTTAGAGATGTTTGCTTAAGATGTCAAAGCATAAGTCTCCATGATCAAGATGACTTGAATACCGCAAGTCAAAGGAACATCGCACTTAAGCCACAGTAAGAACTTCATTGACATATCTATATATGCAGAGAACCATATGAAGTCTTATGGCTGGTCACTCCAATGAACTAGTTACCATAACTAGCATCCACGATTAACTCCGGACATCACTATGTCTCCAGCCAGTGAGAATCAGCTGCTTGGATACACCAAGGAGTATACCTCGTGCTAGTCTCGGCGAATTGATGGTGTCCAAATCCATCAATTCATCGACTAGGATAATTCCGATACATCACAATTACACATGTAGAGATACTCACTAGTTGTGATCCAATCACAAATTCTCTCATGCTGTGAATCGTATCGTGGACATTCAGTAAATGAGTTTAAGATCCAATCAAATACATAAAATATGTATACTCAAATAGTGAATCTTCATTTATCATATAAATGGTTCATACATAAGGCGATTGCCTTAGGACATCTCTCATATATTACTAACAACATGGTCACCCCTGACGCCAGTAAGCCGCCTCACACGCGATGGTGAAGCCGAGTGGGTAGGGCTATGACAACTGTGCACTCTGTCATCACTACTCCTGAGTGACCGAGTGGACAGATCTTTGTCGAGTACACCTATCCTCCCGCCAACAGCAGTGGGAGCAAAGCTCTCATCTCCCAGTGTCGTAGACTAGAGGAGGATCCGCACCGCTACCACGACTCAGCGCTACCCGTGGCGGACGGCGGAGCTCGACAGAGCTCTGCACACACCTCCCGATATACCACTAACCCATGAGTGGCGTGGCGTGCATGTAACCATATGGCGGTTGCGGGCTCGACTCTGAAGGAATGAAATAGCATATAACATCAACCAAAATCCGTCTCCGAATAATATGCACAACAAATAGATACATATCAATGACCTAGGTAAAACAGGGAAGATATATCCAAAAACTAATCAAGTGCATGTCACCACTCTCAAAATAAGTACACATGGCATGTATCAAGATAATATCGACTAAGATAGCAATGCATGTATCATGTATGGCACAGTGACATGCAAGGCAGATAAAATATAAAAATTATTGTAAGCTATAATCAACTAAGCATATCAACATGACAATATCTGGCTACGGGCTCAACTACAAAGGAACCCCGTCCAGCCAGCATGCAATCATGCAAGATGGTACATGATACTAAAGCGTGTAATACTAACAAAAATACATATCCGAATAATATGCATAACCAATAAGTATATATCTATGATCCAAGTAAAACAGGAAAGGTATAACTATAATCTGATCAAATGCATGTATCAAGTAGGCATAATAACATACAAGGCAGATAAACATGAAAATTATTGTAAGCTATACTAACTAGCATATCAACATGACTATATCAAAAAGATAAGTCAAAATACCCGCCTGTTATAATATTCGAAAAATAAAATCTTCACGCTCGTGGACCTGTCTCGTGATCGAAACCTGCACATAGAACATACATGACTAAGTTCTATCATTTTCCAATAATCGAATAAATCGATTCATTAACTCATTAACTGGTCCATCAATTCACTAACAAATGGATTATGATCTAACTCCCTTACCTAATCATTTGTTAACATAAATCCATATCCTGAATCTTACCAATATAACAAATTCTTTTCCATTATCTACTAACCAGCAACCCAATAGTAGCTTAGTTAATCAAGTTCGGCAATAGGGTACTCCCATTTACTTCCTTACCCCCATATACATGTAGCAACATCAAAGACACCGACTCCATATCAGATCAGATACATAAACAAATCACATACCACCATTTCCTCAATCTACACTCACAGTAGATCCATAGCCGAAACTTATCACCAGATAATCCAAGGCTCAAGATCACTATCCAAATATCACAATATATAACAGCTCTAACAAGATCCTTGCCTATTCACAATCAAGAACAGAGCATCACCCGGCGCATTCCACAACCCACCGATTACACAACTCAAGGGCCTAATCCACCCTATTTAGAATCCTCTGCTTAATCCATCTCCACAACCGGCTCAACTCTCCCATACCAGCCCATACTCAGAAACACGCACAGCACAACACCACACAATCCATCCATAGGACACAATGTATACCAACCCCAGACAACACAAATCAACCAATAGCCAATTGGAAAGAAGGAGATAGATCAGTTACCAACACTAGGAACTCCACCAACGGCACTCCCCCAATTATAGTAACATTACAGCCGAACAAACTTCAATAAGTAAAGAAAAATCAATCAGCTTACCAGAAATTTAGACTCCTCCGGCAGCAACTCCTCTACCCTGTTCACCGGAGAAAAATTCCGGCTGCCCTAATTCACTCCCCAACCACGAAGGATCAAAATTAGGACGAGAAATCCACAGCTAGATGGAGAAGGTCGACCTCTTACCTTGCTCCGGCGACCACCGGCAGAGATCACCGCCCCCCAACGGAGACGGTGATGGCGCGTTGGTGTGAGACGGCGACACGCACGACGCTAATCAATTCACGCAGAGGAGCAGGCGACGGCGGAAGGGCGCTGCGGCGATGGCCGCTCATGCTCGCGAGGAGGCGCTACGGCGGATGCTTCGCAGCAGGCGATGGCTTGGCCGTCGGCAGCGTCTCGGCTCGAGCGAGCAACGACGAGAGGGCTTCATCGTCATCGTTTGGAGATCGCGAGAAAAGATTTCGAGGAAGAGGGCAAGCGCAGCGGGGAAGAGGAGTTATCGCGACGGGAACCATTGCGAAGGGGAAAAATCGCGGAAAAGAAAGTCGCAAGGAAGAAATTGACGTGGTTGGGAAAAACTGGGACCATTCCAAAATAATCCGGAATATCCCTTTATATAAGAATTAACCTAAGTTAGGTTTCTATTAAATCCCCAGTAACTCTCGTACAAACCCCGTTTAAATCCAGAAAAATTCCTAAAATTTCCCCAAAAATCCCGAAATAAATTCCCAGGATTATTTTTCCTAATTCTTTGACCATTAAATTTAGTATTTTAAATTTTTCGTATTTAACAGCTTCCTTGGCTTCGCTTCAAGTAATCTCATCCGGCGGTCCCTTGGATGCATCAAGTGCATGGCTTTGCAACGCTCCTTCACTGACTCAAGCATGAGGTTGTGAGTTGGTGAAACTTGCCAAAGCTTCATGTGCGAATTACTAAGTCCTGCAAAACTCCAATGCACATATCAAAACAATAACGACCTAACTTAAACTCTTTGCCACACATATCAAAACCATATCACATGGGTTGATTGCTCTAATAGAAACACCCTCATCCCATAGTTGTTTCAGCTCGGCAATCAGTGGTTGCATGTAAACATCTATTAACTTCTTGGGATTATGAGGGTCAGGCACAATCAATGTTAAAAATATATACAATGTTTTCATACACATACCGGGTGGAATATTATACGGAGTTACGATAATTGGCCAGAAAGAATAAGTTCTTCCTAATTTGCCAAATGGAGCAAATCAATCAGCACATAGACCCAACCTGATATTTCAAGTTTCATTCGCAAACTCAGGATATGTTCTATCAAAATTTTTTCATGTCTCTGCATCTGATGGATGACACATTAGCCCCTCCTCTGTTTCATGATTTGTATATCAAGTTATGTGTTCAGCAGTTACCTTTGATGCATAAAGCCTTTGCAATCTAGGAGTTAAAGGCAAATAGAATATTTGTCTGAATGATGTATATCGCTTATTACGATTCGATCTCGTGGTACTCTTGTACCTACATTGATTACAGAATTTACAAGTCTCTAAATCTGCATTATCTCCCCAATATAGCATACAACCATCTCTGCAAACATCAATTCTTTGCATCGGAAGACCTAAATCTTTCACAAGTTTTTTCATACTGTAAAAATCATTCGACATTATGTGATCACACGGTAATAATTCTCCAATAACTTGAACAAAATCATCAAAACAATCTTCGGACACATTATGCTCAGCTTTAACATTCAATAATCTTGCGGTGAAAGATAATTTAGTGTGACTATCATAATCAGACCATACGGGTTCATCTGCAGCTCTCAACACGTCTTGAAATTTTAGATATGGTTCATTTTATACATTTTCATGAACACCAGTTACATCTACCTCCTCCAACGGTGATGAATAACTAGTATACATGTGTTCAATTGTTTAAGGATAACTAGAACTTGTAGCATTTGATTCGATATTCAAATTATGACCAACTGTATCAACTATCACCCGCTGATATAGATTGAATTGATCATAATATCTTTAATCTCCACTAACTGTCCTTTGTAGGTTTCGTTCAACCTCTTCATCGGATATGAACGGTTCACCATGACATGTCCAATTATAATAATTTTGAGTAAAACCAAATCTACAAAGATGTTCTCAAACTTTATCACACTGGAAAAATTGACCATTATGATATTTTTTGTACGAACACCTTAATTTATTCCCATCCAAAACTCAACATTGCTACTAGCAAAATTGAAAAATTGTTCCAACCCAATAATAAATTCACCGGTTAAACCACGACGTTTTGGTAAATTCTTTTTATACATCCAACTTCTTTCTCTCTCTATTTGTCCTGTTTCCAAATTTATATCAAGAATTAATCTTATTTTTTCTATATTTCATCCATATTAATCTAACAATAAATTTATATTCAAAATAAATTCTTCCATTGCTTATTGTGCATTTGTATGATATTGAATTGCAAACTATAACATATCGAACAGATATTATATATTTACAATAAAAAATTTACTTAAAATCAAACATTAATTATATATATATTATAAAATGATAATGCTATAAATTTGTGAATATATAATATATACCTGCACTGGTGGAAGCAACGGATGAGCTCACAGCCGAAGACTACAAGAACACACAAATCACCTGAAGGATGAAGTACCACAAACCTATGAAAAATAAAAACATTAGTTTTGTATTTATATTACACATTACTGATTTAATTTGAATAACATGTTGATTCTACTGCGATCGAGTACATGATGTGTGTTGGTGCAATCGGCCCAGGTCACGATTGACCAGGACTCGAGCTTGACTCGAGAGATATTTTGATGTTCGACAAAAACATATGACAATGTGATTGTCATGGGAAAAGTCCAAGTCTTAGGTACTTGGCATGGAAAGTCCAAGTGGGACACTTGACATTTGGGAAAGTCCAAGCATGGGTCTTGACAATGGAAAGTCCAACATGGGTTGGCAAGGAAAGTCCAAGCATAGGTCTTCGCAATGGAAAGTCCAACATGGGTTGGCAAGGAAAGTCCAAGCATGGGTCTTGGCAATGGAAATTCCAACATGGGTTGGCAAGGGAAAGTTCAAGCTTGAGTCTTAGCATTTGAGAAGTCCAAGGGGTTGATATTGACGGCGTAAAGTTCAAGGGTGAAGTCTTGACAGCATAAGTTCAATGGTAGGCGGCATAAAGTCTAAGCGGAGTCTTGGCAGCGTAAGTCCAATATGCTTTGGCGGTGTAGACACCGTTAGCATGACATAGTCGATGGAAACACCTGAAGGCTAGCGCGATGGATGAACAAGTCATGAATGACTTGGAGGGATCCGAGAGGCGTGAGGCTGATGGAGGTCGCTAGAAGGCTTAGGTCTAGGCTAAGGGTGGTCTAACAAGTATGGGGGAATCATACTTGGGCTAAAACCTCATGTTTGAGGTGTGCCAGTCGACTGGTGCCATATGGAAGTCGACTGGGGTGAGTCAAATAGGGTTTGGTGCGGAAGTGTCAATGACTACCGAAGGTGGGCGATCGTGATGGGCCGAAGCGAATGACCCGATCTTGTGATCAGTTGACTGGTGCTCGATTTTTCGGGCACACAATGTAGTCTGACTCGACTGCTGGGGTTAGCAGTCGAGCGGAGGCTCGACCAGTCGACTGATGGTCATGATCAGTCGACTGATGATGGATTCGTTGGATTTTTCCAGCATGGATCTAGCCGTTGTCTCACGACAACAGTGGCATCAGTCGACTGATCGGTGTTTTCCAGCACAGGTTGAAGCTTTAAATGAAGTTCATGAAGGAGGAAAAAGCCATGGTTCTTTGAGGAGTTTTTGGGGTGAATTGCTGGTGTAATTCAGAGTCTCCAAGTGCCACTCAACCAACCAAACAAGTAAGCTCTCAAAAGATCGATTGTAATGTTTTCTTTGCATTTCTTTTGTTGTATTCACTTGTATTTGCTTATTGTATTTAGTATTACTGTTGTAATCATTTGTACGAGGTTTCTCCACCTCCAACTTGTGTCGAGAAGGAGTGTTTGCATAGTGGTGTGTGATTGGCATCGCTAGAGCTCTTTAGAGCTCGATCCGTAGAGTAGGAATTGTTCAGTTCCGAACCACGTTATATAGTTGTGTTTGCGTGTTTGTTTATTGTGATTGTTGTATTATTTCTATATTCCGCTACATACTAACAATCATAGGCAAGCAAATGCGATCGAATTCCATCGACATATAGCACGATGCTATTCACCCCCCTCTAGCGTTCCAACGATCCCCTACAAGTGGTATCAGAGCGAGGCCGCTCTTCAAAGTTTAACAACTAAGGGAGCACGCTAGAGGGTGAAGATGGAGTTGGAAGAACAATTGGGATGGGATATCAACACCCCAATTCCCTATACCTTCTATGGATGAGAAGGCTTCAATTCTTGGAAGGCGAGAATTGAAAACTTTTTGATGATGAGAGACCTTGAGGAGTGGTCCGTTTTGATGGAAGGATTCGAATATCCAAAAGGACCAAAGGGTGGCTTCCTTAAGAAGAAGAAATGGAGTGAAGATCAACTCCAAAGATTTGAGAAAAACAAGAAGGTAATCAATTTCATTTTTGATTTAATTCCTAATGATATGTAGCCTAGGTGAGTGCATGGATGCCAAGGAGCTATGGAGCGATTTGGCCAAACTTCATGAAAATTCATCATCAATCTAAGAAGAAGAAGAACCCTCTCAAGCTCAAGCAAGTACATCGTCATCTAAAGAGCTTGAGAATTTGGAAGTTAATAGGGAATCAATTTCCGAATCGGTGAAAGAAGTGGAAGAAGTCTCCACTTCAAGGATTGAGGGGGAGGAGATTAGAGCATCCTCAACACTGGAGCAACAAGAGGAGCCATCCACATCTGGTCGAGAGGAAGAGAAAGCTCAAGAAACCCTCACCACCGAACTAGGTAACTCAAGCAATTTGGTTTTAAATAAAAAAACATATAATTTACTTTGAGTGTAGGGAAAGTGGGCATTACAAGAGTAAATGCCCAAAGAGAGTAAGAAAAGCTCCACCGACACCAAAAGTTAAGGATGTCGGTCCCCCAATAACCAAAAGCAAGGAGCAAGTGATTTGCTTCAAATGCCAGCAACAGGGATACTACCGGAATCAATGCCCAAAGGGGGAGAAGAAGATTCAAAGGGGAGCATCACAAGTAGGGGGAGCTAAGGCTAACCCTAAGGTATATTTTAATAATGCACCTTCTAAATTTAAAAGTCAAAAGCATGCTAGGAATTTTAATTCTCTTGCAATTCATCATGAAAAGCATGCTAGAGATAAATATTTATGTTTAGGTGCTAAAAGTGTCCATTTTGGTAATAAGGAGAAATTTGTGACTAATATCCCTAAAACTATTTTACCTAGGAAATCTATCAAGAAAATAGGAGAACACCTAGGTCTTAATCCTAAATGGACTAGGCATATGCCTAGAGGAAATGGTAATGCCCAAAAACTTAATCAAAAATCGAAAATTGGGCAATTGGAGATGGAAAATCAAGTCTTGAGGTCAAGACTTGAGAAACTAGAAAAGACCCTTAGGAATATACAAAATCAATTTAAAGGGTTAAATGATCAAAAGTTTAGGTCCAAAAGTCAAATTCAACACCTAGGACCTAAGAGACAAAAGTCAACCAAGGGCAAGCAAGATTTGGGTCACAAACCTAAGCCTAAGGTGGCTTATCATAGTGTTCCATTTGATTATGGAACACAAACTAGGTCTAGAAAGACCAAGATCAATAGGGAAGTCATCCCTAGAGTTGACCAAGGTATGTGCCTAGTGGCTAGGGTTTCAAGGAAACCTAGGGTGGCCACTAAGAAGGTTGCAAGGGGAGTTACCCCTAGATTCAACCTAGGTAAGACCACAATGACCAAGGCTAACAAGCCTAGGAGGGTCATTAGGAGGGTATCTAGGGAGGTCATCCCTAAGGAATACCTAGTAAACCCTAGGACCTCAAATAGGTTTTGGGTTCCTAAGAGCGTGATCGATTCACGCTAGATGGGTTTAGGGTGTGCCAACCTTGATTGGGTGAGTAGTTAACTCAACCATGATAAAGGTGGCACTTTAGGTAATTTTCAAGGTTATGGGTACCTTGGAAATAGATTTGATCTTATGATCCTAAAAGATTTTAGAATGTGCCAATACATCTTTGGAATCATGAAAAATCAATTAAATTGGCACAACTTGGGTTTAGAGGTTAGTGTGTCATTTTGGGTTTTTGGCACACTTGAGAGATTAGTAGTAATATGGTAAAATATAAAATTTAGGTATTATTATACCTATACATTCTATGTGTCATGCTTTGTTTGTCATATAACATGTCATGACATCATGTTTATTTTTATCATTTATATGTCATGATCATGTTTAGGATTAAGGATTAAATATCATGTGTTTTAGATTTAATCATATGTCATGACATCATGATCATTGGTCATTCTCAATTATTGCTATCATTATGCCATGATCATTTCATGCATTTAAATTGATTAAAATTGATTTAAGGACAATGACATGACTTAGAGTCTCATTTATAAGGGAATCAAGTAGAGTTGCCTTAGAAAAATGCATGAAACCCTAGATTAGGGAGAACAAAATCCACATCTCACATTACATTGACATGTATGTGTATTTATACACCCTAGATACATGTGAGATGCTAGGATATGAGTTAAGTTCAAGGTGCATAGTTTTTGCATCTAGATGAACTAAAACTCATCTTATCTTAATGGTGGATCATTGGAAAAGCTTGTGTACAAGTCATGTATATTTAGCCCAAGGAATATGATCCAAAATAAGGTTTTGAAAATATTTTAAAATTGTTTTGAAAAACCTTGGTGAAGTCTATCTTTTGATAGCAATCACCATTGATGAGATTGATATAAATGAGCTAAAACTTTGAAGTTTTTATTCACTTTTAGATTTTGTATCAATTTCAATATTTTATGAGTAAAATATTTTTCTATTATTTTTCACCAATTGTATTGACTATAAGTAATATACGTATAAATTTTCATGATTTTTTGATATACGTAGAATTACTTATGATTTTCCGAATTTCGTTTCTGATAATTGAAATTCTGATATTCGATTATCAATCGCTCGGGGTGGCGATCGTGAGGGTGTCGATTGACTGGTATTTGAGAGAGAGTCATTTATGTCAATGCTGATTTCGGGAAAACAAGGTTTGTTTAGCCCGTGTTCAGCTACGGTTAAGGTCCCTAACCACTTCTAACCCTAGGATATGCTTTGGGAAGCATTATAAAGGGTGAAAATCCATTGGATATGGATTAGGAGAGGTGTTAGGATAATGTATCAAATTTAAGGTATAGGAAAGTTCATGTTTGAACTTTGAACCTTATTTTTTATGGTTTAGAGTTCCTATTGGCTTAGGGACTTCTCAAGGACATTGTTGGTGCAATGGTCAATGGGGAACAAGCCTTTAGGGGGAGATATCCATCATGGGATGATGGATGGTATTATTTTTTTTTCTTCCTCATGAGGGGGAAAATGGGATTTTGAGAGATCCAATTTGAAAATTGGGAGAGTGAATAGGATTGCCTCTCTTGAGTGATATGGGACTTATCACTAGGAAGGCGGTAGGCATCCTAGGTATTTTTGGACCAATGGGGAGATTGTAAGATCTCGTTAGGACATGAGACATTGACCTCCTTGGAGAGATAACCTTTTTGATGTATGTCAAAAAAGGGGAGAAGGTAAAATTACCAATTTGGGATAATTGGTAAGAGATTTGAGTTAGTGTTCTAACTTAATGGTTTGTTTGGTTTTTGTCAAACATCAAAAAGGGGGAGATTGTTGGTACAATCGACCCAGGTCACGATTGACCAGGACTCGAGCTTGACTCGAGAGAGGTTTTAATGTTCGACAAAAACATACGACAATGTGATTGTCATGGGAAAAGTCCAAGTCTTGGGTACTTGACATGGAAAGTCCCAGTGGGACACTTGGCATTTGGGAAAGTCCAAACATGGGTCTTGGCAATGGAAAGTCCAACATGGGTTGACAAGGAAAGTCCAAGCATGGGTCTTGGCAATGGAAAGTCCAACATGGGTTGGCAAGGGAAAGTTCAAGCTTAAGTCTTGGCATTTGAGAAGTCTAAGGGATTGATATTGGCGGTGTAAAGTTCAAGGGTGAAGTCTTGGCAGCATAAGTCCAATGGTTGGCGGTGTAAAGTCTAAGAGGAGTCTTGGCAGCGTAAGTCCAATGTGCCTTGGCGGTGTAGACACCGTTAGCATGACATAGCCGATGGAAGCACCTGAAGGCTAGCGCGATGGATAAACAAGTCATGGATGACTTGGAGGGATCCGAGAGGCGTGAGGTTGATGGAGGTGACTAGAAGGCTTAGGTCTAGGCTAAGAGTGGTCTAGCAAGTATGGGGGAACCATACTTGGGCTAAAACCTCATGTTTGAGGTGCGCCGGTCGACTAGTGTCATATGACAGTCGACTGGGGTGAGTCAACTAGGGTTTGACTGTGGAAAGTGTCCCAGCAGTCGATTGCCAGAGGTGGGCAGTCGACTGATGAACCGAGCAGTCGACTAATCTTGTGATCAGTCAACTGGTGCTCGGTTTTTCGGGCACAGAATGTAGTTTGACTCGACTGCTGGGGTTAGTAGTCGAGTTGAGGCTCGACCAATCGACTGATGGTCATGATCAGTCGACTGATGATGGATCCGTTAGATTTTTCCAGCGTGGATCTAGCCGTTATCTCACGACAACAGTGGCATCAGTCGACTGATGGTCCCGAGCAGTCGACTGATCGGCATTTTCCAGCACAGGTTGAAGCTTTAAATAGAGCTCGTGAAGGAGGAAAAAGCCATGGTTCTTTGAGAAGTTTTTGGGGCGAATTGCTGGTGTAATTCAGGGTCTCCAAGTGTCACTCAACCAACCAAACAAGCAAGCTCTCAAAAGATCAATTGTAAAGTTTTCTTTGCATTTCTTTTGTTGTATTCACTTGTATTTGCTCGTTGTATTTAGTATTACTGTTGTAATCATTTGTACGAGGTTTCTCCACCTCTGACTTGTGTCGAGAAGGAGTGTTTGCATAGTGGTGTGTGATTAGCATCGCTAGAGCTCTTTAGAGCTCGATCCATGGAGTAGGAACCATTCGGTTCCGAACCACGTTACATAGTTGTGTTTGCGTGTTTGTTTATTGTGATTGTTGTATTATTTCTATATTCCACTATGTACTAACAATCATAGGCAAGCAAACGCGATCGAATTCCATCGACGTATAACATGACGCTATTCACCCCCCTGTAGCATTCCAACGATCCCCTACAATGCGGAGGGATGGGGTAACTGGGTCATGCAGAACCAAGAACAAACGCTCCAGCTGAGACAATGATGAACCACCCAGGTACGCGATCCAGGGGGCGACGATGAACCCCCCTGCCGCGTCATCGTGCCCCTACGACATGTGCCCGCGGCAGCTGTCAGCTGTCATGGCAGGTGCAACAACCCTCGTGGCAAGCGCCACAAAGCCGCGGCACCTGCCGTGACCTCGTGGAGGCCGCGGCTCCTTCCGCGCAAGCTCACGCGGCAACGACGGTGTTACTTCGGTGGTGGAAGAGGGGAAGAGATTAGGAGTTAGCATACCGGATCGAGGGGATGAGCGCATGAGGAGGGATCGAGGAAAGGAGGAGTGTTAATTAGGGGAAAATCGGGGATGAATTCTATTTCGTTGCAATATTCATCGCCAAATAAAAATACCAACGAAAAAATTTTCATCGCTAAATTTATCACAAATTTTGCAACGAATTATTAAATCATTGCAAATTTAGTGACGAATTTATATTTCGTTGCAAAATTCTACGACGAAATTTATTTTTCGTTGAAAAATTGGCAACGAAAAATAAATTCGTTGCCAAATTAGCAACGAATGTTAAATTCGTCGCAAATTTCATAATTCCCGCCGTTGATTTTCTTTGCCAAATAATTTAAAATGTCCGATGAAAATCTTTCATCGCCAAATTTGTCACAAAATTTTGCAACGAATTATGGATTTATTGCAAATTCTGCGACGAATTTATATTTTGTTGCAAAATTTTACGACAAATTTGATTTTTCGTCACAGATTTGGGACGAAAAATTAATTTCGTTGCAAAACTGCGACGATATTTGCGACAAAAATGAATTTGTTGGAAATGTAAATAAGTTTGCAACAAAAAAAGTTTTTTTGCAAATTTCGTTACTAATTTGCGACGAAATTTAAAATTCGTCGCAAATTTTGTTGTAGATTTGCAACAAATTATTTTCGTTGTCAAATTTCGTCGCTATTTTGGTGTATTTTTGTAGTGCAATCACTTCACATATTGGAAAGGTAGGATGGAGTACTATTTAATAAACGATATTGAGCTTTGGTTTAGTGTTGTAGATGTTTTCGAGAAACCAGTGGATGAAGATAGAGCACCTCTCTCAACCAAGGATTGAATAAGGGAGATGGCTCAATCAAATGCAAAGGTCATAACCACACTCCAATGTGGTCTCTCAATGGAGTAACTCAACAAAGTCGGTCATTTCGGATCCACCAAGGAGCTATGGGAGATGCTCATTGAGCTAAATGAAGGATCAAAAGAATCAAAGAGAGCCAAGAAGGATTTATTGGTAGGAAAACTCCAAACCTTTGCCATGAAGACCCATGAAATGGTAAGTCAAATGCATGGAAGGTTTAAAGAGATCATTAATGGAGTCCACATCATAGGTGAGAAATTAGACAATCGAGACTTGGTAAGGTATGTTCTTCATGCATTTCCTAGAACCACCTTATGGGCATCAATGGTTGATGCTATTGAAATTTCTATAGACCTTTCTTCGGATAAAATTGATGAATTATTTTGTAAATTTGAATTACATGAGCAAACTAACATATCTCCCAAGGAAAAATGTTTAGCTTTCTTTGTAGAAAAGGAGAAAAAGAAGGAGGAATCATCTTCATCCGAATCGGAGGATGAACCATCAAGTGGCGATGAAGGGTTATCGGCAAATGAAATCGCCAACTATATCAAGAAGTGGATGGGGAAATCAAGGAAACTTACAAAGAAGGATGTGAAGAAGATATTTCAATCTATAAAAGGTAAATCTAGTGGTAATTCGAATTTTAATACTAATGTCATTTACTATGGATGCAACAAGAAGAGGCATACCAAACCAAATTGTCCGGAGCTAAAAAAGAAGGAAGAAAAAGAAAAGAAGAAGAAGAATACCATGGTAGCATAAACAACATGGGACACACAAAGTGTTGAAGATTCATCCGACGATGACGAACTTTGTCATATCACATGATATGTGGCACTCATGGCCTTGGGGGATGACACTGAGAGCTCAAGTCAAGGAGAGTCTTCTTCTAGCGATGAATCGTCACCTAATTAATAGAAAAACAGCAATTAAGAGTAAGGTGAAGAAAGCTTGGGTCCCAAAGAAGTTTTTGAATGATGTTACCGGTCCAAACATTTTGATATCAAAGGAGTTTATTTTTCATGTTGTTTAGGTAGGTGGATAAAGTATGTGGATTATGGATAGCGGTTGCTCAAAACACATAACCAAGGATGTGAGTAAGTTATCCACAATCAACTATGTTAACAAAGGGATCGTGTCTTTTGGCAATAGTGGGAAGCTCAAGATCTTAGGTGGAGTTACAATTGAGGTATCCCCTAAAATTATCATTCATAAAGTTTTACTAGTTAAGAGCATGAAGTTTAATTTACTTAGTGTTAGTCAACTTCGTGATGTCGGCTATAATATTGAGTTTAAATCCTCTAAATGTTTGATTAGATACAAAAAGCCTAGAAGATTGCATGTTAGTTGGATATAAGAAATCGAATATCTATTATGTTGATTTATCCTATGCTTCTAACATCTCTACTAAGTGTTTCATGTCAAAAGAAGAGAAAGGTTGGCTATGATATAGAAGCCTTGGGCACATCAATATGAAGAACATAGCCAAGGTAGCCAAATTGGAGTTAGTAAAAGGGCTACCAAAAGTGAAATATGTCAAGGACAAATTGTGTGATACATGCCAAAAAGGAAAGCAATCAAAATCATCACACAAGAGGTAAAACTCTAACTAGCACTTCATTACCATTAGAATTATTGCATTTAGATTTATTTGATTGTCATAACACTCCTTCATTAAATGGTAATAAGTATTGCTTAGTTATAGTTGATGATTTTTCTATATATACATGGGTTTACTTTATGAAAAATAAGGATGATAACTTAGAAATAATCATAGAATTTAGCAAAAGGGTTGAAAATGAAAGGAATCTCAAAATTAACCAGATCCTTAGTGATTATGGTGGAGAATTTGAGAATTCTAACTTTTCAAAATTTTACTTAGAACAAGGGTACAAGCATGAGTTCTCTTGTCCTAGAACACCCCAACAAAATAAGATGGTGGAAAGGAGAAATCGTGTCCTACAAGAGGCGGCTAGGACTATGCTAAATGCATATTCTTTACCTAGCTATTTATGGGTGGAAGTGGTTAACACTGCTTGTTATATCCAAAACTGTCTTAATCTATAGGTTTTTAGACAAAATACCTTTTGAATTATGGAATGACACAATTCCTACAATTTACTACTTTAAAGTCTTTGGATGCAAAGTCTATATTTTATCTAGAAAAATTTGAGTCTAAGGCGGATGAAGAAATCCTAGTTGATATTTATCCACTAGTAGAGATTATAGAGTATACAATAAGAGAACTCAAAAGATTGAGGAATCCTTTAATGTTGAATTTAATGAGTCTACTAGTACCTTCCCTAAGAAATCCTCCATTGATAAAGATATCAATGACAAAAATAGAGACATTATCCAAAGACTTCAAAATGTAAATTCAAGGGGTAATGATCAAGGGGGAGGAAGAGGAGATTCTGATGATGAAAGGAGAAAGAATGATGATAATCAAAATTAATATGAATCACCTCCTAGGACCTTAAGGATTCATCAAAATCATCCTCTAGACCAAGCAGTGAGAGAATTATCACAAGGAGTAAGGACTAGGTCCTTCTATAGAACTCCTACTAGTCAAGTTGACCTTATCTCCCAAATTGAATCAAAGTCAATTAATGATTCATTACTTGATCTGGATTGGATTTTAGCAATGCAAGAGAAATTAACTCAATTTGAGAGAAGTTAAGTATGAGAATTAGTTCTTAGGCCCAATGATAGCATCATTGTTACCACAAGATGGGTCTTTAGGAACAAGTTGGATGATCAAGGTAAAATCACTAGAAATAAAGTTAGGTTGGTATCTAGAGGATTTAATCAAGTTAAATGACTTGTCTATGATGAGACCTATGCTCCGGTTGCTAGATTAGAGTCTATTCGAATCCTATTAGGGTATGTCGCTCACATGAGATTTAAACTCTATCAAATAGATGTAAAATCGGCATTCCTAAATGGGTTCATTGAGGAAGAGGTCTATGTAGAGAAACCACCTGGGTTTGAAAATCTAGACTACCCAAACTATATTTGCAAGCTTAAGAAAGCTTTATATGGTTTAAAATAAGCTTCTCGGGCTTGGTATGAGAGACTCTCATCATTCCTCATCTCTAAGGATTTTAGAAGAGGCCAAGTTGACCAAACCCTATTTCTAAAGTAAAAAAAAAAGACATCTTTGTTGCCCAAGTGTATATTGATGATATTATTTTTGGGTCAACGAATGATGAACTTCTCCAAGACTTCATTGGAAATATAGAAAATGAATTTCAAATGAGTCTAGTAGGAGAGTTAACCTTTTTCTTAGGCTTACAAGTTAAACAAACTAGTGAGGGTACCCTAGGACTCAAACCTTTGATTTGATTGAGTACACCGATTCTGATTATTCGGGTTGCAAATTGGATCGGAAGAGCACTAGTGGTGGATGCTAATTTCTTGGATCCTCCCTAGTAAGTTGAAGTAGTAAGAAACAATCTTGTATTACTCTATCCAAAACCGAGGCCGAGTATGTGGTCATGGGTGGTTGTTGATGGGACAAATTTTTCTCCTCAAGATTGGATGGTCGAGAGCGAGTTCTCTCCGGTCGCAGCAGTAAAATGCCTCCTTGTTGTTAGTAATATATGAGATGTGTCCTAAGGCAATCGCCTTATGGTTGTACCATTTATTTGATAAATGAAGATTCACTATTTGAGTATACATGTTTTCATGTATTTAATTGGATCTTAAACTCATTTACTGAATATCCATAATACAATTCACAACATGAGAGAATTTATGATTGGATCACAACTAGTGAGTATCTCTACATGTGTAATTGTGATGTATGAGAATTATCCCTAGTCGATGAATTGATGGATTCGGACGCCATCGATTCTGTTGAGATTAGCACGAGGTATACTCTTTGGTTTTATCCAAGCAGTTGTTTCTCACTAGTTGGTGACATTGGGATGTCCGGAGTTGATCGTGGATGCTAGTTATGGTAACTAGTTCATTGGAGTGACTAGCTGTAAGACTTCATATGGTTCTCTGCATATATGAATATGTCAATGAAGTTCTTACTGCAGCTTAAGTGTGATGTTCCTTCGACTTGCGGTATTCAAGTCATCTTGGTCATGAAGACTTATGCTTTGACATCTTAAGCAAGCATCTCCGAGGAGATATGGACCCGAGATGATTGAGAATAAGTCGAAGTGGCCAAAGGTGTTTCAATAGCCTACAGAGGATTCACCGCTCCTTGCGAGGAGATGTATACCCTATGGTCTCTCGTCGGATTGTTGCTAAAGTCTTTAGCCAAAGCATTACATGTTTAGAGTATGGTACTCTTGTATACATGTGCAGTAACTAGAATCCGGAGGATGAGGAAGTAAATACTTGGGCTAAGTGTGACGTAGCCAGCCTAGTGCGGACTGACACAATAGACCATGTCCTGAACCAAGTGGGTATAAGATGAGTGAAAGGAATGAGACATGATTCATTGTAGCTACTGAAAGGTTTCATAAAAGGTTCTGGGATCAACCATTGATTTTTCGATTAATTGAGGATCATAATGTACTACTAGATGTCACTCATGATCGTTCTATAATTAATGGTTAATTATAGACGACCAATATAAATCGGAAACCTATTTAGTCACACGCACAACGAGCGTAATCCGAAGGATTTAAAACAAGTTTGAGAATAGGATTTTCATATTGAAAGAGACTAGGTTTGGTTGGACCAAACAAAGAGCGAGTATGAAATGGTTTCAGTTGCATCAGAAGCATGGATGGGTCGTGTCTTTTGAAGACATGATGGATGAACCAAATGGGTTTGGTTCTAATCCAATGGTGGAAAATAAATCAAAGTGGTTTGGTTTGTTTTAAACGAATGAACCAAAGTTAGTTCGATTCATTTTAACTTAAAATAGACCAATACGGTTTGGTTTATTTTAACTTAAGTTATTGAAGTGGGTTAACGGGATATTGGTTATGAACTAATAAGTGCTAGGAGAAAGTTTTCTTGATGGTCAAGAAATATGCTCTCTATAAAACACGGCTTTAGGATTTTTCGTGGAGAACTTTTGGTTATTGGAAACCCTAGCCACCCAAGCCCTCCTCCTTGCTTCATGCCGCCCAAGAGCTTTAGCCGCCCAAGAGGAGTTGCCGCCCAGGTTTTGCTGCTGCCCAAGTCACTATCGACCACCCACCAGCCGCCGACGACTCCTCCGACCATCCTCCCTTGGCCGCCGACGACCAAGGAGCAGTCGGCCATTGATTGGCCGACCATATCTTCCACCAAACAAGCTGTCCAGATTCTGGATAGCTTGTTCTCCTCTATGTGGAGAGGTCATTTGGTCAGCATTTTGTGCTCCGACAGCAACCTATTTGTTGGGGATTGGTTCTCCGGCAATCCTCATAGATGGAGGGTTGAGTTTTCGTCAATCGGTTGACAAAAATTGCTTCCGAGAAGCGAGTTTGCGAAACTCGATTTTTGGATCCGAATTTTATTCGGATTGTGATCTTCTCTCGGATCACATCGTCTTCGACACGAGGCTAGTAACTCCTATGAAGACGAGACTCGTAGCTTGGTTAAGTTATCCCGACGATACTCGACGTGGATACAGATAGAGGCAATTCTAGTGAGAGTTGTTTCGGTTAATGTCATTCCCGCTATACGTGATACGTCAGGTATAACTAGAGTAATTTCCTTTTATTGCAAAATTTTAAATAGCGATTATGTCTACACATATTGTATCCTGCATGCATGTGATGTGTGTGTTGTAATAAATTAGATTTATTGCTTTTATTGCTTCCGCTATATGCAAGTTTACAAAATGTGTTCGAACACACACTCACCATGGTGCCGGAGAAACCCAACAGTGGTATCAGAGTCACGCTGTGTTCCGACATAATCATAAAATTATTTTGCGATAGTCATAATTGTATTTATAGAAATTTTCTACTTTTGGAAAGTTTAGAAGTATTTATGAAAATTTTCTACTTTTGGAAAGTTTAGAAGTATCTATAGAAAATTTCTACTTTTGAAAAGTTTAGAAGTATTTATGGAAATTAACACTTTCCATAAATAAAATATGTGATTAGATTTGGAAATTTATTTTCTAATTTAATCATGATTTGATTTGGGAAATCAAATCTCAAACATATTTTATTTCCATAAATAGTTATGACAAATAAAGAAATTCAAATTGGAAATTTCCTAATATGATTAGGAAATTACAATTTAGAAAATTTATTTCCTAAATTAGATTTGACTTTCCTTAATTAACACTTTCCATAAATAAAATATGTGATTAGATTTGGAAATTTGTTTCCTAATTTAATCATGATTTGATTTGAAAAATCAAATCTAAAATATATTTTATTTCCGAAATAGTTATGATAAATAAGGAAACTATTTTACATGTCATAATTGTATGTCATGTAATTGTATTAGATGTATATCATTATGTCATGCGTGTCGTGACATGTATATGTATGTCATGTGTATCATGTCATGTAGATAATAGTTATTTGCATGCAAAAAGGATGAGACATTAAAACTCTTACACAATATTAAAGTCTACACCTTCCATTAATATGGTTAGAACTGAAGTTCTGTTTCTTGTTTGGGTTATTGGACTCACTCCAAGCTTGGCTCGAACCTGAACATATTCAAATCATTGGAATAGTTTAACATCAATATGGTAAGAGTCAGAGGTCAATCGTTAGTTTGAGTTGTTGGACTCACTCCAAGCCTGGCTAATTGGTTGAATGCGCTCTAACCATATTAAAACTATTTCGCGATTAATGAGTCGGCTCTAACTTGGAGCATCAATTTGTTGGACTCACTCCAAGGTCGATGTGAAGAGAGGTGAAGTTGGGTGTTATGTATATGATGCATACTTGTTAATGTGTTAACAACCCAATGTATGTGTGAACATTCAATTAGTTGATAGCACATTGTGATAATTACATATACGTGATATGTAATCGATATACTTGATACCTACCATCATATCTAAGAATGGCTTGTTGGACTCACTACAAGGTTGTTCTTATCTATATTGGATATCAACCCATTCGGAGATGAACCTACGATCTCTCGAATTAATTTTTAGGGTTTTTGAAATTCAAAAAATGAATGGGATTTTGTAAATGTATGTTGATGCATTTTAAAATCATTTTCTCATATATACTTGATTTGTATTTCTAGGTTAATCGTTTGATCATGATGTCTTTGAATTTGCGCTCTATTTTAAATTCGAATAAATTGACTGGGCCGAACTTCTTGGACTGACTTAGAAACTTAAGAATTGTTCTCAAGGCAGAAAAGCTTGCGTATGTCCTCGAAGAGCCTCTTTCCGCTCGTCCTAGTGATGACGCAACTCTGGACTAATTGTTGGCCTATCAGAAACATGTGAGTGATTCTGAACTAGTGAGTTGCATCATGCTAGCCGTGATGGTACCTGAGCTGCAGAAGCAGCATAAGCATATAGATGCTCATACCATAGTCTTTCATCTTTATGAGTTGTTTGATGAGCAAGGGAGATCCGAAATGTTCGAAGTCTCTAAGCTCCTCTTCACCTCTAAGATGCAAGAAGGTTCATCTGTGGTACTGCTCAACATGCTGAACACTGTGGAGCCTTCTGTGAAGCATGAGTAGGGGACGGTATTGTTAGTTGATTCCTCGAAGAAAGGTTCTAAGAGGAAGTCAAAGGAATGGCAGAAGGGGAAGAAGAAAAAGGCTAAAAAGACAGAACCAGTTCAAAAAGGCACTTGCCATCATTGTGGCAAAGAGGGACATTATCTTGAGTCCGTGAAGAAGAATAAAGCATCAGATGCCCCATCTTCTTCAGATATCTTAGTTATTGATTGTCATTCTATTTTCTCAAACACTTGGGTATTGGATACTGGGTGTGGCTCATATATATGCAATGACATACATGGGCTAAGGAATATGTAATGACATACATGGGCTCATATATATGTAATGACATACATGGGTATTGAAGACTCGTCAAGGGAGAGTCAAATTTACGTGTTGGGAATGGAGCAAAGGTTGTTGCACTCGCCATCGGAACGTATTTGTTGAGACTCCCTACAGGACTTGTCTTAGAACTGGACAATTGCTTTTATGTTCCTTCGTTGATAAAGAATATCATTTCTATTTCTTGCTTAAATAGAAATGGATATCATTTGACTTTTAGTAACAATTGTTGTTACATAACTTTGAATGGTGTGCTTTATGGGACTGAAACATTGTGCAATGGTATATATATGTCAGACGTATCCAGTGACATTCTCAATATCGAAGCGAGCAACAAGCATGCTCGAAAAGATAATCAATTAGACTCCTACATGTGGCATTGTCGTCTTGGCCATGTGAGCAAGAAATGCATGTCCGAATTACACCGATGTGGAATTCTGGAATCGTTTGAATTAGGTTCATACGATACATGTGAATCATGCTTAAAAGGCAAGATGACTAAGTTACCTTTTACGGGAAAAGGTGAACCGGTGGGATAGTTGCTTAGTCTAATACATACTGATGTATGCGGACCTATGTCAACTCAAGCTCTAGGAGGCTATAGCTACTTCATTACCTTTACCGATGATCACTCACGGTTTGGATATGTGTTCTTGATGAAACACAAGTCTGAAACCTTTGAAAGGTTCAAAGAATTTAGAAATGAAGTAGAGAAATAACTTGGCAAGAGTATTAAAATACTTCGATCGGATCGAGGTGGTGAATACTTGAGTCAAGAGTTTCTAGATTATCTAAGAGACAATGGTATATTGTCTCAATGGACTCCGTCGTATACACCACAGCATAATGGTGTATCTGAGAGGTGAAACCGAATATTGTTGGACATGGTTAGGTCGATGATGAATCACGCGAATCTTCCCAAGTCCTTTTGGGGCTATGCACTTCAGACAGCTGTTTACTTGCTAAATAGAGTTCCGACCAAGGTAGTCTCTACTACTCCATATGAGATATGGAATAGTAAGAAACCTCATTTATCTTACTTGAAGATATGGGGTTGTCCTGCTTATGTGAAGCGGACTGTATTAGACAAATTGGATGCTAAGTCTGATAAATGTCTATTCATTTGTTACCCTAAGGAAACGAGGGGCTATCAATTCTATCATCCTGTGGAACAAAAGGTGTTTGTTTCAAGGTATGTTATGTTTCTAGAGAAAGAGTTTCTCTTGCAAGAAAACAATGGAAGCATTGTTGAACTTGAGGAGGTTCAAGAGACTTCAATAGACATTGATGAGATACCTAGTCAAGCACCTCAACCGATAACTCATAGTGATGAGATATCGGCTGAACCTATTGTGGCACCACATCTTCGTAGATTTGGTAGGACACACAACATTCCCGAGATATATGGATTTCTCGAAAGTGAATCGAACGACGTATTACTCATTGACGATGAGGAACCTATCAATTATGAAGAAGTTCAGAAATGTTCAGAAATGGACAAATGGCTTAAAGTCATGAAGTCGGAAATGGATTCCATGTATGAAAATCAAGTTTGGAACTTGGTGGACCCACCTGAAGGCATTAAGCCTATAGGGTGCAAATGAGTTTTCAAGAAGAAAATCGACATGGATGGTAATGTGATTACCTATAAGGCAAGATTAGTGGCGAAAGGCTATCGTCAAAAGCAAGGTGTTGATTTTGATGAAACCTATTCACCGGTAGCTATGCTTAAATCCATTCGGATGCTCCTGGCTATAGCAGCTCATTATGATTAAGAGATATGGCATATGGATGTGAAAACGGCTTTCCTTAACGGAAACCTACCCGAGGACGTGTATATGATACAACCTGAGGGTTTCACATCAGTTGATAAAACCAAGGTATGCAAACTTCGACGATCCATTTATAGACTGAAGCAAGCATCTAGGAGCTGGAATATCTGTTTTGATAAGACAATCAAAAGGTTTGATTTCTCACAAAATCCAGACGAACCCTGTGTGTACAAGAAGGTTAGTGGGAGTGCAGTCGTGTTTCTAGTGTTGTATGTCGATGACATATTACTTATAGGAAATAATATATTTGTCTTATAGTCGGTTAAAAATTGGTTATCCAAAACATTCTCCATGAAAGACATAGGAGAAGCAACCTACATCCTCGGGATCAAGATTTATAGAGATAGATCGAAATGATTGCTTGGTCTTTCACAGTCTACATATATAGACCGAGTGCTAAATGTTGGGTTTTCCGAGCCACAAAAACCGCTTTTTGCGTTGCAGAAACCTCGGAATCCGCGGCCACGGATCCGTGCGAAGATATATTAAAATAAAACATGTATGTGCTTACTAAAAACCCTAGATCTACCTTAGATCTAAGAGGTTAGATCATTACCCTTGTAGCGACGCCCTTCGCTTATCCCGCTCGTCCAAAAGTTCGTCGGAACTCGAGAGTGTCAAGTGCACACTCCTCTATTGGTATCCACACAAGCAATAGGTGGAGAAAGAGACAAACTTGAGTGTGCTAGCACTCCTAGAAGATCTCGGCAAGATGAGAAAGGAGAGGGAGAGCTTGAGAGGAAGAGCACCAAGGAAGAAGATGATGGAATGAGTAACTCACCAAAATGAATTCATCATCATAACCCCTAAAGTGGTCGGCCACTTCATGGAAGGGGGGTTACATGCATGCATGTAACTCCCATGACCCTTGGTCTCCTTCATGATGTGGCACCAATTTACCAAGTCAATGATGATGTGGAGCATCATCATTGGCCGATCATGCCAAGTCATCATCATGACATGGCATTTGGTCAAGTCAAACTTGACCTTTCATCTTCCCTCTCAAGTCAAGTCAAACTTGACCTCTCATCTCCCATGGTTGATCAAATCTAACCACTTGACTCAAGTCAATTTAATTTAATGAATCTCTATTCATTTAATTTAAATTGATTTGATGAATCAAATCTAAATTAGACTCATTCAACACTTGAATCAACTTGAGTCTAACTCAATTAGTCTAATTTGGATTACTCTTAATCCAATTTGGTTCATCCCATGAACCTAATCCTCATGGTTCATCATATGAACCTAATCTCTATCTAATTGCTCTTATGTGTGTGACCTTATAGGTTCTTGTAACGTTGGCAATGTCCCTAAACCGATTTAGGAACATAAGCAATGAGCAGTATCTAGCAACACATCATTGCTACCCAAGTTACAAGAATGTTGAGCTCCAACATCACCTTTATGACTACTAATTGTGACTCTCACAATATGTGACAATGTCTCTCTATCCTTGACATCTAGATTGACCAATCGAGGCATAGACCGTGTCATCCTCGGTACAATCTAAATCTTAATCTCCAAGTAGACTCACTCTAATCAAATGAGCTCAATATCTCATATTGACTCATTTGGGCATGGCCATGCACTTCGTGGTCTCACTCTATCAAGAATATCGATGTCACCCCCGTCATATAGGAGGGATAGATCTCATCTACATCACTCACATCCCTCCGCATAATTTGTTACATACCCAGTAATCACCTTTATAGTCCACCCATTTACGGGTGACGTTTGACAAAACCAAAGTATGCAACTCCTTATGTAGGGAACCATGGTGACTTCAGGTCTAAGGACTAATAGTCATACTAATAGTCATATGAGAAAGTATATGACACTCATATAACGATCCATGATACTTTCTCATGGCGGGTCATTCAGTATACATTCTCCAATGCATACCCATGTGTCAACTCGATATCTCATATTCATGACTTGTGAGATCAAGTCATCGTGTTGACCTACATGCTAGTCTCTACACATTAACATTGTCCCTGAATGTTAATACTCGACTAGGAATGATTAAGAGTAGTGTTCTCTATATCATCTCATTATCGATTCAACCAATCGATTGATATAGATAAGAACCTACTACTCAAGGACATTATTATATTTAGTTATTTGGCACCAATACAAGTAAATATAAAAACCATGCCTTTATAAATAGGAATATGATACAATAAAGTCCATACAACAATCATCACATGATTGGCTCTAGGGCTTTCACTAACAATCTCCCACTAGCACTAGTGCCAATCACCGTAGTATCTAATATCCAATGACCTAGTGTGACCATCATGCTTTTTCTGTGCCAAAGCCTTGGTCATGGGATCTGCGATGTTAGCCTCTGTGGGTACTCTGCAAATCTTCACATCTCCTCTATCGACAATCTCTCGAATGAGATGGAAGCACCGATATATTCGGCCTCTATTGTAGAATCAATAACTATGTCCTGCTTGGAACTCTTCCAGCTCACAGCGCCACTATCAAGCAAAATACGAACCCTGACTGCGATCTATAATTATCCTGGTCAGTTTGGAAGCTGGGATCGCTGTAACCCTTTACAGCTAGCTCCTCATCGCCTCCAAATATCAAGAAATATTCTTTAGTCCTTCTCAAGTACTTAAGATTATTCTTGACTGCTATCCAATGACGCTCACCTGGATCTGACTGGTATCTACTTGTCATGCTCAAAGCATACGAGACATCAGGACGAGTACACAGCATAGCGTACATGATAGATCCTATAGCAGATGCGTAAAGGATCTTATCCATGCGGTCTCTCTCCTCTCTAGAAGAGGGACTTTGAGTCTTCGAAAGACTCACACCATGTAACATCGACAGAAGTCCTTTCTTGGAATTCTGCATGGCAAACCGAAGTAATACCGTGTCAATGTATGTACTCTAACTTAGGCCAAGCAATCTCTTAGATCTATCTCTATAGATTTTAATGCCTAGAATATAGGTTGCTTCACCTAAGTTCTTCATTGAGAAGCACATCCCGAGCCAAGTCTTCACAGACTGTAGCGAAGGGATGTCATTCCCAATGAGTAGTATGTCATCCACATACAATACAAGGAAGACAACTGTGTTCCCATTAACCCTCTTGTAGACACAGGGTTCATCTTCATTCTTGATGAAACCAAACTGTTTGATCGCATCATCGAATCAAAGATTCCAGCTCCGAGAATCTTGCTTTAGCCCATAAATGGACCTTTGCAGCTTGCATACCTTCCCAATATGCTGTGGATCTACAAAACCCTCAGGTTGTGTCATGTACACATCCTCGAGTAAGTTTCTATTTAGAAACGCAATTTTGACATCCATCTGTCAGATCTCATATTCATGGTATGCTGCAATAGCAAGCAAGATCCGAATGGACTTAAACATCGCCACTGGAGAAAAGGTTTCATCATAGTCAATACCATGAATTTGCTTGAAACCTTTAGCCACCAATCGGCCCTTATAGGTATGCGTAAGTCCATTCATGTCAGTCTTTCTCCTAAAGACCCACTTACACCCAATGGGTTTGACCCCTTCAAGTGGATCAACCAAAGTCCATACTTGGTTAGTGTATATGGATTCCATCTCGGATCTCATGGCCTCTAGCCATTTCTCAGAATCTGGGCTCATCACAGCTTCCTGATAGGAGGTAGGCTCATTCTCAATGAGCATAACGTCATCATGGTCAGACAAGAGAAATGAGTATCTCTCAGACTGACAACGTACCCTATCAGACCTGCGAAGAGGTAGGTCTACCTGAACAGGTGGTTGTTCCATAACTCTTTGTGCAACAACCTCATCACCCACAACACTTTGTGGTTCCTGTTCAACCTCCATCAAGGCCTCAGTGCTATGGTCCTTATCTTGAATTTCTTCAAGATCGAAGGTACTCCCACTAGTTTTTCTAGAAATAAAATCCCTTTCTAGAAAAACCCCAGTCTTTACCACAAACACTTTGTGCTGACTGGGAATATAGAAGTAATATCCCTTTGTATCCTTGGGATATCCAACAAAATAGCACCTATCAGATTTGGGTCCCAGTTTGTTTGAGACTTGACGTCAAACGTAAGCCTCACAACCCCAAATCCTCATGAAAGACATCATGGGATTTCTCCCTGTCCATATCGTATATGGTGTCTTTATCACAACCTTGGATATTACACGGTTAAGGGTAAAGGCTGCTGTGTCTAGAGCATATCCCCAAAAGGATATAGGGACTCATCATAGATCGTACCATATCTAATAGGGTACGATTCCTCCTTTCGGATACACCATTCCACTGTGGTGTTCCAGGAGGAGTGAGTTGGGATAGAATCCCACACTCAGCTAGATAATCACGAAACTCATGGCTAAGGTATTCTCCACCTCAATCTGATCGAAGTATCTTAATACTCTTGCCAAGCTGGTTTTGTACTTCATTCTTGAATTCTTTGAACTTTTCAAAGGATTCTGATTTGTGTGTCATGAGATACACATAACCATATCTACTGAAGTCATCAGTAAATGTAATGAAGTACCTGTAACCACCTCTAGCAGCAACATTGAAAGGACCACATACATCACTATGTATAAGTTCTAACAAATCTGTTTCTCTTTCGCTGTGTCCACTAAAGGGAGTCTTGATCATCTTGCCTAAAAGGCAAGACTCACATGTCTCATATGATTCAAAATCAAATGAGTCTAGCAGCCCATCCTTATGGAGCTGAGATAAGCAACTCTCATTTATGTGACCTAAGCGACAATGCCAGAGATAGGTTTGGTTCAACTCATTTGACTTGAACCTCTTGGTACTTATGTTATAGATAGGGCTCTCTAGGTCTAGAAAGTAGAGTCCGTTCATTAGAGGTGCACTACAATAGAACATATCATTTAAATAAACTGAACAACATTTGTTCTTTATTATAAATGAAAAACCTTTCTTGTTCAAACAAGAAACTGAAATGATGTTCTTGGTTAAGGCAGACACATAACAACATTCATCTAATTCTAATACAAGCCCAGAGGGCAGAGATAGATCATAAGTTCCTACAGCAACAGCAGCAACCCTTACTTCATTGCCTACTCGTAGGTCCACCTCGTCCTTTGTCAATGCCCTGCTATTTCTCAGCGCCTGCACATTGGTACAAATGTGAGATGCACATCCGGTATCTAATACCCATGATGAAGAAATAGATAGATTGACTTCTATAACATTTATACCTGAAGTAGAAGTCTCACTTCTTTTCTTCTTAAGATCTTCCAGGTAAGCTTTGCAGTTACGCTTCTAGTGTCCAGCTTCCTTGCAGTGGAAGCAAGCCCCTTCCTTGGCTACCCCTCCTTTGGGTTTAAGTTCTTTGCCTTTGCCCTTGGCTTGGGACTTTCCCTTACCTTTAGGCTTGCCCTTGCCTTTCTTCTTCTGCACCATCAAAATGGTGTCAGATTTTCCCTTCTTAAGGTTAAGCTCAGCAGTTCTCAAAATGCTGAGCATTTCAGGCAATGGCTTATCAATTTCATTCATGTTATAATTCATGACAAATTGATTGAAGGCTTGTGGCAAAGATTGCAAGATCAGGTCAGTAGTCAGCTCTTGGCCAAGTGGGAATCCCAGCCTTTTTAGGTTCTCTACGTACCCAATCATCTTGAGTACATATGTACCTACGGGAATCCCTTATTGCATTTTGGACCCAAATAATGCCTTAGAGACTTCATATCTCTCATGCCTAGCTTGTCCTTGATACAGTTGACGAAGATGTCCAACCATATCATAAGCATTCGTGAACTCGTGTTGCTTCTGAAGCTCAGAGTTCATGGTCGCGAGCAATAGACATGACACATCTAATGCATCATCTTGATGCTTCTTGTAAGCATCTTTGTCATCTCGCGAGGTAGTGGCAGGAGGTGCCTCGAGATGGGCTCGGGGTGTCTGACTTCCTTTTTTGGGTGAGAGAACAATTCTCGAGTTCTGTGCGATCCGAAATTTGCTCCATTGAGTTTGTCCTTCTCAAGGACAGAACGCAGAGAGAGAGTGTTCGTGTTTGTCGATATAATTATCTACAACATACAATGCAGAGAATTAATATCATATTCCTTTTATCATTTAATTAGGCCTTTAATCAAATGATGCTCCCACTGAATTATAGGAATTTTGTAGAATCGAGTTATTGATGTGGTCAAACCACATTACTAGATTCATATAAACTAGCTATAATTCTTGTGGGACAAGATCCACATCATACTAAGCCTTGAGTTAGTTTTGGCTAAATCGCCCAAGACTTAGTACGATCGGTGGGTAACACATTACCGATTACATCTCTATGCAACTCTTGTTTATAGGATCAAGACCCACATTTACAAAAGACCTTGAGTTAGCTTTGGCTAAATCGCCTAAGATTTAGTGTAAATGCGATCTTAACCTATCTTTCCAACGATTGGAATATGCCTATAGTTCTACTCGATCCAATTGAGTTTAACTAGTTTTGCTCAATCTAATTGAGCTTACTCTAACCCAAGCGTGATAGGCGGGACCAAGATTGTCCCTCCACACCCTACCAAGATAATATGCGTTGCTCTGCTTTGGCAGATTCAACAACAACAAATGATCGAGGTAGTGATGGGTATCAAGGCTCGGTAGGCATTTTCGAGTTGATTCGATTATGATCTAATCTAATCGTAATGTGTATCTTATACGTATTTAGGCCTTTATTATCCTATATTAGCATGCATCACATACATACATTCATTATTCTAGCATGCATCATACATACAAGAAAAATTATCCTAGCATGCATCATATACATACAAGCATTATTCTACTAGCATGCATCACATACATACAAGCAAAAATCAATTATATATATATATATATATATATATATATATCAACATATATATATATAATTAAATGTGATATAGTCATGGTCTCTACTATTTATCTTCTCAAGCCAATGAGAAGATCGGACGGTCAACCTAAGGCTTAGCGGCTTCTCCAAGCGCTTCCTTTGACCGCCATGTGTCGTCACACCCTTCTCGTAATCTCGCCTTCGAGTGGACTTTCCACCGCCCATTTTGTACATTACAAATATGAAACTCGAGTTACATTCGAGTCTAAAACTATTTACAACTAGAATATCAAAAGAAGAGGTACGACGCAAGGTGTCGCATACACTATACAACACGACAACCACAAAACGGCACGCAGTGCCGATTATGAATTACAACACACATAATCCAATCAAATTGGGGTCATTGGGCCATGACAATCACAGAATTATACATAATTCTAAATTATGTATTTTACAGAAAATTTCTATAATTTTTCCTAATTTTTTTCAAATTTAATGAGTCACCTCTCCAGAACGGTCCCGCTAAGCGGCTTTCCGCGATCAAGGACAAAGCCTTCGGGATAGGGCAGCGCCTTACCGCAAAAATAAACTTCATGAGTGTCCCTACAACGATCCTTACAGACTTAAGTCGCTGTCCCAAAACCTAAAGCGAGAACTCGCTGATTCGAGAGTTTTTCTCGACGGTGAAGCCTACAAGTGTCCCAACACTCGCTGTTTCAATTTTCGAGAAAAATACCCAAAAATTCTATAAAATTAGAAATTTACAGAAACATATAAATCTGTAATTTTATATCTAATACAAAATTACAAAAATGAAACACATACATGCTTCGCACGCGTGGCTCGATACCACGCTGGTTTTCGAGCCGCAAAAAACCGCTGCATGAAAACCTCGTAATCCCGCCACGATCCGCGGCGAAGATATATTAAAATAAAACATGTATGAGCTTACTAAAAACCCTAGATCTACCTTAGATCTAAGAGGTTAGATCATTACCCTCGTAGCGACGCCCTTCGTTTATCCCGCTCATCCAAAAGTTCGCCGGAACTCGAGAGTGTCAAGTGCACACTCCTCTATTGGTATCCACACAAGCAATAGGTGGAGAAAGAGACAAACTTGAGTGTGCTAACACTCCTAGAAGATCTCGGCAAGATGAGGAAGGAGAGGGAGAGCTTGAGAGGAAGAGCACCAAGGAAGAAGATGATGGAATGAGTAACTCACCAAAATGAATTCATCATCATAAGCACTAAAGTGGCCGGCCACTTCATGGAAGGGGGGTTACATGCAAGCATGTAACTCCCATGACCCTTGGTCTCCCTCATGATGTGGCACCAATTGACCAAGTCAATGATGATGTGGAGCATCATCATTGGTCGGTCATGCCAAGTCATCATCATGACATGGCATTTGGTCAAGTCACACTTGACCTTTCATCTTCCCTCTCAAGTCAAGTCAAACTTGACCTCTCATCTCCCATGGTTGATCAAATCTAACCACTTGACTCAAGTCAATTTAATTTAATGAATCTCTATTCATTTAATTTAAATTTATTTAATGAATCAAATCTAAATTAGACTCATTCAACACTTGAATCAACTTGAGTCTAACTCAATTAGTCTAATTTGGATTACTCTTAATCCAATTTGGTTCATCCCATGAACCTAATCCTCATGGTTCATCATATGAACCTAATCTCCATCTAATTGCTCTTATGTGTGTGACCCTATAGGTTCTTGTAACGTTGGCAATGTCCCTAAACCGATTTAGAAACATAAACAATGAGCGGTATCTAGCAACACATCATTGCTACCCAAGTTACAAGAATGTTGAGCTCCAACATCACCTTTGTGACTACTAATTGTGACTCTCACAATGTGTGATAATGTCCCTCTATCCTTGACATCTAGATTGACCAATCGAGGCATAGACCGTGTCATCCTCGGTACAATCTAAATCTTGATCTCCAAGTAGACTCACTCTAATCAAATGAGCTCAATATCTCATATTGACTCATTTGGGCATGGTCATGCACTTCGTGGTCTCACTCTATCAAGAATATCGATGTCACCCCCGTCATATAGGAGAGTTAGATCCCATCTACATCACTCACATCCCTCCGCATAATTTGTTACATACCCAGTAATCGCCTTTATAGTCCACCCATTTACTGGTGACATTTGATGAAGCCAAAGTATGCAACTCCTTATGTAGGGAACCATGGTGACTTCAGGTCTAAGGACTAATAGTCATACTAATAGCCACATGAGAAAGTATATGACACTCATATAACGATCCATGATACTTTCTCATGGCGGGTCATTCAGTATACATTCTCCAATGCATACCCATGTGTCAACTCGATATCTCATATCCATGACTTGTGAGATCAAATCATCGTGTTGACCTACATGCTAGTCTCTACGCATTAACATTGTCCCTGAATGTTAATACTCGACTAGGAATGATTAAGAGTAGTGTTCTCTATATCATCTCATTATCGATTCAACCAATCGATTGATATAGATAAGAACCTACTACTCAAGGACATTATTAAATTTAGTTATTTGGCACCAATACAAGTAAATATAATAACCATGCCTTTATAAATAGGAATATGATACAATAAAGTCCATACAACAATCATCACATGATTGACTCTAGGGCTTTCACTAACACTAAAGAGGTTCAGCATGTCAGAATCCAAGAAAGGTTTCCTTCCCATCAGGCATGAGGTACACCTTTCGAAGTCTGTGTCCGCTCACAGAAGACAAGAGGATTTGCTTGAGTAAGATTCCCTATGCATCCGCAATAGAATCTATCATGTATGTTATGTTATGTACGAGGTTCGATGTATCGTATGCTCTGAGTGTCACGAGCAGATACCAATCCGATCCAGGAATGGATCATTATGCGACTGTTAAGACAATCCTTAAGTACTTACGAAGAACTTAGGATGTGTTCCTAATATATAGAGAAGGTGATATGGTAATACGCGGGTATACAGATGTCAACTTCCAGACAGACAAGGATGATTCCAGGTCTCAGTCTGGGTACGTATTTATCTTAAATGGAGGCGCAATATGTTGGAAAAATTCCAAGCAAGACACTATAGCGGATTCTACCACTGAGGCAGAATACATTGCAGCTTTAGAAGCAGCAAAGGAAGCGGTTTGGATCAAGAAGTTTATCTCTGAACTTGATGTGGTCTCATCAATGATCCAAACATATGCTTCGCTGCTATCATTTGATCAGAGAGATCATAAGTAGGAAGGAAATACAAATCGAGAATTGAACTTAGCGGACCCTTTAACTAAGGTCTTACCTCAGAGTAAGTTTTGTTAGTGAAAGCCCTAGAGCCAATCATGTGATGATTGTTGTATGGACTTTATTATATCATATTCCTATTTATAAAGGCATGGTTATTATATTTACTTGTATTGGTGCCAAATAACTAAATATAATAATGTCCTTGAGTAGTAGGTTCTTATCTATATCAATCGATTGGTTGAATCGATAATGAGATGATATAGAGAACACTACTCTTAATCATTCCTAGTCGAGTATTAACATTCAGAGATAATGTTAATACGTAGAGACTAGCATGTAGGTCAACATGATGACTTGATCTCACATGTCATGGATATGAGATATCAAGTGGACACATGGGTATGCATTGGAGAATGTATACTGAATGACCCGCCATGAGAAAGTATCATGGATCGTTATATGAGTGTCATATACTTTCTCATGTGGCTATTAGTATGAATATTAGTCCTTAGACCAAGTCACCATGGTTCCCTACATAAGGAGTTGCATACTTTGCTTCACAAACGCCACCCGTAAATGGGTGGACTATAAAGGCGACATCGGGTATGTAACGTAATTACGCGGAGGGATGTGAGTAATGTAGATGGGATCTATCCTCCTATACGACGGGGTGACATCGATATTCTGATAGAGTGAGACCAATGGGCATGGTCATGCTCAAATGAGTCAATATGAGATATTGAGCTCATTTGATTAGAGTGAGTCTACTGAGTTCAAGATTTAGATTGCACAAAGGATGACATGGTCTATGCCTCGATTGGTCAATCTAGATGTCAAGGATAGAGGACATTGTCACATATTGTGAGAGTCACAATTAGTAGTCACAAAGGTGATGTTGGAGCTCAACATTCTTGTAACTTGGGTAGCAATGATGTGTTGCTAGATACCGCCATATCGCTTATGTTCCTAAATCGGTTTAGGACATTGCCAACGCTACAAGAAGAACCTATAGGTCACACACATAAGAGCAATTAGATGGAGATTAGGTTCATATGATGAACCATGAGGATTAGGTTCATGGGATGAACCAAATTGGATTAAGAGTAATCCAAATTAGACTAATTGAGTTAGACTCAAGTTGATTCAAGTGTTGAATGAGTCTAATTGAGATTTGATTCATCAAATCAATTTAAATTAATGAATAGAGATTCATTAAATTAAATTGACTTGAGTCAAGTGGTTAGATTTGATCAACCATGGGAGATTAGAGGTCAAGTTTGACTTGACTTGAGAGGGAAGATGAAAGGTCAAGTTTGACTTGACCAAATGTCATGTCATGATGATGACTAGGCATGGCCGGCCAATGATGGTGCTCCACATCATCATTGACTTGGTCAATTGGTGCCACATCATGAGGGAGACCAAGGGTCATGGGAGTTACATGCATGCATGTAACCCCCCCCCCCCCCCCCTCCATGAAGTGGCCGGCCACTTTGGGGTTATGGGTGGTGAATTCATTTGGTGAGTTACACTCTTAACTTCATCTTCTTCCTTGGAACTTTTTCTCTCAAGCTCTCCTCTCCCATCCTCTCTTTGGCCGAACCAACCAAGGAGTGCTAGCACACTCAAGGTTGAGTTTTCTCCACCTATTGCTTGTGTGGATACCATAGAGGAGTGTGCACTTGACACTCTCGAGTTCCGGCGAACTTTTGGACGAGCGGGATAAGCGAAGGGCGTCGCTACGAGGGTAACGTTCTAACCTCTTAGATCTAAGGTAGATCTAGGATTTCTGTAAGCACATACATGTAATTATAATTTTATACTTCGCACGGATCCGTGGCCGGGGCTTCCGAGGTTTCCGCAACGCAAAAAGCGGTTTTTGCGGCTCGGAAAAATCCAACAGTGGTATCAGAGCCACGTGCGAAGCATGTATGTGTTTCGTTTTTGTAGTTTTTATATTAGATATAAAAATTACAGATTTATATGTTTCTGTAAATTTTCTTATTTTATAGAATTTTTGGGTATTTTTGTCGTAGAGTCGAAGCAACGAGTGTTGGGAGACTCGTAGGCTTCAACCGTCGAGAAAAACTCTCCGAATCGGCGAGTTCTCGCTTTAGGTTTTTGGGACAACGACTTAAGTCGCTGTAAGATCATTGTAGGGACACTCGCGAAGTTTATTTTGCGAGTAGGGGCGCTGCCCCTATCCCCGAAAGGGGCCATGTCCCGCGATCGCGCCCGGAAACCGCTTAACGGGACCGTTTCGGAGGGGTGACTCATAAATTCAAAATAAATTAGGAAAAATTATAGAAATTTTCTGTAAAAATACATAATTTAGAATTATGTATAATTCTGTGATTGTCATGGCCCAATGACCCCAATTTGATTGAATAAGTGTGTTGTAATTCATAATACGGCCTGCGTGCCGTGGTCGGTTGTGCGTGTTGTATAGTGTATGCGACGCGTCGCACCTCTTATTTTGAAATTCTAGTTGTAATTAGTTTTAGACTCGAATGTAACTCGAGTTTCATATTTGTAATGTACAAAATGGAGCGTGGAAAGTCCACTCAAGACGAGATTACGAGAAGGGTGACGATTTACATGGCGGCCAAAGGAAGCGCTGAGAAGCCGCTAGCCTTAGGTTGACCGTCCGATCTTCTCATTGGCTTGAGAAGATCGTAGTAGGGCCATGACTATATCACATTTAATGATATATATATATGTTGATATATATATATGTATATTTAATTGATTTTGCTTGTATGTTATGCATGCTAGTAGAAACATGTTTGTATATATATGATGCATTCTAGGTTAATTTTCTTGTATGTATATGATGCATGCTAGAATAATTAATGTATGTATATGATGCATGCTAATATAGGATAATAAAGGCCTAAATGCGTATAAGATACACATTACGATTAGATTAGATCATAATCGAATCAACTCGAAAATGTCTACCGAGCTCGATACCCATCACTACTGATCATTTGTTGTTGCATGAATCGCCCAAAGCAGAGCAACGATATTATCTTGGTAGGGTGCGGAGGGACAATCTTGGTCCCGCCTATCACGACTGTTAGAGTAAGCTCAATTAGATCGAGCAAAACTAGTTAACTCAATTGATCGAGTAGAACTATAGGCATATTCCAATCGCTTGGAAAGATAGGTTAAGATCGCATTTACACTAAATCTTGGGCATTTAGCCAAAGCTAACTCAAGGTCTTTTGTAAATGTGGGTCTTAATCCTATAAACAAGAGTTGCATAGAGATGTAATCGGTAATGTGTTACCCACCGATCGTACTAAGTCTTGGGCGATTTAGCCAAAGCTAACTCAAGGCTTAGTATGATGTGGATCTTGTCCCGCAAGAATTATAGCTAGTTTGTATTTAATCTAGTAAAAGTGGTTCACCACATACATAACTCGATTCTACAAAATTCCTATAATTTAGTGGGAGCATCATTTGATTAAAGGCCTAATTAAATGATAAAAGGAATATGATATTAATTCTCAGCATTGTATGTTGTAGATAACTATGTCGACAAACACGAACACTCTCTCTCGCGATCCGTCCCTCGAGAAGGACAAGCTCAATGGAGCAAATTTCCGGATCGTACAGAACCCGAGAATTGTTCTCACCCAAAAAGAAAGTCAGACGCCCCGGAGCAGCCATTCCGAGGCACCTCCGCCACTACCTCGCGAGATGACAAAGATGTTACAAGAAGCATCAAGATGATGCATTAGATGTGTCATGTCTATTAGCCATGCGACCATGAACTCGAGCTTCGTATAACACGAAGTTCATGAATGCTTATGATATGGTTGGACATCTTCGCCAATCAGATCAAGGACAAGCTTAGGCATGAGAGATATGAAGTCTCTAAGGCATACCGAAGATCTTAAGAAGAAGAGAAGTGAGACTTCTACTGTATAAATGTTATAGAAGTCAATCTATCTATTTCTTCATCATGGGTATTAGATAATGGATGTGCATCTCACATTTGTACCAATGTGCAGCCGAGAAATAGCAGGCATCGACAAAGGGCGCAGGTGGACCTACGAGTAGGCAATGGAGCAAGGGTTGCCGTCTGTCAGAGGAACTTATGATCTATCAACGCCTCCGGGCTTGTATTAGAATTAGATGAATGTTGTTATGTGTCCGCTTTAACCAAGAACATCATTTCGCTTTTGTTCGACAAGAAAGGATTTTCATTTATAATAAAGAACAAATGTTGTTCGCTTTATTTAAATGATATGTTCTATCAGTAGTGCACCTCTAATGAACTGACTCTACTTTCTAGACTTAGAGAGCCCTATCTATAACATAAGTACCAAGAGGTTCAAGTCAAATGAGTTGAACCAAACCTATCTTCGCATTGCACGCTATGTCACATAAATGAGAGTCGCTTATCTCACTCCATAAGGATCGCTAGACTCATTTGATTTTGAATCATATGAGACATGCGAGTCTTGCCTTTTAGGCAAGATGACCAAGACTCCTTTAGTGGACATAAATAAAGAGCAACAGATTTGTTAGAACTTATACATAGTGATGTATGTGGTCCTTTCAATGTTGTTTCAATGCAGAGGTGGTTATGGTGTACTTCATTACATTTATCGATGACTTGAGATATGGTTATGTGTATCTTATGACACATAAATCAACTTTGAAAAGTTCAAAGAATTCAAGAATGAAATACAAAACCAGCTTGGCAAGAGTATTAAGATACTTCGATCAGATCGAGGTGGTGAATACCTTAGCCATGAGTTTCGTGACTATCTAGCTGAGTGTGGGATTCTATCCCAACTCACTCCTCCCGAACACCACAAAGGGAATGGTGTATCCGAAGGAGGAATCGACTCTATCGATATGGTACGATCTATGATGAGTCACAGATCTTCCTATATCCTTTTGGGATATGCTCGACACAAAGCAGCCTTTACCCTTAACCGTACCATCCAAGGTCAGGTAAAGACACCATATACGATATGGACAGGAAAAATCCCAAGATGTCTTTTATGAGGATTTGGTGTTGTGAGGCTTACGCTCGACGCCAAGTCTCGCATAAACCGGGACCCAAATCCGATAGGTGCTATTTTGTTGGATATCCCAAGGATACAAAGGATATTATTTACATTCCCAAAGACAAAGTGTTTGTGGTAAAGACCGGGTTTTTCTAGAAAGGGATTTTGTTTCTAGAAAAACTAGTGGAGTACCTTCGATCAAGAAATTCAAGATAAGGACCATAACACTGAGGCCTTGATGGAGGTTGAACAGAACCACAAAGTGTTGTGGGTGATGAGGTTGTCAGACAAAGAGTCAGGAACAACCACTGCATAAGTAGACCTACCTCTTCGCAGTTCCGATAGGATACGCCGTCACCGAGAGATACTCATTTCTCTTGTCTCGACTACGATGATGTTATGCTATCGAGAATGAGCCTACCTCCCATCGTGAAGCGCGTGATGAGCCCAGATTCTGAGAAATGGCTAGACGCCATGAGATCCGAGATGAAATCCATGTACACTAACCAAGTATGGACTTTGGTTGATCCACCTGAAGGGGTCAAACCCATTGGGTGTAAGTGGGTCTTTAGGAGAAAGACTGACATGGATGGACTTACGATACCTATAAGGGCCGATTGGGCTAAAGGTTTCAAGCAAATTCATGGTATTGACTATGATGAAACCTTTCTCCAAAGGGCGATGTTTAAGTCCATTCGATCTTGCTTGCTATTGCAAAGATACCACGATTATGAGATCCGCAGATGGATGTCAAAACTGCGCTTCGAATGGAAACTTACTCGAGGATGTGTACATGACACAACCCGAGGGTTTTGTAGATCCACAAAGATATCAAGGTATGCAAGCCGCAAAGGTCCATTTATGGGCTAAAGCAAGCTTCTGAGCCGAATCTTCGATTCGATGATGCGATCAAACAGCTTGGTTTCATCAAGAATGAAGATGAACTCGTGGTCTACAAGAGGGTTAATGGGAACACAGCTTGTCTTCCTTGTATTGTATGTGGATGACATACTACTATTGGGAATGACATCCTTCGCCATACCGCAAGACTTGGCCGGGATGTGCTTCTCAACGAAGGACTTAGGTGAAGCAAACAGATTCTAGGCATAAGATCTATAGAGATAGATCTAAGAGATTGCTTCGCCTAAGTCGAGTACATACATTGACACTAGATTACTGTTTGCCATGCAATTCCAAGAAAGGACTTCGCCGATGTCACATGGTGTGAGTCTTTCAAGACTCAAAGTCCCTCTTCTAGAGGAGAGAGACCGCATGGATAAGATCCCTTACGATCCGCTATAGGATCTATCATGTACGCTATGCCGTGTACTCGTCCCGATGTCTCGTATGCTTGAGTACGACGCAGTAGATACTACCGATCCGTGAGCGCCATCGATAGTAGCCAAGAATATTCTTAAGTACTGAGAAGGACTAAAGAATATTTCTTGATATTCGAGGCGATGCTGTAAAGGGTTACAATGATGTCGCCTTTCAAACCCACTGTGATGATTATAGATCAAATGTGGTTCGTGTTTTGCTTGAATAGGTAGCATCGTGAGTCGGAAGAGTTCCAAGCAGACACGCTTATTGATTCTACAACAGAGGCCAATATATCGGTGCTTCCATCTCATTCGTGAGATTGTCGATCGAGGAGATGTGAAGATTTGCAGAGTACCCACAGAGGCTAACATCGCAGATCCTCGACCAAGGCTTCGCATGTAAAAAGCATGATGGTCACACTAGGTCATTGGGTATTAGATACTATGGTGATCGCACTAGTGCTAGTGGGAGATTGTTAGTGAAAGCCCTAGAGTCAATCATGTGATGATTGTTGTATGGACTTTATTGTATCATATTCCTATTTATAAAGGCATGGTTATTATATTTACTTGTATTGGTGCCAAATAACTAAATATAATAATGTCCTTGAGTAGTAGGTTCTTATCTATATCAATCGATTGGTTGAATCGATAATGAGATGATATAGAGAATACTACTCTTAATCATTCCTAGTCGAGTATTAACATTCAGGGACAATGTTAATGCATAGAGACTAGCATGTAGGTCAACAAGATGACTTGATCTCACAAGTCATGGATATGAGATATCAAGTTGACACATGGGTATGCATTGGAGAATGTATATTGAATGACCCGCCATGAGAAAGTATCATGGATCGTTATATGAGTGTCATATACTTTCTCATGTGGCTATTAGTATGACTATTAGTCCTTAGACCAAGTCACCATGGTTCCCTACATAAGGAGTTGCATACTTTGTTCACAAACGTCACCCGTAAATGGGTGGACTATAAAGGCGACATCGGGTATGTAATTAATTACGGAGGGATGTGAGTGATGTAGATGGGATCTATCCTCCTATACGACGGGGTGACATCGATATTCTTGATAGAGTGAGACCACGGCGCATGACCATGCCCAAATGAGTCAATATGAGATATTGAGCTCATTTGATTAGAGTGAGTCTACTGAGTTCAAGATTTAGATTGTACCGAGGATGACACGGTCCTATGCCTCGATTGGTCAATCTAGATGTCAAGGATAGAGGACATTGTCACATATTGAGAGTCACAATTAGTAGTCACAAAGGTGATGTTGGAGCTCAACATTCTTGTAACTTGGGTAGCAATGATGTGTTGCTAGATACCGCTCATTGCTTATGTTCCTAAATCGGTTTAGGGACATTGCCAACGTTACAAGAACCTATAGGGTCACACACATAAGAGCAATTAGATGGAGATTAGGTTCATATGATGAACCATGAGGATTAGGTTCATGGGATGAACCAAATTGGATTAAGAGTAATCCAAATTAGACTAATTGAGTTAGACTCAAGTTGATTCAAGTGTTGAATGAGTCTAATTGAGATTTGATTCATCAAATCAATTTAAATTAATGAATAGAGATTCATTAAATTAAATTGACTTGAGTCAAGTGGTTAGATTTGATCAACCATGGGAGATTAGAGGTCAAGTTTGACTTGACTTGAGAGGGAAGATGAAAGGTCAAGTTTGACTTGACCAAATGCCATGTCATGATGATGACTAGGCATGGCCGGCCAATGATGGTGCTCCACATCATCATTGACTTGGTCAATTGGTGCCACATCATGAGGGAGACCAAGGGTCATGGGAGTTATATGCATGCATGTAACCCCCCCTCCATGAAGTGGCCGGCCACTTAGGGGTTATGGGTGGTGAATTCATTTGGTGAGTTACACTCTTAACTTCATCTTCTTCCTTGGAACTTTTTCTCTCAAGCTCTCCCTCTCCCATCCCTCTCTTTGGCCGAACCAACCAAGGAGTGCTAGCACACTCAAGGTTGAGTTTTCTCCACCTATTGCTTGTGTGGATACCATAGAGGAGTGTGCACTTGACACTCTCGAGTTCCGGTGAACTTTTGGACGAGCGGGATAAGCGAAGGGCGTCGCTACGAGGATAACGTTCTAACCTCTTAGATCTAAGGTAGATCTAGGATTTCTGTAAGCACATACATGTAATTATAATTTTATACTTCGCACGGATCCGTGGCCGGGGCTTCCGAGGTTTCCGCAACGCAAAAAGCGGTTTTTGCGGCTCGGAAAAATCCAACAAGTTTGAGGGTCATGTTAGAGCTTATGGTATTGGATACCGTGGCGATTGACATTAGGTCAAGTGGGAGTTTATTAGTAATATATGAGAGGTGTCCTAAGGCAATCGCCTTATGGTTGTACCATTTATTTGATAAATGAAGATTCACTATTTGAGTATATACGTTTTCATGTATTTGATTGGATCTTAAACTCATTTACTGAATATCCGTAATACAATTCACAACATAAGAGAATTTGTGATTGGATCACAACTAGTGAGTATCTTTACATGTGTAATTGTGATGTATTAGAATTATCCCTAGTCGATGAATTGATGGATTCGGACGCCATCAATTCTGTTGAGATTAGCACGAGGTATACTCTTTGGTTTTATCCAAGCAATTGTTTCTCACTGGCTAGTGACATTGGGATATCCGGAGTTGATCGTGGATGCTAGTTATGGTAACTAGTTCATTGGAGTGACTAGTTGTAAGACTTCATATGATTCTCTGCATATATGGATATGTCAATAAAGTTCTTATTGCAGCTTAAGTGCGATGTTCCTTCGACTTGCTGTATTCAAGTCATCTTAGTCATGAAGACTTATGCTTTGACATCTTAAGCAAGCATCTCCGATGAGATGTGGACCCGGGATGATTGGGTATAAGTCAAAGTGGCCGAAGGTGTTTGAATAGCCTACAAAAGATTCACTGCTCCTTGCGAGGAGATATATACCCTATGGTCTCTCGTCAGATTGTTACTAAAGTCTTTCGCCAAAGCATTACATGTTTAGAGTATGGTACTCTTGTATACATGTGCAGTAACTAGAATCCGGAGGACGAGAAAGTAAATACTTGGGCTAGGTGTGACGTAGTCAGTCTAGTGGGGACTGACACAATAGATCATATCCTGAACCAAGTGGGTATAAGATGAGTGAAAGGAATGGGGCACGATTCATTGTAGCTACTGAAGGGTTTCAAAAAAGGTTCTGGGATCAACCGTTGATTTTTCGATTAATTGGGGATCATGATGTACTACTAGGTGTCACTCATGATCGTTATATAATTAATAGTTAATTATAGATGACTAACATAAACCGGGAACCTATTTGGTCACACACACAACGAGCGTAATCCGAAGGATTTAAAACGAGTTTGAGAATAAGATTCTCAGATCGAGAGAGACTAGGTTTGGTTGGACCAAACAAAGAGCGAGTATGAAATGGTTTCAGTCGCATCGGAAGCATGGATGGGTCGTGTCTTTTGAAGACATGATGGATGAACCAAATGGGTTTGGTTCTAATCAAATAGTGGAAAATAAACCAAAGTGGTTTGGTTTGTTTTAAACGAATGAACCAAAGTTGGTTCGGTTCATTTTAACTTAAAATAGACCAATGCGATTTGATTTATTTTAACTTAAGTTATTGGAGCAGGTTAACGAGTTATTGGTTATGAACCAATAAGTGCTAGGAGAAAGTTTTCTTGATGGTCAAGAAATATGCTCTCTATAAAACATGGCTTTAGGGTTTTTCGTAGAGAACTTTTGGTTAATGGAAACCCTAGCCACCCAAGCCCTCCTCCTTGCTTCTTGCCGCCCAAGAGCTTTAGCCGCCCAAGTTTTGTTGCTGCCCAAGTCACTACCGGCCACCCACCAGTCGTCGGCGACTCCTCCGGCCATCCTCTCTTTGCTGCCGGTGACCAAGGAGCAGGCGGCCATATCTTCCACCAAACAAGCTGTCCAGATTCTGAGCAGCTTGTTTCTCCTCTTTGTGGAGAGGTCGTTTGGTCGGCGTTTTGCACTCCGACAGTGACCTATTTACCGGGGATTGGTTCTCTGGCAATCCTCATAGGTGGAGGGTTGAGTTTTCGTCAATCGGTTAACGAAAATTGTTTTTGAGAAGCGAGTTTGCAAAACTCGATTTTTGGATCCGAATTTTATTTGGATTGTGATCTTCTCTCGGATCATATCATATTCGACACGAGGCTAGTAACTCCTACGAAGACGAGGCTCGTATCTTGGTGAAGCTATCCCAATGATACTCGACATGGATACGAATAGAGGCAATTCTAGCGAGAGTTGCTTCGATTGATGTCATTCCCGCTACACGTGATACGTCAGGTATAACTAGAGTAATTTTCTTTTATTGTAAAATTTTAAATAGAGATTATGTCTACACATGTTGTATCCTATATGTGTGTGATGTGTGTATTGTAATAAATTAGATTTATTGCTTTTATTGCTTCCGTTGTGTGCATGTTTACGAAACGTGTTCGAACACACTCGCCGCGGTGCAGGGGAAACCCAACACTTGCTCCCTTCCTGTAAAAGTTAACACATGTTAGACCACCGTCGGCCTATCCGACAGGGATCCTCCGATGCTTAAATTAGAGCTTGTATGAGGAAGAGAGAAAGCAAGTTGTAGCTATAACAATAGCAGTAATAGAGAAATTGAATGTAGTAGACAATAGTGAGTGTATGTAAAACAATATGAGATCAGATCCCCCTCCTTCCTCCCTCTCTTCCTTTTATCCCCTCTTCGCCCTTAGGGCAAGCTATAGCGTCCCCAGCTGCGATCATGACCCTCCACATGGAAAAGCCACGTGGCACCTGGTGAAGCTGCCCTTTTAAGTCGTTAGAGAATGATTCCTTCCTGGGACTCTTAAAGAGTTTCCTGTGGTTATCTTAAAGGGTGGTGTGTATGCCCTCACTGTAATAGACTGATGAAAGAATTTTTTTATGAGGTCCCCCCTCCTAACAACCTGACCGCTCCTTCTCCATAAAGAAGCCTCGTGGTCATTAATATATTATTCCCTTTCTTATTATTTTCTCCATGAAACTCAATAACTGAACCTCTTTTCTAAATAACTCTTAACCCGTTAACCAACCTATCTTCTGAATCACACTCTTTCTAATATGTTATTCACCTCACTTTTCAAACTATTCCCTCTAAGCTCCGCCCTCCATCTACTTCCCGAGCTTATCTTCTTCAACTCAACCCTTCACTTGCTCTCCGAACTAATTTATCTCAGTTTGGCTCTCTACTTGTTCTCCGAGCTGATCTTCTTCAGCTTAGCCCTTCACTTATTATCCAAGCTGACTTACCTCAGCTCGGCTCTTAACCTATTCTCTGAGCTGACCTACCTCAGCTTGACTCTTCACTTATTCTTCAAGCTTAGCTTGCCCTCTTAACCTTTAGTCTGCACAAATCAACCTCCTAACCCTCACCTCATATGTTTATCTAGATTAGGATAGTATCATTAGCCACCCCCCTAAAATAGTCAGATAAATTACTTTGTCTGACGTTAATCGGGTGCATAAGTGACCTCTTTTCTTTCCATGACTATCTAAATTGACCCCTTCCTATAGACCTTGATTTTATTCCGGGTTAAACATACTATCAGCCCTTTCCACAAGAAGTCGTGATGGATTCTGCTATTATCGGGTAGGGTCCGCTTACATTCTAGGGCAAAGTATTTTAATACCTGAACTTTTAGGATCCCGCTTCCTCATTTCTCATTTCATCGCTTTTTGTCTTCCTTCGTCTCCCCACTCTCCGCTTCACTCAATCGTTCCCGTCAATCGCTGCCCCCCTCCTTAGGTTTCCTTCAGATACTCGAGGCTTTTTTTTTGCTTCTTTCTTAGGTGCTCTCTTCTATTCCAAGTAAGTAATCCCGTCATTCCTTGTTTTTTTTCTCCCATGGCTCCTCTTCTTCTGGTATAGACGGTAATCATTACTTCTGCAGTGTTAGGAAATCCTATATAGATAGTAGCATCAAATGTAAATTCGCCTTACCCACACAACGACCTCATCTTCCCCCCTAGGACACTATGCTTTCTTCTTAGACCAACTAGAAAATGGTCTTCGCCTCCTTATTCCCCCGGTATATTTTGACATCTTAGATTTTTACAAGATAGCTATAAATCAGTTTTCTCCCAACACTTTCATATCCTATCGAGCACTATTATCATTTTCAAACATCTAGGTCTTCCTTTATTTCCCTTGATGTTCCACAGTCTTTTCCAAATCAAGTCAGCTGATATAGGGGCATTCTATTTTGCCAGATGCCCAGATTGTTGATTCATTCATAATCTTCCTTCTTCCCACAAAGGGTGGAAAGAACAATACATTTTTTGCCCAGCTTCCTACCCCCCTATTCCATTCGAACTCTTGGAAGACAGACATTCCTGACCTTCCCCCATTTCAGGAGAGTCGGTTGCAATGTCCTTTTGCCGAAGTCAAGAGAGTTTTCCTAGACCACCAATATAATTCTGATATTTTGCTGGATGATCATCTCCTAGCATATTTTGAATTTTCTCCTTTTATTATGGACGATGTCGTTGTATTAGGTGGTATCCTATCCTAGATGTTTTTGCAAGATTGTAGTTATGACTAACACTCTACCATTTTCTTTCCTTGTAGTAGACGAGCTAATGCAGAAGGCGATGATGAGCCTTATAAAGGCTCAGGCGGAGAAGGAGAAAAAGAATATAACCAACAACTCTATCTCCAACTCCTCCTTCTACATCTGCTGCCGAGGCCATTTCCCTGCCTCCAGAGGAACGTAACACCCCCCCTCCCTTCTCATTTACCTTCCTCTTTTCCTTCCTAGAGGAGGTCACCATGATTGTTAGAGGATCCTTCCACTCATATACAATCTCAAACTCCTTCCTCTTCTTTGTCCCCTGGTCCACCTCCTCTTCATCGTCGTTGCCTTCGACCTTACAATCCTCCCTCCCCTATTGTAGAAGAAGATCTGCTTCCCTTGAAAGATCTTTTTCCTCGACCTGAGGAAAGCTCCTCTCTTCATTCCCCCGATAAGTCTTCTTCTCTCCCTTTGGAACAAGATCCTTTTGACCCAATTTTGCCCACCCCATCATCTCCAAGGGAACCTATCACCTCCCCCCTTCTTCTTAGCTCTTCTCTGCCTGAGCCCCTCTTTCCCTATATAACTTCGGAGTTTCCTTCCTCAACCGACCCTGTTAATATACCTATTTCTGTAGATCCTCCTACCACTACTTTGCAATCCCTGTTTCGCATCTGCACCCCTCAAGGAGTAAAGCTTTTCACAATCAGGGGTGCAAGGTCTCCTAGAATGCATGAGGTTGGACCTTACAAAGGTATTGCCTTTGATACCTTTCTTTACTCATATACATAAATCACTGCAACAAATTTGACTTTCCGCAGTGCGTTATCAACAATGCAAACATCTCCTCAAGATCTTACACCAGATCCCGATCAAACCTTGATTTTACTAGGATATCATCAACATACACTTCCACATTCTTGCCCTTCTGTTCAACGAATATCTTGTCCATGAGACTCTAGTAAGTGACCCTCGTATTCTTTATCCCAAAGGGCATTATCACATAAGCATACAACCCTCTTGTGGTTATGAAGCTAACCCTCTTTCGATCATCCTGTGCTAATGGGATTTGAAGGTATCTTTGATAAGCATCTATAAGTGATACCAATTTATATCCCACAGTAAAATCCACTAATTGATCAATACGAGGCAAGGGGTAATAGTCTTTAGGACAGACTTTATTTAAATCATGAAAATCAATACACATTCTCTACTACCTCGAAGGCTTGGGGACCAAAACTATATTTGAAACTCACTCGTGGAATTGAATTTCTTTAATGTGGCCAGCCTACAACAACTTATCTACCTCTTCGGCAATAACCTTATCTTTTTCCGATCTGAAGTGTCTTCTCTTCTGTTGAACTAGTCGAACTCCTCAGATAATATTTAGATGGTGCTCGACAATTCGTGGATCGATTCCCGTCAAGTTATGTACATCTTTGGTGAAGATATATTCGTTTCTTTGCAGGCAGGCGATGAGCTCCTCCTTCACCTCCAACTGTTGTGTTATCCGAGTCACTTTCCTAGGAGATATCTCTACAAACTCGCCCTCTTCTATCTACTCTTTTTTGTTGGTGCAATCGGCCCAGGTTGACTCGAGTTTGACTCGAGCAGTATTTTGATGATAGACAAAACTTATGACATGGGATTGTCATAGGAAAGTCCAACATAGAGTTGGCATGGAAAATCCAAGCTTGAGGCTTGGTGTGGGAAAGTCCAAAGCATTGCGAAGTCGTGCGCTTGGTGCTTGGTGAAAAATGCATTGCGAAGCCATGCACTTGGTGCATTTGGGAAGTCTTGAGGACTTGGCAAGTTCACTAGGCTCGGGGTCCTTGAGTCGGTGAAGGATGACATTGCGAAGTCGTGCGCTTGGTGCATCCGAGGGACTGTCGGACGGGGAGCGAATGGAGTGAGGCCCAAGGGAAGCATACTTCGAGGGCAAGAGACGCGAAGGATGGCATTGCGAAGCCGTGCGCTTGGCGCATCTGAGGGACGTAGGCCGAGGGAAGAGAGCTTCAGTGGGGAACTCCATAAGGGATGAGGTGGACTTGGCCAAGTGGCTAAGATTGAGTGTCGGATGCTCAAACAACCTTGTGTTTGAGGTTTTACCCGACATCAGTCGACTGACATAGGTGCCAGTCGACTGCTCCAAGTCGACTAGGGTTCAACTGGTCTTCGATCGAGCAGTCTGGTGATCGATCAGCTAGAGGATGGCGATGATCGATGCCCATCGATCGGGATGAGGAGATCGATCGTGATCGGGGTGTTTTCAACTACAGAATGGTTTCCAGTCCAGTGCTTGTGCCATCACTCGACTGATGGGATCATCAGTCGACTGATGGGATCATCAGTCGACTGATGGGCATGATCAATCGACTGATGGGCATGATCAGTTGACTGATGATGGATCTGTTGGCTTTTGGCCAGCGTGGATCGAGTCATTGTGAGACAACGGCTATAGGACCAGTCGACTGATGGTCACGATCAGTCGACTGATGGGTGTGAAATCAGCTTGATGCAGGTTATAAATGGAGCTCAAGATGGAGGATTTCGCCAAGACTTTTGTGAAGATTTTGGAGGGGAATTACTGCTGCATTCCAGACCTTCAAGAGCCATCTAAAGCAAGCAACAAGCAAAGGTTTCAAACCAAGCGTTGTAAAATATTCTTTACGTGTATTTCGTATTTGTCTTTGTATTGTTTGTATTTCATATTACTTAGTGTAATTGCTTGTGAGAGGTTTCTCCACCTCCGACGTGTTGTCGATAAGGAGTGTTGTTAGTATCGTGCGCATAACACGAGCTCGTTGAGCTCATCCCGTGGAGTAGGAACCATTCGGTTCCGAACCACGTATATCTTGTGTATTGCATGTGATTGTATTGTTGTTATCATTTCTATTGTTTCTGCTGCGTATATTAACGACAATTGTAAACAAGCACGCAAGAACGATCGTATTCCATCGTACGACGATTGAGGGCTATTCACCCCCCTCTAGCCGGCCACCAACGTTCCAACATTTTTTGGGTAGGGTTTCTTCTAGCACATATACCCCCGATATAGCGACGAGCTTCCCTTTGGGATCATCCACTCAGGATTTCTTCTTGTCATCTCGCACCATCTGAATATAACAACTCCAAGCTGCCTTCTGCTCTCCCCAGACTTCTCTAATGAGCTAGCATACATGAAACTTGATCTTCTGATGGTAGGGAGAAGTCATTACCTGAAAGATTGATAAAAAAGGACGACCCAATATAACATTATAAGTGGAAGGAACATCCACCACAAGGAAACCATACTAGTTTTCTAGATGGGCTTTATCCCCAAGGTAAGAGGTAAAGATATTTGCCCTACAAGGTGCACCATGTGCCCAGCAAACCCAAATAAAGGGGTTGCTAAATCTACCAACTGCGCATTCCCGAGCTACATTTGTTTGAAGGCTTCCTAGAAGTGAATGTTAACAGAACTTCCTGAGTCCACCAAGACTCGAGCCACCTCATAATTTGCAAGTGAGACCCTAATTACCAAGGCATCGGTATGAGGTAGGAGAATACCTTGAAGGTTTTCAGGTCCAAAGTATATTCGGGTTGTATTCTGAATGGCTCGGTCTTCTTCGATAGCCAAACTTTCCATCATACGAGCATAAGACTTCCGAGCTCTATTGGAGTCTCCATCGGTGGATCCTCCGGCGATAACATTAATAACCCCCCTAGTGGGGGCATTACCCAGAGCAGCTAATGCCCCCTCACTGGTTGATCCTTCTTGAGAGACGCCTTCAGGGTTGGATTGCACCGACCCCAGTGGGGGAGGAGCTTGGGGTCTTCTGTTATAAGGCCCAGGACGAACAACATCAAGTCTACGACCTCTCCTTGCTCGTCCCCCCAACTGCAGTTGTAGGTGCGGGTAATTGGCTCTGACATGCTCTAGCTCGCTTTGTAACTTGAAGCATTGTCACTAGTATGCCCATAATTTGTATGGTATTGACAGAAGAATGGAATTGGGGGATTACGAGGAACCCCTCAGTATTCGACAAGGCATTGAAGGATACCCTACTAATCGTATATTTCCATTTCTCACTCCTTCCATGTCTGCGGGAGGGGTAAGGTCTCGGTGGCCATAACTCGGAGGGGACGGTGAGGATGAGCTCCCAATGTTAGGGGTCGAGGATGAGGTACCTCAGGAAAAAATGGTCTGGTATATTCCCTTCTAGGGGCCCCCGTTGGGTAAGGGGAAGATTCATTTATGTGGGAGTGGGAGCAAGCTTTTTTTCTGCCCTTCTCACTCTTAACCCCTCCTCCTCATTAATGTATTCTTCAGCGCAACCAAGTAACTTGTGGCTAGCTTTCTCAGCAAAGAACTAAAGAAGGGTCCCTCCTTCAACCCATGAGGGATAACAACTCTCAAGCAGTCAGGTACTGCAGAGGGTATCTCCCGAGCAGTGGCAGTGAAGCGGTGTATATAACTTCTTAAGGATTCTAATGATTCTTGTTTCAAATGAAGTAGAATTGAAGCGTCATGCTTATATGTTTTACAACTAGCAAACTGCTGAAGAAAAACTCCCTTCAAATCAGAAAAACACATAATAGAACAGGAGGTAAAGATTTAAACAATCTCTGAGCGGAAGATGTCAAAGTGATGCGGAAGGCCTGACACTTAAGGGTGCCAGTATAACAATGAAGAGCAGCAACACCTTCAAACTGGGACAAGTGCTCTTCTGGATCGGTTGTGCCATTATACATCCCTATTTGGGGGGCACAAAAGTGTGTCGGTGGCCGCTCTAGCACTATGTATTCAGTAAAAGAACAAGGCTCATAAGGTTTTAGTGTCCTTGTGGAATGACTCTCCTCTTAGTCCTCCCGTCTCATTGCCACCACCGAGAAAGGATAATGATATGCCCCCCTGTTGGTACTTCTCCTGGCAATATCTCAGTTTCTTGAGGGTCAAGTAGAGAAGGTCCTTCCAGAGGTGGCTCCCTCTGAGAAGGCTCACCAGAATGGCGATGGAGATATCCCGTTTTCTTCCTTTCCCTCACCAAAGCTTCAGATACTGCTGTGTCCACTAGAGCCTTTAATTGGGGCGGCAGCAAAGTGATGGGGGTTTCCTCTGCGGAAGAAGCTGCAGGAGGAGGGATTTCTTGTAGATGCATCTGCACGTCTTGTTCAGCCAAAAAAGTTTCCCACAGATGACACCAACTGATGCGGCATGGATTTTCTGTCTCTTTTAAATGTACGTGTTGAAGAGGATTGGGGTTCTCTCCGGTTGCAATAGTAAATAGAAAGATGACGATAAGAGATTTAACGTGATTCAGAATTCCAATTCCTACTCCACGGATGAGCTCGAGAGTGAGCTCTGGCGCTAGACACCTTTACTACAATCTCTCCTTCTCAGAAGTACTTCTGAAGGTAGAGAAACCTCTTACAAATAAGGGTTTATACAAAATAAAGGAAATGATGTAGAGATAGTTCTCTCGCAACTTTGCCCCGCCGATGATGCTACTTCTCCTCCCCCGTCCACCTTTTGATCATCCTTTTATCCGTCTCCCTAGATGAAGAAGGAATAGAAAAAGAAAACCCAAAGAAGCATGCCCCTCCTCTCCTCCTTCAAGCAGTGAGTCCTGATTGAGAAAACTGATCCCCCCTCTTCTTCCGTCTTCCTTTCCTTTATATTTGTCACTCCTAAGGCTAGCTATCGTGTAACAAACCGTCTGGATCACCATCCATGTGGAGGGTCATATAGGTTTAAGGAATCATATTGTTATGTCGTTGGCGAGAATGCGCTATCAGGAGCCTTCTATGGGGCCCCACGAGGTGCTTTAGGTGGTTATAAGATATAACAAACCTCCTATGTGTTATGGGGTCCTCCCTTTCCTTCATTTTACCTATATGTCATTCCTTCAATCAATTCTTTTTGCTATTTTCTCGACTCCATCCTTCTCCCCGAGTCGCTATTCAACGCCATTCTGACCGATGTGCTTATAACTCAACTCGGCTCCCCAAGTTGCTATTCGACGCTATTCTAGCCATCAAGACGATGTGCTTATAACTCAACTTGACTCCCCGAGTTGCTATTCAACGCTATTCTAGTCATCAAGCTAATGTGCTTATAACTCAACTCAGCTCCTCGAGTTGCAATCCCCTCAACTCGGCTTAACTTTCCGAGCTAAGTCCTACTTGGATCGGGGATATACCCCGAACGGTAGTCTTATTCCTCTGATCTTACCTACCAAAACTCATCCCTTCATTCTTACTTCTTTTATTCCCTAACTTGGGCTAAGCAGTATCAATATTATTTCAAACCAAGGAGAAGACTCACTGTCACAGGACCTTCCCCTAACTCACCCCCACTACCCTCATCTCATACCCTCACCAACACATGATGGAATTGATATTAAAATGACAAAAGGAAAGGAAGGAAGCTTACATGGTGACAAAGAGAAGGAAAAGTAAGAAGCAAGAAGGAAAGTCAAGGCCAAGGATCGTCGGCGCTTATCTTATATTGGGGACGAAAATAAGACAAGTTGTTCGATGGGAAAGAATCTTAAGGGGCAATAATTAGGGTTTAAAGATGCATACTTCTTGGTAATGAATCGTACATGATTTCCCAATTGCTCGATGAGATGGAGGTGATCGCAAGATCAATAGTGGATTCGATAGTAATGGCGCTGCAACCCTTCGAGCATGAAGAAAAAGATTGTGCTCTTAGAAACTCCCACCCAAATAAGTCTTGACTTGAGTCTCCCTCAATTATCACTCATCAACTCAATTAAAGAAGGGGGACTAGTGATCCTAGGATCATGGCGACAATGCCATGTTAGGTGGGCATGCATAGTGTTCACCTAAGCACTGCTTAGAAGCAAACCAAATAGCGGTTGGACTAGAGGTCATAATCACTTGGTAGACTCGATCCGCTCAACCATGTTGCTAGAGGTCTCAGATGTAGACAACCAAGACCTCCAAGTTCAGATAGCCTTGAAGGTTTCGACAACAGGGATCTCGAATGTGGAGGGCTTGAGCAAGGAGGTCTCTTCCATGGGATCTCGACTCTGGAGGTTTCGACTATAAAGGCCTCAACCTAGTAGTCTCGACCATATACATCCTAGCTTTGAAGGGTTCAATTCACCACAAATATCTAGGCCTTGGAGTTCTCAATTTCAAAGGTTCTGAATTTGGAGATCTTGACTATTATAGATAGGCCGATCAAGAGATGACCTACTTCTCAATATAAGCATGTAGAGGCCGAGCCCTACCTCTGTGTAAGTTAAGCCCAACTTGAGCTCCATGCAGAAAACAGTCGCATTATATCCTTAAGAGAATATGTCTCAACTGTCGGTGGGTGTGAGATAGAATTTTCTCAAAGGATAAGATCACACTGTGGGTGTGATATCCACTTTCAATGCAAGGAAATCGGATCCACCTTTTAGGAATAAAGTCCAAAATACTTTAAATAGGGGAGGCCAACATCCAAGGAAGGGACGGGCCTCCTGAATTCTATGCTTTTAATCTCTCCCTGTGGATCCTCCAAATTGAAACGCTGAATTTCTTGACAACATCATAGCCCTTTCCAATCTCAGTGTATGCTCAAGATGGGAATAATATCTCGAACAGTAACAATTCAATGGTTTCATACTTGTATCCTATCTTTTCTACAAGAAGTTGATTATCTCCACTAAATATTGCTCCTTGTACAACAATGACCAAATGGAAGAGCACACCTCTAATTTGCCTCGAAAGGTATCATGTGTTTCTTAGCGATCAACTTCGTCCTAATGAAGAGGACATCGAAGGATCGAAAGAAGTGTTTAACATGGACAATGATCAAAGTGACACAATTACCTTAGATGAATTAAATGTGAGATTGAAAGAACTTGGATCCAAGTTGAATGAAGCTGAAATCAGATGACTTATGAATCATTCAGATTCTAGAAATAAATTGAGCGACAAAATTTGAACTTTTCCAGAAACGAAGTGAATTTGTGGAAGGTTGTTCAACATTGCCACAGAGATGATAATGGGCTACAAATTTTCTAATTAAGGTTTCGTGATCACAATCACAACAATTACAAATTTAAGTGGCATTTGATTTGAGTGTGAAAATATAAAAATAAATTTGATAGAAGGGTGGAATAGAAATAGATTTAGTCATTCTAATAATATTGTTTGATTTATAAGTTGGAAATAAAAGTGGAGAAGACGTCGATGTCGTCGTCGACGGCACCATCGACGGTCATCGGCCGACGACCGACGACCGACGATCGGCGACCGACGACCGACGATCGGCGACAGGTGACCGACGACCGACGACTGACGACCGACGACCGACGATGGTCGACGATCGACGGCCAGCAACCGACGGTCAGCGACCTGCGACCTATGACCTGTGACCTGTGACCTGCAACTGACGACCGGTGGCGGCTGATGATCGCCGACGATCGACGACCGGTGACGGACGACCAACGACGACCGACGATGGCCGATGACGGACGACCGACGATGGTCGCCGACAGTCTATAGTCTCCGATCGACAATCGATGACCGATGGCCCTCGACTGTTGGCCGACGACCATCGACGACCACGAATAGTCGACAACCGACGACCGATAACCGTTGGACGGACGATGGGCAACGGCCAACGTCGGACAGACGACGATTGGATTGGAATGAAACTCAAACCCACCAATTGGGATGAATTTTATTGATTCTCAAATAACTAAAAATCATTCCAAAATCTTAATCTCAAACCTATTAACCAAACACTCTATATGATTCTCATTTTTATTCTCTCATTTCAAATCTATCAAAACCCAACAATCAAACAACAATCAAACGTAGTCTCGATATCAAATGGTGAAGGAGGACGAGCCATGGGATTATTTAAAGAAGCAGATGGAAGGAGTGAGATAAACGGTAAAGGACCTTGCCGTCATTCTCAATTTAAAGTGAGTTCCTTTGCACGTTCACGAGTAATTCTGAATCTTGAACTTCCCTGATTTAGTTATTCTACTTTTCTTTAATTTCTTAAAATTAACAAAGTTTTGCTCACTGTAACATAGATATATCGCTGAGCTTATTTTCTTATTGTTGTCATTAATTCTTCCTATGCTTAGTTGCTTGCCTTCACATGCTGAAACGAAAGATCCTTAATTTTCAAAGGTAGAGTTGCTCTGAGGTTACTGGCTAAATGATTGTTTCCTGTGTTCTGTTGCATAGTTACCAAATTCGTTTGCCTTTGCTTTACTTGGGTGACAGTCCTCCCACGCAATGTTATTAATCAAGCCTATTTTTAGTGTTTTTTTTTTTTAAGTTTCTCACTTCGGGGAAAACTTTGCCTCCCCTCATGTTCACTTGCTAGCCCCTCCCCTCCGGCTCAGCAACCTTGCAGGATCCCTAATCTGACACCTAGTTTGAACAAAACTTTGTACAGCTCACAGAATGATCACATTGATAAGCGACTATTTTGCAGTCATTCTTGCAAAATTCAGGGATGACTTCATCATACCTAATACGGGGTCCATGGTCTGAGTATCATCCTAAAATCTATAGCAATAGGTGCAATACTTCAAATACAAACTCCAAAGGCAATTTGTGTGAGCTACGATTCATTCAACATGAAGTTCCATAACCATAAACAAAATTTCAAAGCTACAAGCATCTGTTTTAACAAATTCGTGACCAGAATGAGAATTTGATACCCCATTATGATAAACTTAGCAATGTTGTTACCATTGGAAGAAAATAATGAAGCTGAAGAGGACTTGCTATCCGTCACAACGAAGAGAACAAAAAAAAATGAATACTATCTATTTTACAAGCTAGCCAATAAAAAACATAGAACTTATTGACATTATCACATAACACTGAAGAATTTTTTTTGAAGTATCATCTACAAATTGGGCAAAACTTATTAATAAGTTTGGCCAGCCAACAAAAAGGATAGACCTTATTGGCATTATTACACAGAGTTTACGCTGAAGGATTTTGCTACTTAACCAATTGGCAAGTTTTTCTAAAGCGACATCTACAAATTGGATCTAACTTTCTGAATTAGCTCTCTCCTTAGAATTTTTCCTGAGGCAGATTTAGGCACAGAGGTAACAAATGTAACTCTTCTCAATCTTTTATAAGGTGCAACCTGTGAATGTTGTCACAGAAAAATGACTCAAGATTCAGATAGCACTGGCATCATATAAAAATGTGTTTAACATATGTAGTTTGGGGAATTTGGTTATTTTGAAAATGAAGAAAAATTATATTATTTTCATTATTTCATGTCTATCCTATTCATCCTTTTCAATTTGTTGCTTTGTTAAACCAGTTCCAATCATCTTGAAACTTGGCTCGAACAAGATGAATTGGACCTTCTACTCTACAAGTTCCAGAACTAGCATCAGCGAAATAATGGAATTGAAAAAAACAGGGAGCGTGGAATTTAATAGATACTTTCACATCCAATAATATGGACGTATCAACTTAGAGAAAAGACAACTAGATTACACTAAACTACCTAGGTTGTTAAAGCTTGTCCTGTAAAGCACCATAAACAAAGGAAACCACATGCTAACCTTAATGTACAATACCTAAGGAAGCCCTCTTGTTGAGACAGCTGAACCACGGCCTTCAATTTCAGAAATAGCGTATCATGATCCAATGAGACAATCACAAATTTACCCTTGAACATTTTCAATCCAGATCTAACTCCAAAATAATGTTTAATGAAGCGTTCATACCCTAGATTTGTGTATAATGGTTTCCAACAAATCATTTCAAAGTAAATATGCGATATTTCATTGAGGGTGTTTTCTTGGAAACGAGGGATTTTTGGGTGTTTTTTAATTACAAGAGTATTTTTAGGACATCGACCATTAATTGATTAAAAAATTTCAAAACTGAAAAATATCAAAATGTAGTAAATTACTACTAAACACCACCCTTGTATCTACAGAAAACAGTACCATAGTCGGGCATCTCCTCTTCAACTCGAGAAAAGTAAATAAACTATTTTGTTTAGATGAAGCACGTATAACTTATAAGTAGTCACATCAAAATAACCTAGCCTCAAGACCAAAATGACCGTTTCTGTTTTAGGTCAACGCTATAATGGATACTTTATGACCCAAGGATGCCTATGGAGATTCTGGTATCATTTACTGGTGACTATTTATCAAGCTTGAACAGAGGTTTGAACTTCTAACCTGGTGCAAATTGTAAGACAGCAACAAGATGATGCAATTAGTCGTTTTGATCTTTCTCAGAATGAAAATACGATGAATTCCAAACCTTGAATCCTAGCCGAGGAATAGTCAACTATCTATGCTTGATTTTAACCAAAGACTCTGTTCCTCTAGTCAAATAGTTATTGTCAAAGGACCTACCTGAATCTTGTTTTGAATTTTAATTGATGCTAATGCAATTTCATTTCAGTGCAAAAAAGAATGACAATATTCTTTGTAGCAGATAGATAAGCAAAACATTGTGCCTTCCAATAATACCTGCTTTGCAATGAAGTCTTGGACATCCACTTCAGTCAATGAACTGTTGGCAGAACGAACCACATAAGCAATTGGAACCTCCCCAGCTTCAGCATCAGGAAATCTGAATAAAAACATGAAAATTTTTTTGTCAAGTATACATTCCTTCACAAAAGAAGTGTAAGGTACCTAAACCTTTTCAAATTAACAAACACAATACTTAATCAGAAGTGATCTTGCCAAATGTTAAATCCAAAAGTATACTGAAAAGAATTTGTATATTAATCTTCAACTTACGGGATTACAACTGAATCTAAAATCTCAGGATGAGAAAGAAGCAACCCTTCTAGTTCAGCAGGTGCAACCTATAAAATTGAGAAACTTAGGTTTGCATGTTAGATTGTCATAAAACATACCAATATTGACACTGTACATGTTTAAGCAAGTGCTAATGCTACATCATTCTTTTGCAACTAGTTGATTAACACTATCAGATGATGAGAGAGATTTGAAAATAAAAGAAAATTAACAAAGACAGAAAAAAAAATAAGCAAGGAACTTTCAAGAAGCTCAGGATAGAATTTTTCCACTATTGATGAAGTATGACTTCATAAACTTCTATCCCAAAGATAAGATTTCTATTGCATTGAATTTCCAAGCTTCTATTGCTAAACAACTCTGAACTTTTTGGAACCAGATTCAGAGCATTGTGGAAGAAGAAACTTTGTAAAATACTTATTGCAATTTGAATGGAAGGTCTTGCTCTCTTTTTATAAAGCTTTGGCTCTACTTAAAAGATTGTGCCTTTTTGTGAGTATCTCATCCAAAGTGACATAACCATATGGACACATCTCTTTTTTTATCGTTTTTCTTTCTTCATTAGAATATATATACCAAACTCTCAATTATTTTCTAATAATACATTTAGAAAGAAATATCTATGAAGCTATTTCTCTTGTGTATAACAGGTGTCCCAAGAAATAAACTTGTGTACTACCATAGAGCGAATCTTTGTTCTAAATGTTCCACATAATGCACTTTCATTAAGCCTTCTTAGCCAGTGCAAAGATTTTACCAAGTAACCCTTTAAGAAACAGTCTCATAATGTTTAGGAAAAGAAAATACTGTATCGTATTACGATAGTTACATGGATTCATAAACTCAAACATAAAAACCTAATCGTGAATTCATGACTAATTCTATCTAAAACATAGGCATGACACTAGGTATATGCTGGACAAGACAGATGTCGCGGACAAGTTCTAGGTTTCAAAGATAAGGGAACAAGGAATTGAAAAAACTCTTGATATTGAACAGGAAAATTCAGAATGGCCTTCCTCCCCTTCTGTCTTGGTTTTTAAAGATGATTCTTACGGAGGGAGACCCAATCTTGCCGTCCCTGTTGGGTCTTTGATAGGATTCGATTAAAATCATATCTTCAATCCTGCCCCCTTAGGCATCGGAGGCGAAAGTGGAAACAATATCTCCTTCCCCTTAAGTTTTATGAACCGGCCTTCTCTTACTAGGCCTATTGGTGTTGGAGTCTGCCTTTATAGAATTCAAGGGTTGTGCTAGGTTGAAGACCTTAATGCCTTTCGTGGAAGGATGAGCCGAGTCTCCTCAAGACCTCCAAAGCCGAGTTCCTACTCGACCAAGACCCTCTAAGCTAAGTTTCGACTTGGCCGAGACCTCCAAAGTCAAGTTCCTACTCAGACAAGACCTTCTAAGCTATGTTCCAACTTGGCCAAGACCTCCACTAGGCCAAAACCTCTTGAACTGAGTCTCATTCGGCTAAGATCTTCTAAGTTGAGTTCCTTCTTGGTCGAGACCTCTACTTTGCTTAGACTTCTTGAGTCGAGTCTTGTTTAGTCGAGACCCCGAGAACCTAGCAAGCCAATAACCCGAGATCTCTATAGTTAGGGTCGAGACCTCCCGAGTGAAATGAGACATACACATGGCCTAATCCCCTTAGCTCTTGCCTATATATATTTTTCTTGGGATTACTAGACTTCCCTCCTAGTCGAGTCAACAAGTGTGAACCGAGTGAGACTCGAGTTAAACCTATGACATACTCACAGTGTAAGTTTTTGGGATTATAGCCTTATTTAATTCTGATCACGTCACGATCTTCCTTGATTCATTATAAAAGTGAGTTTGTGTAACCCCTTGGTCATTTATTCTTCATGATCCATACCCTTCCATTGTGTCCCTTAGGGTTTGCTGATGCATGCCCCATCATTACTTCACCGTTGTCACTCAACCTTGGATTATCATCAGATTTGTCACTGTTAATGAGGCTCTATCTATTTCCTTCACTCCGCCGATTAATCTGCATTCTCTTTTGAGTATTCAAGGGCAAGACTTCACAACATCACTTCATCCTTCTTTGTCGTTGGTTGTTTGTTGTTGTTTCTTAGCAAGTTTTGTCACTCTTTTGCACTTTTCCATTCATCATGCGTCCTGGTGGAGGTCCTCCTAGTTGCGTTACTTTCTTTCACGGCCAATTGGCCGGAGGTCTTCGTTGTTGGTGTCAGAAGCACCATAAGATCAAACCTATGTTTTGATAAATGAAACAAGGTTTAAAGTTAGGATACTTGATATTCTAATGTGGTTTGTCAAGTGTGCAATTGCAGAATCTTGATAGATAAAGTCTAGCAAGGCAAGTCCTAAAGATCCCAAGCAAATGAAGTCCAAATGGAAGTCTGGCAAAGGAAGTTCTGGAGGACTCAGGCAAGTGAAGTCCAGATGGAAGTGTGGCAAAGTCCTAGAGACCCAGACAAGTGAAGTCTAGATGAAAGTCTGACAAAGGAAGTCCAAGAGGATCCAGACAGGTGAAGTCTTGATGGGAGTCTGGCAAGATAATTTTTGGAGGTACCAAATAGAGAAGCTTTGAGAGATCTTCTGTTTCAAAAGATAGTGAGGGAGAGTCACTATTTTTGAAAAGAAAGTAGACTCAAGTTAGGTGCCACTCTGATATTAGAGTGAGACAATTGAGTTGTTGTAGAGTCATACACTTTGTGTTTCTGTACTAACTCTATGATGCAAAACTTTGGTTTTAGATCTCTAGATCAGAGGGATTCGAGCGCCCCAATTTGTTTCAAACAACCGGAGGTTCGAGCGACCAAACTAGTCTAGAATAATCGGAGTCTAGAATCAGGTAAAGTCCGTATTCAGACTCATGTGGCACTTAGAGATTGGTCGGCCATACTATCTGCCACATCAAATCCAAGCGATTGGAAGGAGCCCGAGCGACCAAAGGAGGATAAGGCACAACTGAATTAGACTATCAAATTTTATCCAAAGTCTGCCACATCATCATTCGAGCACTCAGAAGGAGTCCAGACAATCGAAAGTTGATGAAGTTCGAATGACTCAAATTGGATCGTGATCATGTTAGGGGCACTTGGAAGGGCTTCCGGTTGATCTGTAAAATACCGGAAAAAAAAATTTATAATGCTTGTTAATTAGGAAAATATCATATGAATTTTTCCTAGAATTTTAGAAATTTTTCTGGACTTAAATGGAAATTTCTATAGCTATTACGGGGGGAAAGATTTAATAGGCTTCGGGAAAACCTGTTTGAGTCATCTGGGTATGAGGGGCTTAATAAGGTTTAATTGACTTAAGTTTAATTGTAAAATCCTAAATTTAATGGATTGATACGAGTCGGTTTAAGTCCGAACCTAAACCATTTTTAAGCCCGAATCCAACCCGCAAACTCAACCCGTTTGCGAAACCCGACCCGCTTCATTTGGTAACGCCAAGTTGCTGCGTTTCTCGCCGTCGACTTTTACTTCCCCGAGCGTTTTCTTCTCCCCCAATCGGTCGTTCCTTCCTTCACCTCCCGATCCCTCTTCCCTGATCTCTTTCCAGCCGCGATTTCTTCATCCGTCGCCTCCTCTCGCCATCGACGCGCGCTTCTCTTCTCCGCCGCCACACTCGAGCACCAGCCGCCCTATTTCTCCCGATCGCCTCTTCGCCTTCGACGCACGAGCTCCTCCTTCTCCCGATCCGGCTGCCGCCATTCCCAATCATGATCTCTCTGCCTCTCGCCGCTCGTCGCGCCCCTCGTCGTCGCCGTGAGAGAGATGCTGTCGCCGGTGTGGATCTCCGCCGCCCTCTTTACCGCCGCCCTGTCGCCGCTGTTTCTTCACCTCACCTCGTCGCGCCAGACCGCCTGATGTCGCCGCGACGATTGCGCCCTTTCTCTTCTGCAAGAGACGACCGTCCCATTGCCTTCGGAGCGTCTCGCTGAACGCCGCCACCTCCCGATCTCAACAAGCGCAGGGCATCTTCGGCTGACTACGCACCCCAAGCAGCAGCGTTGGTCGCCACTCACTATATGGCTGCCCCTCGACTCCCTTATTCGCGTGAGTTTAGATCGACGAGGGCATCACTGTGCTCGATCGACATCGTTATTCCCCATTTCATCATCGTCTTCCAAGTTGACCTCAAGTGCAGGTGTAAAGCTGTGAATGGGGAGGCAAGGCTAGAGGGAGAATGTTTTGGATCTTTCGTGAATGAGAGAAGGCTGAATAATTGAGGAAGGGGGGACTGCCGAGAGACTTCTAAGATAGGTAAGCTGTATTTACAGCTTTGATGTTTTGTTCTGTTCTTGAATTATGGATGCCTGCAGTAGGTTTCACGAAGGTTTGTAATGGGTTTTTAGGCGAGGTGAGCAAGGTTGGTTTCCCTGCTCAAAATGATTGGAACAAGTTGATATCTTAAACGTGATTGAAGGGGGCTAAGTGATTTCTGTGTTTGACAGGTTGTGAGGATTAGAAGAATTGAGTTTCTTGTAAATCCAGTTTGGCGGTGGATTCAAATTTGGATCAAGAGGTTAGGTGTCGGAAGCTAAGCTTGGTAAGTATGGATTTGGATGTTTATGGATGTATACCATTGGTGGTCTTGTCGTTCGATCTAATGGTTGGCTGGTGATGAAATATAAAGATAGATGTGAAGGCTTAATTAGGTTAACTAGATAATTAGATCAATCTAGTTGATCGAGATACGAAGTCGATGTAGGGTTTGATTTAATCATTCGATGTATGCTTGCACTTAATCATAATGCTTGATATATGCGGGGGACGTGGATACGAGCAGGGACCGTGGACCAAAGATATTACTATGAGCTTCTTAGAAGGTGGGTAATTTCCTACCTGGTCCGGGTAGATGTATTGCATTTCAGATTTAGTTATTGATATGAGCATGTTAGGTGTTCATATTACCTTGACCCTGCTCTTATTATCGTATGCTTGAACTTATCGTTTGATATATTTATGCTCAAGTGTTGATATCACACATATACCCTATATCATGATTTAGGAGTTATAGATGTGATGTAAATTGACCTAGTTGTTTAGCAGGGTGTAAATGTTAGTACGGAGGATGATCCAATTTATAAATTGGCAAGAAGGTCATCCATGAGTAGGTAATGCCTTAAATGTAGGATTTACTTCCAATACCAGATGTTGATACATCGCTACAACCTTGAGTTGTGTAATGGTTAAGTGAAGGGTGATTAGTGTGTCGCTGCGGACCGGTGGTCCCATCTTAGTATGATTAGTCGAGTATGACTCTCTATCGGATAGAGAGTGCGTCGATCAGTTGAATACGACTCTATCGAGAGAGTTATAATCACTTGAGTACGCTCTGCTGTGATAGAGTCTGCCGACCGTTGAGTACAACTCTATAGATGTAGAGTATCGATGATGGACGGGTACGACTTCACGAACAGAGTCCGTGGTAGATGGTCAGACGCGGTGACAAAGATACACATGTCATTCAGATGCATTCTCGACGACATAGTCTCCTCGGGATCGAGAGAGTCACTACCATCTCGCTTCTCCTGCAGCACTCCCGAGGAGTAATCAGCGCGAGGGCAGAGCATCCGGTTGTAGCCGCACTCTACCACTATAGACTGGTAGTCGAGTCAAGGCAATGTCCCTTGCGTGTTACTCGACCACCATCGTAGTGTTAGCCTGAGTGGCCAGCAGCAGGACCCCACAAGGCAGAATGAGCCTCTTTACGCTCATACGCCACTCGATCATACTACCCAACCCTGGCCACCGAGAGTGGTGGCTACCGTCGGATAGTTGTCAGCGCCGCGGCCACCCAGGCCACACCGGGTCGAATAGCGAGCAGGGAAAGGTGCATGCACCACGCATCATCACATACATCTTATGGCACTCAGATATTACTACATATAGATACATATACGTATGATATATATATATACGGATGGTCGAGATCAATATATACATGTACGCTCATATATATACGATTATCGCGATGTCAGATTTGTTACTTTACGCCATCGTGATTCGCGGACATCATATTCATGCATGCCTCTCAGATTCTTATAATGATCAGGCTCTGATATCGGTACGTGGTCGGGATGCACTACCGTATACCTCGACCGTAGCAGAGTATATTTCGAGTCGATCTACTCTTCCCGCTATATATATATACGCTGAATATATATTCAGTCGATCAGTAGTGCGCACTCGTATGTCCTGCGCATTTTTATATTGATCATTGATTAGGCGGTATACTTGTATTTATATACTTATCTTTGATATACATTGTACTTCTAGAGTATGTCATTGAAATACATGTGATATTACATATATATACATGTTTTCTATTACCTGCTGAGTTTTACTCACCACCTCCCGGACCACAGGTTTTCATCGCCCAGTAGCTTTAGAAGACTTGGAGACTGACTTGGAGCACCGTCGGCTGACATCGTCTCATCTCACCTCCGAGGCTCCCGTGTGTATTTGGGCTTTCCGTCCGTTGTGTATTGTGTTTTGGAGTTTTCGTGATGTACATGTTGTATATTCGGATTTTTTGTCGAAGTTTTGTATCGTTGTGATGTGTTAGTCATACCGGTATGCATATATGGGATTGTTGTATTGTTGTGGTATGTTTCCGCTGTGTTTTTGTGTAGTTGTTGTTTTGTTATATATATTGTTATTGTGGGCCTACGGGCCTTGTATTAATCCGAAATGTTGCCACATACAGGGGAGGTGCCGTCCGTTTGATTTTCGGCTCGGTATGCTCTCGGGGCGTGACATGATCGGACTGACTCTATAAAAGTAAGGCCGAACAATATCTTTCACACATCGCAGAAATCCTAAGCATCACAAAAAATAAGAAATCACATCAGTAAGATGCTCTTTTTCACTCCTAATTATTGATATATTTATTTTATCGTTCTTTCAATTATATTTTTATTGTGCTTAATCTTGTGTATATTGCGTAAGAAATTTCTCCACCTCTAGATCTTCTGGAAATGAGAAAATATAGTGGGACTGCATTTGGCTGATTCTCGTGATGGAACATAAGTCGTGTACTAAGAACACAAGGGTTGTCGAACCACACTAAACAATTGTGTCGACTTTATTTCCACTGCATATTCTAGATCATCATTACTCTGTTTGAATTTTGGCTTACTTTATTCGACTTATTATTTACTTTATTTGACTAACTTATTTACTATACTCTATCTGCTTAGTTTGTTTACTATTAACTCAATAATTAAAGTAATGATATTCACCCCTCCCCCCTCTATCGTTCCTTCGATATTATCATTGTTTTCCATTCCCGAGTTTCTCCAAGAGGTAGTCACTTACTTTCGTATTCTCCTAGGTCAATTAGTTCCCAACTCCCTCTAGCTACTATGTTGGATAACAATTGTATTTCGCTACTTTAGTCAAAGGTTTTAAATTTCAATCCGTACTGAGGGATACGGGCAGAATTTATCGTTTCGTCGATCGTCCGACACAGATACAAGCAGTACCGAAAGCTATGCATGGCCACAATGGCCTCCGTGGAGTGGCAAGGGCCTCGCCTTGGGCCGCAACGGCTACGGGCAACCTCGCAAGGGCTGTGGTGGCCTCACACGGGATCGTAGCGACCACGGGCGACCTCACGTGGGGTCGAGGTGACCTCGCACGGGCTTCTCGCAACCCCACACGAGGTCGTCGTGACCGTGGGCGACCTGGCACGGGGCTACGACGGTCGCAGGCAGCCTCGCAAAGAGTCGTGGTGACTGCGAGCAACCTTGCACGAGATCGCAACTACAGGCGACCTCGCACGGGGGCACGACGACCATAAGCGGTCGCACGTGGGGCTGCGAGGGCTAAGGGCGACCTCGCTCGGGGCTGCAACGATCAAGGGTGACCTCATTGAGGTTGCGACCACCGATAGTGGTCTCGCCGGGGCCATGACAGGCGAGCAGTGGGCGAGCAGGCACGGTGAAATTTAATTAATAAAAATAATAGATTAATAATTTCAATCAACTCCTGAAACTATAGTTCAGATAAAATAAACAAAAAAATTAAAACTTAATAAAATTATTCTAATAATATAAAAATATTTTATAAATTATTTTAAAATGTATTTTATTAATTTATATATTAGGAATAATATTTTTTTATTATTAAAATTTATTTTATTTTTTAATCCTGTTTAATCGAAATTAATTAAATTAATTTTATTATTATAATTGTTTTTTGGTATTTTCTTCTTTTTATAATCATTTTTTTATTTTTAATATTTAAGTTAAAATTTTCATTTTTAATTTATGTATTTTATATTTAAAAATTATCGAAATTTATCAATACAACATGATATGATATCGAAACCATATCGTTCCGATTGCAAACCAAAACCTCGATACAGGTCGAGATTTTAAACCTTTAACTTGCCTTTGACCTATCCCATCTTTCATTACTTTTTCTATCTGTGCTGAGGCGAAGCAGACGATTTCTACTTTTGTCGCTCATCCTATTGCATAGTTCCTGGGAGGATACCTAACCTCTCATAAACACCGGAAGGAGTTCTACTTCTACATTCACCCTCTGATCTCCTTCGATTATCCTATTTCCTAGCAGCAAAACCTTCCACCTCTTTCACCTCTCAACCACTTTCGGGATAATGCCATCTTTGACCGAGTGAACTGAGTTTTACAAAACCATGGCTACAATGTTAACTTTCTAATCCAGGAAGACTTATTGTTCTACTTTAGGCTAAGTCCAATAGAGAGCAACTGACTGCTACTTTCAACCATCAGTCTTAACCTCCATTGTTTGTTTTATCCTCACTTCTCTTGCTACCCATTCTTTCTTTTCTCCTTCCCAATTGATCCCTTCTTATGATATTACCAAGGACTTTTTATTCACCTCTGACTTATTTTTACTTGTGGTAGTTGAAAGGGTGTTATAGGCATCTATAGCTAAACATATAAAGTGGTTAGCTCCACTGTCCAACTTAACTCGAGACTAGTCTCCCCCGACATGATCAACTCCTTCAAAGGAAACCCCTACTCCTACCATCATTTGAGATAACTGCCCTTCAGAGTTCGAAGACAAGGTTCCTCTGTGCCTGCGATGAAAATGCCCTCGTGACACTCGACCACCCAACCCCCTTAGATCCCCTTTGCCTTATGAAGTATCGATAGAACTTCTCCCGTGTCAACCTTCTCTCATTCCTTAGCCGGCAAAGAACTTAGCTCCCCCACCTACAAATACCCCTAAGAGTCATCTTCTCTCTCTCTCTCTCATCCCCACTTAGCTAGCCTTGCCACAAAAGAGATGGATTTAGCCCATTAACTCTCCCTCTTAAACTCAGTGGAAGACACTTTGGTTAAGCTAGTTCAGGTATACCTTGGTCATTCTTATTTATCTTTACACCGTGGTTTCTAACTCATTCTTAGGTATGGGCGCATCATAAAGAGCTGGCTACCCAAGTGCAAATCGGGTAAATGTGACTAGTGATGCAGAGTCTCACATTCGGGCAGAGCAACTGGAGGGCAAGGTGCAGGCGAGCAGGTTTGAATTGGAACACTTGTTTAAGGAGCTTGCTAACATAAAGTTGGCCTTAAGTTCTCAGAAGCTATCTGCCAAGTCACAGAGCAATCAACCGTTGTTGAATTGGTCCACCTTACTAGGGAGCTCTACCGTCTTCGTGCTGAACTAACTATTTATCGATAGAGAGAGAAGATTAAATGGACAACTCACACGGCTGAATTTCTGGCCTCCACTGAGTTCTATAACCTACTAGGCTCTTGGGCGACCCTATTCTTTGAGCAAGGCTTTATAGGTGTTGTGGAGCAATTCTACGCAAGGGTTACCCTCCTGCTAATATTTCTGAAGACTTCCTATTCCCCAAGAGTGATTTGGGTCTCAACCTTCTCCTCCCCCATTACAAAAGACTAATTACCAAATTTTGGTACTATCCAATATTTTGTTTGTGTGATTGTAACAAACTTAATGTCATACTTTGGCAACGTCTACCGCCTTTTGAATATTACTATATTACCCTTTTTGCATTGAGTGTGTTCTATTTTCTATCTTTTTCTCTTCTAACTATGCATGGGTTGTTCACTGAGTAGCTTCTTAGAAGTCCATCTTCCTTTTGCACTTGCTAGCTTTGAACACCTCCTCTAACCAAAAACCTAGTCCAAGTTAGGAAGAGTTAGGACCGAGTCAATCCCTTACCTATAAAGGATAGCATAATGTCAACCCAAAATTTGGCCTAGGTTAAGGAGAGCAAGGGCCAGTGGATTTCCTACCTATAAAGGAGAGCATAACATCGATTAGAGACTTGGCCTAGGTCAAGAAGAACATAGATCCAGTCGATCCCTTACCTATAAGGAAAAACATAATGCCAATTCGAGATCTGACCTAGGTCAAGAAGAGCAAAGGTCAAGTTGATCCCTTACCTATAAGGGAGAGTATAATGTCGACCTAAGCCAAGAAGAGCATGGGTTAAGTCGATCCCTTATATTGGTGTAATCAACCTCTGATCAAGGTTGACCAGGTTCGAGTGAAATTCGAGTTGAGTTTTGATATTTGTGCAATATGTAAAGATTGTTGATCAAGCAGTTTGATCAAGAAGGATAGTATTGAAGAGAGATTATTGATGCAATCAAGTGAGTCACAGTTGACCAGACACTTCGCATAAGATAAAGAAAATTCAAATGAGTTATAGAGGATCCGACATTTGGTGGTCAGAAGTCTAACAGGATATTGACAAATGAAAAAAAAAATTCAAGTAAATCATAAAGGATTGGATACTTAGCAACCGGAAATCCAACAAGAAACTTGGTATCAGAAGTCTAACAAGACAGTCAACTAATTAGTGAAAATCAACCACACAATAACTTTACCAAGTGGGGTTGATTTAGATAAAGAATTGCAAAAAATTCCGTCAAACGAAATGATTTTAATAGAAGGAGATTTGAATGAGCATGTAGGAGTAAAAAAATATAAAATATAAAAAAGTACATGGGGTTATGGGTTTGGAACAAGTAATGAAGAAGGAAAAACTATATTAAATTTTATGAAAGTATATAAACTTATACTATCTAATTTGTTTTTTAAGAAAAAAATATTTGGTCAAGTTTAAAAGTGAAAATAATAAGTTGCAAATTGACTTTCTTATAATAAGAAAGAATGATAGAAAATTTTTTAAAGATCGTAAAATATTTCTGGAGAAAACTTAACTACCTAACATATGTTGGTAGTATTGAATATGCGCCTTAAGTATAGTATTAATAAAAAAAAATATGTATGACTTCTAGGATCATATGGTGGAAGTTAAAAGATGAGAAACAAAACATATTTAAAGAGATAATAGAAGTATAAGTATTAGAAGTGATACATAATTACTCAAATACAGCATGGGATAATACGACATTAAAGTTATAAATAGTAATCAAAGATCTACTAAGTGAGTCAAAATAATGTGCACCACCAAGTAAAAAATCTTGATAACGGAAGGACAAAGTACAAGAGAAACAATAACAACAACAAGGCATTATCCCACTAGGTGGGATCGGTTATATGGATCCTTCTACGCCATTGGACTCTATCCCCTACTATATCATCATCTATATTTAAATAAATTTTATCTTATTTTATTGTTGCTAACTAAGACTTTTTTGGCCTTCCTCTTCCTCGTTTGATGTGTATATTTGTCATTAGTTCACATCGCCTAACTGGAGCATTTATTGGCCGTCTAAGTACATGTTCGTACCACCTTAAACGTGTCTCTCGAAACTTTCCTTCAATAGATGCAACACCGACTTTTTCTCTATGCTCTCATTTCTTATTCTATCCATCCTCGTATGTTCGCACATCCACCTTAACATCCTCATCTCTGCAACTCTCATCTTTTGCTCATGTGCTCGAGTCGTAGCCCAACATTCAACGTCATATAACATAGTAATTCTAATCGCCGTTTTGTAGAATTTCCCTTGAAGTTTTAGAGACACTTTACGATCACATAAAACACCCCACGCTTTCCTCCATTTCAACCATCTTGCTTGTATTCTATGTAAGACATCTCTCTCAATCCCTCCATTATCTTGCAAAAATGATCCTAAATATTTAAATCTCTCAGTTTCAGACAACTCGTCATCTCCTATTTTAACACTTGTCTCATTACATCTGATATTGTAAAACTTAAATTCTATATATTCTGTCTTTACTCTACTAAGCCTAAAATCTTTCCCTTCTAGTGTTTCTCGCCAAGATTCTAGTTTAGCATTTATTCATTCACGTGTCTCATCTACCAAAACAATATTATCTGCAAACAACAAGCACCACGGTACTGTGTCTTGAATATGTCCAGTGAGTTCGTCCATGATTAGTGTAAAAATATATGGACTTAAAGCTGATCCTTGATATAACCCTATTTTTATTGGAAATACTTCAGTTAATCTGCCTGAAGTCTTTACTCTGGTCATTACTTCCTTATACATATCCTTAATTAGTTCAATATATGTTACACTAATACCTCTTTTTCCTAAAATTCTCCATATAATTTCTCTTGGAACTCTATCATAAACTTTTTCTAAATCAATGAATACCATGTGAAGATCCTACTTTTGCTCTCTATACTTTTCAATTAGTTGTCTGAGAAAATGTATAGCTTCTATTATCGACCTTCTTGACATTAATCTAAATTCAATTTTCGAGAACCGTGGCCTCCTTAATCTTTTTTCTATTATTTTTTCTCAAAGTTTCATGGTATGACTCATTAGTTTAATACCCCTATAGTTTTCATAAATTTGTATGTCTCCCTTATTCTTATATAAAGGAATTAGGATACTTACTCTCCATTGATCAGGCATCCTTTTTGTTTTCAATATCATGTTAAATAATTTTGTAAGTCATTCAATACCTTATTTCCCTAGACACTTCTATACCTCTATCGGAATATCATCTGGTCCAACGGCTTTTTCATTTTGCATTCCATTTATAGCTTGTTCTACTTCTAAAATTTAAATTTCTATACTCATCTGACCAACTTAAATTACCTAAATTAAGTTGGTCTCCTAAACCTTTATTAAAAAGTTAATGAAAATATCTCTTCCACCGTTTTTTTATTTCTTCATCATTAATAGTATCTTATTGCATTCATCTTTAATACATCTTATTTGATTAAGATCTTTTGTCTTTTTCTCTCTCACTTTAGTTATTCTATAAATGTCTCTTTCCCTTCTTTTGTATCTAATTTTCGATATAACCGTTCAAAAGTTTCAATCTTAGCTTCATTCATATTTTTTTAAATTTTCCTCATTTTTACAAATATATAATTTCTTATATGACGTTCATTTATCCTTGACTTTCTCTTGTATTTTCTCATTCCACCACCAAGATTCTTTACTTGGTGGTGTATATCCCTTTGACTCACCGAGTACACTCTTGGCTACTATTTTCAACTTTGATATCATCTTATCCCATGTCGTATTAGGGTCACTGTATATTTCATCTAATACTTGTACTCTAACCTTCTCTTTGAATATATTTAGTTTCTCATCCTTTAACTTCCACCCCTTAATTCTAGGAGTAGTATATATTTTCCTTCTATATTTAAGGCGTATATCCAATACTACCTATGTTGAGTAGTTAAACTTTCTCCAGAGATACCTTAAAATCTTTACAAATCTTTCTATCTCTCTTCTTAACTATAAGAAAGTCAATTTGTGATTTATTATTTCCATTTTTGAACGTGACCAAGTGTTCTTCTCTTTTCTTAAAAAATATATTAGCTAGTATAAGATCATATGTTATTGTAAAATTCAATATAGTTTTACCTTCTCCATTTCTTGTTCCAAACTCATAACCTCCATGCACCCTCTCATATTCGTTATTTTTCACTCCGACATGCTCATTTAAATCGCCTCCTATTAAAATCATTTCATTCGGCGGAATATTTTGTAATACTCCATCCAAGTCATCCCAAAACCTTAATTTGGTATTTTCATCTAATTCTATTTTAGGTGCATATACATTAATTACGTTCATAGTTTCTTTCTCCACTACTATTTTGAGAGTTATAATTTTATCCCCCTTTCTAATTACTCCTACAATTTCATCCTTTAACGAACTATCTACAATAGTATATCATAACTTAAAACTCGAGTTCTCTATCATCTTTGCCTTCTCACCTACCCATTTTGTCTCTCGTACACATACAATATTAATTTTTCTCCTAATCATCATATCTACTATCTCCATTATTTTACCAGTGAGGGTTCCTATATTCCATATAGCAAATCTTAGACTATTAGTTTTTCTATAATATTTGTTCTTACCCAACCTATGGTGTGAGAACTCTTGTTTATTTAACACTACACCCAAGTTCTCATGAAGATGTAGCGGTCCTTGCCGATACGTTGCAGTCGGATCCTGCAACGCGAACTCTTGTATATTTTTCACTACACCTTAGTTCTGGATATGTAGCGGTCCTTGTCGAGATGTTACAGTCGAACCCTGTAACAGGTTTCTTCCGGGGAATAACCTAACATTAACACAATAGTTTGATTGATCCATTCATTGAATATTTGCCTTAGTTTAATGCTGGCTGACAACCTAATGCAACCCTCCTTTATCCGGGCTTGGGACCGACCACGACAAGGTTAACTTATCATGGACGGAGTTACAAAGTACAAGAGAAAGTAAAAATAAAATAAAAAACTTATAAGGTATTATACACTTATAAGAACGAGACAAACTTAAAAAATATATACAATAGCCAAGAAGGAAGCCAAAAGAATAGTAAATGAGACTAAGAATGAAACTTTTGAACGATTATATCGACAATTGGATAAAAAAATGGAAAAAAAAAATATTTATAGAATAGCTAAAGTTAGAGAAAGAAAGGCTAGAGATCTTACCCAAATAAGATGCATTCAAAATGAATACAATAACGTACTAGTGGATAATGAGGAAATAAAAAAGCGATGAAAGAAACACTTTCTTTAACTTTTCAATAAAGGTTTAGGTGATCAAATTACATTATATAATTTAAGTAGAGTAAAAGGGTATAGAAATTTAAATTTTTATCATAGAATTCAACTTTTAGAAGTAGAACATACTTTAAATGGGATGCAAAATAAAAAAGTAATTTGACCAAATGATATTCCGATAGAGGTATGGAAGTGTCTAGGCAAGGAATATATTGAATGACTTACAAAGTTATTCATCTTGATATTAAAAACGAAAAAAATATCTGATCAGTGGAGAATAAATTCTCTAGTTCCTTTATATAAAAACAAAGGAGACATACAAAATTATACAAATTATAGGAATATTAAACTAATGAGTCATACCATAAAACTATGAAAAAAGTAACAAAAAATAGATTAAGGAAGGAGACTACAGTGACTAAAAACCTATGTCAGGAATATCGACAATAAAAGTTATACATCTTCTCAGACAATTAACTGAAAAATATCAAAAACGAAAGCAAGACTTATACGTGGTATTTTTTTATCTTGAAAAAGCTTATAATAGTCTCAAGAAAAATTATGTGAAGAATTTTAGAAAACAAAGGTGTTAGTGTAGTATATATTCAAATAATTAAGAATATGTATGAGAAAACAATGACAAAAGTAAAAATATCAGGAGGATTAACTGAAGCGTTTCTCATAAAAAAAAAGAATTACATCAAGGATTAACTTTAAGTCTCTATCCTTATACACTAATCATGGATGAACTCACTAGATACATCCAGGATATGGTGGTACCATAGTATCTGCTATTTTCAGATGATATTGTCTAGATACATCTAGGATATAGTACCATAGTGTCTGTTATTTGCGGATGATATTGTCTTGGTAGATGAGTCACGTGAATGAGTAAATGCTAAACTTGAATCTTGAAGGAAAATGCTAGAAGCAAAAGGTCTTACATTTAATAGAGTAAAGACAAAATATATAAAATTTAAATTTAACAATGTTAGATATAATAAGATAATTGTTAAGTTAGGATATAATGAGTTATCTATAACTCAAAGTTTTAAATATTTAGGATTATTTTTGCAAAAGGATGGAGGGATTGAAAGAGATGTCTTATAAGGAATACAAATAGGACGGTTGAAATGGATGAGAGCATTAGCTAGTCTTTGTGATCGTAAAGTACTCTTAAAATTTGAAGGGAAATTTTATAAAATGACAATTAGACCTATTATGTGATATGAAGTTGAATGTTGAACTATAATTCAAACACATGAGCAGAAAATGACAGTTGCAGAAATAAGAATATAAAGATGGATGTGGATATACAAGGATGGCTAAAATAAGAAATATGAATTATGAATATTAGAGCAAAAGTTAGGATTGCACCTATTGAGGGAAAACTTTAGGAGACAAATTTAAGATGATATGGATATATACTTAGACGACTAGTAGATGCTCCAATTAGACAATGTAAAATTATTATAAATATATAAACCAAACGAGAAAGAGGAACACTAAAGAAGACTTGGTTAGCAATAATAAAATAAAATAATTTTTTTAAAATATAGATGATATAGTAGGAAATAGAATCCAATGGCATAAGAGGATCCATATAGTTAACTCACTTAGTGGGATAAGGTATGGTTGTTGTTGTAGTATTTGAGCTCCACCAATCTATGAATTAGGAGGATTTATTCAATGGAAAATAAGGACAGAAATATTCTTCGAAATGGACATAGAGATTTAGTTTGTCCTAATAAAGGGAATTAAAGCTCTAAAAGATAAGAAAGGAAAATCTCTTTAGAAGAGCAAATGGACCTAAGAGTAAACCAAAAGATTCAAGGTACATGATGAGGTAATCAAAATTTTAACTAATTTGGAAAATTAATTATTGAGATCAAGACTTAATCAATTAGAGAAAACCCTTAAGAAAATTAAAAATATATTTAAACGGTCAAAGAAACAAAATCTAAGATCATATAGGCAAAAACCATCTAAGAACAAGAATGGTTTGGGATACAAACCAAATCTAAGGATATTGTGCCAACAAACCATAGAGTTCCATATAAGTATGGAACTAACTCTAGACCTAAGAGTTAAATCAAGATAGTAAGGGAAGTCATCTCTAATTTTGACGTTGATGAAACCACAATGACTAGAACTTCTAAAAAGCTTAGAAAAGTCATTAAAAAGGTATCTAGGGAGATTATCCCTAATGAATATCTAGTAAACCAAAAGAGCTCTAATATGTATTAGATTCTTAAGAGTGATCTCACACACTAATTGGGTATACAATGTGTCAATTTAGGTTGGAAAGCTAGTTAACCTAACCAAGATAAAGTTGATATTTTAAGACATTTTCATTGTATTGTGATACCTTGAAAATGATCTTATTTTAGAAGATTTTAGAATGTGTCAGTAAAAATTCAAGGATGAGTCGATGAAAATTGACATAGTAGGATAAAATCTAAAGTGTGTCAAATTTTGAATTTTTAGCACTCAAAAGAGTTGATTTATTATATCAAATTATGTATTTGGTATAATATTAGTTGATGGCATATAGATCGGAGATCTAGGTATTTTTATACTATTGTGTTATACTTACCATTTGTTGTATATCATGATACATGCCATGAAATCATACATACATGACTATCTTGCCACTATAATAATTTTATTAGTTTGATATATAGACTTGATAATGTCATGCCATGACATACATTTATTATTTTCTTTTGAGAGCTCTGCATTTGATATATAGCATGTTTATTTAAATGCATTCATTTAATTCCTTGCAATCAAGAACAAATGATATTATTTGGTACCACATAGAAATGCATGAACCCCTAGTATAGGAAGAACTAATTTACATCTCTCAAGAACTATAGGATGAGTTGTGCATATTGAGACACATTAGACACAAGTGAAATTTAGGATGATGAACTAAGTTTAAGATGTTGATATGGTGCATCTACATGAGCTAACATCATCAAATCATATGAATTTTACTATTAGAAACCTTTGGATGCACTAGAGGAGGGGTGAATAGCGTCATCGATTTCTCTCTTCGATCTCACTCGATCATGTTCGTCTACAAGATGATTATTGTGCAACAGAATACAAAAGCACAAAGACAAACACATACCGATTTTACGTGGTTCGGAATTCTAGTTTCTACTCCACGGTCAAACTCTAGTGATGCACACCATCACTAAATCTTCTCATTCTCGAAAATAATTCGGAGGTGGAGAAACCCCTTACAAGCAAAAGTTTATACAAAAATATGTGTAAAGAATGAAAATGAAATACACGTTACACGAGAATGCTTGAACACTTGATTGTTTGCTTGTTGGTTGCTATGGACAAGCTTAGAAGATCTGGAACGCAGCAGCAATTCCCTTTCAAGATCACCAAAAATCGACAGCCTTTCCTTCTCCCGCAATCTGCATTTAAGGGTTTGGCTCGAGTTGATTTTCCACCTAGCAATTGACTGTCCGGCTGTCCGTTGTCTCACAACGGACTAATCCACGTCGATTTTCTGCTAATGGACACTTGGGTAGTCGACTGTCATTACCATCAGTCGACAGCCAAGCTTTCAATCGACTGCCCAATCGATTACGAGACCTTCTGTGCTTATGTCCACTAATGTCAGTCGACTACCTGTGGCCAGTTGATTGGTCTAACTCACTAGTCAACTGCTAGAGCGACATTCAACAGTTGAGTTGCAGTCGACTGGGTCATTTAACTAGGCCTCCTGAGTGTCGAACACTCGACCAGTCGACTGATCAATACCACCAGTCAACTGGTAAACTTCAAAAGTAAGGTTTAATCCTAGTATGATCCTTTCATACTTGTCACTCACTCATAGCCTAGATCTAAGCCTTCTAGCCACTTCCATCAACCTCACGCCCTCAGTGTCCATCCAAGTACTCCACGAATCCTTTACTCCTCGCGCTAGCCTTCAAGTGCTTTCATCGGCCATGTCATGCTAACAGGTCTACCTTTGCTAAGTCTCCAAACTTGGACTTTTGCCGCTAAGACTACACCCTTATACCTACACGGCCAAGACGGTACCATTGAAATTTTCTTTGCAAAATATCCATATTTGGACATTCGCCGCCAATGTTACACACTTGGACTTACATGGCCAAGGCTACACCCTTAGACTTTCACCGTCAAGACTACACACTTGAACTTACACGGCCAAGACTATACTCTTGGACTTTTCCTTTGTCAAGTATTCATACTTGGATTTTCCCTTGCCAAGACTTCACCCTTGGACTTTTCCTTGGTATCCATACTTCGATTTCTCCATTGTAAAGACTTCAATCATGGACTTCCATTCGAGTCTCACTTGAGCTTGGTCAACCTTTGACCTGAGATTGATTGCTCTAACAATCTCCTCATAACAATCTCCCCCATATGACATTGGAGATCCCAATTATCCACTAGTTATATGGTCAAAATATGGTAAAACCCATATTGTTCAACAATTTACAAACTCGTTGTCAAACATCAAAACCCTACTTGAGTCTCACTCGAGTCTGGTCAATCGTGACCTAGGTCGATTGCACTAACAATCTCCCCTTTTTTGATGTTTGACAACACTTTTAAGTTAAATTATCCCATAAGCCCAACTTGACTCTACTTATGCCGAAGCATAATAAAGGTTTACCTAACTTAAACTCTCATTTCTCCCCCTTTGGCATACATCAAAAAACCTATCAAGATTTTTAGTATCTCATCTTCCAATAAGATCATTTATTCTCCCTCTTGGTCCAAAATCATCTAGAATGTCTTCATTCTCCTTAGTGATACTCTTATCACTAAATGCAAGGCACTTCTTCACTCTCTCTTTTTAACAAAATTTATCCATCCTACCTTATGGATGAACTCCCCCTAAAGGCTTGTTCCCCCTTGATCATTGCACCAACAATATCCTTAGAGGGTTCCTAAGCCTATAGGAAATCTAACCGATCAAAAATAAGGATAAAAATTCAAACTTGAACTTAACCTCTCTTAAAATTTGATTCTCCATCCTAATTAGCTCTCCTAATCATTTTCAATGATCATTTCACCCTTCCAATGCTTCTCTAAGTATATCATAGGGTTAGCAGGAGTTAGGGTATCTAGGGGTGCTGATAAATAGCTAAACAAACCTTATTCAACCAAAAATCAAACCAATGATCCATCAAATCGATCAGATCGCATTGCACCACAAGTCGATCGTCATGTGATATAACCGATTTCTAAATTCAGAATCGGACTTAAAATGAATTTGAGTTACGTGTCTAGAAAAATCATGAAAATTTATACATACAATACTTATGTCAAACATTATGGGTGAAAAATAGTTTTATATGAAAATACTCATTATTTTGAAAGAATAATACAAAATTCAAAAACATTAAAACCTTCAATGTTTTGTCTAACTTTGTGTCAATCTTGTCAATGAAGGTTCCTATTAAAAGGTAGACTTCACCAAGGTTTTTCAAGATGTTTTTAAAATGATTTTCAAAATCTTAATTTCAATTATGGTTTATGAGCTAAATGTACATGACTTGTATATTAGCTTTCCTCATGATTTCTTCCTATGATGAAAGAGTTAAAGTTCATTTTGATGTACCATACAAGTACATTGAACTTAACTCTTATTCCTAATATCTCATATGTGTCTAGGGAGTATCAATACATACACATATCATCTTATAGTCTTTGTAAGATGTGGATTTTGGTTTTCTTTAAACTAAGGGTTTAAACATTATATCTAGGTATATCCATTTGATTCTTTTATCTAGGATATTGAATAATGTCACTTGTCCTTAATTTCAATTTTAATAATCTTAATGCATGAATATGATCATGACATAAATAATTTGTATAATTAAAAGCATTTGCCAATGATTTATGATGTCATGACATGATAAAGATAAACCTAAGTATTAGTCTAACATAAATTAACCTAAATTCTATCATGACATTTTAAATGATCATATTAAGCATGATATCATGACATGACCTATGACAAACAAAGTATGACAAATATATAAAATACAAAGGTATAGAATACCTAAGTCTTAAATTAAATTGTCATTTTCTAGAACTATATCCAATTTGTCATAATTACTCAATCTCACAAGTGTACCAAAACCCAAAATGACACACATTTGACTAAACCTACTCATGTCAAATATGATCAATCTTTCATCTTATATGAAATCTATGGGCACATCCTAAAATCTTTTAGGATAATATTTCTTATCTTATTTTCAAGGTATCACATTACCTTGAAAATGCTCTAAAATGTTAACTCTACCATGGTTAGGTTAACTACTCATTCATTTAAGGTTGACACACCCTAAACCCATCTAGCGTAAAGAGATCACGCTCCTAGGAACCCAAAACCTATTGGAACTCCTTGGATTTACTAGGTACTCACTAGGGAAAACCTCCCTTAGTACCTTCCTAATGACTCTCCTAGGCTTAGAAGTCTTGGTCATTTTTGTCTCACTAAGGTTAACCCTAGGGATATCTTCCCTTATAACCTTTTTAGTGACTTTCCTAGACTTCTTCGAAGCCTTAGTCACTTGAGTCCTATCACAGTCAACTCTAGGGATGACCTCCCTTGTGACCTTGACACTCCTAGACCTAGAATTGGTTCCATAACTATATGAAACAAAATAGTAGGTCAGCTTATCTACCTTGGACTTAGGCTTGTAACCCAAGTTTTTCTTGTCCTTAGACAGTTCTTGCCTCCCAACACCTAAGTTTTGCTCACTAGACCCATTAATCGAATTTTCCATCCTTTTTAGGGTTTTTTCTGATTTTTCAAGTTTTGATCTCAAAACTTTATTTTCCATTTCTAACTTATCCAATTTTGAATTTTCATTATTCTTTTGGGGATAGTTTCTCTTCCTAAGCATACGTCTAGATTTCTTAGGGTTATTATCTAGGTTCTCATCTACCTTCTTATCCTTAGGTAGGGTAGTCCTAGAGTTATCCTTAGGCCCAATATTACAATGTTTAGCACCTAAACAAAAATATTTATTTCTAGCATGCTTTTGATCATGAACAATTGCAAGTAAATTATGAGATGGTACATTTCTAGCATGCTTCTTATCATTACATAAAGTAAGAGCATTATTAAAATATACCTTAGGTTTTGCCTTAGGTGCTCCCCCTACAACCGAGCTCTCTACCTTGTCCTTCCGAGGATGCCTTCCCCTTGGACATTGGCTCCGATAGTGTCCCTTTTGTTGGCATTTGAAGTACACTATGTGCTTCTTGCTTTTGCGTATCGAGACTCCGACTTTCTTGTCCTTCTCCTTCCCCCTTGGCACTACGGGAGCCTTTTTCTTCTTGACCAAACTTGGGTATTTACTTTTGTAGTGTCCTTTCTCCCTACACTCAAAACATATAATATGATTTTTATTTTTAATAAATGCACTTGAGTTACCTATAGGGGATTTTTTAGCTTGCTTTTCATCTTCACCAGAGGTTGATGTCTCATTTTGTTCTTGCTCCGGTGTTCGTTGTCACTCCTCTCCTCAATCCTAGAGGTGAAAGCTTTCATGACTTCTTCCTCAGATGTTGAACACCTTTCAACGTCCGAATTTTCATGAGCGTGAGAGGACGAGCATTCCTCCTCGGCTTTCTCCTTAACTTGTGCAGGTGAGGGACTTTCATGAAATTTTATCAATTTGCTCCACAGCTCCTTGCCATCCTTATAATCACCTAATTTACACAAGATATCATTAGGGATTAAATTAATTAGAAATTTTGTTACCTTAATGTTTGTCTCGAATTTTTAGAGTTGTTCCTCGATCCATTTCTTCATCTCGAGAATTCCTCCTTTTGTACCCCTTGGAGCTTTGAAACCACACTTCAAGATGATCCAATCTTCAATTTCCATTTGAAGGAACGTCTCAATCCTTGTTGCCCATAGATTAAATCTCCTTACTCCGTAAAATCTATAGGGCGATGGAGTGTAGATGTTATATCCAAGTCCATCATTGGGCAACTCCATCTTCTCTACTCCTCTAGCGCTTTTGCTCCTTCCGACGATTAGTCCTTGAAGGGCGACCTTGCTCTGATACCACTTGTTGGGGACCTTTGGATGCGCTAGGGGGAGTGGTGAATAGCGTCGTTGATTTCTCTCTTCGATCTCACTCGGTCGCGTTCATCTACAAGATGATTAGTGCGCAGCGGAATACAAAAACACAAATACAAACAAAGACAAACACACACAATACTAATTTTACGTGATTCGGAACCCTAGTTCCTACTCCATGGTCGAGCTCTAGTCAAGCACTAGTAATGCACACCACCACTAAATCTTCTACTTCTTGGAAACAATTTAGAAGTGGAGAAACCCCTTACAAGCAAGAGTTTATACAAAAATACGTGTAAAGAATAAAAACAAAATACACATTACACAAGAATGCTTGAACACTTTATTGCTTGCTTGTTGGTTGCTTTAGACGAGCTTGGAAGATCTAGAATGCAGCGACAATTCCCCTTCAAGATCACCGAAAACCGACAGCCCTTCCTTTTCTCGCAACCTGCATTTAAGGGTTTGGCTCAGGCTAATTTTCCGCCTAGCAGCCGACTGCCAAAAGCCCCAGTCGATTATCCGGCTATCCGTTGTCTCACAACGGACTAATCCATGTCGATTTTCTGCCAGGGCAATCGACTTCCATTACCATCAATCGACTGTCAAGCCTTCAGTCGACTACGAGATCTTCTGTGCTCGTGTCCACTAATGTCAATCGAGACAATCGACTGTAGTGGCCAGTCGACTGGTCTAACCCACCAGTCGACTGCTAGAGCGACATTCAACAGTTGAGCCGCATTCGACTATTCACGATCGGCGTATGCATAACCCGATCATCGCCGCTAATAGGCTTCGAGTGCCGAACACTCGATTAGTCGACTGATCAATACAACCAGCCGACTGGTAAACCTCAAAAGTGAGGTTTAACCTTAGTATGATCCCTTCATACTTGTCACTTACCCATAGCCTAGACCTAAGCCTTCTAGTCATTTCCATCAGTCTCACGCTCTCAGGGTTCATCCGAGTCTTCCACAACTCCTTCACCCCTCGTGCTAGCCTTCAAGTGCTTCCATCGATCATGTCATGTTAACGGATCTATCTTGCCAAGTCTCCAAACTCGTACTTTCGCCACCAAGACTACACCCTTAGACTTACACAACCAAGCCAAATATCCATATTTGGACTTTCGTCGCCAAGCCAACATACTTAGACTTACACGACCAAGACTACACCCTTGGACTTTTCCTTTGTCAAGTATTCATACTTGGACTTTCCCTTGCCAAGACTTCACCATTGGACTTTTCTTTATCAAGTATTCATACTTTGACTTCTCCATTGTCAAAACTCCAATCTTGGACTTCCACTCGAGTCTCATTCGAGTTTGGTCAACTTTTGACCTGAGGTCGATTGCTCTAATAACTCCTCATAACAATCTCCTTCATATGACCTGGATATCTCAATCATCCACTAGTCACTTGGTCAATATATGGTCAAACTCACATTGTCAAACAATTGACAAACTCATTGTCAAACCATTGTCAAACATCAAAATCCTACTCAAGTCCCACTCGAGTCTGGTCAATCATGACCTGGATCAATTGCACCAACATTTACATGTACCAATTATAAATAAAGCTAATATACAAGTCATGTACAGTAGTTGGCTAATAGAGCATGCTTAGAAATTAATTTTAAAAATAATTTTAAACAAATTTTTGAAAACCTTGGTGAACTCTATTTGTTAATAAAAATCATCATTAATAGTACTAATACAAAATTAAAGTGAAATATTAAAGTTTTTAAATGATTTTCAACTTTGTATCATTCTTTGAAAATAATGGATATTTCATAACAAATTATTTTTCTCCAATAGTATTTGATACAAGTAATGTTTGTATAAAATTTCATGATTTTTTGAAAATCATAGAATTACTTATGCATTTCTGAAATTCGATCTGTGAAATATTCGGTTAATAGTCGAATGATGAAGCTATCAATCGACTATTAGACTCAACTAATGACACCAATCGAGTATTGATTGATTTCAGACTGAAACGAAGCTTTTTGGTTATCTATGGTTACTCCTAAGTGTTATTAGTTGCCCCAAACCTCTTAGAAAAGCATTCATAGGGAAAACTTTCTAGGTTTAATAAAAAAGAGAGAGAAATTCAACTTTAAAAAGAGCGTATCAAGATTGATATATCGAGGGAAAGTTAAAGTTGAAGGTTAAACTTTTGACTTGATTTAGAATTTTGAAACTTTCTAAAGGATTACGAATTTCAAATCATTATTGGTGCAATAATTGGAGTAGAGCATGCTTTGAGAGTGAGATCCACCTTAAAGATATGAAAAATGACTTGAGTACGAAAAGGAGAGAATGAACTCCAAAACTATTATTGGTAAATGAAGGAGATTAGAATCATAGAGATTTTTTTATATATGCTAAAGGGGAAGAATGAATGACTAAAATTAGGAAACTCTCATTTTTGCTTTGGTACAAGAAACAGAGATTGAACTAATGGGCTAACCTAACTTAAACATATTGTCAAACATCAAAAGGGGATGATTATTGATGTAAATAACCTTTGGCTAAGGTTAACCAAGCTTAAGTTGAGCTTTGATGTTTAAGCAATATGTATTAATAGTTGAGTAATATTTTAAAGAGGAAAACTATTAGTCAAGAGTGACTAAGCTCAATTTGTCAGAAAGATTATTAAAAAAAGAGGTCATTGGTTGAGCGAGAAGTCCAAATGGATTAAAGAGGACTGAACACTTAGCATGAGAAGTGAAACTCAAGTGAGTTATAGAAGAATGGACATTTGGTACGAAGTGAGATGTGAATCTCAAGTAGATCATGAAAGTTCGGACATTTAGCACAAGATGAATGAATTCCAAATGGATCATGGAGGATCCAACATTATGATGTGACAAAAGTCCTAATAGATTAGGAAGGACCAAATATTAAGCATGTGAATAGAAATCCTAACAAGTCGAGGAGGATCAAATATTAGACATGAGACGGAAATTCCAAATAAGTCAATAAGGACCACATGTTTAACAATAGTGAAGTTTTGGAAAATTAATATTTATCGGATGTTTAACACGAAAAGGGAAATCCAAGTAGGTCAAAAATGGATCAGATGTTTGATAATGGTGAAATTCTAGAACAAATACTAGGTGAATGAAGTCTTAGCAAGTCAAGAATGATCGAATGCTAAGCAAGATAAGTCCTAATAGGTTAAAGTCAATAGGATATCAAGCAAAGTGATAATTTAACCTTGGAAAGGCTGAAATAGAAGTATCAATCGCTGTTAATCAACTGATGGACTGCAAACCTCGACTGTTAAGGGGGTTTATGGGGTTTGTTGTGTAAGTAATCGATTGCTCGAGTATATTAGTCGACTATTACACCAGTTGAGTAAAGGACTCGACTGATGATACTGTTAAAGAGAATAGAACATTTAGAATTCGACTACTCTAACTCGATCGATCATCATCAACCAATTGCTAGAGAGAATCAATCACTGTTCAAGCGAACAAAAGGCTTCGAAATCAATAGTTTGACTCAATTGTTTTGGTAGCAATCGATAGATGATAACGAGTAGTCGATTGATGTGGTCAAATCTGAGCTAGAACCCGAGACTTATTATGTTGAATCTCGTTCATCCAAGACCCCAAGATCCTCATAGGGCAGTAACTCGATATCTTTATAGTTGGGGTCAAGACCTCCTGAGAGAGATCAGACATGCACGTGACTAAGCCCCCTCGGCTCTTACTTATATATATTTTCTCCGAAATCATCAGATTATATCTTCTTTTATCCAAAATTCTTTCTCATGTTGAACCATTTTTTAAGGTAATTAGTTCTAGTAAGCATTGTCCCATGCAAGCCATCGTGGATTTTATTTCCCTTCCACATTAAGACATACTTATTGGCCTCTATTTCAACGTTTAAAATGTCGAGTCATGATGAAGTTTCGGTCTTTGATTAGAACAATATTATTTCAATATCGTGTCAATGTTATAACTCCGCCTATTATAAATTAACCTTGTCGTGACCGGTCCCAAGCCCGGATAAGGAGGAGGGTTGCGTTAGGTTGCCAATCAGCGTTAAACTAAGGCAAATGTTCAATGAATGGATCAATCAAACTATTGTGTTAATGCTAGGTTGTTCTCCGGAAGGAACACGTTACAAGGTCCGACTATAACATTTCGGCAATGACCGTTACATTTTCAGAACTCGGGTGTAGTGAAAAATATGCAAGAGTTCACGTTGTAGGGTCCGATTGCAACGTATCGGCAATGCCTGCTACATCTCCATTAGAACTTGGGTGTAGTATTAAATAAGCAAGAGTTCTCACACCATAGGTTGGATAAGAATAAATATTATAGAAAAACTAATAGTCTAAGATTTGAAACATAGAACATAGGAACCCTCACTGGTAAAACAATGGAGATAGTAGATACGATGATTAGGAGAAAAATTAATATTGTATATATACAAGAGACAAAATGGATAAGTGAGAAGGCAAAGATGATAGAGAACTCGGGTTTTAAGTTATGGTATACAGGAAAGAGAAACAAAAAATGGAGTGGGTATTATTGTAGATAGTTCGTTAAAGGATGAAGTTGTATGAGTAATTAGAAAGGGGGATAGAATTATAGCTCTTAAAATAGTAGTAGAGAAAGAAACTATGAACATAATTAGTGTATATGCACCTCAAATATGATTAGATGAACATACCAAATTAAGATTTTGGGATGACTTGGATGAAGTATTATAAAATATTCCGTCAAATGGGATGATTTTAATAGGAGGCGATTTAAATGGGCATGTCGGAGTGAAAAATGACGAATATGAGAGGGAGAAATGAAGAAGGTAAAACTATATTGGATTTTGCAATAGTATATGATCTTATACTAGCTAATACATTTTTTAAGAAAAGAGAAGAACACTAGGTCATGTAAAAAAGTAAAAATAATAAATCACAAATTTACTTTCTTATGGTTAGGAAGAGAGATAGAAAGATGTGTAAAGATTGTAAGGTCTTCCCTGGAGAAAGTTTAACTATTCAATATATGTTAGTAGTATTGGATATACGCCTCAAACATAATATTAATAGAAGGAAAATATACACGACTCCTAGAATTAAGTGGTGGAAGTTAAAGGATGAGAAACTAAATATATTCAAAGAGAAGGTAGGACTACAAGTGTTAGATGAAATATACAGTGACCTTAATACGACATATAATAAGATGGAATCAAAGTTAAATAGTAGCCAAGAGTGTACTCGGTGAGTCAAAGGGACATGCACCACTAAGTAAATAATCTTGGTGGTGGAATGAGAAAGTGCAAAAGAAAGTAAAGAAAAAACGAACAACATATAAGAAATTATATATTTATAAAAATGAGGAAAATTTGAAAAAATATACAATAACTAAGAAAGAAGCTAAGAAAGCAATGAATGAAGCTAAGACTGAAACTTTTGAATGGTTATATCGAAAATTAAATACAAAAAAAGGGAAAAGAGACATTTATAAGATAGCTAAAGTGAGAGAGAAGAAGATAAAAAATCTTAATCAAATAAGATGTATTAAAGATGAATGCAATAGAGTACTAATAAATGATGAAGAAATAAAAGAGCAGTGGAAGAGATATTTTTATCAACTTTTTAATAAAGATTTAGGAGACCAACTTAATTTAGGTAATTTAAGTAGATCAAATGAGTATAGAAGTTTAAATTTTTATCGTAGAATTCAAATTTCAGAAGTAGAACAAGTTTTAAATGGAATGCAAAATGGAAAAGCAGTTGGATCAGATGATATTCTGATAGAGGTATGGAAGTGTCTAAGGAAACAAGGTATTGAATGACTTACAAAATTATTTAACATGATATTGAAAACAAAAAGAATACCTGATCAATGGAGGGTAAATATCCTAATTTCCTTATATAAGAATAACGGAGACATACAAACTTGTGAAAACTATAGGGATATTAAATTAATGAGTCATACCATGAAATTTTGGGAAAGAGTAATAGAAAAAAAATTAAGGAATGAGACCACGGTTCTCGAAAATCAATTTGGATTTATGTCAGGAAGGTCGACAATAAAAACTAATTGAAAAGTATAGAGAGCAAAAACAAGATCTATACATGGTATTCATTGATTTAGAAAAAACTTATGATAGAGTTCCAAGAGAAATTATATGGAGAATTTTAGAAAAAAAATGTATTAGTGTAACATATATTGAACTAATTAAGGATATGTATGAAGAAATAATGACTAGAGTGAAGATTTTAGGCGGATTAACTGAAGCATTTCCAATAAAAATAGGGTTACATCAAGGATCAACTTTAAATCTCTATCTTTTTACACTAATCATGGACGAACTCACTCGACACATTCAAGACACAGTACCGTGGTGTATGTTGTTTGCAGATGATATTATTTTGGTAGATGAGACACGTGAAAGAGTAAATGCTAAACTAGAATCTTGGCGGAAAACACTAGAAGTGAAAGGTTTTAGGCTTAGTAAAGTAAAGACAGAATATATGGAATTTAAGTTTAGCAATATTAGACGTAATAAAACAAGTATTAAGATAGGAGATGATGAGTTGTCTGGAACTGAGAGCTTTAAATATTTAGGATCATTTTTGCAAGATGATGGAGGGATTGAAAGAGATGTCTTACATAGAATACAAGCAGAATGGTTGAAATGATGGAAAGAGTCAGGTGTTTTATGTGATTGTAATGTGCCTCTAAAACTTAAAGGGAAGTTCTACAAAACGGCGATTAGACCTGCTATGTTATATAAATAATAATGTTGAAATTTCTGACTTAGCAAAGCAAAGATGAGAGTTGCAGAGATGAGGATGTTAAGGTAGATGTGCGGACATACGAGGATAGACAGAATAAGAAATGAAAGCATTAGAGAAAAAGTCAGTGTTGCATCTATTGGAGGAAAGCTCCGAGAGACACGTTTAAGGTGGTACAGACATATATTTAGACGGCCAATAAATGCTCTAGTTAGGCGATGTGAAATGATGACTAATATACACATCAAATGAGGAAGAGAAAGACCAAAAAAAGTCTTGATTGGCAACAATAAAACAAGATAAAATGTATTTAAATATAGATGATGATATAGTAAGGGATAGAGTCCAATGGCGTAGAAGGATTCATATAGCCGACCCCACCTAGTGGGATAAGGCTTTGTTGTTGTTGTATCGTGTCAATGTTATGATGTATGGTGCCAATAATGAATTAGAGTTAAAGCAAGAAACAAAACATAAGAAGTTGATTGTCGAGTATAGTTTTATATCTTATACTATACTGGGTGAAAGAGTCAAAACATATTATTTTAGTAAATTATTGAAACTTAATACCACTCAGTATAAAAAATGTCTTCTTCCTTTGCTTTATCTCCTTTCTTTTTTAACCTTCAATCTATCATCTGCAAAAGGTTGGAACTACCAACCTAGCGGCCCCCACCGGCCTATTCCACGGCCATTGTGAGGGAGGTAAATCACGGAAGCCCCTATAGGCCTTGACGTGGTGGCCAAAACACGTGGGGGTCATCTGAATCTAGGAAAAGTCTTTAGACCTCCTCCGGAATCGACCCATGTCACTTCTGCAAGCACCGCCGTGTCTTAACCACCACGTCATCCCCGTGGAGACAACCTTCAATCTATCATCAGTACTATGCATTGGAGAGTCAGCATAATATTAGATTAATATCTTTTCAGTTAAAGATTGAAACTATGACATGCCTTAAGATTTTGAACCTTAGTGTCATGTATATTGAATTTTAGAAATTTATCAAAATGATGTTTCAATTGTTTCTCTTTGCATGATATGAGATTTCATTTATTAACAATTGAAAATCATCAAGGTATTTTTGCAAATAGGTATAATCTCCATAATTGTGAAAACAAAACATAGGAAGGAGATTGTCGAGCATATGTTGAGTATAGCTTTAACTCTTGTACTATACTGGATGAAAGAGTTAAAACATATTATTCTGGTAAATTATTGAAATTCAATACCACTCAGTATAGAAAATGTCTCCTTTGCTTTATCTCCTTTCTTTTTCAATCTTCAATCTATCAACACTATGCATTGGAGAGTCAACACAATACTGGATTAGTATCTTTTTAGTTAAAGATTAAAATTTCGGCATACCTTGAGATTTTGAACCTTGGTGTCATGCATATCGAGTTTTAATAATTTACCAGAATGATATGTTTCAACTGTTTCTCTTTGCATGATATGAGATTTCAAATCATGCTCTATTTATTGACAATTGAAAATCATCAAGGTATTTTTGCAAATAGGTATAATCTCCATAGTTGTGAAAACAACAAAAAGAAATTGTTGATAAATCACAATAATAACTATAGGTATACAAAAGAAAAAAGAACCCTATTTTTCTACTTCTTATAATGCACTCCGAGCTTATTAGCAAAAAGAATCAGTGTACACATGCCTGTCATAGGTCTTTATGGCTCTAATGGAGACTAAATTAATGTGCCATTGGCTTAAAAGTTCTTCTCGAAGTTCACTATGAATTGGTTTAAGTTTTCCTTTACAGCTACAATGGAGACTAGATCAACATGTCAGTTTGACAAAAGTTCTTACCGAAGTTCAATATGAATATTTAGGTACTTATCATTAGATTTATAGCGCAATCTAATAGTAGAAAGTATTACAAAGGAAATTCATTCTAAGGAGTATTATATTGTTCAATTTTACCTAGTGACTAAATTGTGATTTTTGAAAAATTTATAGACTTATTTGAAAAATTATTGTTAACCCTATTGGTTTATCCATGATGCACGTGTCATTGCCACTCTCCTCCTCTTTCTCCCCCTCTTAATCTTGTTTGTCCATTGCACACGACATCATCTTCCCTGCATACCTACTCTAATTCGTAATTGTCACTATAGCAAGAACACCGATAGCTTCCTCTATAGTCACAACAACATTGTTACTGTCATCACCACATTAACATCGTTGCTTGGTTTTAAATTTCGACCCATATCGGATGGTACGGGTAAAATTTATCGTTTCCCTGACGCCTGGCATGGGTACGAGCGGTACCGATGGCTGCAGTGGCCTTCATGTGGGTGCAGCAACCTCACTTGGTCACACCGACCTTATGTGACTGCGACGGCCTCGCGTGGTCCTCCATACGAACTGTACAATTGAAATGCATAGTAAAATTTTAATTAAAAATTAATTTAATTTTAATCAATTTCTAACTATAGTTTAGATCAATTAATAAAATTATCCCATTAATTTAAAAATATTCTGTAATTTTTTTAAAATTTATTTTATTTATTTATATATTACTAATAATAACTTTATTATTATTTTATTTTATTTTTTTAATCCTATACAACCAAAATTAATTAAATTAATTTTTCTATTATAATTAATTTTTTGATATCTTTTTTAATTATTTTAAAAAATAATAATATTTAAAATAAATTTTTAATTTTTTTAAGTTTCGATATTTAAAATTAGTAAATTTATCAGTATGACACAATAGGTATCAAATCCATATCATTCCAATTAAAACCGAAATCTCAATATGTGTTGAAAATGCACTTTATTGTGATCCCACAACTAAGGCTTTAAGTGCTTAAGTTTCTTCTTAAGAATAAACGGTGCAGTACTGTGAAACATCTCAGCACATGATTCACTAACCAAGCTTGAGAACACATCAAGAGTCATCCACATGTTGAAAAATTCGAACGATCGTTGCTCTTAGTAGTCCCCTCGAAACAAAGAAACGATGCAGCACAAATGATCATATAAACATCCTGGTGGGAGAAACTCGGCAAGGCTATGAAATCCCCCGTCAACCACTGATGATTAACCAAGGCTCTATCCAACTTATTGGATATCTCGCCATTTGTCCATGTAAAACGACTCCCAACTGACTATATGTTCGCCAAGTGACATAGTTGAACAATTTGTTCCAAATCATGCAGTTCGTAATAGGTGACCGCCATCCCTCCAACTCTGTCATTAACAGATAACAAGGCATTGAAGTCTCCAATTACCATCCACAGCTCGCTGATTGGTTCCCTTATTTCAAGTAGGGAATCTCATAGAGGTTGATACCACACTGTGAAGTCCATATACGAAAGTGACGAAACCACACTGCCCTAAGACTTTGCAATGAACCGAACTGTGAAGAAACTGCTCGTCAGTCTTGACGATGTTCAACTCGGCCAACTGAGGATCCACAAGAACCAAGATACACTCATAATTAGATAAACCAAATATATGAAACATCTCCATACCTAGAAACCATCTTCGAAGGGTATCAAAGTCCCCTACCGATAGTTTAGTCTTCAGAAGGCCAAGAACCCCAATTTGATATTGCTTAAGGAGGTGTTAAACCCCTTTGTGTTTAAGGGGCTTATGAAAGCCCCTTATTGTCCATGATGCAATCTTCATCGTTTGCCCTGGACGCCTTGTGTCCATCCTCAACGCCCGACAGTGACAATTGGGTAAGTCTTACTCGCTACTCATTAATGAGGAGGCTGCAACCGCTGTGTAGGCATTGCTACTGCCTGTCGAACTCATTCCTATAGTTGACGCATCTAGATTGGTGTATGCTTGATTGTCTACTGTAGTTTGTGGCGCCTACAGTGCACCATCGGCTAAGGTGTTGGGACTGCTACCCCCTAGGGTTGGCACTAATTGGTTGCCACAACCCACTGCAGTCTTCTCATGAGCACCACTGCCCCTGTCACTTGATTCATTTAATGTTTGCTCGCTGCTGCTGGACGAAGTTCATTTACTGCCCGATGCAGGTTTTGTGCTGCCTTCCGGCATTGTTGCTTGACCAGGGAGATTCGTCGGCACCGTCAACAGTGACTCCAGGGGAGATGTCTCAGTCATATGTTAAGCACTGATTATGGCATGAACCATTGATAGGGTAGCAGTTGTTGCAGTCGACACTGGTCGACTAATACGACGTTGTTGCCTCGTTTGTTCGTGAGTCCTCCATCTAGATGGTCTCGACCCTCTTGTGTTTGCTGACTTCATTGCATCCCAGAATGATGCGGTCTCACCGACAGTCGTGCAAGATTGTTTTCCTTGGCCAATTCTCTGACAAACTTTACAGTATTGTGGCATCACTTCGAACTGAATCTCCAAGTTGATATGTGCCCCAGTTGGCAGTATAATGCGCATCGTATCCACCTGCCTCCCTTCCACGTCAACCTTGATAAGTAACCATGCGTTGGTGAGGCACTCAAGAGGTCGTGTTAGCTTACCCATGTAGAGCGGACACCCGATCACCGAGACTTAGCATCCTTGGTGTCCAACAGTCCACCGAAAGATCATGAATTTCGACCCAAGCTAGAACAAAGTGTCCGTCTTCCGCATAGAGGAAATAGTTCGGCGTATGCTTGAGGAAAAGTGAGTTGTCAAAGGTGAAAGCTCACCCCCATAACTCATTCTCTATCTTGCATCGTATCAAATTTAAACAATGTCCAACCACTTTTGTGCATGAAGAAGCTATAAGGTGTCTCCCATCAATTTGCAATCGCGATTATCCCACCACACCTTGGGTTTTGTCCCCTGAAACAGCTGACAAGACAAAACCCCAGAGCATCCTCCACTGTATTAATGTCGTCAAAGTCAATTTTCAGCCACTCTCCGCTCTGCTCAAAGTGCTCCAATGGCATGGACACAATGGCCTTCCGATTGTCACGAAACAAGCTTGCCCAAGTCTTCTAGGTGTCATCGTCGATCGTTTGTCTATCTCCACATTTGATGGCCTAGCTAGCTCACTATCCCCGTTCGCTTGGCCAACTCCCTGTGTGATCAATGCATTTGTCTAAGGTGGCATTACAGCCAAGATAGGTCCCTGTCCGGTTGTCTAACAGGGCATGACAGCTTGGACAGCTTCTTATTTAGCTGTTATAGGTGCAGTTGTTGCCTACCCATGACAGCTTCCTGTACAACTACTATAGATGTAGTTATTGCCCGCCCAATGGGGATGGGTACTAGTGGCAGTGTCGCAGGGATGTCTAGTTCCTGCTAGACAAGCTCTGTCTAGCATGACACCGCCTGTGCAACGGCAGGAAATTAGTGGGCAGCCTGCCTTCTGTTCATGGCCATTGGATAGCTAAATATAGAAATGGCATGGTTGTAGCAGTGTTGGCAAGGCCTGAAGACACTCAAAATGGAAAAAGTGACTTGCAACCTTAAATCGCCCCCTACCAACCCCTCTACTTGTGATGGTAGGGAAGAAAAGTCTCCTTGCACAACTCCGTCTTGTTCAGCTCCAATGATCACTGGAGCTGCACCTAAAAGCTCTCCTACAGTGGATTTTCCAACCCTAGCACCCCTACGCACCCACTGCTTCAAGTACACCCACTCGGCCTTGCACAACATGGTGGAGGCCTTGCACTGCATGTTGCCTACCCCTTTGCTTGCTCGCCCCCCCCCCCCCCTCACGCGCGCGCATACCCCACCATCGTCCGCACACAAGCCACAGATCAACTGCCCGATCTGCTACAACATGCCATCCACCAACGCCCGCACACAGACCACACACTCACTAGCTTGCTTACCTCGTGCGCGCCTTCCACTAGTGCCCACACACTGGGCACACATGCACTAGTTGGCACTGCCTTGCTCAAGTCTCACGCAAAGGCCAATGCCCGTCCTTACTGCCTCACCACAAGAGATGGCAACAACGACAAAGGTAAAACTCCAGCAAAGCCTAGCCCTTTATATATCCTTTAATGGGTGGATTACAAGTCGTTCACTATATAAATTATATTGACTTTTAAATAAAATTAGATGGAAAATATATAACAATATGAAAGCGGAAACATGGGAGAAATATTGAAACTATTTAAAGGGGATGAGAGAGAAATAATGAAAATTATTTAATGTTGCTAAAAAGAATACAAAAACAAAAAATTATTGGGGGCGTTTGGTTCGTAGAGAATTTTCTGTTTTCTGTTTTCATTCTCTCTTTTTCCAAAAAAACATAAAACGAGTTTTGTTTGTTTTCCAATTTTCCAGAAAATGCTCTTTTATTTTTTGGAAAACGAAAATGGAAACAGAAAACGATTATTTCTTGTTTTCCAATTTTCCAGAACACTCCTTTATTTTCTAGAAAATGGAGATGAAAAATGCGAACCAAACACATTTTCTCGTTTTCATAGAAAATGAAAATAGAAAACGGAGATGAAAATGTTTACCAAACACCCCCTTAAGTTTTCTTGTTATCTTCTTTGGGATTACAATATGTACATCCTTTCTTACCTGGCCTTGCACTTGTGTGCTCACTCTCTATTTTCCTTCAACTTCTAGGTTTGCAAATTTAAGGCAATTTTCAAGATTTGGATAGTTATTTTTGGATGCTCATGCTCAGAGACACCTGACAACAATATCAGAGATGATTTTATTAGTTTCCATGTATTTAATTTTCACATAGCATAGATTATCCTTTTATGTTTTGCTTTTATTTGTTTTTCTCATTTATCAATATAAATCCAATTATGTTGGCCAACATAAGTTTCACTATACTTGTCATTACGTGTCATACATTCTGTTAGTATATGTTTAAGATAATTAAAAAAATTTACATTTATTACTGTTGTAGCCTTTTGTATCATTTTTATGGTGTTATTCGGTAGTAATGATATAGTGGTGGATATTGTGATGAATAAGGCGGCTACCCTAGTTCAAGGATGACACTCTTTAGATCATGACAGGGAAGGTTTGCAGGGAGTAATCATCCGTTGGATCATGCAGAGAAGTACACTAGCAAATGGAGGAGACCCTACTCCCTAATGTCATTGGAACAAGAGGCGATTAGTGGCAATGTCGAGTGGCGCAGAGCTATCTACATTAGACACAAGTAGGTGGCTAGTTGCAGGTAATAGAGGAACAGAGTCTATAAAGTCCCTCTGTTACCACAATCAGTAGGTGGAATATGAAATCATTAGATACACCCATCAAAGAAATCTATATGAGTTCAGTAACTTAATTCGCAAAAATGCAACTTGATGACTCACCCCTTCAACAAATCAGTAGCATCTTATAGATCTTAGCCCAAACTAAAAGTTGGCAAATAATTTGTATGATTGCATGAACTCACAAGAATGAATTGAACAAAATATTCAAGACAAAGATTTATGAATATAAGAGCCTTAACTGATTAATTAACACGTCCATGGGTAGTATCCATCTATAGCTAGATTTAACTTCTTTGTATATTACTTACAACCAATTGAGAGTACAATAGATTGTGTGCATACTCAGAAATTCCTCAAATACTCCCTCTACAAACTTCATCGGTCAATGTCACAAGCTTCATGCTCACTTCAATGTCCTAATTCAAATTCTGAGAAAATGATTTTAATGCTTATTGGTTTAATTTGACAATCAACTTAAACATTAGTACACTTCTCAACCAAAAGAATTTAATATTTACCAAGAGAGGTTCCAACCAATTTTTTGTAGTTTAACTTTTATAACATGTGCTCCTTCAAGCCAAAGGTCAACATTATCATTCTCAACACCATCATTTTCACACATTGGTGGCATAGTTGAAAAGCCCACAATGTTTCACTTTTAAAATCTGGTTTTTACTTGATTTAAAATACAACTGTATTTTATTTTCACATTACAATTTCCCAAGTACCTACTTTAATTTGCATGTAATAATTATACCTGGTTATTATCTAACCTAAAAAGGTGATCGTCATATTATTGATCTACTTATGGAAGAAATAGTACAAGTTCTACTTTCATTTTCTCTCATCTCATGGAGATCACATTTCAAGGCACACACCTCTTGGAGATCATTAGCTAAGGCACACTGACCTATCTTGCATTGCATCCCCAATCAGCCAATCAATGACCTTATGGAGAGTAGTGTGCTTCAATTGATGATCAAACACTAAGACAAGGAAAAAAAAAAGGAAATAGACAACTTTAATCTGCCAAGACTATCCCAAAAATAGATTAAGCTCTTGTATAGCTTTATCAATTGAAATAGCCAGAAAAGTGCATTTAAAACTCAACAAAATAGGCTATGCATAATTTAAAAGAAAATAAAAATAAAAACATTAACTCAGACCAAATGATGCTAACGCAGACTTTTCAACTAGTTTATTGTATTCATGATGATTACATTCCGCTAAACTTCCCCTATATCTTTTAATTTCTCTTTCAATGAATTACACCAACAACTCAACTGTTTGTCATAGCTACAATGTAATTTTGATAAAATAAACAACTCAACTAAGTGAGTCGTGTTCTCTGCAAGACTTTTCCAGGATAGTAACAAGATTTACAAAAAAGAAGATAGGGAAAAAGAGAGAGAGAACCTTCAAGAATCAACTGTCATACATCTATGATAAGAACTGATCATCTCTCAGCATTTCCTTTCAACACTTAACCGCAAGGCAAATTAATGACTTGGGTTCTTAGTTGAAGGTTGTCTAATATACTATCTCAAAGGTTGCTATACGATCAAGTTACTATCCCAAAGATATCAATAAAATCAAGTTCCAAAAGTAAATTTGAATCACAGAAAACTTACCTGAAACCCCTTGTACTTGATAAGTTCTTTTATTCGATCAACAACAAACAGCTGTCCCGTCTCATCAAAATAACCAAGATCACCACTATGTAACCACCCCTCCCTTAAAGTTAAATTTGTTGCTTGTGGGTTGTTATGATACTCTGCATATATTTATCAATTGTAGAACTTAAATGCAAAATTGGAAGAGACTCTTGGGATACTAAAAATGAAGATTCTTGTACAAGTCAGAACATATGTTGAAATGATGTATACCAGATTGTAGATGCAAGGACATATGTAACTTCAAAATGAAAACATAGCATAGCATACAATTGATAGCAATATGCACAAAAGGATTCTTCAAAAAAAAACAAAGAACCACTGAACTGCAGTTGATATGTTAAAGATTGTATTGGTTTTTGGAGGTATTTGTCGAACAGAAATGATTTCAGAAAGACTGTTAAAGAGGGAAGCTTTTTTTTTAAAATAAAAATCATATTTTATTTTAACTAGTGATGCTGAATATATCTATGATCTCTAGGTCACTTTTAATTTAAAGGAATTTCTATTCAGTCTTAATCATAAATAAGAGGAACTTTCACCCAAGGCAAATATGTGGACTAACCTACTCAAGAAACTGAGAGCATTTTTTACCTTTCATTATGTTTGGCCCACGAAAGCACAACTCCCCGACTTCATTAGCCGGAAGAAGTTTTGATGTATCAACATTGACAACTTTAGCCTCCATATGTGGTGCAAGGTTTCCTGTTGAACCATATTTACGAACTTCTCCCTTGGTAGGTTCCTCTAGTGATATAAATCCACAAGTCTCTGTCATACCATATCCCTGTTTAAAGGGGAAACAAAGTATCAATATAGAATTTTTGGGCAATAGTAGAATGATGTAGTACATAGCTATATTTTTCTGATTATATCATTAATGATAAAGCAATTAATCTGAAAATTCTGACTTAACTGAAACAACACTTTCTCCATGATAAGAGTATCTTGAGCAAGCATGAGGTTTAAGCAAAAGGGGGTTCAATTTCGTTGGTAGTATTTAAATACTCAAAAAACTAGGAAGCCGCTTGTGGAAGTACTATTATCACAAAGATCATATAATACAACTAGGTACTTGGACATTCTTGTTTTTTTCACCAGAGAGATGATGATCTATCAAGGACAAAGAAAGACATTTAAGTCTATTATCATGATCCAGAATTATGATTATATCATGCGTGAGTGTCTGGTATGTATATACAAGAAAAATTTGATTGACATCACAAATATGAAGTGATGTCGTCCAAGCCCAAGTTAAACAATAGAGCTTTTGTTTAAATTTGACTTCCATTCATATAGTTGTCCAAACCTAAAATTTATCAATCAATTCTGAGTGGATAAAAACTTCTTCCAGACCAATGATTCTTCCAGTTAAACAATACCGCTATTCATTATCTTGTTCGGATAAGAGGTTTTTAAAAGTTCACTTTGGAGCAACCAATCCAAGCAAGTGAGCAACTTCAGTAGAGTCCATATTAAACTAACAAGCAACTCCAACAGTGAAATTTAATGTAGTCCAAGTCTAGCATGTACAAAGTACATCTAGTCATGCTAACTCCAATATAGTACAAGTACTCTCCAATTTCATAATGTCGAATCTTTTTGCTAGAAGCAAGCGATACCCTGTCTGAACTTCTCCAAAGAGTAATTTTCTAGACAATTGAAGGGAATTGCATTATTTCAGTAAATTACTGTGTATCAATTACAGAGACACATATGCAGTTTATTGGATTAAGTACAAACCAGTGCATTGGAATATTCAACAAATTTTTATTATATTTTAGAAAGTGTAAGAAAATATACTAGCATATAGTTTTTTTTATTAATTTTGAAAAAGTCAATTTATTTTTAGATAAGTTTGTTTACTTTTATTAGTAAAGTTTGTCAAGGGAGAATAAGTCGGATCATCAATCTATAAAAGAGGTTCGAATCTCATATATTAGAACCGACAATTTGAGAGTCAATACATTTTTAATTTCAAACATAGTATTAGAGTTTAAAAAAATTTCTTAAACTCTAAACCATTCTTTTCCCTCAACCCTAAATCTCTACCGCCATTCCCTTACCTCATCCTAAAACCCTAAACCATACTTTTTCTCTATATCATAGATCATGGGCACCAATGTCTCTGCATGAATTTATCAACTACGACTCAAAGTTACTTGATCATCAAACAAGTTATCATCTCCCATAGATCTATCTTCCAATAATAGTAATGATAAGCATCTCCCTTCTTTTATTCTGGTCAATTATTTTTCTTCTCTATTCTAGCTTATTTTATGAAAGGGAGATTTGGTGCAATAGTAAAATTATTGTTGTGTAACCTAGACATCACAGGTTTGAATCACGAAAATAAACTATCTGAAACTAAATTTTATTCTAAATTTCTAATCAATTAAAATTAAACTAAATTTATATGTATTATAATTTAATTTAAATCATAGTAGTATTTAGGAATTATATTATGTTGAATTTTTGTTATCTTTTTCTAGTAATGTTACTCATATTTTTAGTATTTTTAAAAAGATAATTTTTCCCGAAGAGTTTTTTTTTAATTTTGTAATTGTCTATAAGAAAGATAAAAGAGACAAAAATTAATAAAGAAAAAAATTCAAAAGTTCTTAAAAAAAAATCCATGTGTTTAAGGAAGAAAGGAATAACAAAAGAAATTAATTAAAAGAGAAAGGAAATGAAGTAAGGGGGGAAAAGGAAAAAAAGAATAACAAAAGAAATTAATAAAGGCAGAAAGTGAAAGATTTACGGTAAAAAAATTTTCCCTATAAAAGAAATTAATAGAAAGAGAAAAGAATTAATAGATAAAAGAAATTAATAAAAGGAGAAAATGAAAGAATTAATAAAAAAAAATTATAGAAATAACAAAAATAATTAATGGGAAAAAGGCTAAAAAAATAATAAAGGGAGAAAAAGAAATAATGAAGAGGAAATATTTAGGATTAAGGTTTTACAATTTATAAAAAAAGAAAAATAGAAGAAAAAAAGTCCTTCGCAGGCGCACCTCGCACGAGGTGCCCTACAAGCACAATGTTGCCCATGACCGCAAGGCCTCTCGTGAGGCACCACGACCGTGTGGCAGCATCTATGTCGTGTCAGTCACTAGACAAAACAAAAATTTTCGCATAACATTTTAAATCATGTATGCTATAGTCACTAAAATTAGTTTTCACCCTACAAAATTTACACATGAATTTAAGACCAAGAAGAAGAATCAATAGCAACAAGATAGATTTCTAGTCACAAGCAGAGCTGTCAAATGGACCGACCCATGATAGGACAAGTCAACTCGTCATAAACTCAATATTTAGCGGGGAAGGGTGAGCTGGTCCGCCATCCCGTTGAGTTGAAAAATTCCCAATCCAACTCAACCCAAGACGGATTGCGGATTAGACAGGTCAGTTCACATACCACAAAAAAATAAAAAAATCATTCTATCACTTTCTCTAAAAATACTATTTTAAAGTGTTACTTGCATATAACCAAAGTAATTCTATTTGGAAGAAACATGAGTTCAACTAGAAACATTACTTTCTCCTATTAATTGAGTATGATAAATTAAATTAAGTTCACTTAATATAATAAATGCACAGACAAACTAAAAATATTTTATGAAAGAGAAGGGCTTTCAACTTTCTCAATCTGCAGGCCAACTCAAACCCGCCATGGGTCGGCCAATCTTGACCTGCAACCCGCGGGTTGATCCGTTTATGTCCGCCAGATGATGAATTGATAAAATTTCAACTCAACCCGCTTAAATTATTTGGCAGGGCGGACTAATCCAACGGGTCCAACCTAAATTGATGACTCTAACCACAAGCCTGTCGATCACCCATGTAGCAAATTGGATCAAATCTGACCTGGTCCAAATTAGCCCATCCACAATGTCATCACTAAGTTCCATCGCCTTCTAACTTTTGAAAAAGTTTTATAAAAGTAGAATAAGAGAACCAAATCTTAGAATAACTAAACCCATAACAAAACTAGAAACTAAGAAACAAAAACCAGAACTTATTAGTACAATCAATCTTGGGTCAAAGTTGACCAAGTTCGAATTGAGTTTCAATGTTTGATCAATATGTTTGATGATTGAGCGAGACATCAAATAAAATGAGAGATTATTAGTACAACCAACCTCGGGTCAAGGTTGACCAAGCTTGATTTGGATTTCAATGATTATGTGAGATGTCAAATAGATCAAGATTGATAGTTTACTTAGTAAGTGGAGATGTCCAAGTGGGTAATAGTTAACTAGACATTTAGCCCTCGGAAGTCTAACAAAGAGTTGACAAGAGTGTAGTCCAAGTGAGTCAAAATTTATTGGACACTTGGTAGAGGAAAGTCTAATAAGGAATTGACAAGAGCAAAATCCATATGGGTCACAATTGACCGGACACTTTAGATGAGTGAAGCTCAAGTGGGTCATGGAAAATCGAACAATTGATATGAAAAGTGAAGTCCTAACAAATCACGAATAACCAGATGTTAGGCAAAAATAAAAAGTCCTTCAATGTAACGGAGTACCGGATGTTAAGCATATGAGTGAAGTTCTAATAAGTCATAAAGGACCGAATATTAGACATATGAATGAAGTCCTAATAGGTAATGGAGGACTGGATGTTAAGCACAAAAAGTAAAGTCCTGATAGATCACAAAGGACTGGATATTAAATATGAGAAAAGAAGTCCAAACAAATCAAGTAGGACTAGATGTTAGGCAATGATGAAGTCCCGACAGTTCGAGGTTAACCGAATGCTAGGTGGGTGAAATCCTTGCAGGTCAAGATTGATCAAATACTATGGAAGGAAATCGATGTAGATTGTAGTCAATCGGATACTAAGCAAAGTAAAAGTTCAACCTTGATAAAGCTAAAACAGAGGTATCAATCGACTACTACAGAAATGACAATTGACTATTGAACCTGAAGCCATGAGTTCGAGGTTTAAGGTATGAACAATCAATTGTTGTGTTCTAATAGTCAACTAATGTTCAGTCGAGTGGTGATCTTATAGAGCAAACATAAAACTTTGTAGTCGATTCGAGAACTCGATTGATAATACAACAATCAATTGATAGCAAAAGAGCAGTCGATCGATGCTATGCTAGATGGAGTTATTGGGCTAACAGAGCAGAGCAATGTTCAAATTATTATAGAGCAATTGACTAGGAAGTGTTCGCAGTTCTTTGTTAAGCTGATTTGAGCCATGAACTACAGGATAAAAGAGGATTTTGTAGAGAATTCGTAAGCCTATTCCTAGAAGATTTAACGGTGAATGCTACCGCATTCTAAACTTTTAAAGAGTAATCCAAAAGCATCAAACAATAAACAAAGCAAAGATCACTTATGTGAATAGTTATTCACATTGTATTTGTTTTTCATCTTTTTCTTTGTATCTTACTTGTATTGCTTGTTAAGAACAAATATTGTAAGAGGTTTCTCCGGTTCTAGAAGGCATCCGACAAAGATATAGAATTTTAAGCCATGGTGTATAAACTGGGTGTTCTGAACCACGAAAAATTGAGGTGTTTGTGTGCTTATTTAATTTCTTTTATTTTCAATTGTTTTAAATCTTTGTAGCGAGCAAAATGAACGACGAATCAAAAATAGTTATTCATCCCTCCTAACAATGTCAACGGTCCCAACAAGCGATATCAAAGTGAGGTTTGCTCTTGGAAGAACTAATCGCCTTAAGAGCAATTAGAGGAAGATGAAAGGTGATTTTAAATTCTCTAATACTAATAAGTGATATCAGAGCAGGATGCTCTTTATCGGACTAACCGTCAAAGGAGCACCGTGCTAGAAGACAATCTCAATTTTAAGAAAGTCAAATGGGGTTTAAAGTCATTTGCTCAATGGATGGCAAGAACTAAAATGTTCTTTCAAATGGACATAGAGGAGTGGATTGCTTTGAATGAAGAATTTAAAGCTCCAAAAGGTAAAAAAGAAATCTCTTCGAAAAAGTAAATCGATCAAGGAGCAAGTTATGAGATTCAAGGCATACAAGGTAATCAAAATTTTGACTAATTTGGTATCTAACGATATTTTGTGCAAATTAGGTGAATACAAAGATACAAATAACCTATAGAGCAAGTTAACCAAGCTCCATAAAGATCCATCACTAGTATAAAACAATGATGCGCCTAAGAAGAAAGGCTTATTAGTTCAAGAACAAGAGTACTTAGAGGTTGAGAGATGCTCAACAACTTAGATGGAAGATGAAGAAGTCTCTACTTCAAAGATTAATGGGAGGATAACCTATTGACCTCAAAATGAGAGGAACCCTCGATATCCGGAGCTAATAAAGAGGAAGCACGTGTCACCCCTACTATCATAAAAGGTATAATAATTTTAATTATCAAAAATAAAGATTGTATCATATATTTTAAGTGTAAGGAAAAGGGACACTATAAGAGCAAATGTTCAAAATTAACGAAGACGAAGATTCAAGTGACATCTAAAGAAAAGAAGTATAAGAAATTGAACCCTTGGTACAGAAAAACAAAGAGCACATAGTGTGCTTCTCGTGCAACCAACGAGAACACTACCAAAATCAATGTTTAAGAGGAAGCACCTAAATAAGTACAAGGGAGGAAGCTCAAATATAGGGAAGGCTTCTAAAGTAAAATTTTATGTATTATTTCATAATAAAATTTCTTTATGTAATGATAAGAAGCATGATAAAATTAAATATTATGATTTAAGTGTTCATTATTTTGAAAATATAAAATATAATAAACCTAAGGACGATTTTAGATTATACCATGGCAAACTTACCTCACTAAGAATAGGAAAGTAGAAAGTGAAGCAAGAACCCTAAGAAAAGTAGACATATGATGGAGTTAACTCTAGGTTTAGAAATAAAGACAAGATTGCAAGATAGACCATCCCTAGTGTTGACCTTGATGAAACTAACATGAATAAAGCTTCTAAGAAGCCTAGAAGAGTTATTAAAAAGGTATCTAGAGAGATTATCCTTAATGAATGCCTAGTAAACCCACGAAGCTCCAATAAGTATTAGATTCCTAAGAGTGTAATTCATTTACACTAAATGGATTTAGAATGGTCGACTTAGAGTGGAAGAATAGTTAACCCAAACATAGCAAACTTTAAAGCATTTTCGAGGCATAAATATACCTTAAACCGAAACTTCAACTCTTATTTTAGAGGATTTTAGAGTATGTCAATAAAAGTTGAGTTTTTTTATTTATTTATTTTTAGTCGACTCGAAGAAGGAAGCCTTGGCACAACGGTAAGATTATTGCCTTGTGACCAAGAGGTCACGGGTTCAAATCTTGGAAACAGTCTCTTGCAAAAAAGCAAGGTAAGACTGCGTACAATGGATTCCTTCTCCGGTACCCCGCGTGGCGGGAGTTTCGTGCACCGGATTGTAGTGGATTTTTAGTCGACCCGACCTAGTAGGATTAGGCTTGGTTGTTGTTGTTGTCAATAAAAGTTGAGTTTTTGAGTCAATCAAAATTGGCATGTTAGGATAGAATCCAAAAAAAAAAATATGTCAAGTTTTGGATTTTGGCACATTCGAAGGAATTAGTCCGTTTATGTCAAATTTTGTACTTGACATAAGATTAGATGATAACGTATAGATTAAAAATCTAGGTATTTTTATACTATTTCTGCTTATACGTACCATGCTTTGTGTGTCATAATATATATCATGACATCATATTATACGTAGTTGTATATTTATTAGATCTTTCCATAATATTGATTTTTTTTATTTAATACATAGATTTGATACTGTCATGTCATGACACCCTAGCATTATTTTCTTTTACAAGTTATGCATTTGATATATGTCATCATTATTTGCATGCATTAATTTAAATTTTTATAATTAAGGATAAAAGGCGCTATTTGACATTCTAGGGAGGATGGTCAAATTAGGAATGGCTAGTTAAATATGCATGATCCCTTAGTTTAAGGTGAAGTACTTCACATCTCATAAGAACTATAGCATAACTTGTGTGTATATTGAGACTCATTAAATATAAGTAAGATGTCAAGATGATGAGTTAAGCATCATCAAATCAAAAAAACTTTATGTCGACCAATCATGGAGAAGTTGATGTACAAGTCATGTTACATGTAGCACATAAAGCATGATAGAAAATTGATTTCAAAAATATTTTTTAAAACAATTTGAAAAATCTTGGTGAACTCTATTTGTCAAAAGAAATCATCATTGATAATGTTGACAAAAAGTTAGGGTAAAACATTAAAGGTTTCAATGATTTCAACTTTATAACATCCTTTAAAAATAATTTATATTTTCTTTAAAAAAAACCATTTTCACTAATAGTACTTGATACAAGTATTGTTTGTTTGAGTTTTCATAATTTTTCAAAAACTATAAAATTACTTATGTATTTTCGAATTTCAAACTGCAAAATTATCAGACAAACAATCGACTATATCAGAAACATCAATGATTGCTTAGATATCAATTGACTAATTGAGACTGTTAATTGACCACTAGGTAGGATTTTGATTGGAACAACATTATTTCAGCAGTTTATACTTACCCTTAGGCACTTTAACTTCTACTAACCCTCTGACATGCTTAGATAAATACAAATAAAATTCTTCTGGGTATAAATAAAAAGAGGAGAATTGCAACAAGGGGGAAGATGTTGGAAAAGTTAGGGGGTGTTTGGTTGGTAGAGAATTTTCTAATTTTTTGTTTTTATTTTCTCAGAAAACAAGAAAACGTGGAAAATGGCATTTGGTTGCCGTTTTTCATCTCCGTTTTCCAGAAAATAAAATAGTATTTTATGGAAAACTGGAAAATAAAAAAAAATCATTTTTCGTTTTCCAGAAAATGGAAAACGCGGAGCACTGCCAAACGTAGCCTTAGAGTTTTCACCAAGAATATGTAAACGATTTCTTAAGGAGGAGGTATGCTTATCCTATCAAAAGCAATTAGCTTAAAGTTGAAACTCTAAATTAGAAGTAGAATTCAAACTTGAAGAAGAATGTATCAAGGTTGATATATTGAGGGTAGGTTAAGGTACAATTTTTAACCTATAATATTTGGAATTTCCTAAAGACTAGGAACTTCAAAACATTGTTGGTACAAGAATTAAAAAGGAACATGCTTTGAGGCGGAGGTCCGCCTTAGAAGCATATGAAATGATCTTGTTAAATGCGACAAATAAATAAATAAAATAGATCCAACCTAAATTTTTAGCTAGAATAATAATAAAATAATTATTATTAATTAAGAAATTTACTTATCAAATATTTAGGATTTTTTAAGGATTTTTTTAGAATTTAAATCGAATTTCTATGGCATTTCATGGGGATAAAGAAAATAGGCTTTAATATGGTCTGTAGTGAGGAGTTAATAAGTTTAATTAACCTAGATTATATATATATAACTTAGGTTTTAATACTGCCCTTCATCCCATTTTTCTCATTCCTCTCTTCCTCACCACTGTCACCCCCTTTCTTCTCCCGATCCCTATCGCGCCCATCTCTCCGCCACTGCCTGCCTCGCCGATGAGCTGCTCCTCTTGGGTCGCCCTTTCATCTTCCTCCATCGCAGTCACAGCTTCGCCGCCCCTGCATGCGACGTCGATGCTCCGCGGCCAGCGTTAATCGCGGTCGGTGATGCCCTTCACCCGACGTCGCTGCCTCGCCGGTCGACCCTTCCCTTGTCCCACCGCAAGTAGTAACTAGTCGCCCCTCCTTCCTCTGTCGTGGGCAATGGCTCGCTACCATCAACGACCACAAGTGACATCGCCATGACGCCATTTGAAAGTCTAAATCTGCGATCGTTGGAGATTTTGTTTCCCGTGATGTCTCTTGCTCCTTTTCACTTCCTATTTTCATCTTGCCAATTTGGTTGAATCTGTGTTGTTCTGGATGAGGAAGACGACAATAGATGTGAGTGAAATGCTTGTCGAAGTCCGTCCTCAGGAATGCAAGTCCACTTCTAAGTATTGGAGCAACATGGTCTTCTAGTTCATTAGCAATGAGGATGTCTTATTTACAGTAATTGCTAGGGTTGTTTTAGTGTAGGCTTAATGTCTTTATTATATTATACATCGTAAATTCGTTCCTATATTACAAACCATATGTTTTGAGTAATTTCATTTTGGAGAAGGATCGGATAGCTCCATCTAAGAGTCTATTGAGTGGTTCTATAGATGATTGGTTCTGTAGATTTGATAGATTGTGTGGTTAAGTTAAATTGAGTTAGGTTTTGATTAAACAGTTGATTAACTAATTAGATTAATAGTTAATGGGTTAGATTAATTAACTAATAAATTTTAGATTAATCATTGGGTTAACAAATAGGTTAATAAATCGTTTGATACTATCATTAGATATACGGTAGAACTTAGTTATACATGTTCTATGATTGCAGGACTCTGATTTGAAGCAGACTCTCGGACATGAAGACAGCACGATTTACATATTCCACTCTTTATCGTACTTGAGTTTGGTACTCACATGCTTGACCTTAAAGATGATCTACTTGATGTCTATACAGTCTCTTTTTGCTATCCATGTTATTTAGTATCTTTAATATCTGTTATTTTAGCCCCCAGGGTTGTCTCAGTTGATAAGTACAAAAGGGGAACACTTAAGTGGGCAGGGGTCAATTCCTGGGAGTTTCACAGCCCTGGACTATCAACCAACCCCCTCTTTTGTACTTACCACCTGGGATCCTGATTTATCTCCTTCACCGGTAGAGGCAGTCGGAGGGGGTCGTTAATGTGGCAATTCTACATTTTTTTAATACTTATTATTTTTATGTACATTATTTACAGCTCATGCTTCTGGTTATGATCATATTACCATTGTATAGAAATGACTATACCTGTGTGGATAACTATTTACTTTTTATTCATCATCGCATTTACATGCATGCTGGCGACCAGGGTCTCTTGTGGTTGAGAGTATCGTCAGTCATTTTTGGTCACCCAGCCACTCGGGGTAGTAATAGCTGGAGGTGCGTGCAGCAGATCATGTCGTGCCCAGTAGCTACTCGGGACAGTGGTAGCTGGAGTTACATGCAAGCAGGGACCCCCTTGGTATGTAGCTAGATAGATAGCTATTTTTCATACTGGCCACTCGGTCACTCGAGAGTAATGATAGCTAGAGTTATGTGCAGTTATCATGTCCGCCCACCCGGCCACTCAAAGGTAGTAATAGCAAGAGTTGTATGTCGATAGTGATCATGCATATACATATGATGTGTATTGCATATGTTGGTGATTTATTGCATTATGTTTGTAATATGTTGCAAATGCTTAAGATATGGATGTTGCATAGGCGTGACATTATCATACATGTTATTGCTTGTTATATGTTGCTCATGTGGTTACGAGCAATCCCATTGCAAATCGTCATTTTTTTCTGTTCTTTATATTATACTTGGTGGATCAGGTTGGTATATGCATTTATTATATTCTTAATGTTGTTTAGTTGATATTATCTGAGAGACTATATATCCGTTGATCTCCTTACACATAGTTCATGTATTATCTTTCTTATATCCACCGAGTATTTGTACTTGCTACCTCGTTTATTTCTTCTCCCAAGTAGCAGATAGAGGATACCGTATGATGCTCAGAGGTCCTGCCAGTCAGACCCATCTCACGTCAAGAGTTTAGATTTCAATTTCTTTTATATCACAAACTATGATTTAGTTGTGTTTTGTATTACTTGACTATGGTATTGTTTCCGTTTTAGTATATTGTCGTATATTACATTTTACTTGATATAAAAAAGTCATACCAGTATGCATATATTTGAGATATATATATCCTACACTTGATAGTTTTGTTTTATCATTGTATTTGGCTTGTATTTGCCAACAGCTTTTGGCCTTATATCAGTTTGTATCTTATATTGTTACAATGGAGTACCGTCCAGTTTGACGAATAAAGTATACCTCCGGAGCATGACAGATCTAAAAAGAGAGTTAAGATAAGGGGAGTTATGTAAGGTAGTATGCTCAAGGTTGAGTTTTGGAGAAAATGGAAGTTAGAGAGCCTCACTTTGAAGTGTTGACATAAATTAGAAAGGAAGGGGAATGGAATTTATAAAGACCTTTTGATATATGCCAAAGAAGGAAAATGAAGGATTTAAGTCAGAAAACATTCATTTATATTTTGGCATAAGATATGGGTTGTTGAACTAATGGCCTAACTTAATTTAAATATATTGTCAAACATTAAAAAAGAGAAAATTATTAGTGTAATCAATCTCGGATCAAGATTAATCAAACTCAAGTTGGGTTTCGATGTTTAATCATTATGTTTGATTACTGAGCGAGATTTTGAGTAAAAGGGCAAATTGTTGATGTAACCAACCTCGAGTTAAGGTTGACCAAGCTTGGTTTGGATTTTGAAGGTGGAGTGAGATGTCAAGTAGATCAAAGTTGATCGGTTACTTAATAAGTGAAGAAATTCAAGTGAATCATAGTTGACTGGACATTTAGTAGTCAGGAGTCTAATAGAGAGTTGGCAAGAGAAAAGATCAAGTGAGTCACGGTTAATTGGACATTGATAGTCAAAAGTCCAATGGGAAGTTGGCAAGGGCAAAGTCCAAGTGGATCATAGTTAACCGAACACTTGGTATGAGATGGATAAAATTCAAGTGGGTCATGGAGAAAGACACTTACTATTAGAAGTGAAGTTCTATCAGGTCATGAAGGACCAAACATTAGATATAAGTGGAAAAGTCCTAACAAATCACGAAGGACCAGATATTAAACATGTCGATGAAGTCGTAACAAATCATGGACAATTGGATGCTAGACATATTAGTGAAGTCCTAATAGGTCATGTAGAACTATATATTAAGCATAAGTGAAATTCTAATTGATCATGGAAGACCGAATGTTGGACATGAGAAGGAAAGTCTAAATAGGTCAAAGAGGATCAGATTTTTAGTAATGGTGGTTTTTGCCGATCTAGTTTGACCGGATGCTAGATGAATAAAGCCTTAGCAGATCAAGATTGACCTGATGCTCGGCAAGAAAGTCCTAATAGATTAAGATCAACTGAATACTAGGCAACGTGAGAGTTCATCCTTGGTAAGGTTAAAATAAATGTATCAATCGACTGTTACGGAAATAACAATTGACTGATGAACTTGAAATCACGAGTTCGAGGTTTAAGGGATTTATCGTATAAGAAATCGACTGATATGTTCCAACAGTCAACTGATGCATCAGTCGAACGGTGAACAAAACTGATGATGTTGCATAGCGAACAAAAAGTTTTGTAGTCAATTTGGAACTAGACTAATAATGCAATAGTTGACTATTAATGGAAGAGCAATCGACTGATGCTAAGCTAGATAGTGGCATTGGGCTTATATAGCAAAACAACGTTTAAATTCTGGCAGAACAATCAATTGGGAGGTGCTAGCACTCGCCTGTTAGGCGAATTTTAATCACGAACTGTAGCCTATAAAATAAAGCTTTGTGGAAGATTTTGTAAGTCGATTCCTATAAGATTTGAGGGCGAGTGTTAGTTGCATTATAAACCTTCAAGGAACAATTTAAAAGCATCAAACAGTGAACAAAGCAAAGATCACTTGCACAAATAGTTATTCACACTGTATTCATTTTTCATCCCTTTCTTTGCATCTTGCTTGTACTATTTATTAAGAATAAGTGTTGAAAGAGGTTTTTCACCTTCCGAAGCTATCCAATAATGAGAAAATATAGTGGTGTTACCACTAGAACTTTAAACTATGGAGTAGGAACCGAGAGTTTCGAACCACGTAACATCGAAATTTTTCTAGGTTTGTTCTGTTACATATTTTGTTTCTTTTATTTTTGATGACATCAATGGTCCCAACAGGAACAAATAACTAGAAACCAAGCCAAATCCAAAAAAAATCAGAATCCAAAAGGCTATAAACCAGAACTCAAATATTCAGAAACCAGAAAGAAACTAGAAACACATCCCAGAGACCAAACAAACTCAAATAGAGAAAGAGACAGATAAATTGACAAACCAAACAGAACAAACAATCAGATAAGCAAACCAAAACTGACGGACCAAAAAAACAAACAAAGCAATATCTAAATAGGTGCACTCTAATAATCTCAAATATCGTATCCAAACAGAAAAAAAAACTTATTCACCAATTTACGGGTGAGTATTGAAATATTCAACCAATTTTTATTATATTTTAGAAAGTGCAAAAAAAGAATATAATAGCATAAAGTTTCTTATTAATTTTAAAGAAGAAAGTTTATTTTTGTTTAATTTTATTGGCAAAGTTCGTTAAGCAAAATGAGTCCTGGCACTAAAGTATAAAAGAGGATAGCAACTCATGTATCAAAACCACTATTTGAGAGATACAATTTTAATTTCAAACAGTGGAATTATTTCCATTCCTCCTTTTTCCCTAAACAAGAAGCGTGATTGTTTACCTGGATAATTATAGCGTTGGGTAAGTTCTTGGAGACGTCCTCCATCACATCCTTACCTAAAGGTGCTGCACCAGAACCTACAAATTTAAGCGAGCTGAGATCATATTTAGTCATTTTCCCCCGCTTAGCAAGTGCGATCATCACAGGCGGCACGCAAAAAAAATATGTAACCCTGTACTTCTCGAGCGCCTTCAATGTTGCTTCCATCTCAAACCTTGGCATGGACACAATGGTGTTGCCCCTCTGCAACTGAGCGTAGGTAATCAGAGACAAGCCAAATATGTGGAACATTGGCAAGAAGCATAGGAAGGTGTTCGGGCCCTCGCCTCTGGCATCTTGATTCGCCGTCACCATGAGGGCAGTGCATATGAAGTTCCGGTGAGTCAGGACGACGCCCTTGCTCGCTCCAGTTGTCCCTGACGAGTACAGAAGTGCCGCGACGTCCGACTGGTAAACCGACGGCAGCGAGAACCCGGACGGAATCGGATGGGACATGAGGTCGGAGAAGTACGTGAAGGGGGAAACGGAGGAGAGCGACGATGTGAACCCTTTGGGGCCGATGATGACCGCTGGGAGGTGTAAGGCGGCAGCTTTCGGCCAGAGATCGGTGACAGTGACAACGAGCTTGGCGCAGGCGTCACTGGCCTGCTTAGAGAGTTCTTGAATGGTGTATGCGGGGTTGACCGTGGTGACGACGGCCCCAAGCGAGAGGATAGCGAGGAAGGCGACGGGGTAATGAAGGGAATTGGGGGCGAAGATGAGGACGACGTCACCCTTGCGGACGCCGCAGGCGGAGGCTAGTCCGGAGGCGGCGGAGAGGACTGCAGATCGGAGCTCGGAGAAGGATAAGGTGTCGCCGGAATCGGCGTCGGCGACGGCGAGGCGGTCGGGGAATGCGGCGGCGCCACGGAAGAGGAAGGGGACCATGGAGAGAGTGGGGTCTTCGGGTAAGGCAATTGGCCGTTGGAGGGAACGGTAGACTCCGTCGGGTCCGTAGCCGGAACTAGCTATCGTCATCGTGGCAACCCAGAGGGAATCTCGAATGACGCTGGGATGCCCTCGCGAGAAGATACCAGTGGATGTTAAAAAGGAAAAATAAAATAAAATATTTGTCAATTTAAATAACTTTTTAAAAATAGAATAAAGGAAAAGTTTGCCAAAATCAGCTTGTATGCGTGGCTGAAAAAGAGGTTCGTTGACAAAAGGTGATAATTCTCCGGACTAATCCCTGAAAGTTGTACCTAGGAAGAGTTTGACAAAATTAATAGTTTTTTTTTTCAAAGAAGGTGAAAATATATCACCATCTCCGTTCCCTTAGATCACAAGTCATTAGGAATTTAAAAAAAAAAAGGAAGTGTGGACCGTTCTAGAATTTTTAAAAGGGATACCATAATTTATTTTTTATCAAATATAATAATAAATATTAAATCTTATTAGATGAGATAGAATCAACTATATAAATCCAATTAAATTCTCACTTTATCATTATTTATATTTATTAAATAAATATTATTTTATTTTATAATTACTATTTTCTTAGATCATATTCTTTTTCATTTTGATTTGCATATTTATAATAATTTTACATCGTTTAATTGAAATATTTATCGATCATCTAAGTACATATCTATATCATCTTAAATGTATTTTTCAAAAAAAAAAAATCAATAGGTACGATTTAACTTTTGCTCTAATATTCTCATTTTCTATTTTAATCATCCTCGTATATTCATATATCCATTTTAATATCTTTATCTATAATTCTCATCTTCTCATATCCTCAAGTCATAATCTATCATTCAACTTTATATATCATAGCAAGTATAATTTTCATTTTATAAAACTTCTTTTTATATTTTTAAGTTACTTTATTATTACAAAAGAACACTCGATGTTTTCTTCCATTCCAACTATTTTATTTGTATTATATATAAGATATTGGTCTTAATTCCTCTATCCTTCTGCTAAAATGATCTAACATATGAGCCAACATTGGTAATTAATTTCATTTTTCTCGAGCATCAAAATAATTTTGAATTTTTAAAATTAGCACAACAATGATTTGATTTCTCCACCACAATAGTGATGATATTAAAAAAACAACATCAAAATAGTTCTAAATATTAAAAATCAATATTAAAATATTATGATTTCTTTAATACAATGATATTAAACTTTCATAACCAACCCCAAAAAGATTCTCAACTTTCAAAACTATGATTATGGTATTTTGATTTCTTCCGCAAAATGATATTAATATTTGAAAATCATCACCACATTAATTTTAAATCTTCAAAATCATCACCACAATATTATGATTTTTCTAATACGTTGGTGTTGATATTTCAAAACCAACACTACTTTAATTCTAAACCTTCGAGTAGTGTTTTGATATTTGACATTGATGTTTGATAAAGGAGTTGACCATTGTTTGACAATGGATTGACTAGATGGTTGACTTGGGGTTGACCATATCATGGAAAGTTCAAGTCTTGTGTACTTGGCATGGAAAGTCCAACATGGGTTGATATGGAAAGTCCAAGTATGAGTTTTAGCAAGGGAAAGTCCAAGCTTGAGTCTTGGTAAATAAAAAGTCCAACATTGGTTGACAAGGGAAGTGCAAGGGTTGATATTGGCGGCGTAAAGTCCAAGCGGGAGTTTTGGCAGCATAAGTCAAATGGTTGGCGGCGTAAAGTGCAAATGAGAGTCTTGGCAGTATAAGTCTAATAGTTTGGCGGCGTAAAGTCCAAGCATGTGTCTTGGCAGTGTAAGCTCAAATGTGCCTTGGCGATATAGATCAGCTTAGCATGATAATAGCCGATGGAAACACTTGAAGGCTAGCGTATGGATGAACAAGTTATGGATAACTTGGAGGGACTCGATAGGCATGAGACTGACGGAGGTTACTAGAAGGCTTAGGTCTAGGCTAAGGGTGGTCTAGCAAGTATGAGGGCATCATACTTGGGGTTAACCTCATGGTTGAGGTTATCAGTCGACTGGGACTTTGGACTAGTCGATTGGTCAAGTGTTTTGACACTTGGCGGTAGTCGACTTATAGCGATCATTGGGATTGTCGAGTCAGTCATTATCGTGAGTCATTGCGGCAAATAGTCTTAGCGATCGTATCGGCATTGGGCGATCGTAGCAAGCGATCAACTATCATGGATGGAAGTCAACTATTGGTCGAGGTTACGGGAGTAGAACGCTCGGTAGCCGACTGATCGGTTGACTGATGGGTAATGGCAGTCGATTGCAGTGTATCTGTTGGAGTTTTGCCAATGTGGATTAAGTCATTGTGAGACAATGTAGCTCTGGGAAGCGATCAGGCCTTATGACAATCTAGCTCGATCTTATAAATAGAATAGTTGGTGCTTTTCATTCCTTCAAAGCTAGTCCAAGGCGATCAACAAAAAAGCATCCAAAAATGCATTTGTAAAGTTTTCTTTACGTGTTTTTGTGTATTTCATTTGTATTTGCTTATTTCATCTTATATTGCTTGTGTAATCATTGTAAGAGATTTCTCCGCCTCCGACTTGTTGTCGAGAAGGAGTATTATTATTTAGTGGTGGTGTTGTTGTGGCGTGGAGTGGCGGAAGGAGTGGTGGTGGTCTTCTTGCATTGTGTCCGGGGTGGCTTAGCCATTTGTACATTTGAAGCAGAAGAAACATGGCAGAGTTTTGTAACAGTCGGCCTTCGAGTGAGATCGTGAGAACCTCTTCTTAGAATGCGGCCAGGCGGGCAGGCGGCCATTCACCCCCTATGGCAGCTCATGGATGATGGGCACCTTCGTGAGGGGAGTGGTTCCCCTGATTGGTATCAGACGGAGCTCTTCATTTGGACTAATCGCCAAGGAGCAAACACGCTAGAGTAGAAGATGGAATTTGAAGAAAAATTGGGATGGGACATCGACACCCCAATTTCATACACCTTCTATGGACAAGAAGGGTTTGAGTAATGGAGGGCACAGATGGAGAACTTCTTCATGATGGACATTGAAGATTGGATGATCCTAGTGAAGGGGGTTGAAATTCCAAGAGATCCAAAAGGTGGATACCTCAAGAAGAAAAGATGGACCGAAGACCCAGTCTAAGATTTCAAAAGAAATGATAAAGTAACACAATTAATAATAAATTCAATACCTAACGATATTGTGTCTAAGTTAGGTGAATTTCAAGATGCCAAGGAGCTATGAAATAAGTTGGCCAAGCTCCATGAAGAACCATCCATGGCTCAAGTAGAGAGAGAGCCCGAAGAAGAGGAGTGTTCATCCTCCCAAGATCAAGAAGAAGCAAGTACATCATCCTCACAAGAAAGTGAGGATTCGGAGGTTGATAGGGAATCAACATCTAGATCGGAAGATGTGGAAGAGGTAAAGGAAGCCTCCACCTCTAGGATTGAGGGGGAGGAGATTAGATCATCTTCAATGTCGGAGCCAACTCAAGAGGAACCATCTACCTCCGGTCAAGAAGAAGAGGAAGTTCAAAATGTTAGGATCTTTGTAATGGCTAGAGGGGGGGGTGATTAGCCTTTCTTCGTTTCTACAAATACGTTAGCGGAAGCAATACAAATACAAATAAGAATACGAATAAGAAAACAATGAAAGCAATGCTAACACCCGATGTACGTGGTTCGAAGATGATGCTCCTACTCCACGGCAATCCGTAAGGTGGATTAGCCCTAGCCAATCTTCACTAAAACCTCCTTTGGATGAACCAAGGTGGAGAAACCTTGTCTTACAATGCTCTCCTCTTCTTTACAATGATGGAAGTTTAAAACCTAGAGAAGAGGAGGTTTAGAATCACTAAAGCACTTGGGAAAGCTTGGTGAGCACAAGGGTGTAGCTAGGAATGAGAGCACTAGCTTCACCAAGCTCCCCAAGGCCCCTTCTTATAGAAGAGGGGTTGTATTTCCCATTGGACTCCGATCAGTCGACTGATGCTTACCATCAGTCGACTACCGCCGAAGCCAACGACTTCTGAATCAGCATATCCGCGGAGATTCGTAGCCGTAATTTCCAATGGCCAAGTGATCGGATCGATCCCTCCATTGATCGGTGATGGAGTGATCGATCAGTGATCGTAAGCGCGATCGAGTGCAACTATACTCTATGCTCGTTTTGCGTCGATGCCCGCCCGAAGAAGTCGATTGATGGTCGGTTTTACGACTCGATTGAGCACTGACCGATCGGTGATACATCGTATCGATCGGCTCATCAATTATAAGTAATTCACACTTGATTTTACACCCTAGACCTATACTCAACCTTTTAGCTCCTCATTAAGCCTTGCGCCTCCAGGATCCCTCCGAGTCCGCGACTTGTTCATCCTTTGCGCTTTGCTTCCAAGAGCTTCCTTCGGTTTCGTCATGTCTTGGGTTGCCAAATGCTTGGACTTTATGCTGCCAAGACTACAAACTTGGACTTATGCTGCCAAGACTTTACTTTGGACTTCTTTTGTCAAGGTTCACTTGGACTTTATGCTGCCAAGACTACAAGCTTGGTCTTACGCTGCCAAGTCCATCCCTTGGACTTCCCTTACCAAGATCATACTTGGTCTTCCTTTGCCAATGTTCACTTGGACTTTACGCTGCCAAGACTACACGCTTGGTCTTATGCTGCCAAGTCCGTCCCTTGGACTTTCCTTGCCAAGATCATACTTGGACTTCTCTTTTACCAAGTCTTCATCCTTGGATTTTCCTGTCACTTAAACATATTCGCAATTAGATCACAAAGCATTGCCTAACTTAGATGATTATCCAAACATCAAAACATATAAATGCTTGGAGCATTGTTGCACCAACAATCTCTCTCTTTTTGATGTTTGACAATCATTTAAGTTAGGTCTTTTAAAGATACACACATAATCATATTTTCAATTCTAACTTAAACATTCCTTCTCCCCCTTTGACATACATCAAAAAGAGAAGGATTCATAAATGAAGGAATTAAAATTGTTGTATCTTGGACTAAGATATAAGATTGATATTAAGCTCCCCCTTAATCCAAGATATGCCTCATGATGTGTAAATAATATTTGAAGCAAAGCATAACAAAAATTCAAAAATTAAGTCCTAACTTTGCACCAACAATGGAAGTTTGGGGATGAAAAAGATATAATTTATGAAACTCCCCCTAAAACACCGCATTAAACAGTCCTAAAACTTTATTTATACTCAATATTATCATGCTATAGTTGTAGGACATCAAAGATACACTAAATATCAAAAAATGGAGCTATTTATCAGAAAATATAGTGTATCAGTCAGTGGTTTTGAACGATCATTTGCTACGCTAATCGAAATTTGACCTTTTATTAACTTCAGAAATGCATTAGAAATTCTAGAAGCCTCGAAAAATCACGAAATTTTGTGTACACATTTCTAAGATTATACTTTATCAAGGAAAAATAATTTGAAAAATATATGTTTTCCAGATTTTAAGATTGATACAAATTTGGAAACTAACAAAAGGTCTAAAGATATTGCAAACTTTGTATCACTTTTGTGTTCTACTTGAAAATTGTTTTTCAAAATATGATGAACATAGTTTAAAATATATATGATTTGGAATTTCCAACCATGTTCTTAGAGCTATGTATTCATTACTTGAATATAAGCCTTCCCAATGATTGGTCCATAAGGTATTCATGTCTCTAGGTGTGTCATTGGCTCATAGTAATGCATCATAACAAGCATTATGAGCCAAGTACACCTTCCCTATCATCTCACATGTTCCTAAGTGTCTCAATATAAAAATCAAGGTTTCTTAAGGCTTTTTGTGAGATGCATCAAGGTATAAGACTAACATATGAATATGGGATCATGCAAACCTAGAAATTTACTCTACAAAGCACATACCAAGCTCTCTCCTTAATGATGAAAATTCAGTTTCGGAAAGATCTTTGGTGAAGATATCGGCAAGGTTAGACTTAGATTCTACATAATTAAGTTTAATGTCCCCTGTTGTCACATGATCTCTTATGAAGTGATGTTTCACTTCAATGTGCTTGGTCATAGAGTGATGTACCGGATTTTTGGTCAAGTTGATGGTACTCACATTGTCACAATAAACTTTAATGTTAGAGTAGTGTAGCTCATAGTCCACAAGAGTATGTCTCATCCAAAGTAATTGAGCTACACAACTACCCATAGCCACATATTCGGCTTCGGTGGTTGATAAAACAACACAATGTTGCTTCATACTACTCCAACTAACTAGGGAGGATCCAAGAAATTGGCATCCACCACTAGTACTCTTCCTATCCAATTTACAACCAGCATAATCGGAATCGGTATAACCAAGCAACTCAAAAGACCTAGTCCTAGGATACCAAAGTCCTACATTTAAGGTGCCTTTAATATATCTTAAAATTCTCTTAACGGCTACTAAATGTGATTCTTTGGCACAAGATTGATATCTTGCACACATACCTACCGCAAATAAGATATTGGGTCTACTAGCGGTTAGATATAGTAGGCTATCAATCATACTCCTATAGAGTTTAAGATCAATTGATTTACCATCATGATCACTATCTATTCTAGTGCTAGTGGCCATAGGAGTGGTTACAATTTTGGCATTTTCCAAACCAAATTTCTTGATCATTTCATTTGCATATTTGGTTTGATAAATATGAATACCTTCATTGGTTTGTTTGACTTGTAACCCTAGGAAAAAGTTGAGCTCTCCAACTAAACTCATTTCAAATTCATTTTCCATATTTTTTTATAAAGTCTTGAAGAAGATCATCATTTGTTGACCCAAAAATAATGTCATCAACATATATTTGGGCTATAAAGATATCCTTTAATGTTGACTTTATTAACAATGTTTGATCTACTTGGCCTCTCCTAAAATCCTTAGAAATTAAGAAAGATGACAATCTTTCATACCATGCACGGAGAGCTTGTTTTAACCCATATAATGCTTTCCTAAGCTTATATACGTGGTTTGGATAATCTATGTTCTCAAACCCGGGTGGTTGCTCTACATATACTTCCTCCTTAATATAACCATTTAAGAATGCCGATTTAACATCCATTTGATAAAGTTTAAATCCCATATAGGAAGTATACCCTAAGAGAATTCTAATAGATTCTAACCTAGCAACCGGGGCATAAGTCTCATCATAGTCAAGCCCCTCAACTTGATTGAATCCCCTAGCAACCAACCTAGCCTTATTTCTAGTGATATTTCCTTGGTCATCTAGCTTATTCCTAAAACCCCATCTTGTAGTAATTATGGTGCTATCATTGGGTCTAGATATTAACTCTCATACTTGACTCCTTTCAAATTGAGCCAATTCATCTTGCATTGTCAAGATCCAATCCGGATCATGTAATGCATCATTGATCGATTTGGGCTCAATTTGTGAAATAAGAGCAACTTGACTAGTAGGAGGTCTATGAAATGACCTAGTTCTTACTCCTTGAGATATATCTCCTACTACTTGGTCAAGTGGATGATCTTGATGAATTCTTAGGGTTCTAGAAGGGGTTTCAAATTGATCATTGTTATCTTCCACCCTTCTTTCATCATCGGAATCTCCTCTTCCTCCCCCTTGATCATTACCCCTTATGGTCAAATTTTGAAGTTTTTGGGTAATGTCTTGATTATTGTCATTAATATCCTTATCAATGGAGGACTTTCTAGGGTAGGTACTAGTGGTTTCATCAAATTAAACATTGGATGACTCCTCAATCCCTTGGGTTCTCTTATTGTAGACTCTATATCCTCTACTTGTGGATGAGTATCCAACTAGGATTCCCTCATCCGCTTTGGATTCAAATTTTCCTAAGTTATCTTTGGTGTTTAAAATATAAACTTTACATCCAAAGACTTTGAAATAATGAATTGTGGGAATAGTCCCATTCCATAATTCAAATGGTGTCTTTCCTAAAAACCTATGGATTCGAACCCTATTTTGGATATAGCAAGCGGTATTAACCACTTCCGCCCACAAGTAGCTAGGTAGAGAATATGCATTAAGCATAGTCCTAGCCGCCTCTTGTAGGGCACGATTTCTCCTTTCCACCACCCCATTTTGTTGGGGTGTTCTAGGATAAGAGAACTCATGCTTGTACCCTTGGTCTAAACAAAATTGTGAAAATTTAGAATTCTCAAATTCACCACCATGATCACTACGGATCCGGTTGATTTTGAGACTCTTTTCATTTTTAACCCTTTTACTAAATCCTATGATTATTTCTAAGGTATCATCCTTATGTTTCATAAAGTAGACCCAAGTATACCTAGAAAAATCATCTACTATAACTAAACAATATTTGTTACCATTTAAAGAAGGAGTACTATGACAATCAAATAAATCAAGATGCAATAGTTCTAATGGTAAGAAAGTATTAGTTAAGGTTTTACCTTTGTGTGATGCTTTTGTTTGTTTTCCTTCTTGGCATGCATCACACATTTTGTTCTTGACATACTTGATCTTTGGTAGCCATTTGACCAACTCCATCTTGGCTACCTTGGCTATGTTTTTCATGTTGATGTGCCCCAATCTCCTATGCCATAGTCAACTCTCTTCTTCTTTTGCAACAAGACACTTAGTAGAAATGTTAGAAGCATATGAAAGATCAACATGATAGATATTTGACTTCCTATATCCAACTAACATACAATCATTTAATTCCTTGTGTCTAATCATGCATTTAGAGGATTCAAAAGAGACATGATAGTTTGCATCACAAAGTTGACTAACACTTAATAAATTAAATTTCATATTTTCAACTAGTAAAACTTTGTGAATGACAATTTTGGGGGATATCTCAATTGTACCTCTACCTAATATCTTGAGTTTTCCACTATTTCCAAAAGACACCGCTCCCTTCTTCACATACTTAATTGTGGAGAATTTGCTTATATCCCCGGTCATATGTGTTGAGCAACCGCTATCCACAATCCATATACCTTGATCTCCTACCTAAATCACATGAAAAACACAAGCTTTTGGTACCCAAACATTTGGACTGGGCACATTAAGTAAAAACTTCTTAGGTACCCATGCTTTCTTGACCTTACCCTTAATGGTTGTTTTCCTATTAATCAATGAAATATAAGCAACTTCTTTTTCCTTTGACTTATATCCTAAACCAGCCTTGTTGTAAAGCCTCATATCAAGATATTTTGAGTCATTTGAAAATTTCTCTAAACATGCTTTTAATTCACTAACCTCATCCTTAAGTTTGTCATTTTCTTCCTTAAGCATGCAAGAATCAACATGTGAAGGTTTTTCATTCCTAATGGCCTTTAGTTCTACCTTTATGCTCTTAACCTTCGATTTAGACTTATCGAGAGCCTCTTTAAGATAAGCAATTGATTTATAAAGAAGCTTAACTTTGGGAGAGTTCATTACCTCATCGTCACTAGATGACGATTCATCACTTGAGGAGCCTTCTTCTTGGCTTGATGTGCCGGAGTCATCTCCTAGGGCCATGAGTGTCACATGGCGTGTGATGTGGCAAAGTTCATCATCGGAGGAAGAATCTTCAACACTTGGTGTGTCCCATGTGGTTTGAGCCACCATGGTCTCCTTCTTCTTCTTCTCCTTCTTCTCCTTCTTTTTCTTTTCTTTTTCTTCCTTCTTCTTTAGCTCCGGACAATTTGGCTTTATGTGCCCCTTCTTATTGCAAGCATGACAAATTACATTATTGTTAAAATTTGAATTACCACTAATTTTACCTCTTGAAGAATGAGACCCCTTCCTTGCTTCTCTATTCTTGAACTCCTTTGATTTTCTATAGAGTTTCTTGACAAAGTTGGTCATCTCGCTAGATGAGTCTCCATCACTACTTGAGTCATGCTCCGATTCGGATGATGATAACACTTCCTTCCTTTCTTTCTTCTTCTTTTTTTTCTTTTCAACAAATAGAGCTAAACCCTTTTCCTTAGAGGACATGTTAGTTTTCTCATGTAATTCAAACTCACAAAATAATTCATCAATTTTAATTTGAGAAAGATCCCTAGTTACTTTAATAGCATCAACTATAGAAGTCCATAGAGAATTTCTAGGAAATGCTTGAAGTATGTATCTTACCAAATCCTGGTTGTCAACTCGCTCACCTATGATGTGGAGTCCATTCACAATCTCCTTGAACCTTCCATGCATTTGGCTTACGGTTTCATGCATCTTCATTTGGAAGGCTTGAAGTTGTCCAATTAGTAAGTCCTTCTTGGCCCTCTTTGACTCCTTGGATCCCTCATTTAGCTCAATGAGCTTTTCCCATAACTCCTTGGCGGATTCGAAAGACCCCACCTTGTTGAGTTGCTCCATTGTAATGCCGCATTGGATGGTGAGTACCGCCTTGTCATTTGATTCAAACTTCCGGTTCATTTCCCTCGTCCAATCCTTGCTTGAAATAGGGTTTCCATGTTCATCCACCGGTTCCTCGAAGCCATCTACAATGCTATGCCAAATTTCAATATTACTCATAAGATAATATTTCATCCTACCTTTCCAATATGCAAAATGACTCCCATCAAAGAGAGGTGGCTTGGCGGTGCTATATCCCTCTTGAAGAGCCATTGATGCCTTGGTTGATGGTGAAATCTTCCAAGCTATCCGGGCTCTGATACCACTTGTTAGGATCTTTATAATGGCTAGAGAAGGGGGTGATTAGCCTTTCTTCGTTTCTACAAATACGTTAGCGAAAGCAATACAAATACAAATAAGAATACGAATAAGAAAACAATGAAAGCAATGCTAACACCCAATGTACGTGGTTTGGAGATGACGCTCCTACTCCACGACAATCCGTAAGGTGGATTAGCCCTAGCCAATCTTCACTAAAACCTCCTTTGGATGAACCAAGGTGGAGAAACCTTGTCTTACAATGCTCTCCTCTTCTTTACAATGATGGAAGTTTAAAACCTAGAGAAGAGGAGGTTTAGAATCACTAAAGCACTTGGGAAAGCTTGGTGAGCACAAGGGAGTAGCTAGGAATGAGAGCACTAGCTTCACCAAACTCCCCAAGGCCCCTTCTTATAGAAGAGGGGTTGTTTTTCCCATTGGACTCCGATCAGTCGACTGATGCTTACCATCAGTCGACTGCCGCCGAAGCCAACGTGTAAAATACTAAAATTTAAAATACAAAATTAAATGGCCAAAATTTTGGGGAAATAATCCTAGGCATTATTTTCGAGATTTTTAGGAATTTTTCTGAAATTAAAAAGAGGCTTTGTACGAGATAATTACGGAGATAGGGAAAACAGGCTTTTAAATGGCCTGTTTAGTCTAGGTTTTCTATTTTCTAATTTCTGATTTTTAACATTTTTTCCTCGGTTTTCTCACGCCGCTCGACAGTTCCTCGAGCCCGAGCCCTTCTTCTCCCGCGGCCGAAACCACCGCAACCAGCGCCGAAGCTATCCCTTCTTCCCTGCGTCGCGTGTTTCCCTTCGCCGCCCGACGCCGCGCTGTGCTCCCCTTCGCTGGCGACGGCCTTCTTCCCGAGCTTTGCGGTCGCCGATTTCTCCGCAGCAGCCGGCGCCGCTGTCTTCGCCTCTGAGCCGCCGCGCGCCCAAAGATCTCCGACCAGACCTCCTCGCGCCGTCGCGATCAGACCTCCCCGCACCGTCGCTCTGATCCTCGGTCAATTCCATCTTCTCTACAAGCGACGACAAGCATTCTCGCCGGTGGCCACAGACGAGCCGGCGGCGAGCGCGCGATCGGGAGTTGGTGGCAGTGGCGTCTACACCTAGTGCGGATCAGGGGCTGCGTTCCTTGCCGAGCCCTCTTCTCTCCCTCTCACAGTTCGCTTCTCGTTCTTCTTCCTCGTGGCAAGCGGCGCTGATCACCCTCGTCAGTGCTCACGGACGTGCCTACGATGGCGAGCAGCAAGTCGAATTGGGTCGATGTTTTTCGATCAGAGTCGCTTCTTCTCGATTATCATTGGAACTAGGTAATAGTCGATTCCTTCTTACCTAGGATGGAATCTAACTTTCAAGATGTGAATTTTTCCTTCTTTAAGCTTGATTTGTTGATAGGGCAACGATGTTTGAGTGCGAATTTGCTCTGAGGAACCAAGGATAGGAGGAGAGTTGGCTGCCGGTGGAGTTTTCTAGGACTGGTAAGCTTCGATCTATTCTTTTCCTATTAGCTGTAAATTGCTAGATCCTGTGGTTGTTGATGTGTTGTGATTTGTGATGAGTGGATGAAGCTAGTTTTTGTGGAGGAATGAAGAGGGTAGTGATGGTGTGATTTGGGGTTTTGAGTGGAGAGGTTGTGAGGTTTTATTGGGTGTCGATGTGGTATGTAAATACAGCTTAGTGTGTTGTGAAATTGAAGGTTGAGGATTTGGGATATCTGATGTGATTTTGGGCAACGATTAGGTTGTAGAGGCTGTTGGGCCTAAGGTGAATCCTAAATTAACCCATAGTTATTGGCTGTGAGGTTGTTCTTGGCCACGAAGGGGGCTACGAGTTTATCGTTAGGTGAGTTGTTAACGGTTGTAAGTGGATTGTAGGTGCCAGGTTGTTGGGTCCAAGTGTTGGTTCGAGTTTGAGGTAAGGTTTGGTTTGGTGTGACATATGTCACCTAGGGTTAGGTTGGATTTATACTTCTGATCGGTGAGATGTTTTGTAATTACGTATGGAGGGTTGATTAGGTTGAATAGAATAATTAAGTCAATCTAGTGGATCGGATATGAGGTCGATGTAGGATTCGATTCGATCATTTATTGTGAGATGGATAATATTTTCATATGATGAGTATTGGTCATGGTGAGATTAATTGCAAGGATATGTTCTTGGATTGAGGAGTTAATCACAATTTGTGACCTACGGGTTGAGGATCTACTTGGGGATACATAGTAGTAATTTAGCACGTTGTCGTGTGCTTAGATTTGATGGATTTACTTTGGATTATTTGGTTATGGAAGGAATCGATTAAGTATTCGATTTGTAGGTGAATGGTATTTTGTGCTTAACAATAGTTATGCATTATGCGAGTTTGATCCACGGGCGATCCCCGGTCGTGACGATCTGGTTCTTTGCGGATATTTGGCAGGCGGGTATTTTGACTTATCTTTTAGATATAGTCATTGTTGATATGCTAGTTAGGATAGCTTACAATAAATTTTCATGTTTATATGCCTAGTATGCTTTTGGTGCCTACTAGATACATGCATGTGATAGGATATGATTATATTTCCCTGTTTGATTTGGATCATAGTACATGGATTAGGGATATGTACATATTGATTGTACATATTATTCGGATAGGTGTTTTGAGTAGGATTTACATACTTTTGTATCATGCATCATTTTTGCATGATTGCATGCTGGCTGGACGGGGTTCCATTATTGTTGAGCCCGCAGCCAGTTACATGGCCTGCACACACTGCCACTCATGGGTTAGTGGTACATCAGGAGGGTGTGTGCAGTTGCTCTGTCAGGCTCCGCTGGTCCGCTCATGGGTAGCGATGAGGCAGCGTGGTAGCGGGCAGAGATTCCTCCTCTGGTCTATGACACCGGGAGATGAGAGCTTAGCTCCCCCACTTTGTTTGGGGCAGGAGGATAGGTGTACTCCGACAGCATCCTATCCACTCAGTCACTCAGGAGCAGTGATGGCAGAGTGCACAGTTGTCATAGCCCTACCCACTCGGCTTCACCATCGCGTGTGAGGCGGTTGACTGACGTCAGGGGTGACCATGTCATTGGCACGACATGCATTTTTGCATGATAGCATTTGTATTGTGTTTGCTGCATATTTATTGCTGCCTTGGATGTGCATATGATTGTCATGCATACAAGATACATATTTATATATATGGTGAGGACTTTATTACTTCTAGTCAGGCACATGCTCCTATATCAGGGTAGGAGATTCAGGTTAGTACAATCCTGTTGTATTTATTTCTTGCATACCCTATATGTGAGACTGTACTGGCATGATTTTTATTGTTAGCTATATCTTACTTGCATATCGACTATACCCGCTGAGTTCTTTGAACTGACCCCGTTGATTATATCTATTTTAGGATGAAGCTGTCAAGAGAGTCCAGCTGCCAAACCCCCTCGTCGTGGAAGTGTATTTGGTTATTTGTTTTTGGTTTTGGATATCTTGTTTAGAAGATATATTTAGGACTGGAATTGGATTTATGTATTCGTGGATTTTTGGTGTCCTTATGGACCTCTATTCGGAGTTTGTTCTGGATTGGATTTTGGTTGAGTATTCCTGCCCAGATGGCAGAAGAGGTAGGTTTAGTTATGATATTCTTTTGTTTATATCATTTGATTGTTGGCCTGAGGCCTGATTTATTATCTGCGTGGATGTTTGGATTCCGGTCGTGTTGACTGATGTATAGTGGCCGTGTAGGCCTTGTATGTAAATTGGCATTGTCACCCGTACAGGGGTGATGATGTCGGATTTTCATCTGGCGGGGTCTCCATCGGGGCATGACAATTTATTTGGTATCAGAGCCAGGTTTTCGAGTTCCTAGGGGTTTTTGGATTTTTCGGAGTTCGCCACGTTTGGCAGGTTTTGCGAGGCAATCTGAAAATTTTGGATTAGTATGGATTTTCGACGATTTTTATGTTTCGAAAATTCGAGGATTTTTGACGAGGTTAATATGGGGTTTTGGCGGCGACGGGACCTCTCCTGTAGCAAAATAGGTATGATGATTAATTTTATATGTTATTACTTCTAGTAATATCTGTTCTAGTAACATATGTAATAATTTAACAGATATGAGACGATGTGGGCATGCTCCTGCACCGAGACGTGGTGCAGGGTAACCACGCAAGAGGACAGTGAGATCTCTGGCTAAGGAGTTGCTAGAAGGGTCTATAGAGTTTTGACTCATGTACAGACTCGTAATAGGCGTCGCCCACCAAGGTGACCTACCGGAGTTGTCGTAGTGTTTATACTCCAGGTTAGATTAGCTATGTGTTTAGTGGATAACAGGAAATAACATTTAGTGTATTGGTCACTATTCGTAATCGTGGATGGAGTTGACCACATGAACAATCTGTTCAGTTTGTGAGTCTTGAACCCGTGTCGAAAAGGTGAATTTTCTTTGAGGGCTGACTGATATCGAGTCAGAAAGCAGGGGTCAAGTCGTCACATTTGTTGTGGAAATCAAGGACTATAATGTTACAGATTTTCACTGATTATGCTAGTCAGATTATTACCCTGGTGGGTAAGAGACAGGAAATGTATACTATTGTTGATGCAGACAATGGAGGTTTAAGTTACGGAGTTCCATAGGGATTTTGATCCTTGAGCTGCTTGAGCCTAGATTGATAACATTGAAGGTACTGTTAAGTATCTAACATGTATTTATATACAAAGAGTGGAGTTAGTTTCTTACTATTGTAATGATCAAGTTGTTAATTGGTGGAATATGTAGAAGAAATTTATTTGAGGAAATAACCCATTACGGGATCATGGGTTCAGGATATTTTCGGGAGATAATATTTCCTTATGCTATTTTTGTATGACTCATTGTTGAGGAATTCTTGAGCCTTTAGTTGAGTGATAAATTGTTAATGGAGTTCACTATGGAGTTTACCCCCATTTAAGGGCTCGAGATAGTGATTGAGTTGTTTTCGATCACCCACGATTTATTGGCTTACATTTGGATTAGGATAGTTGGATTTTCCATCAGTTCCTAGCGGGAGGCATTAGGGTGAGTCATATTTATAAAAATGACTGCAACAAGTGTCTCAAGAGAATAGTGCAGTCAATCTAGTGATAATAACCTACACTTCGGATAAGGTAACGGTAGAAGTCGTGAACGTGCTTTTCTAGCCGAATTCACGTGACATTATTTCGTTCCCATGTTGATGTTGATGATGGAGGTTTACAACCTCTTGAGTGATTGAGGATTTAGTTGGAATTTTAGTTTATTTTGGTGGTGATCAAGGCTCTGTCCCGGGAATGAAAGATTGATGAAACACCTCATTTCCCAGTGGAAAATAGGAATATGGATTTAAGTTTTCTCCTCAGATATATGTCGCTATCAGAAGTGGTTTGTGCACTTGTGGAGATATGAGGCTGGTTGTATGGTTCTTGAAGAAAAGGAGAGGAAGAGGTGTATACACCTAGATTCATACAGTTATCAGATTCTTATTCTAGGTTACTGTGAAATAGGGAATCCGTTAAGAGCAGAACTTAGATGAGTTTACATTTTTACTCGAAAGGAATTGTAGATGGTTGAAGGATTGATCATTGAGGTATTACTATAGTTTACCTTACTTGATGATATATTGAGAGGTACAGGTGTCTACAGATATCTATGGTTAAAACATGTACAGATAGGATTAAAAGGATTTTTATATTTGGATCATATGGATTAATTGTGTTTCCACCGACAGGTGAGATGTTGAGATGATTACAGTGATGATTATCAGAGGGGTATGATATTGATTTTGGATGTTTAGAGGTTGACTGATGGAAATGTTATATTATGGTGGGAGAGTTGACTTAGTTGTTTTATAGTTGACTTGGTTGATATGATGTGGATATCTGGATATTATTTTGGAGGTTATGATTGTGACATGATGTATAAGAATGTCTCTCGGATGCCTGTATAATTCGAGAGTAATCAGATGTAGTGTTGGATGAATTTCTAGGCTTGCCGCTGTATAGGCAAGTAGAGTAGACGATCGGAGTGATTTCGGAAATAGTTTCGATATCGAAGATCCCCTACTGTGAGATAATTTATTTGGTACTGAGGTAATGTTATTTTACGAGCTAAATGTTTGTACTTATGGTGCTTTGGCTGAGGGCTAGTGTAAAGCACACAAGGTTGTTGAAGCTCGTAATATACTCAAGGCGATGCCATCCAATTGGCTGAGTGTCAAATTGTTACGTATTGCTGTTAAGAAATGGTCGTTCAGAAGTTCCGGGTTGATGATCTTGGTCAATTCGGACCATGATTAATTCTTTTGGGGATAATCCTTCTCTGTATCAAAGAGGTCTTAGAAACCCCGAATTAGGGTGGAAGAATCTAAGTTCCAATTATAGGAGGTGTTAGATGGGATATTTATTTGTCCCAGTATTTTATTTCTTGAGAGGTTCTGGAACTCGTTGTTCAAAGAGAGATGGACATTTGAGGTTATACATCGTTTATCGATGATGGAATGCAGTAGTGGTAGAAGAAAATGATTATCCTTCATGGTGGATCGAGGATCTATTTAAATCAACTATAGGGCACCTGGGTATACTCTAGGATTGATTTATGATTGATGTGTTGATATTATAGTGACAGGATGTCATACAATTATCAAAGTCGTAGGGATGATTGATATATCATCAGCCTAGAGTAAAGAGGATGCAGGTGTATAGTGGTGACAATTTCATACTTGGTATGAATTGTACGAGGTTTGATTATCTTGTTTTACTTATGACGACTTAGTCGTCCAGGGATTTGGGAAATCGTGTATTCTGGACACGATTGGATCATTTGTGATGGTGGCAGTTGGAGTTGAGTACTCAGCCACCGTAGATGATGGTTTTCTTGTATTGATTTAATTATTACCATAGATATGGATAGGATGCTCTAGTGGTTCTACACCGCTGATTGGTGATGAAATTTACTTGGTCTGAAGCTTGTGAAACTAGTTTCAGGGCTCAGACAATGGTTGACTTTTACACCAGAGTTGTTTGATCATTCTCGGGTGGAAGGAAGGGTATTGTATGCGGATGCAATGTTTCAGAGAATGGAGCGTTTCTGAATTAGTTGATTGAGACGTATCCCATGGTTACGTCAAATGAGGAACTACGAGATGGGTTGTCATATATATATATGATGTGGACTTAGCAGATGTTATTTTGCTTTGTAGAGGTGAGGAGTAGGAATGCTCATGAAGTTTTAGCTAGCTACTGAGTAGTTAGTTGCCTGGAGTTGTTAGAACAAGGAAAGTTGCAACTAGGGATCCCTGTTGGGATGATAGAGAGCATCTACCATAGAGTAGTACTTTTGCTCTACCGGTTCGGAATTAGTGATATTGGAATTTGTATGTAGTAGGTGGCTAGATAGCTACCTGGCATCTTGACTAGCTATGAGTCCCGGTTGTGGTAGCATGTCGTTGCCCGTAAGTAGTGCCTTTTGCATTACTCCGAGAGCCACGAGGTTTGGTCACGATATTATGATAAGTATTGCTGAAGATTGCAATAGGTTCTATATGTTGCAGATGTATAGGATTGTATCCGTAAAATAATAGGTATTGAAACGTTATCCATGGTGGAACGACATGCGGAACTTGGTTGACTTGGTAGTCTAGTGTTCAGTGTGTCAACTAGTAAATGTGGTATATAAATAATTAGCAAAGTTCTGTACCGAGATGGACGTGAAAGCCTAGTATAATGGACAGTGTTGGGAGATTATTTGGAATTCGGAAAGGACTTAGTATGATTAGCTAAGTCCGCTCATTTTCTTGATCCATAAGATGAGTTTGTTGGATCGCTGGATAGGTTATACTGTGGAGATTTTCGGTTCATGGAGTATCTTTGAGTATCGTATACGATAACAATTCAGGATTTACCTTAGGATTATGGTAAAGTCTTTAATAGGTCACGGATATAGAGCTCCGCTCTAGTACAGTTATGTACTTTTTGATAGGTGGTCGATATGAAGATATTATTCATACTTTGGAAGAGCTGCTATAAGTAGGTGATTTGATTTTAAAGGATATCAGTAACCCCACTTAGTCACTTGAGGTGTGACTTGTCTCCAGATGCTTGAGATGGTTGTTGGGACATCTCGTACTAATATACGAGTAGGAAATTTGAGGACCAAATTTTTATTAGTGGGGGAGAATGTAAAATATTGAAATTTAAAATACGAAGTTAAATGGCCAAAATTTCGAGGAAATAATCCTAGGGATTATTTTTGAGATTTTTAGGAATTTTAGGATTTTTTTCGGAATTTTTCTGGAATTAAAAAGGGGCTTGTACGAGATAATTACGGAGATAGGGAAAACAGGCTTTTAAATGGCCTGTTTACTTTTCTATTTTCTAATTTCTGATTTTTAACATTTTTTCCTCGGTTTTCTCACGCCGCTCGACGGTTCCTCGAGCCCGAGCCCTTCTTCTCCCGCGGCCGAAACCCATGACGTGCGGCTATCCCTTCTTCCCTGCGTCGCGTGTTTCCCTTCGCCGCCCGACGCCGCGCTGTGCTCCCCTTCGCCGGCGACGGCCTTCTTCCCGAGCTTTGCGGTCGCCGATTTCTCCGCAGCAGCCGGCGCCGCTATCTTCGCCTCTGAGCCGCCGCGCGCCCAAAGATCTCCGACCAGACCTCCTCGCACCGTCGCGATCAGACCTCCCCGCACCGTCGCTCTGATCCTCGGTCAATTCCATCTTCTCTACAAGCGACGACAAGCATTCTCGCCGGTGGCCACAAACGAGCCGGCGGCGAGCGCGCGATCGGGAGTTGGTGGCAGTGGCGTCTACACCTAGTGCGGATCAGGGGTTGCGTTCCTTGTCGAGCCCTCTTCTCTCCCTCTCACAGTTCGCTTCTCGTTCTTCTTCCTCGTGGCAAGCGGCGCTGATCACCCTCGTCAGTGCTCACGGACGTGCCTACGATGGCGAGCAAGGTAGAATTTAGTCGTGATGTTTTCGATCGAGGCATTCTTCTCGATTATCATTGGAACTAGGTAATAGTCGATTCCTTCTTACCTAGGATGGAATCTAACTTTCAAGATGTGAATTTTTCCTTCTTTAAGCTTGATTTGTTGATAGGGCAACGATGTTTGAGTGCGAATTTGCTCTGAGGAACCAAGGATAGGAGGAGAGTTGGCTGCCGGTGGAGTTTTCTAGGACTGGTAAGCTTCGATCTATTCTTTTCCTATTAGCTGTAAATTGCTAGATCCTGTGGTTGTTGATGTGTTGTGATTTGTGATGAGTGGATGAAGCTAGTTCGGCTGTGGAGGAATGAAGAGGGTAGTGATGGCTGTGATTTGGGGTTTTGACAGGTGGAGAGGGTTGTGAGGTTTTATTGGGTGTCGATGTGGCTGTAAATACAGTTAGTGTGGCTGTGAAATTGAAGGTTGAGGATTTGGGATATGCTGTACAGGATTTTGGGCAACGATTAGGTTGTAGAGGCTGTTGGGCCTAAGGTGAATCCTAAATTAACCCATAGTTATTGGCTGTGAGGTTGTTCTTGGCCACGAAGGGGGCTACGAGTTTATCGTTAGGTGAGTTGTTAACGGTTGTAAGTGGATTGTAGGTGCCAGGTTGTTGGGTCCAAGTGTTGGTTCGAGTTTGAGGTAAGGTTTGGTTGAGCGGTGACATATGTCACCTAGGGTTAGGTTGGATTTATACTTTTGATCGGTGAGATGTTTTGTAATTACGTATGGAGGGTTGATTAGGTTGAATAGAATAATTAAGTCAATCTAGTGGATCGGATATGAGGTCGATGTAGGATTCGATTCGATCATTTATTGTGAGATGGATAATATTTTCATATGATGAGTATTGATCATGGTGAGATTAATTGCAAGGATATGTTCTTGGATTGAGGAGTTAATCACAATTTGTGACCTACGGGTTGAGGATCTACTTGGGGATACATAGTAGTAATTTAGCACGTTGTCGTGTGCTTGGATTTGATGGATTTACTTTGGATTATTTGGTTATGGAAGGAATCGATTAAGTATTCGATTTGTAGGTGAATGATATTTTGTGCTTAACAATAGTTATGCATTATGCAGGTTTCGGTCACGAGGCAGATCCCCGGTCGTGACGATCTGGTTCTTTGCGGATATTTAGCAGGCGGGTATTTTGACTTATCCTTTAGATATAGTCATTGTTGATATGCTAGTTAGGATAACTTACAATAAATTTTCATGTTTATATGCCTAGTATGCTTTTGGTGCCTACTAGATACATGCATGTGATAAGATATGATTATATTTCCCTTTTTGATTTGGATCATAGTACATGGATTAGGGATATGTACATATTGATTGTACATATTATTCGGATAGGTGTTTTAAGTAGGATTTACATGCTTTAGTATCATGCATCATTTTTGCATGATTGCATCTTCTGACGAGGTTCCATTATTGAGCCGAGCCCGGTTACATTAACACACACCGCCACTCTTGGGTTAGTGGTACATCGGAGGTGTGTGCGATTGCTCTGTCGAGCTCTATTTGAGTCCGCTCATGGGTAGCGATGAGGCGTGTGATAGCGGCGAGATCCCTCCTCCGGTCTATGACAGGAGATGAGAGCTTAGCTCCCCCCGCTCTGTTTGGGGCGGGAGGATAGGTGTACTCGGCATCCTGTCCCACTGTCACTTAGGAGTAGTGATGGCGAGTGCATTGTCATAGCCCTACTCGGCTTCACCATCGCGTGGAGGCGTGATTAGCGTCGGGGTGACCATGTCATACGACATGCATTTTTGCATGATAGCATTTGTATTGTGTTTGCTGCATATTTATTGCTGCCTTGGATGTGCATATGATTGTCATGCATACAAGATACATATTTATATATATGGTGAGGACTTTATTACTTCTAGTCAGGCACATGCTCCTATATCAGGGTAGGAGATTCAGGTTAGTACAGTCCTGTTGTATTTATTTCTTGCATACCCTATATGTGAGACTGTACTGGCATAATTTTTATTGTTAGCTATATCTTACTTGCATATCGACTATACCCGCTGAGTTCTTTGAACTGACCCCGTTGATTATATCTATTTTAGGATGAAGCTGTCAGGAGAGTCCAGCTGCCAAACCCCCTCGTCGTGAAAGTGTATTTGGTTATTTGTTTTTGGTTTTGGATATCTTGTTTAGAATATATATTTAGGACTGGAATTGGATTTATGTATTCGTGGATTTTTGGTGTCCTTATGTTCGAATCCTGGGGAAGGCAAAAACCCACTTCTAGGGGTGGGAAGTCCACGTGAGTAACGACGGGCCAACAGGGGCGATGGTCGTCGACCAATAGGGGTCGCCGAATTCCACCAATAGGGGCCAGGTCGTTACAATAAAAGGTGCCTTTTATTGTACGACTGACTTATTGGCGATCGGCGATATTGATTTGTCGTTGGCTGCCTTACACTGACTTCCCACCCCTGGAAGTGGGTTTTTGGTTACCAGGATTCATAAACTTTAGTACTTAGCCTGGAGATCTAGAGTTTGAATCCTGGGGAAGGCAAAAATCCACTTCCAGGGGTGGGAAGTCCAGGTGTGCAATGACGGGCCAACAGGGGTGACGGTCATCGACCAATAGGGGTCACCGAATTCTGCCAATAGGGGCCTGGTCGTTACACAACGACTTTTGAATCAGCAGATCCGCGGAGATTCGTAGCCGCAATTTCTAATGACCAAGTGATCAGTCGACTGATCCCTCCATCAGTTGACTGATGAAGTGATCAGTCGAGTGATCGTAGGCCGCAATCGCGACTATACTGCTCGCTACTCGTTTTACGATCGATCGATCGGCCCGGGCGATCGATTGCAACATCGATCACATCGGCTAAAGAAGTCGATCGATGGTCGTTTCACCGACTCGGTCGAACACTGACCGATCGTGATACATCGTATCAATCGACTGATACTCATCAATTATGAGTAATTCACACTTGATTTTACATCTTAGACCTAGACTCAACCTTCTAGCTCCTCATTAAGCCTTGCACCTCCAGGATCCCTCCGAGTCCGTGACTTGTTCATCCTTTGCGCTTTGCTTCCAAGAGCTTCCTTCGGTTTCGTCATGTCTTGGGTTGCCAAATGCTTGGACTTTATGCTGCCAAGACTACAAGCTTGGACTTATGCTGCCAAGACTTTACTTTGGACTTCTTTTGCCAAGGTTCACTTGGACTTTATGCTGCCAAGACTACAAGCTTGGTCTTACACTGCCAAGTCCATCCCTTGGACTTCCCTTGCCAAGATCATACTTGGTCTTCCTTTGCTAAGGTTCACTTGGACTTTACGCTGCCAAGACTACACGCTTGGTCTTATGCTGCCAAGTCTGTCCTGTTAGGGCAATCTCTTGCCATGATAAGGTTTTGATGTGTGTGGCAATGAGTTTAAGTTCGGTTGGTATTGTTATTTTATATGTGCGTTGGAGTCTTGCAGGACTTAGTAATTCGCACATGGAGCCTTAGCGGGTTCACCCTCACAACCTCATGCCTGAGTCGGAGAAGGAGCATTGCAGAGCCGTGCGCTTGATGCTGCCGAGGGACCGCCGAACGAGATGACTTGAAGTGAAGCCAAGGAAGCAGACTTCGGAGGCAAGAGACGCGAAGGAGCATTGCAGAGCCGTGCGCCTGATGCTGCCGAGGGACGTGGCCACGAACGAAGAGAGCTTCGGCGAGGGACTTCGAGTGAGATGAGAGAATGAGTGAAATGTAAGTATCTCATTAGGTGAACTTGGCCGAATGGCTGAGTGTCGGAGACTTGACCGCAAGGGTTAAGGTTTACCTGACCGTCGGAAGCTCAAACTTATGTTAAGTTTGAGTTTCACACACCGCGATCGCCATGTAATGGCGGATCGCCCGAAGTCGAATGTGGTTCGACCGGTATTCGATGAATGTTTTGAGGCGTGATCGGACCGCCATATGTGGGCGATCGACTACAGATACCATCGATCACGTTGAATGCGTGATCGGTAGGTCGAAAGGGTTTGGCCATAGAACCGCTCGTAGCTGACTGAGCAGTCGACTACGGAGGCAGCAGTCGACTGATGAGGTCCATCAGTCGACTTCCAAGTGTTCTATTGGACTACAACAGTCGGGATCCGACGTGTTCGGAGACCGTTGTAGTGGCGGCAGTCGACTGCCAAGGGCAGCAGTCAACTTGTGGCGGCCAACGGGAAGAAAAGCCTCCTCTCTATAAAAAGAGAGGGTGTGGAGCTTTGGGGGGCTAATGCTCTTACTCCAAACGACCATCCAAGTGCCCCATAAGCTCTAAATTCTTCTTACTTGTTTTTACTCCATTCTTATTGTAAGAAGAGTGATCTTGATTGTAAAGGTTACCTCCACCTAGCTTGGTGCAAAGGAGAGACTATTAGTGGATTGGTTTTGGCGGAGTGATTCACCGAGGATGAATTGGGGACCGTGGATTAGCGGCGTAGCCGTGAACCACGTTACACCATCTTGTTAGCGTTTGATTTCTTGTATTTCTATTTGCTTGTCTTACTTTATTGTTTCCGTTGCGCGAATCTTTTTGTAGACGAGCAAATACCGACATCCAACGTTCGAGAGCTATTCACCCCCCTCTAGCCGGCCGTTTCGATCCCCAACAAGTGGTATCAAAGCCAAGGAAAGCTTGTCGAGGACTAACCCCACAACAAGCAACATTCAAAATGGCCAGCTCAAACATCCACCCACCGAAGTTCGACGGCGAATTCGCTTGGTGGAAGAAGCGAATGGAGGTATTCTTCGAAACCGACTTTGAAATCCTTTTAATAATGCAAAACGGTTTCGAGTTGCCCAGGAACGAAAATGGGGAGCCATTGGAGAAATCAAGGTGGAGCAAGAGGCAAAGAGAAGAATATTTGGCAAATTCAAAGGCCAAGCACCACCTATACAATGTCCTCCCTCAACAAGAAGTCAATAGGATAGGAGAGTGTGCTAGCGCTAAGGAAATGTGGGAGAAACTAATAGAAATCCATGAAGGCACATCCGAGGCAAAGCTAGCAAGGAGAGATGTTCTTCGCTTCCAATTGTCCAATATCAAACTTGAAAAGGGAGAGAAGGTAAAATCCCTACACTCTAGATTTAAGGAAATATTAACCGGTTTAACAAGTGTAGGTGAAAAGCTCTCCAACCGGGATATGGTAATGAAGGCCATAGATGCCTTTCCCCGGTCCTCAAGATGGAGCTCTATGGTGGATTCGTTCTACATCTCCAAGAACTTGGAAGTAAGTACCTTGGAGGAGTTCTTCTCAACAATGGAGCTCCACGAAACGAGGCTTGAAGGAATACAAGAAGAGCCAAAAATCCAACCTTCAAGAGGAGTAGCATTCTTGGCAAACAAGGGGAAGAAGAAGATAGAGATCCCCTCCTCCTCCTCCGATGATGAAGCATCCTCCTCCTCCATGGATAGCACTGAAGAAGCGTATATGGTAAGGAGGGTAAGGCGTGCTTTAAAGGGTTTTCATTTTAATAAATCTAATGATAGGAATAGAAGACCAAGGGGGAAAATCATTTGCTACAATTGACAAGGAGAGGGACACATAAGGGATAATTGTCCTCTCCTAAACAAGAGCAAAGAAGAGAGGAAGAAGAAAGAAGAAAAGAAGAAGAAAAAGGGGAGCAAGAAGAAAGAGGAGAAGAAGACAAAGGAAAAGGGAAAGGCCAAAGCTCTCAAGGCAAGGACTTGGGATGATCCATCCTCATCCTCTTCATCATCATCGATCATCGGAAGAGGAGAATGCCTTTGTCACCAATTTGGCCTTAATGGCTTTTGATGACTTGGATTGCTCCTCCACCAAAAATGAAGGATCAAGCTCAAGTGGAGAGAGCTCAAATGAAGGGGGAGTCTCCTCCACATCATCATCCTCCTCATCCGAAGAAGAAGAAGAGGACATGGAAACTATGGTAACGAATCTAACTCCTAAGAAAATAGTTTCCATGGTTTCTAGCTTAACTAGGGATTTATTTAGAGCTAAGAAGAAGAACAAAAGCATGCTAGATCAAATTAAGGACTTAGAAAATAAACTAGAAAAAGCATGCTTAAATGATGATAATATTTCTTCTTGCCATGATGATGCATGCTCACATGAATATATGTCATTTAATGTTAATGATGCATGCATAGAAGAAAATAGGGCTCTAAGGGAAAAGGTAGACTATTTGACAAAAGCCCTAGAGAAATTCAAAATTGGCTCAAACACCTTGAACATGATCATAGGGAGCCAAAGAGCTAGCTTCAATAAGAAAGGCCTAGGTTATAAAGAAAAGAAAAATGAAAAGGCCTACAAATGCCTAATTGCTAGGGGACAAGATAAAAAGAAAGTAATTGCTAGGAAATGGATTCCCAAGGAGTATCTTGTGAACCCCATAGGAAAGAACCTATTTTGGGTTCCAAAATCCATCCTTAAGGGTTAGAAAACCCCTAGGGTAGTCAACCATATGCAATTGACCTATATTATATTTTGGTTGACTTAGGATGGCGGGACAACATTTTGAAATAGTGTTAGGTGATGATAACGTGCCTATAAATAGTTAATAATGTTTAAATCATGATAATCAATGTAATTGCTATGTATATGTGCAATCATGATTTATGATTTTGAAATTTGACACATCATCATGAGAAATAGGGTTTAAATCATGCCTTAGGTGATATTTTGTTTATTATCATGATATAATACCTAATGCATGATAACAATTCAATGAATTCATGTGTTTCATGATCATAATGTAGAATTCATTCATATATGTCATTATGATCATGAGGATTGTTAGGGTGATACTTAACCTTGATAAAATTGCATGAATATAATGGTTAAGTATATATAAATACCTCTAGGATACGTCTCACACTAACTATAGGCTACCATGATTGAAAACTTAGCATGAGTGAGATGTTAGGTTGATACAAATGTCCACTAATGCCTATGGCACTTAGATGGTCATTTAAGGTATCAAAATAGCAATAATAGACCACTCATGGGGAAGACTTATGTTTAATTCATAGACATATTGCCCAAAGATCATGGTTGGATATTTCATATGTTTTCAAAATAATTTCTTACCTTAAAATATGTGTATTCATGTTTTGAAACAATTCAAACTGAAACTAGGTGTTACAATGGATACTATTATAATAAAAAACCTAGTAGTTTTTAAAGCTTTTGGTTTTTTGGCAAATACATGAAAATATAATGATTTTTCATGAAGACCTATTTTTCACTGATAAAGAATCTTACAAGAAATATGTTCTCCAAATTTCATGATTTTTTGAATTTTTTAGAATTTTTAATACATTTAAAATTCTTAAAATCGTAATTTGAAACCATTGTATGAGTCATTGCCATATCGATAGCGATCATTGCTCAAAAAATAGTCTAATATTTTCTGATTTCATATTTTAAACATGTTTTTGGTATTTTCCTTCTATTAGACTTGATGCCATGGGTTTATAACTTAGTATTAATCTTTTTGATGGTGTCAAAGGGGGAGAAATAATTATGTTTAAGTAAATTATGATAGGGGGAGAATTTGTAGAGAGAGTTTCATGGATTAAGGGGGAGTTGCATGTTGTTATATCATGTTTATGTTTACATGCTTTCTTACCTTAGAAATTTCTATCAAATGTTTTTTTACCTAACTTAAACGGATTGTCACACATCAAAAAGGGGGAGATTGTTAGGGCAATCTCTTGCCATGATAAGGTTTTAATGTGTGTGGCAAAGGGTTTAAGTTAGGTTGGTATTGTTATTTGATATGTGCGTTGGAGTCTTGCAGGACTTAGTAATTCGCACATGGAGCCTTGGCGGGTTCACCCTCACAACCTCGTGCCTGAGTCGGAGAAGGAGCATTGCAGAGCCGTGCGCTTGATGCTGCCGAGGGACCGCCGGACGAGATGACTTGAAGTGAAGCCAAGGAAGCAGACTTCGAAGGCAAGAGACGCGAAGGAGCATTGCAGAGCCGTGCGCCTGATGCTGCCGAGGGACGGGGCCGCGAACGAAGAGAGCTTCGGCGAGGGACTTTGAGTGAGATGAGAGAATGAGTGAAATGTAAGTAGCTCATTAGGTGAACTTGACCGAATGGCTGAGTGTCGGAGACTTGACCGCAAGGGTTAAGGTTTACCCGACCGTCGGAAGCTCAAACTTATGTTAAGTTTGAGTTTCACGACACGATCACCGCCATGTAATGGCAATGATCGCCCGAGTCGAATGTGGTTCGACCGTATTCGATTGAATGTTTTGAGGCCGCCGGTCGCCATATGTAGGCGGTCAGCCGACTCATCGATCGCTAAATGCAGCGATCGGTAGTCGAAGGGTTTCCAGAGCGCTCGTGGCCGTGAAGCGATCGACTACGGGCGATCGGCGATAAGGTACATCAGTCGACTGCCAAGTGTTCCGTTGGACTACAACGGTTGGGATCTGACGTGTTCAGAGACCGTTGTAGTGGAGACAGTCGACTGCCAAGGGCAGCAGTTGACTTGTGGCGGCCAACGGGAAGAAAAGCCTCCTCTCTATAAAAAGAGAGGGTGTGGAGCTTTGGGGGGCTAATGCTCTTACTCCAAACGACCATCCAAGTGCCCCACAAGCTCTAAACTCTTCTTACTTATTTTTACTCCATTCTTATTGTAAGAAGAGTGATCTTGATTGTAAAGGTTACCTCCACCTAGCTTGGTGCAAAGGAGAGACCATTAGTGGATTGGTTTTGGCAGAGTGATTCACCGAGGATGAATCGGGGACCGTGGATTAGCGGCGTAGCCGTGAATCACGTTACACCATCTTGTTAGCGTTTGATTTCTTGTATTTCTATTTGCTTGTCTTGATTTATTGTTTCTGTTGCGCTAATCTCTTTGTAGACGAGCAAATACCGACATCCAACGTTCGAGGGCTATTCACCCCCCTCTAGCCGGCCGTTTCGATCCCCAACACGTCCCTTGGACTTTCCTTACCAAGATCATACTTGGACTTCTCTTTTACCAAGTCTTCATCCTTGGATTTTCCTGTCACTTAAACATATTTGCAATTAGATCACAAAGTATTGTCTAACTTAGATGATTATCTAAACATCAAAACATATAAATGCTTGGAGCATTGTTGCACCAACACAAAATTCCACCACCACCCTAGGTAACTCAAACATATGTGTTAATAATAAAATTCATATTATGTGTTTTGAGTGTATGGAACAAGGACACTACAAGAATAAGTGTATGAAAAGAGTCAAGAAGACTCCTCCGACACCAAAAGTCAACAATAATTCAAAGGATGTCAGTGCCCCAATTAGGAAGAGCAAGGAGCATGTGGTGTGCTTCAAGTGTCAACAACCGGGACATTATAGGAGTGAATGTCCTAAGGAAAGAAAGAAGACCCAAGAAGGAGCATCACATGTAGGGGAAGCCTCTAAGGCAAACCCTAAAGTATATTTTAGTAATGTACCTTCTAAGTTTAAGGCCAAAAAGTATGCTTTTAATTCACTTGCAATTTATCATAAAGAGCATGCTAGAAATAATAGATTTTATTGCTTAGGGGCTAAACATGTCAATCTTAAAAATAAGGAGAAATTTGAGACTAATATCTCTAAAATAATTCTACCTAAGGAAAGTATTAGGAAGATAGAAGACCATCTAGGTCTTAATCCAAAAAATCATAGACATATACCTAAAAAGAATAAACCTACTCAAGGAAATAATGGGCCCACCAAATTAGAAAAATTAGGATTTAAAAATCAAGTTTTGAGATAAAAACTTGAGAAGATGGAGAAGACCCTTAAAAGGATGCAAAATCAAATGCAAGGGGCAAATGGTCAAAATATGGGATTAAGGAGTCAAAACCTAGGGTCTATGAGGCAAGACTCATCCAAGAGCAAGGAAGATTTGTGTCACAAATCTAAGCCCAAGGAGACCTACTATAGTATTCCATTCGATTATGGAACACAACCTAGGTCTAGGAGAGCCAAGATTACTAGGGAAGTCATCCCTAAGGTTAATCATGGCAAGTGCCTAGTGGCTAAAGTTTTGAAGAAACCTAGAAAATCCACTAAGAAGGTTACAAAGAGAGTCACCCCTAGTGATACTGCTGTTACCTCTTATCTGTGAATCGGGTAAGAGGGCTCGCGGGTAAAACACTATCCGAACCAAATAATCAGTTCAGCAAAGAAAGCAAGGTAAAATGGTCCGGGCGCGACTGTCTGGGACAATTGGAACGGGAGGACCAGTTGAGGTAATTGGCACGGCGAAGCAAGGGCGGAGATCGCTTCGCTAGGAGATGAACGAGAATCGATTCGACCTAGTAGGCCTAGAAGCAGATGAGGCGGATAAGAATTGACTCGGCATAGCCAGTCCGGAAATAGTTTGATGCGGGAAGAAGAGGAGTTGGTTCGGGCTGTTGAGAAGAGCCTAAGGGCTATGCTACACGTGAACTATAGGTCTATGTTAGTTTCACCGAAGGCAAATGGTTGAAAGGGACAAACTAGCATATTTTTCGAAATGCAGATGAGAAATTGTTACACAACAGAAGGGGGGTCCCCCACATAATATTTTGAGGAGCCTTCATTCCTCGTGTTTGTAACAGAATGATTCTCCAGGTAGACGTGGTGGTCACGTGTACGATGAGGAAAGCTTGCGATGCAACAACTATCAGAGGAGGAGAATAAAAGGGAGGATTGTTAGTGCAGGGGCACTAGATAATTGAACCTGTGTTTTTATTATGGCAAAGACACAAAGTTAAGTTTACATCGTTATCTCATGAGCTAAATCGAGTGTATAGAAAAGTACTAAAGCTGGAGCTGAAGGCTAGCGACACCCGGAGGAAGCCGCGATGGTCGGGCGACACTCGAGTGACTTCGGAGGGAGCCGAAGGAATCGAGTGGAAGGTCGAAAGCAAGAGCTACAAGGTAAGTATCGAGGAAAGCTCGTGTGAGTGAGAGATTGTAAGGGCGTGTCCTCTTTACGGGGATGACCGTAGACGGCGATCCGACTAAGACTTTCTGTGGAAGGTCTAGGTCGAGATCGGACGGTTAGAAACCGTCGCATTTATCATTTTTCGAGCTAACCTCTTACTGCAGGGAAGTGGCCAGGCTGACAATTGACTGCTGGACATTGGGCAGTCGACTGATGCTCATCAGTCGACTGATGGGAGTCATCAGTCGATTGATGGCGACGAATCAACCTTTGCGCTAGGTCAAAACGGATAAGGTTTGACGCGGCCACTTCGCGATAAAAATTATACAACTTCGTGATCTGTTCCAAAAAAAGAGGAGACATATTCAGATGCCAAAATCTATAAAAGGAGGGGAGGATTCCAACTCCAAATCACATCAAGTTTATTCTCAAGTGCTCCTACAACGCCAACGCTCCAACGCCGTCATAACGCCGACGCGATGACAAGTTCAAATCTCCTTCGTCGGCAGCAGTAGCAAGTAATTGTTTTTATTGTATTCTTTGTTTTAATCGTAACGAGGTGAGGTAGGCTTGTTGCCTTATCCTCATACTTTCGGTTTTGTGATCATTGTCTCCTACCTCCAACGAGGAGGAGACGTTATAGTGCTTTGCCCTCCCTATGCGGTCTAGGACCGATAGGGCCTTGGAGTAGCAACTGCTGGGTTGTGAACCAAGTAAAAATAAACGTGTCTCTTTATTTTCCGCTGCTCTTACTCATTTAATTATCTACTCGAATGAAACGTCAAAAAGATTTACGATCGCTATTCACCCCTCCTCTAGCGATGCTTCTCGATCCAAAATTGGTATCATAGCGAGGGTGCTAAGATTTGGTGAAACCACCGATCTAGCACATTTTGGTTTTCTGTTCGTATTTTTTTTAGGTCTTTTTCCTCCTGCACTACTAATCCAAGACGAAGTCTTGGTACGTTTCTTTTGGTTGTGTGCTTGCAAGTATTCTCTCTTGGAGTAGCCGACGGTAAAAGGGCCATAACTTTTCGCACAAGTGGACTCACATAATGATCTACCTACCAAATCGAAGCTCTCTAAGAGATCTACATTTCTTATGAGGGTTTACCCTCATAACAAGCTATTTCCAGCCCCAAAATCCAATGTCTAGTACCCTTTCGGGGACATCGAAGGTCGTAAGTTGTTAGTTTTTGTTAGTTTCTTATTTTTCTCATTTAATTCTGTTTATTTCCTATTTATTTCCTGCATTACTAATCCAAGACAAAGTCTTGGAATTCCCTTTAGTTTTTATTCGTGTTTTGCAAGATACTTAATGACTCACATTGAGGGGTATAGTACCACCCGACCTCTGTTCTTTAACAGAGATGATTTCCGTTATTGGAAAGGTCAGATGAAGTGTTTCTTGAAAACACAAGTCGAGACTTGGATAATAATCCAAACTGACTTTGCTCTACCCACCAATGATCAAGGAGAGCCCTTGGATTTCAACAAGTAGACAAATGCAACCAAGAGGCAAATCGAAGCCGATGCAAGAGCAACACAAATATTGCAATGCGGCTTGTCCAAGGAGGAACTCAACCACATCGGACCATTCATTGGCGCCAAGGACCTATGGAATAAATTAATCGAGCTATTAGTGAAAGCCCTAGAGCCAATCATGTGATGATTGTTGTATGGACTTTATTGTATCATATTCCTATTTATAAAGGTATGGTTATTATATTTACTTGTATTGGTGCCAAATAACTAAATATAATAATATCCTTGAGTAGTAGGTTCTTATCTATATCAATCGATTGGTTGAATCGATAATGAGATGATATAGAGAACACTACTCTTAATAATTCCTAGTCGAGTATTAACATTCAGGGACAATGTTAATGCGTAGAGACTAGCATGTAGGTCAACATGATGACTTGATCTCACAAGTCATGGATATGAGATATCAAGTTGACACATGGGTATGCATTGGAGAATGTATATTGAATGACCCGCCATGAGAAAGTATCATGGATCGTTATATGAATGTCATATACTTTCTCATGTGGCTATTAGTATGACTATTAGTCCTTAGACCTGAAGTCACCATGGTTCCCTACATAAGACATTGCATACTTTGGCTTCGTCAAATGTCACCCGTAAATGGGTGGACTATAAAGGCTATTACTGGGTATGTAACAAATTATGCGGAGGGATGTGAGTGATGTAGATGGGATCCATCCCTCCTATATTACGGGAGAGACATCGATATTCTTGATAGAATGAGACTACGAAGTGCATGGCCATGCCCAAATGAATCAATATGAGATATTGAGCTCATTTGATTAGAGTGAGTCTACTTGGAGTTCAAGATTTAGATTGTACCGAGGATGACACGGTTTATGCCTCGATTGGTCAATCTAGATGTCAAGGATAGAGGGACATTGTCACACATTGTGAGAGTCACAATTAGTAGTCACAAAGGTGATGTTGGAGCTCAACATTCTTGTAACTTGGGTAGCAATGATGTGTTGCTAGATACCGCTCATTGCTTATGTTCCTAAATCGGTTTAGGGACATTGCCAACGTTACAAGAACCTATAGGGTCACACACATAAGAGCAATTAGATGGAGATTAGGTTCATATGATGAACAATGAGGATTAGGTTCATGGGATGAACCAAATTGGATTAAGAGTAATCCAAATTAGACTAATTGAGTTAGACTTAAGTTGATTCAAGTGTTGAATGAGTCTAATTTAGATTTGATTCATCAAATAAATTTAAATTAATGAATAGAGATTCATTAAATTAAATTGACTTGAGTCAAGTGGTTAGGTTTGATCAACCATGGGAGATTAGAGGTCAAGTTTGACTTTGTTGGGTTTCTGGCACCGCGGCGTGTGTGTGTTCGATCACGTTTCGTAAACATGAACACAGCGGAAGCAATAAAAATAATAAATCTACATTTATTACAACACACACAACACACACAACACACGCATGCATATTACAACAAATGTAGACATAACCGTAAATTTAAATTTGTAATAAAAGAAAATTTATCTACGTTATACCTTTCGTATGACGTGTAGCGGGAACGGCATCAACCGGAACGATCCTCGCTAGAATCGTCTCTATCCGTATCCACGCCGAGTTCCTCGGGATGACTTCGCTAAGCCATGAGCTTCGTCTTCGTATGGGTTACTAGCCTCGTGTTGAAGACGACGTGATCGAGAGATGATCACGATCCGAATCTAAATTCGGATCCAAAAACGAGTCCTCAAAACTCGCTTCTCCAGAGAGGTATTCGTCAACCAATTGACGAACCCTTCGTCCTCCACCTCAGAGGATTACCGGAGATCGAATCCCCGGTAGTTTAGCCGCTGTCGGAGCTCTAACCGTCGTCCAAACGATGCTCCCACGAGAGGAGAAGAAGCTGTCCAGAAAACTGGACAGCTTGGTGGAGGAGTAGGCGCCGGCCAAAACAAGGAAGCCAAGTGCTCACCTTTTCATCGAGGCCTAGGAAGATCACCGGAGGGTCGCCGGAGGATCACCGGCTGAAGCTTGGACGCCGGCAAAAAGCTGGACGGCGGCTCAAGGGTTGGGCAGCAACTCCAAGCTAGGGTTTTGGATTAGAGCTTAATTATCCATTAAGCCCTCTTTTATAGAGAACTAATTCTCTTAATGGTTATTGGATCATAACCATTAGACCCGTTAACCCGCTCCATTAAGATAAGTTAAAATAAACCAAACCATGATGGTTTATTTTAAGTTAAAACGAACCGAACCAACTTTTGGTTCATTCGTTTAAAATAAACCAAACCCTTTGGTTTATTCTCCTCCATTGGATTAGAACCAAACCATTTTGGTTCATCCATTATGTCTTCATAAGACACGGCCCATCCACGCTTCCATTGCGACTGAAACAATTTCATGCTCGCTTCATGTTTGGTCCAACCAAACCTTGTTTCTCTCGGTCTGAGAATCTGATTCTCAAGCTCGTTTTAAATCCTTTAGATTATGCTCATTGTGCGTGTGACCAAATAGGTTCTCGGTTTATGTTGGCCGTCTATAATTAACCATTAATTATAGAACGATCATGAGTGACACCTAGTAGTACATCATGATCCCCAATTAACCGAAAAGATCAACGGTTGATCCAGAACTATTTCTGAAACCCTTCAGCAGCTCGAATGATTCGTGCCCCATTCCCTTCACTCATCTTATACCCACTTGGTTCAGGATAGGTCTATGTGTCAGTCCCCACTAGGCTGACTACGTCACACCTAGCCCAAATATTACTTCCTCATCCTCCGGATTCTAGTTACTACATATGTATCCAAGAGTACCATACTCTAAACATGTAATGCTTTGGCCAAAGACTTTAGTAACAATCCGACGAGAGGCCATGGGTATACATCTCCTCGCAAGGAGTGGTGAATCCTTTATAGGCTATTCAAACACCTTCGATCATTTCGACTTATACCCAATCATCCCGGGTCCACATCTCCTTAGAGATGTTTGCTTAAGATGTCAAAGCATAAGTCTCCATGATCAAGATGACTTGAATACCGCAAGTCAAAGGAACATCGCACTTAAGCCACAGTAAGAACTTCATTGACATATCTATATATGCAGAGAACCATATGAAGTCTTACGGCTGGTAACTCCAATGAACTAGTTACCATAACTAGCATCCACGATTAACTCCGGACATCACAATGTCTCCAGCCAGTGAGAATCAGCTGCTTGGATACACCAAGGAGTATACCTCGTGCTAGTCTCGACAGAATTGATGGTGTCCAACTCCATCAATTCATTGACTAGGGATAATTCCGATACATCACAATTACACATGTAGAGATACTCACTAGTTGTGATCCAATCAAAAATTCTCTCATGCTGTGAATCGTATCGTGGACATTCAGTAAATGAGTTTAAGATCCAATCAAATACATGAAACATGTATACTCAAATAGTAAATCTTCATTTATCATATAAATGGTTCATACATAAGGCGATTGCCTTAGGACATCTCTCATATATTACTAACAGACTCCCACTTAGCCTAATGCCAATCGCTACGGTATCCAATACCATAAGCTCTAACATGACCCTCAAACTTATTTTGAGGTAATGCTTTAGTCAAAGGATCCGCTAAGTTCCTTTCAGTGGGAATTTTCTCGATTTGTATTTCGTTCCTACTGATGATCTCTCTGATAAGATGATAGCGGTGAAGCACATGTTTGGATCATTGATGAGACCACATCAAGTTCAGAGATGAACTTCTTGATCCAAACCGTTTCCTTTGCTGCTTCCAAAGCTGTAATGTATTCTGCCTTAGTGGCAGAATCCGCTATAGTGTCAAGCTTGGAATCTTTCCAACTTATTGCGCCTCCATTCCAGGTGAATACATACCCAGACTAAGACATGGAATCATCCTTGTCTGTCTGGATCTGGCATCCATATACCCACGTATCACCATGTACCCTTCTCCATATATTAGGAACGCATCCTTAGTTCTTCTTAAGTACTTAAGGATCATCTTAACAGTCACCCAATGATCCATTCCTAGATCAGACTGGTATCTGCTCGTGACATTCAGAGCATACGATACATTGGGCCTCGTACATAACATAGCATACATGATAGATCCTATTGTGGATGCATAGGGAATCTTACTCATGCAAATCCTCTCGTCTTCTGTGCGCGGACACATAGACTTCGAAAGGTGTACCCCATGCGTGATGGGTAGGAAACCTTTCTTGGATTCCGACATGCTAACCCTCTTTAGCACTCGGTCTATATATGTAGACTGCGAAAGACCAAGCAACCGTTTCGATCTATCTCTATAGATCTTAATCCCGAGGATGTAGGGTGCTTCTCCCAGGTCTTTCATGGAGAATGTCTTGGATAACCAAACCTTCACTGACTGTAAGATTGAAACATCGTTTCCTATAAGTAGTATGTCATCGACATACAATACTAGGAACACGACTGCACTCCCACTAACCTTCTTGTACACACAAGGTTCGTCTGGATTTTGTGAGAAATCAAACTTTTTGATTGTCTCATCAAAGCGGATATTCGACTCTGGATGCTTGCTTGATCCATAAATGGACCGTCGCAATTTGCATACCTTGGTTTTATCAGCGATGTGAAACCCTCGGTACGTATCATATACACGTCCTCGGCGGTTTCCATTAAGGAAAGTTGTTTCACATCCATCTGCCATATCTCATAATCATAATGAGCGCTATGGCGGGAAGCATCGAATGGATTTAAGCATAGCTACGGCGAATAGGTTTCGTCATAATCAACACCTTGCTTTTGGCGATATCCTTTCGCCACCAATCTAACCTTATAGGTAATCACATTACCATCCATGTCGGTTTTCTTCTTGAAAACCACTTGCACCCTATAGGCTTTATGCCTTGGTGGAGTCGACGAGTTCGAACTTGGTTTTCGTACATGGAATCCATTTCGACTTCATGGCACCAAGCCACTTATCCCTTCTGAACTTATCGCGCACTTCTTCATAAGCTGGTAGGCTCCTCATCATCAATGAGTAACACGTCGTTCGATTCACTTTACGAGAAATCCATATCTCTCGGGAATATTGCGTGCGGATCTGAAGATGTGGTGTTACAATAGGTCGGTAGGATTGCTCATCACTATGAGTTGTCGGCTGTTGTGCTTCACCAGGTATCTCATCAATGTCTATTTGAGTCTCTCGAGCCTCCTCAAGCTCGACGACACTCCCACTGTTTTCTTGCAAGAGAAACTCTTTCTCTAGAAACACGGCATGCCTTGAAACAAACACCTTTTGTTCCACGATGATATTAGTAACCCCTTGTTTCCTTAGGGTATCCAATAAATAGACATTTATCGGACTTAGCATCAATTTATACGTCTGATCAGCTTCACATAAGCGGGACAACCCCATATCTTCAAGTAAGATACATGAGGTTTCTTACTATTCCATATCTCATATGGAGTAGTTGAGACTACCTTAGTAGGCATTACATTTAACAAAGTAAGCAGGTATGCGAAGTGCATAGCCCCAAAGGACTTGGGAAGAGTTGCATGATTCATCATTGACCTGACCATGTCCAACAAGGTCCGGTTATGCCTCTCAGAGACACCATTATGCTGTGGTGTATATGCCGGAGTCCATTGAGACAATATACCATTGTCTCTTAGATAATCAAGAAACTCTTGACTTAAGTATTCACCACCTCGATCCGATCGAAGTATTTTAATACTCTTGTCATGTTGTTTCTCTACTTCAATTATGACTTCTTTGAACCTTTCAATGGCTTCTGAATTGTGTTTCATCAAGAACACATACCCAAACCGGGAGGGAGCATCAGTGAAGGTAATGAAGTAGCTATAGCCTCCTAAAGCTTGAGTTGACATAGGTCCACATACATCGGTATGTATTAGACCTAATAACTCTCACTCGTTCACCTTTTCGGTAAAGGTAACTTAGTCATCTTGTCTTTTAAGCATGATTCGCATGTATCGTATGAATCCAATTCAAACGATTCCAGAATTCCACATCGGTGTAATTCGGACATGCGTTTCTTGCTTATATGGCCAAGACGACAATGCCACATGTAGGAGTCTAATTGATTATCTTTTTCAGCACGCTTGTTGCTCGCTTCGATATTGAAAATATCACTGGATACATCCAACGTATAAACACCATTGATTAAAGTTCCAGTCCCTTAAAGAACTCCATTCAAAGTTATGTAACAACAATTGTTACTAAAAGTTAAATGGTACCCATTTCTATTTAAACAAGAAATAGAAATGATGTTCTTTATCAACGAAGGAACATAAAAGCAATTGTCCAGTTCTACGACAAGTCCTACAGGGAGTTCCAACAAATACGTTCCGATGGCGAGTGCAGCAACCGTTGCTCCATTCCCAACACGTAAATTTGACTCTCCCTTGACGAGTCTTCTTCTATTCCTTAGCCCATGTATGTCATTACATATATGTGAGCCACACCCAGTATCAAATACCCAAGTGTCTGAGGAAATATAATGACAATCAATAAAGAAGATTTCTGAAGAAGATGGGGCATCCGATGCCTTATCCTTCTTCACGGACTCAAGATAAATCTTGCACTTTCTTCGTAAATGGCCCTACTTGCCATAATGATGGCAAGTGCCCTTTTGAGCTGGTTCTGCCTTTTTAGCCTTTTTCTTCTTCCCCTTCTGTTGTTCCTTTGACTCCCTCTTAGAACCTTTCTTCGAGGAATCAACTAACAACACCGTCCCCTGCTCATGCTTCTCAGAAGGCTCCACAGTCTTCAGCATGTTGAGCAGTACCACAGATGAACCTTCTTGCATCTCAGAGGTGAAGAGGAGCTTGGAGACTACGAACCTTTCGAATCTCACTTGCTTATCAAACAACTCATAAAGATGAAGGACTACGATATGAGCATCCATATGCTCATGCTGCTTTCGTAGCTTGGGTTCCATCGCAGCTAGCATGATGCAACTTGTCAGTTCAGAATCAGTCACATGTTTCTGATAGACCAACAATTGGTCCGGAGTTGCATCATCACTAGGATGGGCGGGAAGAGGCGCTTCGAGGACATATGCAAGCTTTTCACCTTGAGAACAATTCTCAAGTTTCTAAGCCAGTCCAAGAAGTTCGGCCTAGTCAATTTATTCGAATCCAAAATGGAACGCAAATTAAAAGACAACATGATCAATTTTAGAAATACAAAACGAGCATATATGAGAAAGATGATTTTTAAAATGCATCAATATACATTTATAAATCCCATTCATTTTTCGAATTTCAAAAACCCCAAAATGACTTCGGGAGATCGTAGGTCCATCTCCGAATGGGTTGATATCCATCATAGTTATGAACAACCTTGGAGAGAGTCCAACAAGCCATTCATAACTACGACGGTAGGTATCATCTATACCGATTGCATATCACGTATATGCAACTATCACAATGTGCTATCAACTAATTGAATGTTCACACATATGTTGGGTTGTTAACACATTAACAAATACGCATCATATGCATAGCACCCAACTTCACCTCCCTTTACATCGACCTTGGAGAGAGTCCAACAAGCCGATGCTCCAGGTTAAAGCCAACCCATTAATCGAGAAATAGTTTTAATATGGTTAGAGCGTATTCAACCAATTAGCCCAGCTTGGAGAGAGTCCAACAACCAAAGCTAATGATTTACCTCTGACTCTTACCATATTAGTATTAAACTATTCCATGGTTTGAACATGTTCGGGTTCGAGTCGGGCTTGGAGAGAGTCCAACAACCCAAACAAGAAACGGAACTCTGGTTCTAACCATATTAATGGAAGGTGTAGGCTTTAATATTGTTTAAAGGTTTTTATGTCTCATCCTCTTTGCATGCAAATAACTATTATCTACATGACATGACATACATGGCATACATCTACATGTCACGACACGCATGACATTATGTTATGCATCTAATGCAATTACATGACATACAATTATGTCATGTATATGTTTCCTTATATGTCATAACTATTTATGGAAATAAAATATGTTTAAGATTTGATTCTCCAAATCAAATCATAATTAAATTAGGAAATAAATTTCCAAATCTAATCACATATTTTATTCATGGAATTATTTGATTAAGGAAAATCTATTTAGGAAACCAATTTCCTAAATCATCAAAACTACTTATGGAAATAAAATATTTTAAGATTTGATTTCCCAAATCAAATCATGATTAAATTAGGAAACAAATTTCCAGAATCTAATCAAATATTTTATTTATGGAAAATATCAATTTCCATAAATACTTCCAACTTTCCAAAAGTGGAAGATTTCCATAAATACTTCTAGACTTTCCAAAATTGAAAAATTTCCATAAATACTTCTAAAATTCCAAAATTAGAAAATTTCCAGAAATACATTATGACTATCGCAAAACCATTTTTACGATTATGTCGAAACACAACACAGGCTCTGATACCCTTTGTTGGGTTTGGCACTTGGCGTGTGTGTGTTCGATCACGTTTCGTAAACATGAACACAGCGGAAGCAATAAAAATAATAAATCCACATTTATTACAACACACACAACACACGCATGCATATTACAACAAATGTAGACATAACCGTAAATTTAAATTTGCAATAAAAGGAAATTTATCTACGTTATACCTTTCGTATGACGTGTAGCGGGAACGGCATCAACCGGAACGATCCTCGCTAGAATCGTCTCTATCCGTATCCACGCCGAGTTCCTCGGGATGACTTCGCTAAGCCACGAGCTTTGTCTTCGTACGGGTTACTAGCCTCATGTTGAAGACGACGTGATCGAGAGATGATCACGATCCGAATCCAAATTCGGATCCAAAAATGAGTTCTCAAAACTCGCTTCTCTGGAGAGGTATTCGTCAACCAATTGACGAATCCTTCGTCCTCCACCTCATAGGATTACCGGAGATCGAATCCCCGGTAGTTAACCACTGTCAGAGCTCTAACCGTCGTCCAAACGACGCTCCGACGAGAGGAGAAGAAGCTGTCCAGAAAACTGGACAGCTTGGTGGAGGAGTAGGCGCTGGCCAAAACAAGGAAGCCAAGTGCTCACCTTTTCACCGAGGCCTAGGAAGATCACCGGAGGTCGCGGAGGATCAGGTTGAAGCTTGGATCTTAGGCAAAAAGTTGGGCCGGCTCGAGGTTGGGAGCGCGGAGCTTGGCGGCAAACTAGGTTGGCTAGGTTGACTCGCTAGGGTTTTGGATTAGAGCTTAATTATCCATTAAGCCCTCTTTTATAGAGAACTAATTCTCTTAATGGTTATTGGATCATAACCATTAGGCCCGTTAACCCGCTCCATTAAGATAAGTTAAAATAAACCAAACCATGATGGTTTATTTTAAGTTAAAAGCAAGAACCAACTTTTGGTTCATTCGTTTAAAATAAACCAAACCCTTTGGTTTATTCTCCTCCATTGGATTAGAACCAAACCATTTTGGTTCATCCATTATATCTTCATAAGACCACGACCCATCCACGCTTCCATTGCGGTGAAGCGATTTCATGCTCGCTTTATGTTTGAGTCCAACCAAACCTTGTTTCTCGATGCGAGAATCTCATTCTCAAGCTCGTTTTAAATCCTTCGGATTACGCTCATTGTGCGTGTGACCAAATAGGTTCTCAGTTTATGTTGGCCGTCTATAATTAACCATTAATTATAGAGCAATCATGAGTGGCACCTAGTAGTACATCATGATCCCCGATTAGCAGAAAGATCAGCGGTTGATCGAACTATTTACGAAACCCTTTTTCGAATGATTAGTGCCTATTCCCTTCACTCATCTTATACCCACTTGGTTGAGGACATGGTCTATTGTGCCGGTCCCCACTAGGTGACTCGTCACACCTAGCCCAAGTATCATTTCCTCGTCCTACGGATTCTAGTTACTCCACATGTATCGAAGAGTACCTTACTCTAAACATGTAATGCTTTGGCCAAAGACTTTAGTAACAATTCGACGAGAGGCCATGGGTATACATCTCCTGCAGTGGTGAATCCTTTATAGGCTATTCAAACACCTTGATCATTTGACTTATACCCAATCATCCGGGTCCACATCTCCTTAGAGATGTTTGCTTAAGATGTCAAAGCATAAGTCTCCATGATCAAGATGACTTGAATACCGCAAGTCAAAGGAACATCGCACTTAAGCTACAGTAAGAACTTCATTGACATATCTATATATGCAGAGAACCATATGACGTCTTACGGCTGGTCACTCCAATGAACTAGTTACCATAACTAGCATCCACGATTAACTCCGGACATCACAATGTCTCCAGCCAGTGAGAATCAGCTGCTTGGATACACCAAGGAGTATACCTCGTGCTAGTCTCGACAGAATTGATGGTGTCCAACTCCATCAATTCATTGACTAGGGATAATTCCGATACATCACAATTACACATGTAGAGATACTCACTAGTTGTGATCCAATCACAAATTCTCTCATGCTGTGAATCGTATCGTGGACATTCAGTAAATGAGTTTAAGATCCAATCAAATACATGAAACATGTATACTCAAATAGTGAATCTTCATTTATCATATAAATGGTTCATACATAAGGCGATTGCCTTAGGACATCTCTCAAATATTACTAACAGACTTGACTTGAGAGGGAAGATGAAAGGTCAAGTTTGACTTGACCAAATGCCATGTCATGATGATGACTTGGCATGGCCGGCCAATGATGATGCTCCACATCATCATTGACTTTGTCATGTAGTTCCACCTCATGAGGGAGACCAAGGGTCATGGGAGTTACATGCATGCATGTAACCCCCTCTCCATGAAGTGGTCGGCCACTTCTAGATCTAATGAGAATTCATTTGATGAGTTATTCCAACTTCATCTTCTTCCTTGGGATTTTTTCCTTCAAGCTCTCCTTCTTCTTCCTCATCTTGCCGAGACCTTCTAGGAGTGCTAGCACACTCAAGATTGTCTTTTTCTCCACCTAATGCTTGTGTGGATGCCAATAGAGGAGTGTGCACTTGACACTCTCGAGTTCCGGCGAACATTTTGGACGAGCGGGATTTACGAAGGGCATCGCATTGAGGGTAATGATCTCACCTCTTAGATCTAATGTAGATCTAGGGTTTTTTAGTAAGCACATACATGTTTTGTTTTAATACATCTTCGCACGGATCCGTGACCGGGGCTTCCGAGGTTTCCGCAATGCAAAAAGCGGTTTTTACGGCTCGGTAAACCCCAACATGAGCTACACGAAGGAACGTCCGATGCTAATGATGGGAGTGTCGTTGGTTGCATCGCAGTCTCATTGCCTCCCATGTCCTCGGATTAAAATTTTATCAACTAAAACTAATCCGGACGGGATGAGTTTCCAAAGCACAACCGTTTTGTCATCGTGCCAACGACTCAAGCGATCGCTTGAACAAACTTGTTGTTCAAGCAATCAACTCTTCTAGTCGGTTAGACGCGGAAGAGACGACGAACGGATCGCCGATTTTTGTGTTTCTTATCGGGGTCCATGATTATACAAATACAAACAAATGCAAACTAGTATAATCAACACATACTAACATAAAGAACATAAGCTAGCATATCTTATCATAAGAGGATCAAGAATAAAGTTTGTAAAACTTTTATACCTCTTGGTCTTCTACCGTATGTCCCATCCTCCTCGTGGACATCGTGTGGGCGAAGATCCTCCACGAGTTGAAGCCTCCTAGATCACGTTCTTCCCTTCCTTGCTCGCTCCGAACAAAGAGAAGAACCAAACAAAAACTCCTTCTCCTATCTAGAACCGACCACCAAGCCAAGGAGCTTGATATAGCCGCCGGCCAAGGAGTAGATAATTGAGCGCCGGCCAACCTTGAAGAAAGGTTGCCGCCGACCACCAAGGAGAGAGGGAGAAGGAATAATGGGTATGGGCGCCGGCCAAAGCAAGGAGGAAGAAGATCGACGCCGACTACCAATTAGGAAGAGAAGGAAACAAACCTTAATCCTTCCAAGGATTGCCGCCCAAACCTTTTCCCAAACCCTAGCCGCCCAATCCAAAAACCCTAATCTCCTTCTTGATATATCTCTATCTATTTTTCACGCCCAAGCCCTTAGCCCTCCTTTTATAGAGTTAGGCTTAGGCCTCCTTTCAATCTCCACCGTCGGATCTAGAGACTTAGTCTCCACCGTCGGATCTAGGGTTTCATCTCAACCGTCGGATCTAGGGTTTCATCCCAACCGTCGGATCTAGGGTTTCATCCCAACCGTCGGATCTAGGGTTTCATCCCAACGGTCGGATCAAGGGTTTCATCCCAACCGTCGGATCTAGGGTTTCACCCAACCGTCGGATCTAGGGTTTCATCCCAATCGTCGGATCTAGGGTTTCATCCCAACCGTCGGATCTAGGGTTTCATCCCAACCGTCGGATCTAGGGTTTCATCCCAACCGTCGGATCTAGAGTTTTATGTTCCATCATTGAATCTAGGCTCCATGAGGTTTTAATAAGGCTATGATAGGGACCATGAGGAGGAGTTGGATCTTGGCCACCCGATGGATCGGAACCACACAAACTTGATCCATCAATGATGTTCCATTCCACTAGAGGATCATCATTGATCTACCTCACCAACCCCCATTTATATGGGCTCCATATATTATTTGCACAACTATCTCCCCGTGTTTAAGATATCGAATGTCCGTCAATTAATTGATTTACTGACCATCAATTAATTAACATCTAACTCCTCGAGTAGTACCACTCAACCTTATTATCATGTTGACTAAGTCAACCCGCAGGGTTTACATGATAAACCTTATGAGATCCTCAAGGGGACATCATCAACCTAATATATAGGACACGATTTCCTTCTATAATCAACGACACACCATGTAAATAATATCATTTCCCAACTTACCGGGCCTATTGATTTAATCTATAAATCTCACCCATTGGTAAATCAAAGAAATAAATACTAAGTACATGTGCCCGTTATTATATTGGGATTTAGAGCATGTGCAACATAATACCCGAGGTCTGATTCAATCATATAGTCAGCAATAGATTGAATCACCTCTATGTCGGTCCTGCTCAATACACACAAAATGTACTAGTGTAATTCTATGGTCAAGATAAACCAATACGAAATCACACTACAACCATGCCAATGGTTTGTCCAAGACCATCTTGGTTGTGAGCCTATACTTATATTTTACAAGGAACTGATAACATGATCTTCTGTACCTCACCAAGCACCATGTTATCTACAATGTAGAGTATTAGACAATATGCACACATATAATGAATATAAAGTGCAAACAATGATCATGTGATTCTTATTTCAAAATAAAGATGTCCATACAAAAGGCTAGACTTTCAGTATACATCCCAACAACTAAGGTATGTAAACGTGACCTTCTTTTTAATAAGTTGTATAACCTTAAGATGCAGGAACACGAGACGGCGATGCAACTACACGCCCGCGTCCAGGACATTGTCAACGGCCTGCACACCATCGGACACAAGGTCGAAAACCGCGACCTACTAAGGTACGTTCTTAATTCATTTCCTAGGACTACCTTGTGGGCATCCATGGTCGATGCCTACAAGGTCTCTAAGGACCTTTCGAAGCTTAGGTTAGACGAATTATTTTCTGAGTTTGAACTTCACGAGCAAACTAACGTGGTCCGGGCCAAGAGAGGTATTGCTTTACTTGCAGGACAAAGAAGCAAGCCACCTACCAGGCAAGAAGATGGACTCGAATCCGACGACGAATTAGAGTCCAAATTTGAAAAGGTGGAAGCAATAGTGAATGTAGTGCGGAAGATCGTTTGGAGGGAAAGGAGGCTACTAAAGAAGCAAAAGAGGGCACAATTTAAATCAAATCAAAAGAAGGCTTTTCATGCAACATGGGACAACGAAGAAGGCGACGGCATAGCATGCATGGCAAGACCCGAAGAGTCCGAGTCAGAGTCCGAATCCGAATTCAATTACAACACCGACTCTGAACTCGAGGACTACTTCGAGAAGCAACTCAAAGTCGGACCAAAAGAGAAAATTAAGGTTAGCCGCTCACTAATTCATACGCTTTACAATACAATTAAAATACTTAATAGGAAATTAATTAAGTCCGAGTCTAGGGTTGAGCCGTTACTTGAGGAGGTTGAAACCCTCAAGCAAGAGGCTACTCTAACCTCTTCAACTAGTCAAGTTCAAGAGGGAAACTCAACCTAAATTGAAAAACTCAAGGAAGAGAATTCTCTCTTGAAAGACTGAGTTCAAGAGGTTGAGGCTACGTTGGAAAGGTTCACATTGGGATCTAAGAATCTTAACAGACTACTTGGAACCCAAAGAGTTGTAGGGATCCCGAGCGATAAACAAAAATTCGCAACGGAAAACTTAGGATCCCTCCAGAGATCCAAGCAAAAAAAATATACTCGTTTCAATTATCGATCCTATCCTATAGGAATCGAGATTACCTTCGAAGCATGCCCTTCGAATTCCAGTCAGCAACACTTGCAGATCTCAGCGTGGTCAGAATGTCCACGCCTCTACGGTGCACACACACACGATCTTAGAGAGAAGAGGTAAGCCCTTTCGGTTGTGCTAGCAACCACTCCAAGGTCTCACTTTTCACTCGGTACTTGGCCCTCTTGTGTTGTCAACGAAAAAATAAAATCTGGTTTCTTTTTCATTGTCCACGTTGAAGAAGAAGAAGCAACCATAATACACCTTAATGAGACATTAAATACACTTCCTTATTCTCCATGGTAAAAGAAAGGAAGTCAATTAATGCTCATTAAATGCACATTAATGAGTTTTAAATCCCATTTAAAACCCCATTTATCAATTCGTGTATTATATTATTAATTCGTATATTATTCATTTTAGCCTTCTTCTCTTGGTTTGACTTGAGTCTAACTCAACATAAACCAATTTGAGTCCAACTCAAATTTAGCCAAGTAATGAGTCTTACTCATTCTAGTTAATCCAATTAACTAATAATTCATTTTAGTCAAACCAAAATGATTTCCTCTCCAAAATAATATGTTCTTTGTGTGTGACCCTATAGGCTCTCATAACGTTGGCAATGTATCCAATACCATTTTAGATACATAAGCAATGAGCGGCATCTAGCAATACATCATTGCTACCCAAGTGATGAGAATGTCGAGATCCGACAACCTCTTCCGTGACTATTATCATATGACAGTGTCCTTCTATCCTTGATATCTCAGATCGATCAATGAGGCATAGACCGTGTCACCCTCTTATCAATCTTTATGTTTCTTGATCCCCAAGTAGACTCACTCAAACAAATGAGCTCAATATCTCATATTGACTCATTTGAGCATGGCCATGCATTTCGTGGTCCTACTCTATCAAGAGGCCAAAGATATCACTCCCGTCATATGGGAGAGATAGATCCCATCTACATCACTCACATCCCTCAGCATAATTCGTTACATACTCAGTGATCGCCATTATAGTCACCCAATTACGGTGTGACGTTAGATGATACCAAAGTATATAACTCCTTATGTAGGGAACCATAGTGACTTCAGGTCTAAGGACTATTCATACCAATAGTCACATGAGAAAGTATATGACACTCATATAACGATCCATGATACTTTCTCATGGTGGGTCAATTCAGTATATATAGTCTCCAATATATATACCCATGTATCAATGTGATATCACATATCCATGACTTGTGAGATCAAGTCATCCATTGACCTACATGCTAGTCTCAATGTATCAATATAGCCCTTGTCTATTAATACAATACTCGACTAGGAATATTTAAGAATAGTGTTCTCTACAGCTTCTCATAATCAATTCTACCAATTGATATACTGTAGATAACAACCTACTATTCATGGGCATTATTATATTTATTTAGCTGGCACACGCATAAAGAAATATAATAATCAATCTTTGCCTTTATTAATGCAAGAATATAATACAAAAGTTTTCCTCACCAATCATCTCATAATTGGCACTAAGGGCTCATACTAACAAGAGCCGTGTACAACAAAGCCGGACTCGGATTTAGGTCAATGACTACGAATAGGTCATATATGTCTATCGTAAATCATAGTCATCAAAGAGTCCAAGCATGGGTCCCAAAGGTTTTATTGAATTCACATATAAGGACTAATAAGTTTTGGATTCCCCAAGATCAAATTCATTATTTGAATAGACCATATTGGTTCAATGGTTCAGGGGGAGCTAACACTAAAATAGTATACCAGCTTACTTAGCAAAACCATTGAATATTTTACTTTAATTTATAGAACGGCTAGATAGGGAAAATAGTTAGTCAACTCTTGACAACATAGTATCAGAACGCGACGAGATGATAGTACGTTAGGGAAACAAAGTCTCGTGTATTCGAGCTAGATAAGACATATCTAGCTTGGTGCACTTGACCGAGTGGAACTAGCTGAAGCTACCTCACCGTATCCTAAACTAGTTAGACTAGGAAGTAATCCTAAGTGACTTAAGTGATATTTTTTTGAATTTGGCTTTGTCTAAAGAAGTGATCGTTGTTCCGATCAAAGAAGGCCCCTGTGCCTCGCCACGAATTGGAAGCCAATTTCTCGAAAAGTTACTTAACGGTCTAAAGGTTAAATCCGAATCTAACCCAAGGTTGACTATCTTTAATCAATTTAAAATCATCTCACAAAACATATAAGGTGAACAAATTCTGAGACACATAGAATGGGTGAGATGTTAAGGATAATTGAAATATAACCTCTTCAAAAGACTACTTATTTTCCCAACTATTGTACTTAACAACTCTTAGGCCAAAGTTTAGCGCTCCCTACATCTCTTATACTTCATATATTTGACTAAGGGGGAAAGCAAACTAACCCTAAGGGTTATATTACAAACCTTTAGATTATTGGTGCAGAGGGACACACCTTGAACCAATCTATCTAATTACTGCTAGACGCATGCTTGGACTCATAGTTGATTTATTTTGATGCATGCATATACCATATTGTTTTTAAATCCCTATTTTATATAACAAACTTCAATTTTATATAACAAACCCCAACATTTGTTTTGATTTATGGCAAAAGGAGGAGAAGAGCGAAAGTTAAGGGGGAGTAACACAAAATTTATTTAATTTTGAAAACTAAAGTATCTCTTTCAAAACTCACCTAGGGTTAAGGGGGAGTTTTTGAAAATGACATTCATCATCTACTATACCTATTTTATGCTTTAATTTCCCTTAACTTTGTGTTGGTTTTCCATAGATCAAAAAGGGGGAGAATGTTGGTGCAGGGGCACTAGATAATCGAACCTGTGTTTTGATTATGGCAAAGACACAAAGTTAAGTTTACATCGTTATCTCATGAGCTAAATCGAGTGTGCAGAAAAGTACTAAAGCTGGAGCTGAAGGCTAGCGACACCCGGAGGAAGCCGCGGTGGTCGGGCGACACTCGAGTGACTTCGGAGGGAGCCGAAGGAATCGAGTGGAAGGTCAGAAGCAAGAGATACAAGGTAAGTATCGAGGAAAGCTCGTGTGAGTGAGAGATTGTAAGGTCGTGTCCACTTTACGGGGATGACCATAGGCGGCGATCTGACTAAGACTGTCACGCCCCGAGAGTATGCCGTGCCAAAAAGCAAACGAACGACATCTCCCCTGTACGTGGCAACATATCGGGTTAATACAAGGCCTGTAGGCCCACAACAACAATATGATATACACAGATATCAACATATCAAACGCAGCGGAAACATACAACAGATAAAACAATATACAATGACCCAACTGTGCACTCCGGAGTGACTTGACACAACAAGAAACATAATAGAAGCCACATCGAAAGCCAAATATATACAACACGTCCGTATATCACAGATACGGAAACAATATGGCTAAAACCACGAAACGACAATCCACACAAATACCACAATACGGATTAAATATCCATCCGTCCGGTGTGAGATGGGATCACCAAGTGAGCTCAACGCCCAAGGAATCTTCTCACGCATCAGGACAGGAAGCCCAGGGTCCCGGGGTGGTGAGTATAAACTCAGGGGTAATATATAGAAAGTGCATGAATAACATATAAGGATAGATCTACAAGTATACATGTGAAGATCTACAGGTATACATCATGAGTCCAATAGACATACAGTCATATCCAAATCTAATAACAAGTAACTACAGTAAAATCATACTCAATGTATATACGAAACTGATCAACTGAACATAAAGTAATGTATCAACGTACTTGACGGTCTGCAACACCATAAGCTATATCATCCTGACAGATATACAATAACATAACTCATATAATGTACCAGGTCAATCCCATACCTGATCAATACTCCAACATATGAACAGTATATGATCACCTGTACTTACAACCAGGTCCGTACCACACAATGACATGATGCTAATCAAATGCATATAACAGTCTGAATCAATGCATGTATCATGCTCAACACATAGCAGTAAATAAAATGCAAATGACATGTATCATGATGAACAAGCATGTGCAACAATCATAGCTCAATCAAATGCAGCATCTCACAGGCATATGTAAAACATATATCAAATACATGCATACATATATATATCTGCAATGCATATGCATGGTCATGCCTGCATACCCAACTCGCTACCACGACCCCAGTGTGGCCTAGGTGGCAGGACATGACAACTATCCCGACTCGAGCCGCTACCACTCTCGAGTGACCGAGTTGGGTAGTATGAAACAGTAGCTAGCCCGCCATAAAGCTATATGCTACCTGTTGGGTTTCCTGCACCGCGGCGTGTGTGTGTTCGATCATGTTTCGTAAACATGAGCACAGCGGAAGCAATTAAAATTAATAAATCTATATTTATTACAACACACACAACACACGTATGCTATTACAACAAGTGTAGACATAACCGTAAATTAAAATTTGCAATAAAAGGAAATTAAACTACGTTATACCTTCCGTATGACGTGTAGCGGGAACGGCATCAACCGGAACGATCCTCATAAGAATCGTCTCTATCCGTATCCACGCCGAGCTCCTCGGGATGACTTCGCTAAGTCACGAGCTTCGTCTTCGTACGGGTTACTAGCCTCGTGTTGAAGACGACGTGATCGAGAGATGATCACGATCCGAATCCAAATTCGATCCTAAAACGAAGTTCTCAAAACTCGCTTCTCCGAGAGGTATTCACAACCGCTTGACGAATCCTTCGCCCTCCACTAGAGGATTACCGGAGATCAAATCCCCGTAAGTTAGCCGCTGTCGGAGCACTAACCGCCGCCCAAACGACGCCCGACGAGGAGAACAAGCTGTCCAGAAAACTGACAGCTTTGGTGGAGAGGCGCCGCCAAATAAGGAAAGAAGCTCACCTTGATGCCGAACCCAAGGAAGATCACCGAGGGTCGCCAGGTTCACCGCAGCAGCTTGTCACCGCAAGAGGAGGAAACGGCAGCATCTGGTCGCCGGGCGTTGAAGAGATGGTTGGGCGGCACAGAGTTGGCGCCAACAAGAGGAGGAGGGTGCCAAATTAGGTTTAGGGTTTCTTCATTAGGCTTAACAAACCCTAATGCCCTCGTTTATAGAGAACTAATTCTCTTAATGGTTAATGGATCATATCCATAAAGCCCGTTAACCCGCCCCATTAAGATAAGTTAAAATAAACCAAACCATGATGGTTTATTTTAAGTTAAAACGAACCGAACCAACCTTTGGTTCATTCGTTTAATATAAACCAAACCCTTTGGTTTATTCTCATCCATTGGATTAGAACCAAACCATTTTGGTCCATCCATTATGTCTTCATAAGACACGCCCATCCACGCCTCCATTGCGATCAAACAATTTCATGCTCGCTTATGTTTGGTCCAACCAAACATAGTTTCTCCTCCGAGAATCCCATTCTCAAGCTCGCTTTAAATCCTTTGGATTACACTCGTTGTGCGTGTGACCAAATAGGTTCTCGGTTTATGTTGGCCGTCTATAATTAACCATTAATTATAGAACGATCATGAGTGGCACCTAGTAGTACATCATGATCCCTAATTAACCGAAAAGATCAACGGTTGATCCGTAACTATTTCTCAAACCCTTCAAGAGCTCGAATGAATCGTGCCCCATTCCTTCACTCATCTTATACCCACTTGGTTCAGACATGGTCTATTGTGTCCCCTCACTAGGTCGACTCACGTCACACCTAGCCCAAGTATCATTTCCTCGTCCTACGGATTCTAGTTACTCCACATGTATCGAAGAGTACCTTACTCTAAACATGTAATGCTTTGGCCAAAGACTTTAGTAACAATCCGACGAGAGGCCATGGGTATACATCTCCTCGCAAGGAGTGGTGAATCCTTTATAGGCTATTCAAACACCTTCGATCACTTCGACTTATACCCAATCATCCCTGGTCCACATCTCCTTAGAGATGTTTGCTTAAGATGTCAAAGCATAAGTCTCCATGATCAAGATGACTTGAATACCGCAAGTCAAAGGAACATCGCACTTAAGCCACAGTAAGAACTTCATTGACATATCTATATATGCAAAGAACCATATGAAGTCTTACGGCTGGTCACTCCAATGAACTAGTTACCATAACTAGCATCCACGATTAACTCCGGACATCACTATGTCTCCAGCCAGTGAGAATCAGCTGCTTGGATACACCAAGGAGTATACCTCGTGCTAGTCTCAACAGAATTGATGGTGTCCAGATCCATCAATTCATCGACTAGGGATAATTCCGATACATCACAATTACACATGTAGAGATACTCACTAGTTGTGATCCAATCACAAATTTTCTCATGCTGTGAATCGTATCGTGGACATTCAGTAAATGAGTTTAAGATCCAATCAAATACATAAAACATGTATACTCAAATAGTGAATCTTCATTTATCATATAAATGGTTCATACATAAGGCGATTGCCTTAGGACATCTCTCATATATTACTAACACTACCCACACGGGGGTCCCTGCTGCTAGCCGCTCTGTCTCTACCCATGAGTAGACGAGCACCGCACCCAGGACAACTGCACATCACACGACCACTGTCTATAGTGGGTGAGTGCGCTAACTACCACTCCGTACAGTGGCCAAGGCGATCTCCAGCCTACTACTATCCATAGTGGCCGAGAACCACACACAACAATGCTCGCCTCAACCTCAGAACCACTACCCCGAGTGGTCGGGAGGCAGAATGACTGACAACTCTGCCTCAACCACAAGGCACTCACTGCCACAAGATGCATGAAATGTAATGATGCATAGCTCACACACAAATCCTCGCAACACTCCCTAACTCACGGGGAGACCTAGTCAACCAAAAGTCAACCATACAAGGACGACTAATCCGTAATCACAACCTATTTACCTATGTACAGATAAATAGATCCGTCAAACTAACACACTGATATGTATACAATACAATGATCGACCTCATAATTTGGACTCATCACCTAACCTAGTGATGCAACCCAGTAACCCAATCTGAGGTCATAAAAATAACCCTAACCACATGTACTTACTAAACATCTATCATCTAACACATAATAAGGTTTTATAGTTCCTATCCGTGCTAGATAATCAATGAAGTAACAGAGTATATATCTCAAAGGTCAAAGGCAGTACAAGCATACGATTAAATAAGAGTGGATTTAAGGTAAACAGGTATAAACATAAATCCAAGATCATGCACTGGAATCGATCAAACTACCGGACCAGGTAGATATTACCCACCTGATACGAAGCTCGAATAATCCTCACACATACCGGACTGCTTCAGATCCCACACCTGTACAATAATAACAATCATGGTTAAGTACACATCTCCGATAATTATCCGAACAAAATAATAATTCTTTCTATATTCACATCCCCCTCCGAATACGTGTTAACTCCAACTATCCCAATCCGATACACTACATAGATCAATTGAAATATAGGGATCTAAACACTACTCACAACCATCCAAGCTGACCTAAATCTCCAAATCACTGCATCCAAATCAATTCACACTTACCTTCGACACGCCATAGTATCTCTCGATCTACAAAGATCAATTGCTTCACCACCTACGCCATCCACAGAATGACAAGTCCGGGAAAATCATGTTCATAACCGATCAAAGAAAACAGGAAAGCTGCCACATCAATACAACCCCTAGCAACAACCTATCTTTGAATCAAACACCACACTATAGCTGCACAATTGGGATATCAACGTTACTGATCAAATCATCACCAACTCAGAACATATCAAGCCTTAACTAATAACAATCCAAACATACATTCGAATCAACCGTAATACCCAAAATCACATTAACAGAACACCAAAATCACAATACCACGGGTGGAAATGTTAGGTTAAATCCAAACTTATCGGATCTAAACTCCACCGATGGCAAAATTTCCCAAATCCCGGCTGCTCGCCGAATCAATCCAGACTCCCAGTCACTGCCAACCCATAGATCTAAGCTAAAATCACGCAAACCACAACTAACATCAAAGCTTAAACTCGGAAGGAAAGACAACAATCGGTCCTTACCTTCGATGGCAGCTTGCTGCCGCGACAATGACGCCACTGTCCGATGGGAGTGTCGCCGCGACTTTCCCCTGGTGAGAACCCCTTGATCCCTGGCCGGAGATCAGCCCAGGGATGGCGCCGTCGAGCTGCCTGCACCAGACGCCGACGAGCGGAGGTCGACGACGTGATCGCGCGGAGCAGAAGGAACGAGGCGGAAAAGAAATAGAAACAGGGATCGCAATATGATGAAATCAGTTCGTTCGACAGCTTATAAAAGTCGTTCGAACTGATCTGGTTAACTTAGCCCAATCCCAAACCTGAGTCTAATCCAAACAGATTTAGCCTGTTTCCAGCCCAAGCCCATTCCAAATCAAGCCCAATTTCAAATAAGCCCAATTTCTAGCCCAACTAAAAAATCATCTTTCTTAACCTACTAATTAAGCCCAATTAATCTACTCATTAACCTCAATTAATTAAAGGGTTAATTCATAGATTTTTTTTTTCCGTATTTTACATTCTCCCCCACTTATAAAAATTTGGTCCCCAAATTTCCGACTTATATACTTGTATGATATGTCAAAATAATCATCTCAAGTATCCGGAGAAAAGTCACACCTCAAGTGACTAAGTGGGGGTACTGAGCTCGAATATTATATTCCAGCTCTTATATACACTCTCAACCGACCTCTTAAAAAGTAAACAACTGTACCAAAGTGGAGCTCTATACTCGTAACCGATGGGAGACTTTACCAGAATCGTAAGGTGAATCATGAATCACTATCAGAAATGATACCCAAGGATACTCCATGGATATAATTCCATCAAGCGATCCAACGGAGTCCATCTTACGACTCGGAAGAAAATGAGCGAACCTAGCTAATCGATCATCGATTACCCAAATCCTATCAAGTCCTTTCCGAATTCTAGATAATCTCCCAACACAGTCTAACGTACTAGGCTCCCACTTTATCACGGTACATAACCCTACCGATCACAATATTCCACCTATGCTTGTTGGCATATCCAACATCAAACTACAAAATCAACCGTGTCCTATATATTGTTCCATCAACATAAACGTCTCAATACTCACTATTTTCGGATACACTCCGAATAAATCATCACTCTCGAATGAAGAGTCTCCTGAAACAACTCTTCCTAAATCGAATGCAACTCTGGGAACCACTATCCTTCCCAGAGACAGAGATTTATTCTCACAAGAGAAATTAATCTAATGTCCAAAATTCATTCTGTCACATAGCACTATAAGTGACTGGAAGACAGTAATGACTCATCTCCCCAGTTGTATCTATCCGTGCTCCAACCACCCTATAGCAGCTACCCAGTAGCTAGCCAAAACTCCCTGAGCACTCCTGCTCTATACATCTACTACTCAAGATAATAACTGCTAAGCTCCACGTCATATATATGACAGCTTATCTCGCAATTCCTCAACTGACGTAAGCATAAGACACGTCTCATACCACTGCATCGGAATCGCTCCAATCCCTGAAATGATGCATCTGCGTACAATACCCTTCCATCCATATCGGACGGATTAACTAATACTGACACAAAAGTCAGCCACCTTCTAGGCCCTGAAACCTAGCTTCATAAACTTCCGACCAGGTGATTTCCATCACCTTCTTGGTCCAACAAGTCTGCGGTATAGTAACTCTAGAGCATCCTATCCACATCTACGGTAATTACCAAATCAATCTAGGGAAACCACAACTTCCCTCAAAATTGGGAATATATCCATAAATATATCCTCCACAGATATGATGACAATCGATCTCAAATACTCCAAAAGTACTTGATTCCTCAAGTCCATGAACAACTAATTCGTCGATAAGTCTAACAATATTATCAACATCTCCTAAAATTCATACCAAGTATGAAATGTCGACTTCTACATACCTGCATCCTCTTACTCTAAGCTACCGATAGCTCAATCATCACACCGACAATGATAATTGTATGACACTAAGTCACTACAATATCAAACCTCCAGTCGTAGACCAACCCTAGGATATACACAGGTGTCATTTAGCTGATCCAAACAAATCATCTATCCACAACGAAGGATATTCATTCACAACAACTACTGCATTCCACTCATCGATAATCGATGCATAAACTCAAGGTCTGACTCTCTTCTAACAAAGAGTTACAAGTCTTTTCAAGAAGAAACACTTAGGCAGATAAATCTCCAATAGTGTTTAGCGACACTGATACCCATAAAATCATCTCCCGGTATGAGGTCCCCAATATCAGGACTATTCCCGAAATCACCTCAATCGCATATTCCACTTGCCCATGCAGTGACCAGCCCGAGAGTTCATCCGTAACTACATCCGAATACTCTCGGATTATACGTACATCCGAGAGTCCTAGTATACCAATGCTCCAACAATCCAACTATCCGTAAGGATATGTCTATAATAAAGGCATGTCTAGCAAAGGCTAAGGGTATCCCTTGACTTCTTGATTGTTGGTCAACATCTCACCTGACAGTAGAGATACCACCAATCCATAAGTTGATAGGAACCCATCTAATCCTATCTAAGAATGTTCTAGACTTGGCTACCTGTAACTATCAATATCTCTCAATATATCCGCAAATAGGGTAATCTAAAGTAATACCCCAAATGACCACGTCTTCGGTCTACTATATCTCTTCTCGAGTAACCGTGTAAACTCGCCCAATATCTGTTCTACGGGAGCTCAATCGCAAAAGTCTGCATGGAGAAGTCAAGTCCATCTTGAACTAAGGTACAAATCGCAACAATCGCAATGGAGATGATAAACACCGCTGTACGGCAAAGGGTACACATTCTACAGAAGGTATCAAGAACTGCCAACATCATAGCACGTTCCATCTCTGTGAAAGGTATAACTGCAACTGGATAATACTGTGTAGATACGACCATCATCGTAAAATCTCTCCTCTGTATAAAGCATAACCACGCCTGGGAAGATAACAGTTGCTGTCGTCTGAATGTCTGAGTCTTCTGAGATGTCTTCGGCTGATACTGCTGAGTAACTTACTTCTTTCGGATGAAAGTATCAAAGAGCTTCAACTATATCTGAGGTAGTAGATCGCTGCTGATGTGATAATCCATTCTTCTGTAATGATCTCAACTTTCGAGGTTGTGGATCGTCCGCTCGAAAGTATCATCCATAGTCTTCAACTGAGTCTTCAAAGTACATACTCTTTTCGTAGATACCGGCTGCTTATAGTAGAAACAAATACAATGGTCCATCGGATAATCCGGCTCTGTGTCTCATCATAACCCGCACTGCACACACATAATCTCCTTTCGGAGTCTTTCCTCTGAGTTCGCTGATAAACATGAGAAGTCACATAACTGCAATCGGTCTTCTATGATCAAAAAACTCTCCAATAGTCGCTCGTGACTCATAACTCCAATCTCGCTCCTTTTTATCCAACATACGGATACTTCTGATTCCAATAATTTGACTTGCAATATATGCTTATCAAATCTCCAACTCTTAAAACACTTGCTACGGAGTCATTTCTATACACATGACTCGGTCTATGCACTTCCGGTAGGATCCGATAGGAGACCCAAACATCATGATCAAGATGTCAACCGATAAACCCGTGGGTGGCCAAAACCAACCCAATCACATTCTTGGGCTATTAAATAGTCGTAACTTCCGCAAGTCTAACGACTCTGCATGGTACTTCCATTACCAAACGATCACTCGACCTAAAGCCCAAGAATTCCTTGACAATGAGTCAAAGAAAATGATGTGGGGAAATACTATCTCACAACATCACTGAACTGTGACCAAGTGATACATTATTTCCCGTAGGTTACTTCCCATTTCTTCTACCAACTACCGGCTAGATCCGGATAATGGTATTCCACTAACACTACTATCTTCGTATAACCCGAGTCAAGTACTCCAAAAGTACTCCCAATGTTATACAACCTAGAACGATCAGTCCGAGGATCAAAATCCCCATGAATATCATCCACTAATTTTCTACTATCTGCATCCGCAATAGTATACTCGCTTGTCCATTACCCCATGGGTAATGATCTGACTAACATAATTAGTGGAAATCTTAAGACTGAAATCCTTGATCTCCACAAGAGATGTGACTACCTAATCTCTGCTTTCCGACTCGGTATCAGTCGGCTCTCAAAGGTAATTACCTTTTCGATAGCAGGTACATGTCTAATAACCTCAACATATCGTTCCCGTGGTCAACTCAAACCACGGTTACGAATACTGATTAACATACTACAAGTCATGCACTGTTATAAGCAACTAAATGCATAGCCAACAGAAGGATATGTAATAACAGTTAACATACCTTAATCCTTGTAGCTCGGAGATGTCCGCAACAGCCAGATCCCAGAACTCACAAAACCAAGACCGAGTAAAGTAAAACTCGATGTCCGAATGAAATAAAATCCGAAAATGGACTTCGCAACCTAGGGCTCTGATACCAATAAAATTGTCACGCCCCGAGAGTATGCCGTGCCGAAAAGCAAACAGACAACATCTCCCCTGTACGTGGCAACATATCGGGTTAATACAAGGCCCATAGGCCCACAACAACAATATGATATACACAGATATCAACATATCAAACAAAGCGAAACATACAACAGATAAAACAATATACAATGACCCAACTGTGCACTCCGGAGTGACTTGACACAACAAGAAACATAATAGAAGCCACATCGAAAGCCAAATATATACAACACGTCCGTATATCACAGATACGGAAACAATACGGCTAAAAACACGAAACGACAATCCACACAAATACCACAATGCAGATTAAATATCCATCCGTCCGGTGTGAGATGGGATCAGCTGGCGGAGCTCTGAACGTCCAAGGAATCTTCTACCTGTTATCTGTGTTGGATCGAAATGAGCGCTAGAGGGGGGGGGTGAATAGTGATAGAAAATTTTTCTTTTTCGATGTTCGTGTTAAAAACTCAAGAGATAATTAATCGCAGCGGAATGTAAATGTAAAAACAAGAGAGACAAAGGTTTTACTTGGTTCGTAGCCGTAGGCTACTACTCCAAGGCCCTAGTGGTCCTTGACCACGCACGGAGGGCAAATTACTAAACAAACTCCTCCTCGTTGGAGGTAGGAGTTAATCGATACAAAAAAACTTGAGGTAGAGGGACACTCCCCCTCTCCTCGTTACGATAAAAAAAGCTTCGAAGAATGTAAATGAGCAACGACACTAAAATTAAAGCCGACGTACAAAAATAAAGGAAATAAAACCTAGACGTCGGAGAAGAAGAAGCACGTTGTTGTCGGTAGCTTTGCGGAGACTTTTTGGAAGCTTAGAATTGTTGTAAAAACCCTAGGTTTGGCCCTCCTTTTATAGCCTTTGAGCCCCTTTTCGAGTGGGTCTTCAACCAATCACAAATGGACACCAAACCGCTTTGAGGTGGAGTGATAAGCCTTGACTCTTCGAATCTGATCATTGACCATCAGTCGACTGATGGCCATCATCAGTCGACTGATGGCAGCATCAGTCGATTGATAACCTTCGGCAGTCGACTGATACACGGCAGTCGAGTCCTCCAAGCTGGCAGTCGACTGATGCTTGCTGCAAGTCAAAGTTAGCTCAATAAAAACATAATTTCGATGGTCGTCGACCATCCGATCTCGACCTAGACCATCTATAAGATGTCTTTGGTCGGATCTACGCTTAAGATCATCCCCGTAAAGAGGATACGACCTTACTTACTCTCGCACACACGAGCTTACCTCGATACTTACGTGTCGCTTTTGCTTCCGGCCTTCCACTCGATTCCTTCGGCTCCCTCCGAAGTAACTCGAGTATCGCCCGACCACCGCGGCTTCCTCCGGGTGTCGCTAGCCTTCAGCTCCAGCTATATCAATCTTCTGCACACTCGATTCAGCTCGTGAGAAAACAAAATAGACTTAACTTTTGTGTCTTTGCTATAATCAAAACACAGGTTCGATTTCGGTGCCTCACTGCACCAACAATCTCCCCCTTTTTGATATATGGCAAAAACACACAAAGTTAAGGAAATTAAGTGCATGAAACGAAGGACAAGAAGCAAAAGTAGGAGTAGTAAAAATATTTCTCAAGTTCTCCCCTTAGAGGAACCCTCCCCCTTGACCGAGGGTGAGTACTTGAAAAAGACTTTTAGCTCTCCAAACACAAAAGATAATGAGTTAAGTAAATGACATTACTTAACTTAGGCTTCTTAGAGTCAAAAATAAGTGCAAGTTAAGTAATCAAAAGTTAAGTCAAAAGGTTAATTATTCAAAAGGTTTAACTTTTGATTTCTTAACTTGGGCCTTTAAAGTTTTCAATTCTGAAGAGTTGAAACCTAAACCTTACTCCCCCTTAACTTAGGCCAGAATCAAAGTTTTGTTAAGTTATCAATTTAAAAAATTTGAAATTTAACTTTGTCCTTTTCTTGAACCTTAACTTTTGCATTTTCTCCCCCTTTTGACATAAATCAAGGAAAAAGTGGGGGGGTTTTAAGAAAACCCTAAGTCCAAGCATGATGATTTTAAAAATAGTATGTGAAAATAATTCATCTAAATGTTCAACTCTAGTTTGACTTGATTGAAATGATTATCAATAAGTCCTGATTAGAGTTGGTTAATATTAGTTGCATATTTATACTCCGAGGTTCATATTGACGCACTTGATCTACATCTTGGAACCTGGAGTAGGGTCCTAACATCTCACGCCCATCTACGTGGCTAAGTACACAAACACATTAGTCCTATGTGTTGTGAGATGTACTGGCTCCTTAAATCTATAGGTGCATGATATCTAAGGTATGTCCTATGCTAGTTCCATCAAAATGAAAAATAAGAAATAGTAGTAAGAAAATATAGTTTGCAAGTTCTTATTCTATTACGCACATGCCCAATTTTCGTCTTAATAGACTAAATTCGGCTTCGGGTAGGGGTTTAGTAAATAGGTCTGCTAGGTTAGATTTCGATTCGACGTACTCGAGTTGTATGGCTCCGTTGGCCACATGTTCTCGAATGAAATGGTGTTTGACTTCTATATGTTTGGTCCTAGAGTGACATATTGGATTCTTTGTAAGATTAATTGAACTAATGTTATCTACGTGAAGTTTAGTATTCGTAAAGTCTAACTTAAAGTCGCGGAGAGTGTGCTTCATCCAAAGAAGTTGAGTGACACACTCACCCATCGCGATGTATTCGGCTTCGGTGGTAGATAAGGCAACACAATGTTGCTTCCTACTGCACCAACTCACTAGACTCGAGCCGAGTAGTTGACAACAACCACCTGTGCTCTTTCTATCGAGTTTACTACCGGCATAATCCGAATCGGAGTAGCCGATTAGTTCGAACTCGGTAGATCTAGGATACCAAATACCGACATTAAGTGTACCCTTTAGATATCTAAGGATACGCTTAACTAGGGTTAGGTGAGACTCCTTAGCACATGTTTGAAACACAGCACATACTTCATCGAATAGGATGTCAGTCGACTCGCAGTTAAGTATAGAAGACTTCCTATTGCGCTCCTATAGTACTTTAAGTCAATGGACTTACTTTCTAGGTCTTCTCCTATGTTAACATTTATTGCCATTGGGGTGTTTATTACCTTAGCGTCTTGCATTCCAAATCTTTTAATTAACTCCTTAGTGTATTTTTGTTGATATAGGTATATACCATCCTTAGTTTGTTTAATTTATAGACCTAAAAAGAAACTTAACTCGCCTACCAAGTTCATTTCGAACTCACTTTCCATGAGTGAAACGAACTCGTTTAGTAAGGCTGAGTTAGAGGTTCCAAAAATTATATCGTCTACATAAATTTGAGCTATGAATATTTCTTTACCTAAGGTTTTTACAAAGAGAGTTGGGTCAACTAAGCCTTGGTTAAACCCTTTTGACTTAAGATGGATTGAAAGTCTCTCGTACCAAGCTCGAGGAGCTTGTTTAAGTCCATAGAGAGCTTTCTTAAGTTTTAGAACATGGTCGGGTTTATCTAGATTTTCGAATCCGGGGGGTTGGCTAACATAAACTTCTTCTTTAATGTATCCATTTAGGAATGCCGACTTAACATCCATTTGAAACAGCTTAAATCCTCGATATGCGGCATAAGCTAGCAACATTCGAATGGATTCGAGTCTAGCTACTGGGGCATAGGTTTCATCGTAATCTAAGCCTTCGACTTGGCTAAATCCTTTGGCGACTAACCGAGCCTTGTTTCTAACTACTTCACCTTTATCATCAAGCTTATTTCAAAACACCCACCTTGTTCCAATTATCGCTTTTGTCTTTAGGTGGTGGTACTAATTCCCACACTTCGTTCCTAGTAAATTGAGCTAGCTCTTCTTGCATTGCAATAATCCAATCGGGATCAAGAAGAGCTTGTTCAATTGATTTGGGTTCTATCTTTGAAATTAAGGAAATTTGACTAAGGTTCCTATAGGATGCTCTAGTTCGAACTCCTAGATTAGGATCTCCTATCACTTGATCGATAGGGTGGTTCGTCTGAGTCCTAGATTGGGTTGGGTGTGTGTCACCTAATGCTTGATCACTGGGGTGACTTGGTTGAACACTAGTTTGGTTGGAGTCATCTATCACTTGATCAATAGAGTGACTAGGTTGACTTAGGTTAGATTAACACTAGACCTAATCTCCGGATCAGAGTAAGGTCTAGTATGAATCGGCTCGCTAATTGGGGTTGCCGGGGGTTTTGTAGGTTCATGTCCTTCATCGAATACTACATTGATAGTCTCCTCGACTCTAAGGGTGTCATGGTTATATACTCTATAAGCTCTACTTGTAGTCGAGTATCCTAGAAAGATTCCTGGTCGTGGTTTTGGATGTAAATTTCCTAGGTAATCCTTAGTGTTTAGGATATGTACCTTACACCCAAATACCCTAAAGTACTTGATGTTAGGTATTTTATCGTGATAAATCTCGCACGAGGTCTTAAGGTGCCTCTTTACCATAAGGATCCTATTTTGGACATAGCAAGCCGCTAGCTACGCCGCCAAAACCTATCGGGTAGGTCATATTCGCTCAACATGGTCCTAGCGGCTTCTTGTAGAGTTCGGTTTTTCCGCCCACTAGGCCATTTTGTTGAGGGTCCTAGGGCAAGAGAATTCATGGTGGTATCCGCTTAGGTTGCAAGTCGGTGAACCTTTGATTTTCAATTCACCACCATGATCGCTTCTAAGTCTTTTAACCTTAAGGTCTTTTTGATTCTCGATTAATTTGAATAGAATAGTTAATTGATCTAGGGTATCATTTTTATGTTTGATGAACCTAACCCAGGTAAACCTGGAGTAGTCGTCAATTATGACTAAGCAATATTGACTTCTATTGAGTGACTTGGCTCCATGTGAATAGATCCATATGCAGGAGCTCAAGTACTCTTGAGGTTCTGCTCTTGGTTAGTTAACTTGTGTTGTGTTCTAGGTTATTTTCCTTGTTGACAAGCATTACAGATTTTATTAACCAGGTTGTTGAGGTTGGGTAAGCCTCTGACTAAGCCACTCTGACTCATCTTGTGGATGAGTCTCGGATGTGAGTGACCGAGTCGTCGGTGCCACAACCATGATTCCTCTTGCCGTGTCATAAGACACTTAGTTGAGGAGTTGGTTAAGTTGATCGTATAAATGTTGTTATTTCTAGTTCCTTTAAGAATTGTTTTAGAGGTTTCGTTGGTATTAATTACGCATTCATTTTCTAGAAATATAACCTTATAGTTATTATCACACAATTGGCTTACACTAAGTAAGTTATATTCAAAATTCTCTACAAGTAATACATTTTTAATAACAAAATTCGTGTTAAGCTTCGATATCACCGATCCGATGATTTTGAGCTTGCCGTTATTCCCAAAGGCTACCGATCCTTGTCGCTTGAATCAAGCTTTGCGAATTTGAGTTGATCCCCGGTCATGTGTCGGGAGCAACCGCTGTCCAACATCCATTGATCCTACACACAAGGTGGTTGGATTGGATGTTAGATTTTTGTTAAGAAAATTGGTTGTAAGTTGTTAACCCTAGGTCATCTCACCGGAGTCTATATGATCAAGCATGTTATACTTATGTGTTTTTGAGATGACTTCCAATTAAGTTGATTAAGTGGATTTAGGTTCAAGTAATTTTATGTTGAGATGATTTCCAATTAAATTGATTAAGTGAATTTAGGTTCAAGTAGATTTAGGTTCAAGTGATTTTATGTTGAGATGATTTCCAATTAAATTGATTAAGTGAATTTAGGTTCAAGTAGATTTAGGTTCAAGTGATTTTATGTTAGATTTGGATTTAACCCAAGGCTTGTCAAGTTTACCTTTTCAAGATCATGGCTTCCAGGTCGTGGCGAGGCACAGGGGCCTTCTTTTATCGGATCATCGACCACTTCCTTAGACAAAGCCATTTTCAGGAAAATGATGACTTAACTCACCTAAAATTATTTCCTCGTCTAACTAGTTATTTTTGAAAAGAGGCTCCCCGAGGCTCAATCTTTTCGAATGATTTTAGTTGATTATTTGAAAAGAGGCTCCCCGAGGCTCAATCTTTTCAAAGGATTTTAGTTTATTATTTACGTGTTCTAAGTGAGTTAAAGAAAACAAAAACAACAAAAAAATCTAAGCATGCAATTTCTAAGTTAAAACACAAACATGTTTTGTAATCGTGCTCCCTAGACCGTTGAATGGGTTCGGTCTATCCACATAGTGATTTATCCTGGGAACCCAAAGACGAGTTGGATCCTAGAGTTGAAATCAAAGTGGTCTTAGGGACCCATGCTTGGACACATTTTTTATGTCTACTTACGATTGACATATACGACTTATTGGTCGTGTTTGAGCTAAACCCTAGTCCTGCCTTGTTGTACACGGCCCTTTGCGATCCAAGTAGGAGGTCAAGTCCTTTGGATCCCAAAGTAAACCTTTCCAACGTATTCCTAAGATCTTGACTTGACTTTTCAAGAGTGAGTTCTCAACTTCGAGTTTTTCAACCCGAGTTGAGTCCTTCTCTTGAACTCGACTAGTCGAAGAGGTTAGGGAGACCTCGAGATAGAGGAGTATAACCTACACAACCAGGGTCTCGACCATGGAATAGGATTTAACTAATTTACTAGACCAAAAACTAACCGAATTAACTAAGGTATTAAATAAAGCTCGACTTACTTTAAGGGTATCTTTTGAACCGGATGATCCGTGGCTTGACTTGAAGGTAGCCGTAGTCCGAGTCATCCTCGTGTTCGACTCAAGTTCGGCTCGGTCTCCGTGTCCGACTCAATTGATTTCGCCATGAAGACGTGGTCTTCGCCTTCTTCGGATGACGCTTCTTCCCATGTCGCGCTGAGGGCCTTCTTGTGCTTAGGTGCTTGGTGGTTGAGCTTAGGCACTGGACTTGATATGTCCAAACTCGCTACACTCATAACACCTAATATTAGAACTTTTAGGCTTACCTTGGTTGGGTCGAGTCGTAGTTCGCTCCCCTTGGCTATCCTTCGAGCTAGGTTCATTAGTTCGAACTAACTCCGGTCAACTTCTTCTGACTCATCTTCCTCCTCGGGTGGTGGTGGCTTGCTTGCGATTTTCTTCTTCTTTGAACCTCGCAAACAAGGCTATACTCTCCCTCGGGTTCCGAGTTGGATTGTTCATGTAATTCAAATCCAAAAGAGTTCGCCTAACCTAATTTTAGAAAGGTCCTTGAGACCTTATAGGCATCAACCATGGATGCCCATAAGGTAGTCCTCGGAAAAGAGTTTAGGACATACCTAATAAGGTCGCGCTCGACCTTTGCCCGATTATGCGTGTAGGTTGTTGACTATGTCTTGGACACGGGCGTGGAGTTGCGTCGCGACTCGTGTTCCTGCATTTTTAGTGTGTACAATTTATTGAATAACAAATCACGCTTGCAAACCTTAGCTTGATCCGATCCTTCGTGTAACTCGATTAGCTTTGTCCAAAGATCCTTTGCGCTTATGAAGGGGCCGACGCGATTTAGCTCCTCCTTGGACAAGCCGCATTGGAGGATTTGTGTTGCCTTGGCATCGACTTGACTTGTCGTTTTGTTGCAACGGTCCATTGATCATAATCCAAGGAGTCACCCACTTCATTAGTCGGAAGTGTGAAACCTGCTTGATTATGATCCACATCTCGATTAGGGATTTAAGAAAGCATTCCATCCGACCTTTCCAGTAACGGAAATCATCTCCGTTGTAAAACGGAGGTCAGACGGTGCTAAAACCCTCGAGATGGGCCATTAGAATAAAAAAAACAAGGAGACTAAAACGAAAACCTAGCAACGACAAAAACACATTTAAAGTACCAAGACTTGCGTCATTAGTAGTGCGGGAAATAAAAAGAAACAAACAAGAAATAGAAAGTTAAGCAAAGAAATAAGAAACTAAATAAAAAGTAAGTACTCACAACCTTCGATGTCCCCAAAAGGCTACTAAACGTCGATTTTTGAGGATGAAAACAGCTTGTTACAGGGGTAAACCCCAGTAAGAAGTGTAGATCTCTGCGAGAGCTTCGATTTGGTAGGTAGACCGTGTCGTGGGTCAACTTGTTCGAATAGTTATTCCCGTTGGACCGTCGGCTACTCCAAAAGCGAATACTTGCAACACAAAATCAAACGAAGTGTACCAAGACTTCGTCTTGGATTAGTAGAGCGGGAGAAAAAAGTTAAATGAAAACCAAATCTGGCAAAAAATTGTTAGATTGGTGGTTTCACGCGCCCTCGATACCAATTGTTGGATCGAAATGAGCGCTAGAGGGGGGGGGTGAATAGCGATAGAAAATTTTTCTTTTCGATGTTCGTGTTAAAAACTCAAGAGATAATTAATCGCAGGAATGTAAATGTAAAAACAAGAGAGACAAAGGTTTTACTTGGTTCAGAGTCGAGGCTACTACTCCAAGGCCCTAGTGGTCCTTGACCACGACGAGGGCAATTATTAAACAAACCTCCTCGTTGGAGGTAGGAGTTAATCGATACAAAAACTTGAGGTAGAGGACACTCCCCTCTCCTCGCTACGATAAAAAGCTTCAAGAATGTAAATGAGCAACGACACTAAAATTAAAGCCGACGTACAAAAATAAAGGAAATAAAACCTAGACGTCGGAGAAGAAGAAGCACGTTGTTGTCGGTAGCTTTGCGGAGACTTTTTGGAAGCTTAGAATTGTTGTAAAAACCCTAGGTTTGGCCCTCCTTTTATAGCCTTTGAGCCCCTTTTCGAGTGGGTCTTCAACCAATCACAAATGGACACCAAACCGCTTTGAGGTGGAGTGATAAGCCTTGACTCTTCGAATCTGATCATTGACCATCACGATCGATGATGGCCATCACGATCGATGATGCATCGGGCCGATTGATAACCTTCGGCAGTCGACTGATACACGGCAGTCGAGTCCTCCAAGCTGGCAGTCGACTGATGCTTGCTGCAAGTCAAAGTTAGCTCAATAAAAACATAATTTCGATGGTCGTCGACCATCTGATCTCGACCTAGACCATCTATAAGATGTCTTTGGTCGGATTTACGCTTAAGATCATCCCCATAAAGAGGATACGACCTTACTTACTCTCGCACACACGAGCTTACCTCGATACTTACGTGTCGCTTTTGCTTCCGGCCTTCCACTCGATTCCTTCGGCTCCCTCCGAAGTAACTCGAGTATCGCCCGACCACCGCGGCTTCCTCCGGGTGTCGCTAGCCTTCAGCTCCAGCTATCAATCTTCTGCACACTCGATTCAGCTTGTGAGAAAACAAAATAGACTTAACTTTTGTGTCTTTGCTATAATCAAAACACAGGTTCGATTTCGGTGCCTCACTGCACCAACAATCTGGGCGACAGGAAGCCCAGGGTCCCGGGGTGGTGAGTATAAACTCAGGGGTAATATATAGAAAGTGCATGAACAACATATAAGGATAGATCTACAAGTATACATGTGAAGATCTACAGGTATACAACATGAGTCCAATAGACATACAGTCATATCCAAATCTAATAACAAGTAACTACAGTAAAATCATACTCAATGTATATACTAAACTGATCAACTGAACATAAAGTAATGTACCAACGTACCTGACGGTCTGCAACACCATAAGCTATATCATCCTGACAGATATACAATAACATAACCCATATAATATACCAGGTCAATCCCATACCTGACCAATACTCCAACATATGAACAGTATATGATCACCTGTACTAACAACCAGGTCCGTACCACACAATGACATGATGCTAATCAAATGCATATAACAGTCTGAATCAACGCATGTATCATGCTCAACACATAGCAGTAAATAAAATGCAAATGACATGTATCAAGATGAACAAGCATGTGCAACAATCATAGCTCAATCAAATGCAGCATCTCACAGGCATATATAAAACATATATCAAATACATGCATACATATATATATCTGCAATGCATATGCATGGTAATGCCTGCGCACCCAACTCGCTACCACGACCCCAGTGTGGCCTAGGTGGCAGGACATGACAACTATCCCGACTCCAGCCGCTACCACTCTCGAGTGACCGAGTTGGGTAGTATGAAACAATAGCTAGCCCGCCATAGAGCTATATGCTACCCACACGGGGGTCCCTGCTACTAGCCGCTCTGTCTCTACCCATGAGTAGACGAGCACTGCACCCAGGACAACTGCACATCACACGACAACTGTCTATAGTGGGTGAGTGCGCTAACTACCACTCCGCACAGTGGCCAAGTGCACATCTCCAGCTACCACCATCCATAGTGGCCGAGAACGGCACGCACAACAATGCTCTACCCTTAACCCTGCAACCACTACCCCGAGTGGCCGGGGAGGCAGAATGACTGACGACTCGTCTCAACCACAAGGCAGACCCAGTCGTCAGCATGCATGAAATGTAATGATGCATAGCTCACACACAAATCCTCGCAACACTCCCTAACTCACGGGGAGACCTAGTCAACCAAAAGTCAACCATGCAAGGACGACTAATCCGTAATCACAACCTATTTACCTATGTACAGATAAATAGATCCGTCAAACTAACACACTGATATGTATACGATACAACGACCGACCTCATAATTTGGACTCATCACCTAACCTAGTGATGCAACCCAGTAACCCAATCTGAGGTCATAAAAATAACCCTAACCACATGTACTTACTAAACATCTATCAGCTAACACATAATAGGGTTTTATAGTTCCTATCCGTGCTAGATAATCAATGAAGTAACAGAGTATATATCTCAAAGGTCAAAGGCAGTACAAGCATACGATTAAATAAGAGTGGATTTAAGGTAAACAGGTATAAACATAAATCCAAGATCATGCACTGGAATTGATCAAACTACCGGACCAGGTAGATATTACCCACCTGATACGAAGCTCGAATAATCCTCACGGCCGCGGACCTGCTTCGTATCCCACACCTGCACAATAATAACAATCATGGTTAAGTACACATCTCCGATAATTATCCGAACAAAATAATAATTCTTTCTATATTCGCATCCCCCTCCGAATACATGTTAACTCTAACTATCCCAATCCGATACACTACATAGATCAATTGAAATATAGGGATCTAAACACTACTCACAACCATCCAAGCTGACCTAAATCTCCAAATCACTGCATCCAAATCAATTCACACTTACCTTCGATCACTGCCATAGTATCTCTCTGATCTACAACATCAATTGCTTCACCACCTACGCCATCCACAGAATGACAAGTCCGGGAAAATCATGTTCATAACCGATCAAGGAAAACAGGAAAGCTGCCACATCAATACAACCCCTAGCAACAACCTATCTTTGAATCAAACACCACACTATAGCTGCACAATTGGGATATCAACGTTACTGATCAAATCATCACCAACTCAGAACATATCAAGCCTTAACTAATAACAATCCAAACATACATCCGAATCAATCGTAATACCCAAAATCACATTAACAGAACACCAAAATCACAATACCACGGGTGGAAATGTTAGGTTAAATCCAAACTTACCGGATCTAAACTCCACCGATGGCGAAATTTCCCAAATCCCGGCTGCTCACCGAATCAATCCAGACTCCCAGTCACTGCCAACCCATAGATCTAAGCTAAAATCACACAAAGAAAGCTTAAACTCGGAAGGAAAGACAACAATCGGTCCTTACCTTCGATGGCAGCTCGCTGCCGCGACAACGACGCCACTGTCCGATGGGAGTGTCGCCGCGACTTTCCCCTAGCGAGAACCCCTTGATCCCTGGCCGGAGATCAGCCCAGGGATGGCGACGTCGAGCTGCCTGCACCGGACGCCGACGAGCGGAGGTCGGCGACGCGATCGCGCGGAGCGGAAGGAACGAGGCGGAAAAGAAATAGAAACAGGGATCGCAATCTGATGAAATCAGTTCATTCGGCAGCTTATAAAAGCCATTCGAACTGATATGGTTAACTCAGCCCAATCCCAAACCTGAGTCTAATCCAAACAGATTTAGCCTGTTTCCAGCCCAAGCCCATTCCAAATCAAGCCCAATTTCAAATAAGCCCAACTAAAAAATCATCTTTCTTAACCCACTAATTAAGCCCAATTAATCTACTCATTAACCTCAATTAATTAAAGGGTTACTTCATAGATTTTTTTTTCCGTATTTTACAAAGACTTCCTGTGGAAGGTCCTTAGAAACCGCATGCATTTATCATTTTCTCGAGCTAACCTCATTCAGAGGGAAGTGGCCAGCCGGCAATGATCGCTGGACATTAAGGCCGATCGACCGATGCTCATCGGGCCGATCGATGGCGACGAATCAGCCTTTGTGCTAGGTCAAAACGGATAAGGTTTGACGCGGCTACTTCGCGATAAAAATTATACAACTTCGTGATCTGTTCCAAAAAAAGAGGAGATATATTCAGATGCCAAAATCTATAAAAGGAGGGGAGGATTCCAACTCCAAATCACATCAAGTTTATTCTCAAGTGCTCCTACAACACCAACGCTCCAACGCCGTCATAACGCCGATGCGACGACAAGTTCAAATCTCCTTCGTCGGCAGCAGTAGAAAGTAATTATTTTTATTGTATTCTTTGTTTTAATCGTAACGAGGTGAGGTAGGCTTGTTGCCTCATCCTCGTACTTTCGGTTTTGTGATCGTTGTCTCCTACCTCCAACGAGGAGGAGACGTTATAGTGCTTTGTCTTCCGTACGCAGTCTAGGACCGATAGGGCCTTGGAGTAGCAACCGCTGGGTTGTGAACCAAGTAAAAATAAACGTGTCTCTTTATTTTCCGCTGCTCTTACTCATTTAATTATCTACTCGAACGAAACGTCGAAAAGATTTACGATCGCTATTCACCCCCCTCTAGCGACGCTTCTCGATCCAACAAGGAGGGGGGTAGAGAAGAGGAGGATCGACATTATTATAACTAGCAAGAGACCAAGACACATCGAAGGAGAGGAGGGCAACCACTTCGCCGAAGAAGGAGAGAAGGAGAGAAGGAGAGTAGTGATCTCTATCTTTCTTGTACTGTTTCTTGTATTTTGATCTAATTGTAAGAGGTTTTTCTCCTTCACCTCCGGAAGTTCTTTCCGTGAAGGAAGACATTCATAGTGAAAGTGCTTTGGCACAGTAGTCGGTGAGAGAGCTCACCTCCGTGGAGTAGGAATCCTTATTCCGAACCACGTTACATCCTGTGTCTTTGTTTGTTGCTTGTGTTGGCTTGCGTGTCTTTGCTTCATATTACATTTTTACTGTTGCGGCTGGAGAGAACCCTCTAAGCTTCCTTTGCGTATTACTATGTTGAAAGGGAGTCAACAGATCTTCTGCACCATCACCACATCAGTTGGCACCGTCTGTGAGAAAAATTCTTATTGGTGGCTGTGGATTATTTCTCCAAGTGGGTGGAAGCAGAGCCTCTTGCCAAAATTACTGAGAATGCTGTAATACAATTCCTGTGGAAGAACATTGTCTACCAGTACGGTATTCCCTGAAGATTGGTTAGTGATAACGGGCGACAGTTCCAGGGCAAGAAGATCAAAGAATGGTGTCAAAGTCTTAATATCCAGCAGACATTTACTTCAGTAGCCCATCCTCAAGCTAACGGGCAAGTCAAAGTCACTAATAGAATTCTTATTAAAGGATTAAAGATTAAATTGGGAGCTTAGAGAGGAAACTGGGTGGAAGAGTTGCCCGGGATCTTGTGGGCTTACCGAACCACACCAAAAACTGCAACAAGTGAAACTCCCTTCAGCTTAGTATATGGTACGGAGGCCATTATTCTGGTGGAAGCCCTTTTAAGTAGCACCCATGTGGAAGTTTATGAGCCAGAGCAGAACCAAATTATTTAGAGCACTGAGTTGGACTTGGTGGAAGAGAAGAGGGAATCAGCACGGAAGCGAGCGAAATTTTACAAGCGAAGGGTGCAACAAGCCTTTAACAAAAAGGTGATGCCCCGAAAATTTCAAGAGGAGGATTTGGTTCTGCGCAAAGTTAATCTTGCTGGAGATCCTGGAAAGTTAGCTCCAAACTGGGAAGGACCCTATGAAGTGACACGACGCATAGCAGGATCCACGTATTATCTGAAAGATGATCAGGGCAAGGAATTTCCTCGACCCTAGAATGCTATACACTCGAAACATTTTTATACTGTATAAGGGGGAGGGATGAAAGAAGGAATTGAGAGATTCCCGGAGAAATGTATTTGACAATTTGCTATATTGATTAAGTGTGTGGCAAATTCAAGTCTGATTGATGAATCATTTACATTAATATTATACTCTCCCTTGGGCGGGCTATGAAAAGAAAAAGAAGATAATAAGGGAGTCATATCCCGAAGCAATACATTGAGTTATAATCTAAAACGATTGGGAGGATAACGTCGGAAGCCAGTTTCCCAATGCAAGGAAAGAGCAGGATGATTCGCAGGGTGTAGTCCTTGGTCAGCATATTGCCGAACCGCCTCATTAAATCCGTCTTGGAAGGTAACGCGCATCAGGATTATCAACCGCTCTTGGTGGTTTGGACGGTCAGGACTTCGATTTCAATGAAGCCTACGACAATTCTTCTGATGCTCCCGGAGGGTTCGGCGCATTTCACTATAACGTCGGGATATTTCCATAATAGCATCAGCCAGAACCGAGATGTCATCCACTCAAGAAGTTTGGTCTTGCTGAAGGAGGCTCGTCATATCCATCATATTCTAGCGTATTGAAGCTGAAATTCCCTCCACCGCCTCTGTATTGTTAGTGTAGGGGCACTAGATAATCGAACCTTGGTTTTGATGATGGCAAAGATTCAAAGTTAAGTTATTTTGTTATCTCATGTGATATGCTAAGGGTGCAGGAAGTGTTTAAGCTAAGCCAAAGGTCGAGCGACATCCGGAGAATCTCAAGTTGAGAAACCGTGGTGGTCGGGCGACACCAGGAGAACATCGGGGAATCGAGGAACCTCAGTGGTGACCGAAAGCTAAGCGACAGGTCAAGAGGACCAAAGGTAAGCTCCGTGTGTGGATCGGTGGTAAGGACGCGCCCTCAGTTAGAGGGCAATCCTAGGCGTCGATCCGACTAAGGCTTCCGGAGGAATGCTGAAGTCGAGATCGGACAGTCAAAGGACTATCACACTGCATGGCATTATGCATCTATTGTGCTAATCTTATATTGCAAGAATTCTCAAGTGCAAAGAATAATCGAGATGTCGAGTCGATCAAGGCAGTTGACTGCTAAGAGGATCAGTCGACTGATGTCGATGAATCAACCCAGTGCACAAGGTCAAAGAGATAGAGATTGATGCCACCACCTCAGGATAAGATAAGCCGCCACCTCAGGATAAGATAAGCCGATATCTCAAGATAAGATCCACGAGTTTTGGATCTGGATCGGGACAAATTCCAAGGCGCAAATCTATAAAAGGAGGGGAGGACTCACACCCAAATTCAAGAATCTCCCAAGTGCTCGTGCTCTCTACAATGCTACTCCGACCGTGCGCCATCTTCTAATTAATTGTCGGTATTATTATTATCTTTTTGTACTTAATTTGTATAAGGACCGGTAAGGTTGTTACCCACCTTATAATCATTGTAATCGTCTTGTCTCTTACCTCCAACGAGGAAGAGACTTTTAGTGATTGCCCTTCGGAAGTGATCAAGGATCGCAGGGCCTTGGATTAGCAGCCAGTGGGCTGTGAACCAAGTAAAAAAGCTTTGTGTCTTTCTTGTGTTTGTCTTTTAGTTTTTCGATGTGTACTTGGTTTTAATCGTCGAAAAAGAAAAGTTTTTACGAACGCTATTCACCCCCCCTCTAGCGCTCATATCGATCCAACAATTGATATCAGAGCAGGGGCACTCAGATTCGATGCAACCACCGGTCGAGCATTTTCTTTTCTTTATTTTTATTTTTATTTTTAAATATCTCTCGCACTACTAATCCAAGACCAAGTCTTGGGACTTTTTGGTTTGTGTTTTTTTTGCAAGTTTTAGAAAATCGTTGACCGAGCCAACCATGGAAGAGTCTCCCACAAGGCATAAAGGTAACAATGTCAATTTAAATTTTAAATTTCATATTATTTGCTTTAAGTGCAGGGAGAGAGGACACTATAAAAATAAGTGTCCTACTCGTAAGACTCGAACGACGTAACCGACGGCAAAGGAGACACCATTGCTAGGAATCCGGAAGAACAAGGAGCACATCAAGTGCTTCGGGTGCGGAAGATTCGGTCACTACAAGAATCGGTGTCCAAAAAAAGTTAGTAAAGTTAATAATTTTGAAAAGTTGAGTTTTAGAATAGTTGATAATTTAGATAAATTGTGTAATTGTTGTCAATTAATTAATATAATTAATAATTCAACTAATAAAAAATTAATTAATTCAGATTTAATTAGTTTAAATAATAAAAATAATAATATCATGGAAGAAAATAATCAAATTAATCTAACATTTGATAAAATTAACAAAGAGATTAATCAAATATTTAGTTTAATCAACATAGATCTAGATCAAGTCAAAGATAAAACCAACCTAGGACTTAATCAGAATAATCAAACCCTTGATCAGAATAATCAAACCATAGGACAGAATCATCAAATTCTAGATCTGATTAATCTAGATAATTCCGAATTAAAAAATTCTGTTTTGAAAAATTCAACCATAAAAAAATCGAAATTAACTTTAAAAAATTCCAAAGATAATGTAAATAATTCTAATAATAATTCTACCTTTAAAAACTCTAACAATCTTATCTTAAATAATTCTAATAATAATTCTACCTTTAAAAATTCTAAAAATCTTATCTTAAATAATTCTAATAATAATTCTACCTTTAAAAAGTCTAATAATCTTTTCTTAAAAAATTCTAATAATTCTACTTTTAAAAAGTTTAATAATCTTATCTTGAAAAAGTCTAATAATATTATTTTAAAAAATTCTAATAATCCTATTTTAAATAATTCACAATCTAACTTAATTAAAAAATTCAAAATTAGATAATCAAACCAATAAAATTAATTATAATAGAGTATCATTTGATTATACACAAATTAATAATCTAGTAATTAAACCTTCAACTTTTAAAAATTCAACTAATAAATATGTAGACTTGGGTTACAAATCTAAGCTAACCAAAAATCAAGACACTAAAATTTGTAAACCTAATTATAATAAAGTATCTTATAACTATAGAACAAATAAAAGTCTACCCAAGAAAACAACCATTTCTTTAAATTGATTGAATGTAGCTTGCTCATGCATACATATCATTATCATGCTTATTTTGTCATGTCATACATACTAGTTTTAAATTCACTCTCATAGAATGGTTAGATAGGAAATAATTAATTAATCTTGACAACATAGTATCAGGATGCGGTGAAATGATAGTACGTTAAGGAAATGAAGTCAAGTGTATCCGAGTTGGATAAGGAGTATCTAGCTTGGTGCATTTAACTAAGTGGAACTAACTGAAGCTACCTCACCACATCCTAAACTAGTTAGACCAGGATGTAATCCTAAGTGAATTATGTGTGTAATTTCCTAAGTTGGCTTTGTCTAAGAAAGTGGTCGTTGTTCTGATCAAAGAAGGCCCCTGTGCCTCGCCACGACCTGGAAGCCCTCTTTTGAAATGTTCACTTAACTAACTAAAGGTGAAATCCCAATCTAACCCAAGATTAATTAATTTCTAAGGCATTAAATTAAATTCATCTCACAATACCTATAAGAATAACTTGGTTGATCATGTAGAATGGGTGAGATGGTAAGGACAACAAATTAAAACTGATTTTGAAAATGATTTCAAAATTTATATACACATAAATAGATTCTTAAAACTATTTTTATTGGTTGCCATGATTATTGTGTGTAGTTATACGTAGTTTTCAAAACAACTATGCTTCTTAAAATGATGGTTAGTTGACCAATACTGAACGTATAAATCCTTAGGTCAACTTTAGATACCTAGACCCTCTGGACACTTAGGTGAGCCTTCCTTATGGCCAACAAGGATGTCCTAAGAGTTTGTCAGACAAAAGGGGAGACCCTCTAGATATCCCTTCCTTGTGGCTAACAAGGATGTTAGGTTAAGGGGGAGGTTCTAATTGGATAATCATCATAGAAGTTGTTAAAAAATATTTTGTTTAAAACAATCACTAATACTTTCTAAATTTAAATCCTTCTTTTGATAATATGCCAAGGGGGAGAGAAGACTTAAGTTGGACAAACTTAGTATCTAGCTACCTCCAGTTTGGCATAAAAACCAATAGACATGAGCCTTTAAAATGTTTTTTTTTAATTCTTTCTCAAAATTTTATAACAATGTTAAAGGTTAGGGGGTCACATTCTAACCTAGGATATACATTGTTGGTGCAGGATCTAGAAACCTAAACTCCTAAACTCTTAAGTATTAAAGGGAGTTGAACATATTAAATCAACTTGATTAGCATGTTTAAAAATTCTATTTCTTGGCAATGTACCCAATATAAAGTTATTTTTGATATATGTCAAAGGGGGAGAGAGAATAAAGTTAAGAGGTTACTGTTGGATCGAAGCGGATCGCTAGAGGGGGGGGGGTGAATAGCGATAAACCTTTTTTTAATTTGTTCGTTAAAACTCAAGTAGACAGTTAATTGTAGCGGAAAGATAAACTATAAATAAATGAGACAAATGTTTTTTTACTTGGTTCGTAGCCTTCGGCTACTACTCTAAGACCCTAGTGATCCTTGATCACGCACGGAGGGCAATTCACTAAAAACACTCCTCCTCGTTGGAGGTAGGAGTTTGACGATTACAAAAAAAACTTCGAAAGAAAAGATAGAGAGACAAACCCTCTCTTCTATTAATGTAAAGTGCAACGATAGAAAACCTCGATTAATAAAAGGAATTGCAATATTTAAAAAGACGACAAAATAAGAATATCAACAACTAAAGGAGTAGAAAGTAAACTAGGGTTGTTGACAGCACTTCGTCGTAGAGTCGTCGGAAAATCGCAGAGTTGTGGAGGTTTGTGAGCACTTAGAGATGATGAAAAACCCTAGGAGAAGCCCTCCTTTTATAGCCTTTAAGCCCCTCATCGAATGAGTCTTCAACCAATAGGAATTGGGCACAAAACTCCTTGAAAAATGGTGATAAAGCTTGACTCCTCGAGGCTGATTTTTGACCATGCTGAATCCGCTTGAATCGGGCCGGGCCAGGATTTTTTACTACAATAAAGAGTTATCTCAAAATATAAGTGAATTCGATGGCCACTTGCCGTCCAATCTCAACATAGACCTTCCATGGGAAGTCTTGGGTTGGATCGTCACCTAAGGACATCCCTGTACAAAGGACATGACCTCACTTCACTTTACTCACTCGAGCTTACCTCGATACTTACTATGTCGCTTTTGCTTCCGGCCTTCCACTTGATTCCTTCGGCTCCCTCCGAAGTCACTCGAGTGTCGCCCGACCACCACGGCTTCCTCTGGGTGTCGCTAGCCTTCAGCTCCAGCTATAGCAATTTTCTGCACACTCGATTTAGCTCGTGAGATAACGACATGAGCTTAACTTTGTATCGTTTACTATAATCAAAACTCAGGTTCAACTTAGGTGCCTACTACACCAACAATCTCCCCCTTTTTGATTTATGGCAAAACCCACATACAAAGTTAAGAAAAATAAATTAAGTGCATTAAGCAAAATGAGCAAGAGATATGCATGAATGAGCAGGAGTATAAAAAAGCATGAATGAGCAGGAGTATATAAAAACATTTTTTTCAAGTGCTCCCCCTTGAGGAATCCTTCCCCTTGACCGAGGGTGAGTACTTGAGAAAGAGTTTTAACTCTCCCCCTTGATGTTTTCTACTAAACAAAAGAATTAAGTAACCGCAATTACTTAATATTGGTCATAGTGTTTAAAATAAGTTTTAAGTTAAGAAATCAAAAAATTGATTTCTTAACCTTGACCTTTACTTCCGTTTTGTTAACAAGTTAACTTAAAGTTAAGTAAACCTTTCCGTTTTGTTAACACGAACAAGTTAACTCATCCTTGGCCATAAAAAAAATTATCCCTTAACTTTGGCCTTTTCTCCCGCTTTTGCCATATATCGAAAAGAATGAGGGTGTGTGTGGAATAAAAAATAAGTATTAATTTGAAAATGTTCCACATTATTTTTGAAAATAATATACTGAAAATAAGTTCATCTATAAAATGTTCGACTCATATTTGGCTTGATTGATATGAAAGATCAACCAGTCTTGGTCAGAGTCGGTTAGTATGTATGATTATACTCCGTGGTTTATAGCGATGCACTAGCTCTACATCTGGAACCAGGAGTAAGGTCCTAACATCTCACACCCATCTACGTGGCTAAGTACACAAACATATTAGTCCAATGTGTTGTGAGATGTACTGGCTCCTTAAATCTATAGGTGCATGATATCTAAGGTATGTCTTATGCTAGTTCCATAAAAATGAAAATTAAGAAATAGTAGTAAGAAAATTTAATTTGCAAGTTCCTATTCTACTACGCACATGCCCAATTTTCGTCTTAATAGACTAAATTTGGCTTCGAGTAGGGGTTTAGTAAATAGGTCTGCTAAGTTAGACTTCGATTCGACGTATTCGAGTTGTATGGCTCCGTTGGCCACATGTTCTCGAATGAAATGGTGTTTTACCTCTATATGTTTGGTCCTAGAGTGACATATCGGATTCTTAGTAAGATTAATTGAACTAATGTTATCTACGTGGAGTTTCGTGTTCGTAAAGTCTAACTTAAAGTCGCGGAGAGTGTGCTTCATCCAAAGAAGCTGAGTGACACACTCACCCATCGCGATGTATTCGACTTCGGTGGTAGATAAGGCAACACAGTGTTGCTTCCTACTGCACCAACTCACTAGACTCGAGCCGAGAAGTTGACAACAACCACTCGTACTCTTTCTATCGAGCTTACTACCGGCATAGTCCGAATCGGAGTAGCCGATTAGTTCGAACTCGGTAGATCTAGGGTACCAAATACCGACATTAAGTGTACCCTTTAGATATCTAAGGATACGCTTGACTAGAGTTAGGTGAGACTTCTTGGCACAGGTTTGGAACCTTGCGCACATACTTACTGCAAATAGGATATCAGGTCGGCTTGTAGTTAAGTAAAGGAGACTCCCTATTATGCTCCTATAGTATTTTAAATCAATTGAGTTTCCAATTAAATCTTCTTCTATATTCACATTAGTTGCCATTGGGGTATTAATAATTTTAGCGTCTTGCATTCCAAAGCGTTTGATTAATTCCCTAGTATATTTGCGTTGATGTAGGTATATTCCATCTTTAGTTTGTTTAATTTGTAGACCTAAGAAGAAACTTAACTCGCCTACTAAATTCATTTCAAATTCACTTTCCATAAGTGAAATGAACTCATTTAGTAGGATTGAGTTGGTGGTTCCGAAAATAATATCATCTACGTAGATTTGCGCTATGAATATGTCTTTACCTAAGGTTTTTACGAAAAGAGTTGGGTCAACTACACCTTGGTTAAATCCTTTGGACTTGAGATAAATCGAAAGTCTCTCGTACCAAGCTCGAGGAGCTTGTTTAAGTCCATAGAGAGCTTTCTTTAACCTAAGGACATGGTCGGGTTTGTCTAGGCTTTCGAAACCAGGAGGTTGACTAACATAAACTTCTTCTTTAATGTATCCATTCAAGAACGTAGATTTCACATCCATTTGAAACTATTTAAATCCGCGATGTGCAGCATACGCTAATAGCATTCGAATGGACTCTAATCTAGCTACTGGGGCATACGTCTCTGTAGGGATTTATTATGCAAAATAGCATATGCGCAACGGAAAAATAGGATCCCTTCCAAGTGATCCTTGCGAAAGAAAACCTCGTACAAAAAATAAATTTCTCAAAACCTATCTTATAGAAGAATATTACCTTTGTTGCGTGCCCTTTTTAATCCCGCTTCTCCTTGGGTTTGTTGGATCTTTTAGAACGTTCAAATGTCCGTGCCTCTATATGTATCCACACGAGCAAGCTCTTGTCTCACAAAAGAAACTAGAAGAGCTCTCCTTTACTTCTTGCTAGAGAAGTCCCTAAAGAAGAGGAAGGTAGGGAAAAAGAGAAAGGAAGAAGAAGAACACTCTTCTTGCTAGCCTACACTCACAAAAGCCACACAACCAAAGCCTCTCACCACCAAGCTCTCTCCAAGCCTCAAGCTTCACCTAGTTTGGCCGGCCACCCCATGGAGTGTTTTATAGGATTGAAAAAACCTTTCACCTCCTATCACATTCAATGCAATCAATTGCATTGAAAAATAATCAAACAAGGAGTTGGCCGGCCACATGTGGAGAAATTCCAAAGGTCAAAACCCTTTGTCTCCTTCCACCTCATCAAGCTTATGTGGCATGCTTAGGTGGCATGCTTATGTGGCATTCATGCATGTTGAATTAATCTTATTAATTCAATAAGCTTATGTTATCATATTGAATTAATCTCATTAAATCAATAAGGTAACATATTGAATTAATCTTATTAAATCAATTAAGCTTAGGCTATCATGATAACATATTTATTTAATCTTAGTAAATTAATAAGCTTAGCATATTGAATTAATCTCATTAAATCAATAAGCTAAAATTCTCATTAAGCTTAAAGTCCAAAAACCATTTTGTACTTAAGCTCATTCCCAAATTATTCTAGTCAAACTAGAATGCACTAATTCTTCTAATCATCATGCTCTTTGTGTGTGACCCTATAGGCTCTCATAACGTTGGCAGTGGATCTAAACTCTTTTAGATACACAAACAATGAGCGACATCTAGCAATACATCATTGCTACCCAAGTTACGAAATAAGTCAAGATCCGACTAACCTTTCCGTGACTACTATAATGTATGACCGTGTCCTTCTATCCTTGATATCAGATTGACCAATGAGGTATAGACCGTGTCATCCTCGATCAATCTATGTGTTTCTTGATCCCTGAGTAAACTAACTCAAACAAATGAGCTCAATATCTCATATTGACTCATTCGAGCATGGCCATGCGTTTTAGTAGTTCTACTCAATCAAGGGGCCCACAGATATCACTCCCGTCATATGGGAGGGATAGATCTCATCTACATCACTCACATCCCTCCGCATAATTTGTTATATACCCAGTAATCGCCTTTATGGTCCACCCTGTTACGGGTGACGTTTGACGATACCAAAGTACATAACTCCTTATGTAGGGAACCGTAGTGACTTCAGGTTTGAGGACTATTCATACCAATAGTCACATGAGAAAGTTTATGACACTCATATGACGATCCATGAAACTTTCTCATTGCGGGTCAGTTCAGTATATATTCTCTAATATATACCCATGTGTCAACTTGATATCATATATCCATGACTTGTGAGATCAAGTCATCAATTGACCTACATGCTAGTCTTTATGTATTAATATTGCCCTTGGATATTAATACTTGACTAGGAACATTTAAAAAAGTGTTCTCTACAGCCTCTCATAATCAATTCTGCCAATTGATGTGCTGTAGATAAGAACCTACTTTTCTAGGGCATTATTATATTTAATTTAGCTGTCACAAGAAAGATGTAAATATAATAACCAATCCTTTGGTTTTATAGAATATGATACAAAATGTTCCCTATTCAACCATCACATGATTGGTTCTAGGGATATAACTAACAATCTCCCACTAGCACTAGTACCAATCACTATAATATCTGATACCTAGTGACCTAGTGTGACCATCATGCTTCCTCTGTGCCAAAGCCTTGGTCAATGGATCTGCGATGTTAGCTTCTGTCGGTACTCTGCATATCCTCACATCTCTTCTATCGATGATCTCTCGAATGAGATGGAAGCGCCGCAGTATGTGTTTGGTCCGCTGATGTGATCGAGGTTCCTTAGCCTGTGCAATAGCCCCATTGTTGTCACAATAGAGGTCTATTGGATCTGCAATGCTAGGAACTGTTGAAGATTTGACGCCGCTAGAGGGGGGGGGTGAATAGCGTTTGACCTCGTACGTAGATGGAATTCATTCGCGTGTTCGTCTCTACAATTTCGTTAGCGCAGCGGAAACAAAGATAATAAAGCAATAACGAAAACACAAACACACAAACTCAAGGATATAACATGGTTCGGAACCGAACGGTTCCTACTCCACGGATCGAGCTCTAAAGAGCCCTAGTGATGCACACGCAATCACTAATCAATAACAACTCCTTCTCGGAACAATCCGGAGGCGGAGAAACCTCGTACAAGGATTACACTAAGTAATACACAAGATACAAGCAAATACAAGTAAGAAATACAATGCAAGTAAAGGAAAAACAACTTTACAAGAGTTTTGGATTGCTTGATCTTTGATTGCCTTGAACTAGCTTTGAAGGACTGGAAAGCACCAACTTCCCCCTTCAATTTCACCCAAGAAAATTGCTTCTAAAACCCTCCTTCCGAGTTGCCTTTATAACCTGCGTTTTGGATTTTCGCCTATCGATCGCGCCATAAGTCACCCCGATCGTGATGCCAGTTGTCGTGAGACAACGGCTCGATCCATGCTGGAAAAACTCCAACGGATCTCTTGGCGATCGGCCCGCCAACCGCGTAAGTCGATCGCCCGATCGGCTACGAGCATTCTCAATGCTCGGTGAACTAGCGATCATTGCCGCCACAGGCGATTGATCGCCAGAGACATCGAGTTTGCTCCCATGAGCGATCGCGCGAGCGATTCGGCTCTTAAACGGTAGTCGAACTCAAGTCGACTCACGGCAGTCGAACCGGCCATAATGCCAGTCGGCTGCCAACCTCAAAGATGAGGTTTTAACCCAAGTATGGTGCCCCCATACTTGCTAGACCACCCTTAGCCTAGACCTAAGCCTTCTAGCCACCTCCATCAGCCTCACGCCTCTCGGATCCCTCCAAGTCATCGATGACTTGTTCATCCATCATGCTAGCTTCCAGGTGCTTCCATCGGCTATGTCATGCTAACGGTGTCTACACCGCCAAGGCACATTGGACTTACGCCGCCAAGACTCCGCTTGGACTTTACGCTGCCAAAATCAACCCCCTTGGACTTCCAAATTCCAAGACTCAAGCTTGGACTTTCCCTTGCCAACCCATGTTGGACTTTCCATGCCAAGACCCATGCTTGGACTTTCCATTTGCCAAGACCCATGCTTGGACTTCTCATTTGCCAAGACCTATGCTTGGACTTCTCATGCCAAGTACTCAAGACTTGGACTTTCCCAAATGCCAAGTACCCATGACTTGGACTTTCCATGCGCCAAGTGTCCCACTTGGACTTTTCATGCCAAGTACCCATGACTTGGACTTTACCAAATGCCAAGTGTCCCACTTGGACTTTCCATGCCAAGTACCCATGACTTGGACTTTACCAAATGCCAAGTGTCCCACTTGGACTTTCCATGCCAAGTACCCATGAGTTGGACTTTACCTAATGCCAAGTGTCCCACTTGGACTTTCCATGCCAAGTACCCATGACTTGGACTTTCCATGATCACATGGTCAACCCCAGTCAACCATCAAGGTCTTCCTCGAGTCAAACTCGAGTCCAGTCAAACATGACCCGGGTCGATTGCTCCAACAATCTCCCCAACATATTAACCGACATCAATGTTAAACATCAATGTCAAACACTTTGTCAAACTACTTTGTTAAACATCAAAACATCACTCGAGTCAAACTCGAGTCCTGGTCAATCGCGACCTGGGCCGATTGCACCAACAATCTCCCCCTTTTTGATGTTTGACAAAAACCAATCAAATCATGAGTTAGAACACTAACTCAAATCCCTTACCAATTATCCCAAATTGGTAAACACTCTTTTGGATCGATGCGGTTCGCTAGAGGGGGGGGGGGTGAATAGCGATAAAAACTTTTTCGTAATCGTTCGTTAAGGTACGAGTAAAATGCAGCGGAAAGATAACAATAAATAAATAAAAACACGAGGGTTTTTACTTGGTTCGTAGCCTACGGCTACTACTCCAAGGCCCTAGTGGTCCTTGACCACGCACGGAGGGCAAAATACTAACCAAACTTCTCCTCGTTGGAGATAGGAGTTAAACGAATACAAAACTCGATAAAGACTCAAGGTAGAAGGACACTCCCCCTCTCCTTGATATGATTTAAAGCTTTACTAAAAGAAATAAACTGAAATACAATTTAGAACTTTCGTTACCGACGACTTTAAAGGTTGGAGGTTGAAGCTCTAGTCGTCGTCTCGGCAGCGCTTCGTCGTAGGGATGTCGGAGAGTCGGAGCGTATCAGAAGCACTTGGAAGCTTTTTAATTGATGAAAAACCCTAGGACAAGCCCTCCTTTTATAGCCTTTAAGCCCCTCATCGAATGGGTCTTCAACCAATAGGAATTGGGCACAAAACTCCTTGAAAAATGGTGATAAAGCTTGACTCCTCGAGGCTGATTTTTGACCACCGGTTGAACTGGCCGGTTGAACTGGCCCGGTTGAACTGGCCGGTTGAACTGATGGCCAGGATTTTTGACTACAATGAAGAGTTAGCTCAAAATATAAGTGAATTTGACGGCCACTTGCCGTCCGATCTCAACATAGACCTTCCATGGGAAGTCTTGGGTCGGATCGTCGCCTAAGGACGTCCCCGTACAAAGGACACGACCTCACTTCACTTTACTCACTCGAGCTTAACTCGATACTTTACGTGTTGCTTTTGCTTCCGGCCTTCCACTCAATTCCTTCGGCTCCCTCCGAAGTCTCTTGAGTGTCGCCCGACCACCGCGGCTTCCTTCGGGTGTCGCTAGCCTTCAGCTCCAGCGTTGAGGCTTTTCTGCACACTTGATTTAGCTCATGAGATAACAATATATGCTTAACTTTGTATCGTTTGCTATAATCAAAACTTAGGTTCGACTTAGGTGCCTACTGCACCAACAATCTCCCCCTTTTTGATTTATGGCAAACCCACATACAAAGTTAAGTAAATAGCAAGCATGAAGAGTAATAACGTGCATGAGAAACAAAAAATATGAAGATTAAGTTGGAGTAGTAAGGATTTTCTTCAAGTACTCCCCCTTCAGGAAACCTCCCCCTTGACCGAGGGTGAGTCTTGAAGAAAGACCTTAATCCTCCCCCTTGAGGGTTGCTTTAAGTAATTAACATTACTTAAAGTTGGCCTTAGTAAAACGTTTTAGTTAAGCCCTTTCTCCCCCTTAAGTAAAATATTAACGGTATAAAGTTTAAAAAATAAGTTTAAGTTAAGAATTCTTTGGCCTTTTGTTAAAAGTTAACTAAGTTAAAAATTTTGATTTAAATATGAAGTAAGAGCTAAGTTATCAAAAAAAATTTTGACCCCTTAACTTTGGCCTTTTTCTCCCCCTTTTGCCGTATATCGAAAAGAGTAAGGGGTGTGTGGAAAACAAAATAAGTGTTAAATTTAAAGTCCAAGCATGTTCCCCATTTTTTATAAAACAAATATACTGAAAATAAGCTCATCTATAAAATGTTCGACTCATATTTGACTTGATTGATATGAAAGATCAACCAGTCCAGGTCAGAGTCGGTTAGTATGTATGATTATACTCCGTGGCTCATAGCGATGCACTAGCTCTACATCTTGAACTAGGAGTAAGGTCCTAACATCTCACGCCCATCTACGTGGCTAAGTACACAAACACATTAGTCCTATGTGTTGTGAGATGTACTAGCTCCTTAAATCTATAGGTGCATGATATCTAAGGTATGTCCTATGCTAGTTCCATAAAAATGAAAATTTTAAGAAATAGTAGTAAGAAAATATAATTTGCAAGTTCCTATTCTATTACGCACATGCCCAATTTTCGTCTTAATAGACTAAATTCGGCTTCGGGTAGGGGTTTAGTAAATAGGTCTGCTAAGTTAGACTTCGATTCGACGTATTCGAGTTGTATTGCTCCGTTGGCCACATGTTCTCGAATGAAATGGTGTTTGACCTCTATATGTTTGGTCCTAGAGTGACATATCGGATTCTTTGTAAGATTAATTGAACTAATGTTATCTACATGAAGTTTAGTATTCGTAAAGTCTAACTTAAAGTCACGGAGGGTGTGCTTCATCCAAAGAAGCTGCGTGACACACTAACCCATCGCGATGTATTCGACTTCGGTGGTAGATAAAGCAACACAGTGTTGCTTCCTACTGCACCAACTCGAGCCGAGAAGTTGACAACAACCACTCGTACTTTTTCTATCGAGCTTACTACCTGCATAATCCGAATCGGAGTAGCCGATTAGTTCGAACTCCGTAGATCTAGGGTACCAAATACCAACGTTAAGTGTACCCTTAAGATATCTAAGGATACGCTTAACTAGGGTTAGGTGAGACTCCTTAGCACAGGTTTGAAACCTGGCGCACATACTTACTGCGAATAGGATGTCGGGTCGACTCGCAGTTAAGTATAGGAGACTTCCTATAGCGCTCCTATAGTACTTTAAGTCAATGGACTTACTTTCAGGGTCTTCTCCTATGTTAACATTAATCGCCATTGGGGTGTTTATTATCTTAGCGTCTTGCATTCCAAATCTTTTAATTAACTCCTTAGTGTCTATCAGTTGAGGTATATACAATCCTTAGTTTGTTTAATTTGTAGACCTAAAGAAACTTAACTCGCCTACCAAGTTCATTTCGAACTCACTTTCCATGAGTGAAACGAACTCGTTTAGTAAGGCTGAGTTAGAGGTTCCAAAAATTATATCGTCTACGTAAATTTGAGCTATGAATATTTCTTTGCCTAAGGTTTTTACGAAGAGAGTTGGGTCAACTAAGCCTTGGTTAAACCCTTTTGACTTAAGATGGATTGAAAGTCTCTCGTACCAAGCTCGAGGAGCTTGTTTAAGTCCATAGAGAGCTTTCTTAAGTTTTAGAACATGGTCGGGTTTATCTAGATTTTCGAATCCGGGGGGTTGGCTAACATAAACTTCTTCTTTAATGTATCCATTTAGGAATGCTGACTTAACATCCATTTGAAACAGCTTAAATCCTCGATGTGCGACATAAGCTAGCAACATTCGAATGGATTCGAGTCTAGCTACTGGGGCATAGGTTTCGTCGTAATCTAATCCTTCGACTTGACTAAACCCTTTGGTGACTAACCTAGCCTTGTTTCTAACTACACCTTTATCATCAAGCTTATTTTGAAACACCCACCTTGTTCCAATTATCGTTTTGTCTTTAGGTGGTGGTACTAATTCCCACACTTCATTCCTAGTAAATTGAGCTAGCTCTTCTTGCATTGCAATAATCCAATCGGGATCAAGAAGAGCTTGTTCAATTGATTTGGGTTCTATCTTTGAAATTAAGGAAATTTGACTAAGGTTTCTATAGGATGCTCTAGTTCGAACTCCTAGATTAGGATCTCCTATCACTTGGTCGATAGGATGATTCGTTTGAGTCCTAGTTGGATTTGGGTTTGAGTCTACAACTTGATCCATAGGATGACTCGGTTGAACACTAGTTTGGCTCGGATCACTTGTCACTTGGTCGAACACTAGTCATCTATCACTTGTCACCTGGAGTAGTCGTCAATTATGACTAAGCAATATTGACTTTTATTGAGTGACTTGGCTCCATGTGAATCGAATAGATCCATATGTAGGAGCTCAAGTACACTTGAGGTTCGTTCTTGGTTAGTTAACTTGTGTTGTGTCCTAGGTTGTTTTCCTTGTTGACAAGCATTACAGACTTTATTAACCAAATTGTTGAGGTTGGGTAAGCCTCTGACTAAGACACTCTGACTCATCTTGTGGATGAGTCTTGGGTGCGAGTGACCGAGTCGTCGGTGCCACAACCATGATTCCTCTTCCAGTGTCATAAGACATTTGGTTGAGGAATTGATTAAGTTAATTGTATAAATGTTATTTGTCCTAGTTCCTTTGAGTATTGTTTTAGCTATTTTATTTGTTTTAATTACACATTCATTTTCTAAAAATATGACCTTATAGTTATTATCACATAATTGGCTTATGCTAAGCAGGTTATATTCGAAATTCTCTATAAGTAATACATTTTTAATAATAAAATTCGAGTTAAACTCGATATCACCTGATCCGATGATTTTGAGCTTGCCGTTATTCCCAAAAGCTACCGATCCTTGTCGTTTGAATCGAAGCTTTGTGAATTTGAGTTGATCCCCGGTCATGTGTCGGGAGCAACCGCTGTCCAACATCCATTGATCCTACACACAAGGTGGTTGGATTGGATGTTAGATTTTTTTTTAAAAAAATTGGTTGTAAGTTGTTAAACCTAGGTCATCTCACCTGTGTCTATATGATCAAGCATGTTATACTTATGTGTTTTTTGTGAGATGATTTCCAATTAAGTTGATTAAGTGTATTTAGGTTCAAGTAATTTTATGTTAGATTTGGATTTGACCCTAGGCTTGTCAAGTTTACCTTTTCAAGATCATGGCTTCCAGGTCGTGGCGAGGCACAGGGGCCTTCTTTTATCGGATCATCGACCACTTCCTTAGACAAAGCCATGTTCAAGAAAATGATGACTTGACTCACCTAAGATTATTTCCTAGTCTAACTGGTTATTTTTGAAAAGAGGCTCCCCGAGGCTCAATCTTTTCGAAGAATTTTAGTTGGTTATGTTTTTGAAAAGAGGCTCCCCGATGCTCAATCTTTTCGAAGAATTTTAGTTGGTTATGTTTTTGTTCTAAGTGAGTTCACAAGTTTTAAAGTATAAACTTTCTAAGTTAAAGCATGCAATTTCTAAGTTAAAGCACAAACATTCTAAGTTAAAACATGCAATTTCTAAGTTAAAGCACAAACATGTTTTGTCTTGGCTCCCTAGATCGTTGAATCGGTTCGGTCTATCCACATAGTGGATTTGGTCCTTGGGAATCCAGTACGGGTTGGATCCTAGAGTTGAAATCAAAAGGTTCTTAGGGACCCATGCTTGGACATGTTTCCTATGTCGACTTACAATCGACATATACGACCTATTAGTCGTGTTTGAGTTAAATCCTAGTCCAGCCTTGTTGTACACGACCCTTTGAGATCCAAGTAGGAGGTCAAGTCCTTTGGATCCCGAAGTGAACCTTTCCAACGTGTTCCTAAGATCTTCGACTTGACTTTTCAAGAGAGAGTTCTCAACTTCGAGCTTTTCAACTCGAGTTGAGTCCTTCTCTTGAACTCGACTAGTCGAAGAGGTTAGGGAGACCTCGTGTTTGAGGAGTTTAACCTCCTCAACAAGGGTCTCGACCTTGGACTCGGACTTAGCTAACTTCCTAGACAAAAACCTAACCGTATTATGTAAAGTATTAAATAAAGTTCAACTTACTTTAAGGGTATCTTTTGAACCGGTTGCGTATCCGTGGCTTGACTTGAAGGTAGCTTCGTAGTCCGAGTCATCCTTAGGTTCTGACTCGGTCTCTGTGTCCGACTCAATTGATTTTGCCATGAAGACGTGGTCTTCGTCTTCTTCAGATTCGTCTTCCTCCTTGGTTGGTGGTGGCTTGCTTGCGATTTTCTTCTTCTTTGATCCTGCAAACAAGGCTATACCCCTCTCGGGTTCCGAGTTGGACTGCTCATGTAATTCGAAATCGGAAAAGAGTTCATCTAACCTAATTTTAGAAAGATCCTTGGAGACCTTGTAGGCATCGACCATGGATGCCCACAAGGTAGTCCTCGGAAACGAGTTTAGAACATACCTTATAAGGTCGCGGTTTTTGACCTTTTGCCCGATTGCGTGTAGGTTGTTGACTATGTCCTGGACTCGGGCGTGAAGTTGGGTCGCGGACTCGTGTTCCTGCATTTTTAAATTATATAATTTATTGAACAAAAGGTCGCACTTACATACCTTGGCTTCATTGGTCCCTTCGTGTAGCTCCACTAGTTTTGTCCAAAGATCTTTTGCGCTTATGAAGGGGCCGACGCGATTTAGCTCCTCCTTGGATAGGCCGCATTGGAGGATTTGTGTTGCCTTGGCGTCGGCTTCGACTTGTTTTTTTGTTGCAATGGTCCATTGGTCATAATCCAAGGAGTCACCCACTTCATTAGTCGGAAGTGTAAAACCCGTTTGGATTATGATCCACATCTCGATTTGGGTTTTGAGAAAGTATTCCATCCGACCCTTCCAATAACGGAAGTCATCTCCGTTGTAAAATGGAGGTCGGACGGTGCTAAAACCCTCGAGATGGGCCATTAGAACAAAAGACACAAAGAGACGAAGAAAAAAAAACTAGCAACGACAAAAACACACAAAAAGTACCAAGACTCGCGTCTTGGATTAGTAGTGCGGGAGAAAACTTAACAAACGAAATAAATCTGAAATAAACAGAATTAAAAGAAAAATAAATCTGTAAAAATGGCTAGATTGGTGGTTTCACCAAATCTTAGCAACCCCCGGCTCTGATACCAATTGTTGGATCGATGCGGTTCGCTAGAGGGGGGGGTGAATAGCGATAAAAACTTTTTCGTAATCGTTCGTTAAGGTACGAGTAAAATGCAGCGGAAAGATAACAATAAATAAATAAAAACACGAGGGTTTTTACTTGGTTCGTAGCCTACGGCTACTACTCCAAGGCCCTAGTGGTCCTTGACCACGCATGGAGGGCAAAATACTAACCAAACTCCTCCTCGTTGGAGATAGGAGTTAAACGAATACAAAACTCGATAAAGACTCAAGGTAGAGGGACACTCTGTTGGATCGAAAGTGTCGCTAGAGGGGGGGGGTGAATAGCGATACGATGTCGTTAAAAAACTTTTGCAATAAGTAAAAAGCAAGTAGAGAGTGCACAGCGGAAATATAAAGTAGACAAGATATTTTTACGTGGTTCACAATCTTTCGATTGCTAATCCACGGCCCTAGTGATCCTTGATCACGTACGGAGGGCAATTCACTAAAACCACTCCTCTTCGTTGGAAGTAGGAGCAACGATTACAAAAAGAAATTAAGGCAAAGGGACACTCCCCCTTTCCTTGTTACGATTAAAGCACAAAGACAATTTAAAGAAGTAGAACTTAAATAAATATACCGACAACTCTTATAAGTAGAAGATGTAGCTTTCGTTGTCGGCGGCACTTCGTCGTAGCAAATGTGAGTAGTAGTAGCGACGTTACGACGGCGTGTTGAGAGCTCTTGAATTCTTGTGTGGTTTGCTTGGCTTGAACATGTCTATTTATGGATATTGATCTATGAATTTAGACATAGGTAGTGTCCAAGGTGAGGTTCTTATCCCAACTCAAGGATGAGGTGTTTCATCCAACCACCTTGTGCCACCTCCAACCTCCTTGTGTGCCAACTCAAGGATGAGGTGTTTCATCCAACCACCTTGTGCCACCTCCAACCTCCTTGGGCGCCAACTTGAGGATGAGGTGTTTCATCCAACCACCTTGTGCCACCTCCAACCTCCTTGGGCGCCAACTTGAGGATGAGGTGTTTCATCCAACCACCTTGTGCCAACTCACCTTATCTTGGGCGTCCACCACAAGGAAGCTTGGTGATGGTTTGGATGTCCACCTTGATGCCACATCACCCTTTGTACCAAAACACGAGTCAAGTCCAAATTCACCCCCTTGAAATTCGAGCTCTTCTCGAGGCTGGAACTTGACTAGCAGTTGACTGTAGTCAAAGGGTTTTGGACCGATACAAGTTAGCTTAAAATATAAAGTACGATGGTTCTAACCATCGATCTCGACCTAGACCTTCCATTGGAGGTATTGGGTCGGATCTCGCTCGCGACCTTGCTTCGCTTTCACACGAGCTTACCTTGTAGCCTCGCTTACGGTCTTCACCCGAGTACCTCGGCTTCCTCCGAAGTCCCTCTGGCGTTGCCCGACCACCTCGGTTCCCACCGGGTGTCGCAGACCTTCCGCTCAACTTTAGCATTTCTGCACACTTAATTGAGCTCGTAAGATAACAAATATACCCTTAACTATTGAGCCTTTTGCCATAATCAAAATACCGGTTCGACTTTGGTGCCCACTGCACCAACAATCTCCCCCTTTTTGATTCATGGCAAACCGACACAAAAGTTAAGGAAAAATTAAGCATAACAGTAAGCTAGCATAATGATTAAGCATGAATGAGCTAGCATAAAGATTAAATATGAATGAGCTAGCATAATGATTAAGCATGAATGAGCTAGCATAAAGATTAAATATGAATGAGCTAGCATAAAGATTAAATATGAATGAGCTAGCATAATGATTAAATATGAATGAGCTAGCATAATGATTAAATATGAATGAGCTAGCATAATGATTAAGTATGAATGAGCTAGCATAAAGATTAAGCATGAGTGAGCTAGCATAAAGATTAAGCATGAGTGAGAAATATTATTGTTTCAAGTTCTCCCCTTTGAGGTAACCTCCCCCTTGACCGAAGGTGAGTTCTTGAAAAATAATTTTTACTCCCCCTTAATAGTTGCTTAAGTAAACGGAATTACTTAATATAAAAGGTAATAATTTTGTTTACTTTCTTCCTTACTTTTGTGACTTTCTCCCCCTTTTGCCTTAACTCAAAAAGTTTGTAAATATATTTTAGGGTTTGTAAGTCCAAGCAAGTTCCCAATATAAATATATTTTTTTTTTAAAATAATAATAAGCTTGAAAATATGTTCATCTAAAATGTACAACTCGGGTTGGACGTGATTGATATAGATTGATCGATAAGTCTTGAAGGAGTTGATTAATTTAAATAATTATACTCCATGGTTCATGTCGATGCACTGAATCTACGTCGGAACTGTGAGTAAGGTCCTAACATCTCACGCCCGCTCATTTACACAAACACATTAGTCCTATGTGTTGTGAGATGTGTTAGCTCCTTAAATCTATAGGTATATGATTTCTAAGGTAAGACTTAGGCTAATTTCATAAAAGAAGCAAAAGTAGAGTACATATATAGAAAAATTTAAATCCTACTCTATTACGCACATACCTAACTTTCGTCTTAATAAACTAAATTCGGCTTCGGGTAGTGGTTTGGTGAAGATGTCCGCTAGGTTTGATTTGGACTCAACATACTCTAGTTGTATAGTTCCATTAGTTACATGTTCCCTAATGAAGTGGTGTTTAACTTCTATATGTTTTGTCCTAGAATGACATATTGGATTTTTAGTTAAGTTAATTGAACTAATGTTATCTATGTAGGTTTTAATGTTGTTAAAGATTAAGCTAAAGTCTTGGAGAGTGTGCTTCATCCACAGGAGCTGAGAGACACACTCACCCATCGCAACGTATTCGGCTTCGGTGGTAGATAAGGCAGCAATCTGCTTCCTCTCATCGCACTAACTTACTAGACTCGGAGGATTTGACAACAACCACTCGTGCTCTTTCTATCGAGTTTACTACCGCATAGTCGAGTCGAGTAGCCGATTAGATTAAACTCGGTAGATCTAGGGTACCAAATACCTACGTTTAGCGTGCCCTTTAGATATCTAAGGATACGCTTGACTAGGGTTAGGTGAGACTCCTTCGCACAGTTTGTAACCTTGCGCACATACTTACCGAATAAAATGTCGAATTCGGCTCGCGGTTAAGTATAGGAGACTTCCTATTGCGCTCTATAGTATTTTAGGTCAACGGGTTTTCCTTCTACATCTTCGTTTATATTAACATTAGTTGCCATAGGTGTATTGATTATTTTAGCATCTTGCATTCCAAATCGATTTATTAAGTCCTTAGTATATTTTTGTTGATGTAAATATATTCCATCTTTAGTTTGTTTAATTTGTAAACCTAAGAAAAAACTTAACTCTCCCACTAAATTCATTTCAAATTCACTTTCCATAAGTGAGATGAATTCGTTTAGCAGGATCGAGTTGGTAGTTCCAAAAATTATATCATCTACATAGATTTGGGCTATAAAGATTTCTTTTCCTACGGTTTTAACGAATATGGTTGGGTCGACTAAACCTTGGTTGAATCCTTTGGACTTAAGATAGATCGAAAGCCTTTCGTACTCAAGCTCTTGGGGCTTGTTTGAGTCCATATAGGGCTTTCTTAAGTCTAAGGACATGGTCAGTTTATCTAGATTTTCAATCCGGAGGTTGGTAGCGTAAACTTCTTCCTTAATGTATCCATTCAAAAATGCTGACTTGACATCCATTTGAAACAATTTAAAACCTCGATGTGCATATGCTAACAACATTCGGATGGACTCTAGTCTGCTACGGGGCGTAGGTCTCATCGTAATCTAAACCTTCGACTTGACTAAACCCTTTTGCGACTAACCTAGATTTATTTCTAACTACTTCACCTTTATCATCAAGTTTATTTCGAAATACCCACCTTGTTCCAATAATTGATTTTTATTTAGGTGGTGGTACTAATTCCCAGACTTCATTTCTAGTGAATTGAGCTAGCTCTTCTTGCATAGCAATAATCCAGTCGGGATCAAGAAGTGCTTGTTCAATAGTTTTGGGTTCGATTTTGGAAATTAACGAGATTTGACTAAGGTTTCGATATGAAGCTCTAGTTCGAACCCCTAAATTTGGATCACCTATAACTTGATTGATAGGATGATTTGTTTGAGTCTTAGTGTGACTCGGGTTAGGGTCATCTATCACTTGGTCGATAGGATGACTTGGGTGAGTTCTAGTTTGACTTGGGTTAGAGTCATCTATCACTTGGTCGATAGGATGACTTGGGTTAGGACGAGATTCAAGTTCAAGATCAGAGTCGGGTTTGCTATAAGTTGATTTGCTAGTTGGTTTTGTTAAGGATTGAACGGGTTCGTGTCCTTCGTCGAAAACTATATTAATGGTTTCTTCGACTCTTATGTGTAGGATCAATGGAATTACTAAAGAGTTGTTTGTAAGTTTTTAAACCTAAATCATCTCACCAATATCTACATGATCAAAACATGTTATTCCTATGTGTTATTGTGAGATGACTTTCAATTTTACTTGATTAATTTTAATGAATTTAAATTAACCAACATTAGGTTAGATTCGGATTTAGTCTAAGCTCATCAAGTAATCTTTTCAAGAGATTAGCTTCGTGTCGTGGCGAGGCGAGGCCTTCTTTGATCGGAACAACGACCACTTCCTTAGACAAAGCTAATTTCAAGAAATTGATAACTCGACTTACTTGAGACTACGTCTTGGTCTAACTAGTTATTTTTGAAAAGAGGCTCCCGAGGCTCAATCTTTTAAGAGGATTTTAGTTGGTTTATTTTTGAAAAGAGGCTCCCCAGGCTCAATCTTTTAGGATTTTAGTTGGTTATGAGTCCTATCTAACCATTCTAAAAATAAAGGAAAAACTAAGCATGCAATTTCTAAGACTTAACAAAAATACATTTTGTATTGGCTCCCCTGGACCATTGAATCGAGTGGGTCTATTCACATAGTGAATTTGGTCCTTAGGAACCCAATACATGTTAGATCCTAAAGTTGAAATCAAAGTGGTCTTAGGGACCCATGCTTGGACATTTTTCTTATGTTGGTTTACTATAGACATATATGACTTATTGGTTGTATTTGAGTTAAACCCGAGTCGGCCTTGTTGTACCACGGCCCTTTGTGATCCAAGTAAGAGGTCAAGTCCTTGGATCCCAAAGTGAACCTTTCCAACGTGTTCCTAAGGTCTTGACTTGTGTTTTCAAGCGAGTTCTCAACTTCAAGCTTTTCAACTTGAGTTGAGTCCTCCTCTTGAATACGAGTAGTCGAAGAGGTTAGGAGACCTCATGTTTGAGAAGGTTAACCTCCTCAATTAGGGTCTCGACCTTGGACTCGGACTTAGCTAGTTTCTTATTTAAAAATTTAATTGCACCATACAAAGTATTAAGTAACGACCGACTTACCCTTAATGATTCTTTTGAACCGGATACGGATCCGTGGCTTGTCTTGAATGGAAGCTCATCATCGGATTCGGACTCGGACTCTTCTTGGTTTGAGTCGTGCTCGGTCGGCTTGGCCATTAGAGCTTGGATATCGCCTTCTTCCTCCGAGGGTGGCTTGCTTGGGGCTTCTTCTTCTTGGAACCTCGCAACTAACGCAATACTCTTCTCGGCCCGACCACGTTAGTTTGCTCATGTAATTCAAGTTCGAAAACAATTGTCTAACCTAATCTTAGAAAGGTCCTTGGAGACCTTGTAGGCATCGACCATGGATGCCACAAGGTGGTCCTAGGAAAGCGAGTTAAGAGAATACACGATAAGGTCGCGATCCTCGACCTTTTGTCCGATGGCATGGAGTTGGTTGTGATGTCTTGAATCTGAGCATGTAGTTGAGTTGCGGTCTCGTTTTCCTGCATTTTCAAGTTATACAATTTATTTAAAAGTAAATCTCTTTTACATACCTTCGTGTAAATCGGTGCCTTCGTGTAGTTCCACTAGCTTGGTCCATAAGTCCTTTGCACTAATGAAGGGGCCGACGCGGTTGAGCTCTTCCTTGGACAACCCACATTGCAAGATTTGAGTTGCCTTGGCATCGGCTTCTACTTGTTTTTTCATGGAATTTGACCATTGATCGTAACCCAAAGATTCACTATCTTCATTAATAGGAAGTGTGAAACCGGTTTGGATTACGATCCACATCTCGATTTGGGTTTTAAGAAAGCATTCCATCCGACCCTTCCAATAACGAAAGTCATTACCGTTGTAAAACGGGGGTCAGGCGGTGCTAAACCCTTCGAGATGGGCCATTTAAAAACAAGAAGAAGAACGACGAAAAAGAATCTTGCAAAACACACACGGAAAGAATATTCCAAGACTTTCGTCTTGGATTAGTAGTCTTGAGAAGTAAAAAGATATATAAAATGTAACTTGCAAAAAGAAATAAACAATCAAATGCGAATGTCGTTGAAGTTCCGGAGGACAACCTTACTCGGGATCTAACCCGAAGGACAACCTTATCCGGATCCTAAAGCCTCTAATGCAATTCTATATGTAGGAGAAGATAAGCAAGTGAAATAATTATACGAAAACAGAAATAAATAAATAAAAAATCTGTAAAAAAAAAGAAAAACAAAGCTAGATTGGTGGTTTCACCGAATCTTAGCGCCCCCGGCTCTGATACCAATTGTTGGATCGAAAGTGTCGCTAGAGGGGGGGGTGAATAGCGATACGATGTCGTTAAAAAACTTTTGCAATAAGTAAAAAGCAAGTAGAGAGTGAACAGCGGAAATATAAAGTAGACAAGATATTTTTACGTGGTTCACAATCTTTCGATTGCTAATCCACGGCCCTAGTGATCCTTGATCACGTACGGAGGGCAATTCACTAAAACCACTCCTCTTCGTTGGAAGTAGGAGCAACGATTACAAAAAGAAATCAAGGCAAAGGGACACTCCCCCTTTCCTTGTTACGATTAAAGCACAAAGACAATTTAAAGAAGTAGAACTTAAATAAATATACCGACAACTCTTATAAGTAGAAGATGTAGCTTTCGTTGTCGGCGGCACTTCGTCGTAGCAAATGTGAGTAGTAGTAGCGACGTTACGACGGCGTGTTGAGAGCTCTTGAATTCTTGTGTGGTTTGCTTGGCTTGAACATGTCTATTTATGGATATTGATCTATGAATTTAGACATAGGTAGTGTCCAAGGTGAGGTTCTTATCCCAACTCAAGGATGAGGTGTTTCATCCAACCACCTTGTGCCACCTCCAACCTCCTTGTGTGCCAACTCAAGGATGAGGTGTTTCATCCAACCACCTTGTGCCACCTCCAACCTCCTTGGGCGCCAACTTGAGGATGAGGTGTTTCATCCAACCACCTTGTGCCACCTCCAACCTCCTTGGGCGCCAACTTGAGGATGAGGTGTTTCATCCAACCACCTTGTGCCAACTCACCTTATCTTGGGCGTCCACCACAAGGAAGCTTGGTGATGGTTTGGATGTCCACCTTGATGCCACATCACCCTTTGTACCAAAACACGAGTCAAGTCCAAATTCACCCCCTTGAAATTCGAGCTCTTCTCGAGGCTGGAACTTGACTAGCAGTTGACTGTAGTCAAAGGGTTTTGGACTGCAGTACAAGTTAGCTTAAAATATAAAGTACGATGGTTCTAACCATCTGATCTCGACCTAGACCTTCCATTGGAGGTATTGGGTCGGATCTACGCTTAACGACCTTGCTTCGCTTTCACACGAGCTTACCTTGTAGCCTCGCTTCCGGTCTTCACCCGAGTACCTCGGCTTCCTCCGAAGTCCCTCTGGCGTTGCCCGACCACCTCGGTTCCCACCGGGTGTCACAGACCTTCCGCTCAACTTTAGCATTTCTGCACACTTAATTGAGCTCGTAAGATAACAAATATACCCTTAACTATTGAGCCTTTTGCCATAATCAAAATACCGGTTCGACTTTGGTGCCCACTGCACCAACACACTCCCCCTCTCCTTGATATGATTTAAAGCTTTACTAAAAGAAATAAACTGAAATACAATTTAGAACTTTCGTTACCGATGACTTTAAAGGTTGGAGGTTGAAGCTCTAGTCGTCGTCTCGGCAACGCTTCGTCGTAGGGATGTCGGAGAGTCGGAGCGTATCGGAAGCACTTGGAAGCTTTTTAATTGATGAAAAACCCTAGGACAAGCCCTCCTTTTATAGCCTTTAAGCCCCTCATCGAATGGGTCTTCAACCAATAGGAATTGGGCACAAAACTCCTTGAAAAATGGTGATAAAGCTTGACTCCTCGAGGCTGATTTTTGACCACCGGTTGAACTGGCCGGTTGAACTGGCCGGTTGAACTGATGGCCAGGATTTTTGACTACAATGAAGAGTTAGCTCAAAATATAAGTGAATTCGATGGTCACTTGCCGTCCGATCTCAACATAGACCTTCCATGGGAAGTCTTGGGTCGGATCGTCGCCTAAGGACGTCCCCGTACAAAGGACACGACCTCACTTCACTTTACTCACTCGAGCTTACCTCGATACTTTACGTGTTTCTTTTGCTTCCGGCCTTCCACTCAATTCCTTCGGCTCCCTCCGAAGTCTCTTGAGTGTCGCCCGACCACCGCGGCTTCCTCCGGGTGTCGCTAGCCTTCAGCTCCAGCGTTGAGGCTTTTCTGCACACTTGATTTAGCTCATGAGATAACAATATATGCTTAACTTTGTATCGATTGCTATAATCAAAATTTAGGTTCGACTTAGGTGCCTACTGCACCAACACACTCTCCAAATGTTCTCCCCCTTTTTGACTAACATCAAAAAGGTTTTCTCTCCAAGGAGGTCAATGTCTCATTGTCCCAATGAGATCTTACAATCTCCCCCTTGATCCAAAAATAAATACCTAGGATGCCTACCATCTTCCTAGTGATAAGTCACATATCACTCAAAAGAGGCAATCCTATATTCTCTCCCAATTTCCAAATTGGGTATCAAAAACCCATCAATTTTCCCAATTGATGATACTCTCCCAATAACTTCTCCCCCTTCAAGAAGAGAAACACATCCATCATCCCAAGATGGATAACTCCCCCTAAAGGCTTGCTCCCCCTTGACCATTGCACCAACAATGTCCTTGGGAAGCCCCTAAGCCAATAGGAACTCTAAACCATCAAAATTAAGGTTCTAAGTTCAACATAGAACTTTCACTCACCCTAAATTTGATATTTTGACCTAACACAGCTCCTAATCCATATCCAATAGATTTTCACCCTTTATAATGCTTCCCAAAGAATATCCTAGGGTTAGGAGTGATTAGGAACCTTTTCCATAGCTGAACACGGGCTAAACAAACCTTGTTAACCCGAAATCAGACTGGCGATCGACTCTGACGATGTCGATCAAGCCACTCATCGATCATTGCCACCGAGGCGATCGAAAATCTCGATTTTATTTTTGAAAATTCATAAATAATTATACGTATTTTGAAAAATCGCAAAATTTGGTACGTATAATACCTATGACCAATACAATGGGTGAAAAATATTTGAAAAATTATTTTACCCATAAAATAGTGAGTTTGATAGAAAACTCAAAACCATTGAAATTTTCAATGTTTTGGCCCTATTTTGTATCAACTCTATCAATGGTGATTGCTATCAAAAGATAGACTTCACCAAGGTTTTTTTTTAAAAAGATTTTAAAATGTTTTCAAAACCTTATTTTGGATCATATTCCTTGGGCTCTATGTACATGACTTGTACACATGCTCTCCCAATGATCCACAAATGAAACAAGATGAGTTTTAGTTCATCTAGATGCAAAAACTATGCACCTTGAACTTAACTCATATCCTAGCATCTCACATGTATCTAGAGTGTATAAATACACATACATGTCAATTGGATGTGAGATGTGGGTTTTGTTCTCCCTAAACTAGGGTTTCATGCATTTTTCTAAGGCAACCCTACTTGATTCCCTTATGAATGGGACTTCAAGTCATGCCACAGTCCTTAATTCAATTTCAACCAAATTGTCTTAAATGCATGAATGATTATGGCATTTGAGATGTTATAAATAAGCATATGCTCATAATCATGATGTCATGGCAAAGATGAAATCTAAAAACACATGACATTTGAAACCTTAATCCTAAACATGAACATGACATATAAAATCATAGAACTAGGCATGATGTCATGACATGGCATATGACAATCAAGGCATGACATATAAAATATATAGGTATAGTAATACCTAAGATTTTAATATTAATTTCCATTTGATACAATTAGATATATTTTGCCATATTAACCTTAATCTCCCTAGTGTGCCAAAAACCCAAAATGGCACACTAACCTCTAAACCTAAATTGTGCCAATTTGATCATTTTATCAAACTTCATAACTAATATTGGCACATCCTAAAAATCTTTTAGGATTATAATTCAACCCTATTTCCAAGGTATCCATAACCTTGAAAATAACCTAAAATGCCACCTTTATCATGGTTGAGTTAACTACCCATCCAATCAAGGTTGGCACACCCTAAACCCATCTAGCATGAATCAATCACGCTCTTAGGAACCCAAAACCGATTTGAGCTCCTAGGGTTAATTAGGTATTCCTTAGGGATAACCTCCCTAGATACCTTCCTAATGACCCTCCTAAGCTTGTTAGCCTTGGTCATTTGGGTCTTACCTAGGTTGACTCTAGGGGTAACTCCCCTTGCAACCTTCTTAGTGGCCACCCTAGGTTTCCTTGAAACCCTAGCCACTAGGCACGCCCTTTGGTCAACTCTAGGGATAACCTCCCTATTGACCTTGGTCTTCCTAGACCTAGTTTGTGTTCCATAGTCTAATGGAACACTATGGTAAGCTACCTTAGGCTTAGGTTTGTGACTCAAACCTTGCTTGCCCTTGGTTGACTTTTGACTCTTAGGTCCTTGGTGTTGACTTTGACTTTTGGACCTTTGACTTTGACCATTAGACCCTTTAAATTGATTTTGTATATTCCTAAGGGTCTTTTCAAGTTTTTCAAGCCTTGACCTCAAGACTTGATTTTCCTTTCCTAATTGCCCAATTTTAGAATTTTGATTAAGTTTTTGGGCATTACCATTTTCTCTAGGCATATGCCTACCCTTCTTAGGGTTAATGCCTAAGTGGTTTTCTATTTTCCTAATGCTTTCCTTAGGAAGAGTTTTTCTAGGGACATTAGTCCCAAATTTCTCCTTTCTTGAAAAATTTACCCTCTTGGCTCCTAAGCAAAAATATTTATCTCTAGCATGCTTTTCATGGTGAATTGCAAGAGAATTAAAATTTCTAGCATGCTTTTGTCTATTAACTAAAGAAAGAGCATTATTAACTTGATATACCTTAGGGTTAGCCTTAGTAGCTCCCCCTACTTGTGATGCTCCCCTTTGCCCCTTCTTCTCCCCCTTCGGGCATTGACTCCGATAATGACCCGGTAGTCGACATTTGAAGCAAATCACTTGCTCCTTGCTCTTTTTCATTGAGACACCGGTCTCCTTGACTTTTGGCACGGGTGGAGTCTTCTTAACCCGTTTAGGACACTTATTCTTGTAGTGTCCTTTCTCCCTACACTCAAAGCATATAATATTCATTTTATTATTAATTGACATGCTTGAGTTACCTAGGGTGGTTGTGGTGGTCGGAGTGGATTCTTGAGCTTGCTCTTCCTCTCTACCGGATGTAGATGGTTCTTCTTGTTGCTCCGGTATCGAGGATGCCCTAATCTCCTCCTCAATCCTAGAAGTGGATGCTTCTTCCACTTCCTCCACCTCTTCCGATCCGGATGTTGACTCCCTATCAACCTCCGAATCCTCAAGCTCTTGGGATGACGGTGTACTTTCTTGAGCTTGAGAGGGTGAGCACTCCTCTTCTTCTTCTTCTTCTTGGACCGATGATGAGTTTTCATGGAGCTTTGCCACTTGGCTCCATAACTCTTTAGCATCTACATAATTACCTAACATACACAAGACATTGTTAGGCATTAAATCAATTAAAAATTTTATAACCTTATCATTTTTCTCGGATGCTTGAACTTGCTCTTCGGTCCATCTCTTCTTTTTGAGGAATCCACCTCTTGGTCCTCTTGGATATTCAAATCCATCCATCAAAATGGACCATTCCTCAAAGTCTCTCATCATAATAAAATCCTCAATTCTTCCCTTCAAAGAATTGAATCCTTCTCGTCCGTATAGGGTGTAGGGCACCGGTGTGTTGATGTCCCAACCTAATTGATCTTGGACTTCCATCTTTTACCCTTTAGCGTCTTGCTCCCGGTTGTTAATCCGTTGAAGAGCAACCTTGCTCTGATACCACTTGTTGGAGATTTGACGCCGCTAGAGGGGGGGGGGTGAATAGCGTTTGACCTCGTACGTAGATGGAATTCGTTCGCGTGTTCGTCTCTACAATTTCGTTAGCGCAGCGGAAACAAAGATAATAAAGCAATAATGAAAACACAAACACACAAACTCAAGGATATAACGTGGTTCGGAACCGAACGGTTCCTACTCCACGGATCGAGCTCTAAAGAGCCCTAGTGATGCACACGCAATCACTAATCAATAACAACTCCTTCTCGGAACAATCCGGAGGCGGAGAAACCTCGTACAAGGATTACACTAAGTAATACACAAGATACAAGCAAATACAAGTAAGAAATACAATGCAAGTAAAGGAAAAACAACTTTACAAGAGCTTTGGATTGCTTGATCTTTGATTGCCTTGAACTAGCTTTGAAGGACTGGAAAGCACCAACTTCCCCCTTCAATTTCGCCCAAGAAAATCGCTTCTAAAACCCTCCTTCCGAGTTGCCTTTATAACCTGCGTCGGGCTGGATTTTCGCCTATCAATCGACTGCCATAAGTCACCAGTCGACTGATGCCACTGTTGTCGTGAGACAACGGATCGATCCACGTTGGAAAAACTCCAACAGATCTCTTGGCGATCCGATCGCCAACATTGGCCGATCGTTGTCACCACCGCGTAGTCGATCGCCCGATCGGCCACGGAGCATTCTCGTGCTCGTCAACTAGCGAACTAGCAGCCGATCGTCAGAGACATCGATTATTGCTCCCATGAGCAATGATCGCCAAAGCGATTCTTAAATGGCAGTCGAACTCAAGTCGACTCACGGCAGTCGAACCGGCCATAATGCCAGTCGACTGCCAACCTCAAAGATGAGGTTTTAACCCAAGTATGGTGCCCCCATACTTGCTAGACCACCCTTAACCTAGACCTAAGCCTTCTAGCCACCTCCATCAGCCTCACGCCTCTCGGATCCCTCTAAGTCATCCATGACTTGTTCATCCATCACGCTAGCTTCCAGGTGCTTCCATCGGCTATGTCATGCTAACGGTGTCTACACCGCCAAGGCACATTGGACTTACGCCGCCAAGACTCCGCTTGGACTTTACGCTGCCAAAATCAACCCCCTTGGACTTCCAAATGCCAAGACTCAAGCTTGGACTTTTCCTTGCCAACCCATGTTGGACTTTCCATGTCAAGACCCATGCTTGGACTTTCCATTTGCCAAGACCCATGCTTGGACTTCTCATTTGCCAAGACCCATGCTTGGACTTCTCATGCCAAGTACTCAAGACTTGGACTTTCCCAAATGCCAAGTACCCATGACTTGGACTTTCCATGCGCCAAGTGTCCCACTTGGACTTTTCATGCCAAGTACCCATGACTTGGACTTTACCAAATGCCAAGTGTCCCACTTGGACTTTCCATGCCAAGTACCCATGACTTGGACTTTACCAAATGCCAAGTGTCCCACTTCGACTTTCCATGCCAAGTACCCATGACTTTGACTTTCCATGATCACATGGTCAACCCCAGTCAATCATCAAGGTCTTCCTCGAGTCAAACTCGAGTCCGGTCAAACATGACCCGGGTCGATTGCTCCAACAATCTCCCCAACATATTAACCGACATCAATGTTAAACATCAATGTCAAACACTTTGTCAAACTACTTTGTCAAACATCAAAACATCACTCGAGTCAAACTCGAGTCCTGGTCAATCGTGACCTGGGTCGATTACACCAATAGGAACTACCCCAAGTTCACTGATGAACTTGTGGAGCCAAACAGCCTCCTTTGCTGCATCAGACGCAGCAATATACTCGGCTTCTATTGTAGAATCAGCAACTGTGTCCTGCTTCGAACTCTTCCAGCTCACAGCTCCACCATTCAGGCAAAACACGTACCCCGATTGCGATCTATAGTCATCCTTGTATGTTTGGAAGCTTGCATCACTGTAACCCTTTACAGTTAGCTCCTCATTGTCTCCAAATATCAGGAAATATTCTTTCGTTCTTCGTAAGTATTTAAGAATATTTTTGACTGCTATCCAGTGACTTTCACCTGGATCCGACTGGTATCTACTCGTCATTCTCAAAGCATACGAGACGTCAGGACGAGTACAAAGCATGGCGTACATGATAGACCCTATAGCAGATGCATAAGGGATCTTATCCATGCGATCTCTCTCCTCCTTAGAAGAGGGACATTGAGTCTTCGAAAGACTCACACCATGTGATAAAGGCAGAAATCCTTTCTTGGAATTTTGCATAGCAAAATGATCTAGCACTTTATCAATGTATGTACTCTGACTTAGGCCAAGTAATCTTTTAGATCTATCTCTATAGATCTTGATGCCTAGAATATAGGCAGCTTCACCTAAGTCTTTCATCGAGAAACAATTCCCTAACCACATCTTCACAGACTGGAGTGAGGGAATATCATTTCCGATGAGAAGTATGTCATCTACATACAAGATAAGAAATACAACTGTGCTCCCACTATTTCTCTTGTAGACACAAGGTTCATCTTCATTCTTGATGAAACCAAACTCCTTGATTGCATCATCGAATCGAAGATTCCAGCTTCGAGAGGCTTGCTTTAGTCCATAAATGAACCTTTGCAGTTTGCATACCTTTCCAGGATGCTTTGGATCTTCAAAACCCTCAGGCTGTGTCATGTACACATCCTCGAGTAGCTTTCCATTCAGAAAAGTGGTTTTGATATCCATCTGCCAGATCTCATAATCGTGGTAGGCTGCAATAGCAAGTATGATCCGAATGGATTTAAGCATCGCAACTAGTGAAAAGGTTTCATCATAGTCAATACCATGAATTTGTTTGAATCCTTTAGCCACCAATCTACCTTTATAGGTATGCTTATTACCATCCATGTCAGTCTTTACTTTAAAGACCCACTTACACCCAATGGGTTTTACCCCTTCAGGTGGATCAACCAAAGTCCATACTTGGTTAGTGTACATGGATTCCATTTCAGATCTCATGGCCTCTAGCCATTTCTCGAAATCTGGGCTCATCATAGCTTCTTGATAGGATGTAGGCTCATCAAGATCGACAAGAAATACATCACCGTTGTCAATCAAGAGAAAAGAATATCTCTCGGGTTGACGACGGATCCTATCAGATCTACGAAGAGGTTGGTCTACTTGAACAGGTGTTTGCTCCACAACTCTTTGGGCAACATTTTCCTCATCCACAACACTTTGTGGTGCCTGTTCATTTTCCATCGAAGCCTTAGTGTTATCTTCATCTTGAATTTCTTCAAGATGAATTTTACTCCTACTAGTTTTTCTAGAAATAAATTCTCTTTCTAGAAAGACAGCATTTCTGGCAACAAACACCTTGCCAAGTGTGGGATTGTAAAAGTAATATCCCTTAGTTTCCTTGGGATATCCTACAAAATAACACTTATCTGATTTGGGTCCTAGTTTATCTGAGACTTGACGTCTAACATAAGCTTCACAACCCCAAATCTTTATAAAAGACATTTTGGGACTCTTCCCAGTCCATAACGTATATGGTGTCTTTTCTACGGCTTTTGATGGGACGCGATTAAGTGTGAAAGCGGCTGTCTCTAAAGCAAAACCCCAAAAGGAAGTAGGTAGATCAGTCTGGCTCATCATTGATCGTACCATATCTAATAGAGTACAATTTCTCCTCTCAGATATACCATTCCATTGTGGTGTTCCAGGTGGAGTGAGTTGGGATATTATCCCACACTCAGCCAGGTGATCACGAAACTCTTGACTAAGGTATTCACCACCTCGATCTGATCGAAGTAGCTTTATACGCTTACCAAGTTGGTTTTGTACTTCATTCTTGAATTCTTTGAACTTTTCAAAGGATTCTGACTTATGTCTCATCAAATATAAGTAGCCAAATCTACTCATATCATCAGTGAAAGTAATAAAGTACTTATAGCCTCCTCTGGCTTCGACATTGAAAGGGCCACATACATCAGTATGTATGAGTCCTAACAAGTCCGTCGCTCTCTCGCCATGTCCACTAAATGGAGTTTTAGTCATCTTTCCTAAAAGACAAGATTCGCATACCTCATATGATTCAAAATCAAATGAGTCCAATAATCCATCTTTATGGAGTTGGGATATGCGCTTTTCATTTATGTGACCTAGGCGACAGTGCCAGAGATATGTTTGGTTCAAATTATTCGATTTGAATTGTTTGGTATTTACGTTATAAATTGGGTTTTCTAAATCTAGAACATAGAGACCATTCATAAGTGGTGCATTATAATAGAACATTTCATTCAAATAAATGGAACAACATTTGTCCTTTATTATAAAAGAAAAGTTTTTCTTGTCTAAACAAGATACAGAAATTATGTTCTTCGTTAATGCAGGTACATAAAAGCACTCCTCTAGTTCTAAGATAAGCCCAGTGGGCAAAGACAAAGAATATGTTCCTACAGCTACAGCAACAACTTTTGCGCCATTGCCTACTCGTAGGTCCACTTCGCCTTTTGCCATTAGTCTACTATTTCTCAGTCTCTGCACATTAGTACAAATATGAGATGCACATCCGGTATCTAATACCCATATAGAAGAAATAGATAGATTAACTTCTATAATGTGTATACCTGAGGCAGAAGTCCCACTTCTTTTCTTCTTTACTCCTCAAGGTAGACTTTGCAGTTCCGCTTCCAGTGTCCAGTCTCACCGCAATGGAAACAGTCCCCTTCCATAGGTACTTTACCTTTACCCTTTGAAGTGGATGAATTGGCCTTGCCTTTGGCTTGGGTCTTACCCTTGCTTTTGCGCTTACCTTTGCCCTTCTTGACCATTAGTACGTTACTAACTTTCTTCTTGAGATTCGGTTCAGCAGTTCTTAACATGCTGAGAATCTCAGGCAAAGGCTTATCAATTTCATTCATGTTATAATTAATGACGAATTGATTATATGCTTCTGGCAATGATTGCATGATAACATCGGTTGCCAATTCTTGGCTCAGTGGAAAACCTAGTCTTTCAAGGTTCTCAACGTACCCTATCATTTTAAGTACGTGAGTTCCTACAGGTGTTCCTTCTTGCATCTTGCATGCAAAAAGAGCCTTAGACACTTCAAAACGCTCGTGCCTAGCTTGTCCTTGATATAGTTGTTTCAAATGCTCAACCATACCATAGGCATCCATGTTCTCATGTTGCTTCTGAAGCTCAGAGTTCATGGTGGCAAGCATAAGACATGACACATCTAATGCATCATCTTGATGCTTCTTATAAGCATCCTTTTCAGCACGAGTGACCGCAGGGGTGGGTGTTTCAGGGGTAGAATGCTCTAGGACATACAATTTACGTTCTTGCTTGAGGATAATCCTCAAGTTCCTATACCAGTCTAGAAAGTTAGCTCCATTGAGCTTGTCTTTCTCAAGGACAGATCGCAAGTTGAGGGGGTGTGTCGTGTTAGATGACATGGTGATCTACAACATTAAAATGCAAAATTAAGTATCATACCTAAGTCATTTAATTAGGCCTTTAATTAAATAAGGCTCCCACTAAATTCTCATAGCTTTGATATGAGCTAATCATTGATGTAGGTAAACACATTTTGCTTACATCATTAGCTTCTATTTAGCTATAAATTTATATGGGATAAAGATCCACATCATAATTCATCTTGAGTTAGCTTTGGCTAATCGCCCAAGACGTAGTATAATTAGGTAGGCAATCTTTTGCCAATTACATCTGATGTAACTCTTTAATAGCTTTGGTTAAGTTTTAGATTAGTTTAGTGTTTATTCCTAAACCAGTTTCCAGGCTGTGGCGAGGCACAGAGGTCTTCTTTGATATCGGAGCAACGACCACTTTCTAAGACAAAGCTGATGTTCGGAAATCACACAAAACTAATTTTTAAAACTTATGTTCAAAGCTAATATATGCCTCTACTTTCTTAATTAATTAAGAAAAACTTAATTAAGTCTTAACCAAGTTTGATAGCGGGACATCACGATTGTCCACTCGCACTCTTCCAAGATAAAATGCATTGCTTTGCTTTGGCAAACCCAACAACAAATGATCGAGGAAGTAGTGAGTACCAAACTTTGGTAGGCATATCATTTTTGACTTATTAAGAAATAAACTTAAACATGCATCACATACATATTAGCATACATCACATATAAGCTAAATTAACATGCATCACATACATATTAAACTAAGCGTGTCATGGTTATGGCCCTTATTCTACAATCTTCTCAAGCCAATGAAAAGATTCATTGGTCAACCTAGGGATAGCATCTTCTCCCAAGTGCTTCCTTTTGGTTGTCTTGTGTTGTTGACTTCCTCCTTGTAACGTCATCTTCCAATGGACCCTCCATCTTTGTTTTGTATATTACAAAAGGAGAAATACTCGAGTTACATTCGAGTCTAAAACTAATTTTACAACAAGAATTTTAGGAGAAAGGCACGACACGCAGGCCATATTAAGAATTACAACACACACATTCACAAACTTTTTGGGACTAGGCCATAACCATGCACCATGTCAATTTTAACTTTTAAAAGACATCGGATATTTTATTATGTTTGAAAAATTACTAATGCAATTATCAACTCATAATAAAATTTATCCCACTTCTATATCATATATAAAATAGAGAAAACCTATTTTTTTTATACGATCGTTCGCAAGTGGCTCTGATACCACTGTAGGGATTTATTATGCAAAATAGCATATGCGCAACGGAAAAATAGGATCCCTTCCAAGTGATCCTTGCGAAAGAAAAGCTTGTACAAAAAATAAATTTCTCAAAACCTATCTTATAGGAGAATATTACCTTTGTTGCGTGCCCTTTTTAATCCCGCTTCTCCTTGGGTTTGTTGGATCTTTTAGCACGTTCAAATGTCCATGCCTCTATATGTATCCACACGAGCAAGCTCTTGTCTCACAAAAGAAACTAGAAGAGCTCTCCTTTAATTCTTGCTAGAGAAGTCCCTAAAGGAGAGGAAGGTAGGGAAAAAGAGAAAGGAAGAAGAAGACCACTCTTCTTGCTAGCCTACACTCACAAAAGCCACACAACCAAAGCCTCTCACCACCAAGCTCTCTCCAAGCCTCAAGCTTCACCTAGTTTGGCCGGCCACCCCATGGAGTGTTTTATAGGATTGAAAAAACCTTTCACCTCCTATCACATTCAATGCAATCAATTGCATTGGCCGACCACATGTGGAGAAATTCCAAAGGTCAAAACCCTTTGTCTCCTTCCACCTCATCAAGCTTAGGTGGCATTCATGCATGTTGAATTAATCTTATTAATTCAATAAGCTTATGTTATCATATTGAATTAATCTCATTAAATCAATAAGGTAACATATTGAATTAATCTTATTAAATCAATTAAGCTTAGGCTATCATGATAACATATTTATTTAATCTTATTAAATTAATAAGCTTAGCATATTGGATTAATCTCATTAAATCAATAAGCTAAAATTCTCATTAAGCTTAAAGTCCAAAAACCATTTTGTACTTAAGCTCATTCCCAAATTATTCTAGTCAAACTAGAATGCACTAATTCTTCTAATCATCATGCTCTTTGTGTGTGACCCTATAGGCTCTCATAACGTTGGCAGTGGATCTAAACTCTTTTAGATACACAAGCAATGAGCGGCATCTAGCAATACATCATTGCTACCCAAGTTACGAAATAAGTCAAGATCCGACTAACCTTTCCGTGACTACTATAATGTATGACCGTGTCCTTCTATCCTTGATATCAGATTGACCAATGAGGCATAGACCGTGTCATCCTCGATCAATCTATGTGTTTCTTGATCCCCGAGTAAACTAACTCAAACAAATGAGCTCAATATCTCATATTGACTCATTCGAGCATGGCCATGCGTTTTAGTAGTTCTACTCAATCAAGGGGCCCACAGATATCACTCCGGTCATATGGGAGGGATAGATCCCATCTACATCACTCACATCCCTCCGCATAATTTGTTATATACCCGATGTCGCCTTTATGGTCCACCCTGTTACGGGTGACGTTTGACGATACCAAAGTACATAACTCCTTATGTAGGGAATCGTAGTGACTTCAGGTTTGAGGACTATTCATACCAATAGTCACATGAGAAAGTTTATGACACTCATATGACGATCCATGAAACTTTCTCATGGCGGGTCAGTTCAGTATATATTCTCTAATATATACCCATGTGTCAACTTGATATCATATATCCATGACTTGTGAGATCAAGTCATCAATTGACCTACATGCTAGTCTTTATGTATTAATATTGCCCTTGCATATTAATACTTGACTAGGAACATTTAGAAAAGTGTTCTCTACAGCCTCTCATAATCAATTCTGCCAATTGATGTGCTGTAGATAAGAACCTACTTTTCTAGGGCATTATTATATTTAATTTAGCTGGCACAAGCAAGACGTAAATATAATAACCAATCCTTTGCCTTTATAGAATATGATACAAAATGTTCCCTATTCAACCATCACATGATTGGTTCTAGGGCTATAACTAACAGTCTCATCATAATCTAAACCTTCGACTTGACTAAACCCTTTAGCAACTAGTCTAGCTTTATTTCTAACTACTTCACCTTTGTCATCAAGTTTATTTCTAAACACCCACCTTGTTCCAATGATTGTTCTATCTTTAGGTGGTGGTACTAATTCCCATACTTCATTCCTAGTAAATTGCGCCAGCTCTTCTTGCATTGCAATAATCCAATTGGGATCAAGAAGAGCTTGGTCAATAGTCTTGGGTTCAATTTTAGAAATCAAGGAAATTTGACTAAGGTTTCGATATGAGGCTCTAGTTCAAACTCCTAGACTTGGATCACCTATCACTTGGTCGATAGGATGATTCGTTTGAGTCCTAGTTGGGGTTGGGTTTGAGTCTACTACTTGGTCAATAGGATGACTCATTTGAGTTCCAGTTTGGTTTGAGTCATCTACCACTTGGTCAATAGAATGACTTAGTTGACCTAGGTTGGGATTAATACTAGACCTGATCTCCGGATTAGAGTTAGGTCTAGTATGAGTTGGCTCGCTAATTGGGGTTGCCGGGGGTTTTGTAGGTTCGTGTCCTTCATCAAATACTACATTGATAGTCTCCTCAACTCTAAGGGTGTCATGGTTATATACTCTATAAGCTCTACTTGTAGTCGAGTATCCTAGAAAGATTCCGGTCGTGGTTTTGAATGTAAATTTCCCTAAGTAATCATTAGTATTTAGGATATGTACCTTACACCCAAATACCCTAAAGTACTTGATGTTAGGTATTTTATCGTGATAAATCTCGTATGAGGTCTTAAGGTGCCTCTTTACCATAAGGATCCTATTTTGGACATAGCATGTCGTACTCACGGCTTCCGCCCAAAACCTATCGGGTAGGTTATACTCATTTAACATTGTCCTAGCGGCTTCTTGTAGGGTTCTATTTTTGCGTTCTACTAGGCCATTTTGTTGTGGAGTTCTAGGGCAAGAGAACTCATGGTGGTATCCATTTAGGTTACAGAATTCTGTAAACCTATGGTTTTCGAATTCACCACCATGATCAGTCCTAAGTCTTTTGATTTTAATGTTTTGTTGATTTTCTATTAACTTAAATAGGTTGATTAATTGATCTAGGGTATCACTTTTGTGTTTGATGAACCTAACCCAAGTAAATCTAGAGTAGTCATCAATAATGACTAAACAGAATTTACTTCGATTAAGTGACTTAGCTCCGTGTGAATCAAATATATCCATATGTAGGAGCTCAAGCACACTTTTGGTTCGTTCTTGATTAGTTAGTTGATGTTGTGTCCTAGATTGTTTACCTTGTTGACAAGCATTACATATTTTATTATCCAAGTTATTGAGGTTAGGCAAACCTCTGACTAAGTCACTCTGACTCATCTTGTGGATGAGTCTTGGGTGTGAGTGACCGAGTCGTCGGTGCCACAACCATGATTCCTCTTGCCGTGTCATAAGACACTTAGTTGAGGAGTTAGTTAAGTTAATAGTGTAAATGTTGTTATTTCTAGTTCCCTTAAGAATTGTTTTAGAGGTTTCGTTTGTATTTATTACGCATTCATTTTCTAGAAATATGACCTTATAGTTATTATCACACAATTGGCTTACACTGAGTAGATTATATTGAAAATTTTCTACTAATAAAATGTTTTGAATAACAAAATTTGAGTTAAGATCAATATCACCTGATCCGATGATTTTGAGCTTGCCGTTATTTCCGAAGGCTACCGATCCTTGTCGTTTGAATCGAAGCTTCGAAAACTTGAGTTGATCCCCGGTCATGTGTCGGGAGCAACCACTGTCCAACATCCATTGATCCTACACGCAAGGTAGTTGGATCGGATATTGGATTTATTAAAGATTGGTTGAAAATTATTAACCTAAATCATCTCACCCATGTCTACATGATCAAACACGTTAACCCTATATGTTCTTGTGAGATGACTTCCAATTTTACTTGATTTAAATTTAATGACTTAAACACTTGTCAACCTTGCGTTAGATTCGGATTTGACCTTAGGCTTATCAAGTCACCTTTTCAAGATCATGGCTTCCAGGTCGTGGCGAGGCACAGAGGCCTTCTTTGATCGGAACAACGACCACTTCCTTAGACAAAGCCATTTTCAAGAAAATAGTAACTTGACTCACCTAAGACCACTTCCTGGTCTAACTAGTCTAGGATACGGCGAGGTAGCTTCAGCTAGTTCCACTCGGTCAAGTGAACCGAACTAGATACGCCTTATCTAGCTCGAATACACGAGACTCCATTTTCCTAGCGTACTATCATCTCGTTGCATCCTGGTACTATGTTATCAAGTGTTGACGAGTTATAGTCCTATCTAACCATTCTAAAAAGAAAAATCCAACTAAATAAAAACCTAAGCATGCAATTTCTTAGTTAAAACATAAACAAGTTTCGTACTAGCTCCCCCTGGACCATTGAATCGATTCGGTCTCTCCACATAGTGGATTTGGTCCTTGGGAACCCATTACTGGTTTGATCCTAAGTTTGAAATCAAGGTGGTCTTAGGGACCCATGCTTGGACACATTTTTTATGTCGACTTACAATCGACATATACGACTTATTGGTCGTGTTTGAGCTAAACCCTAGCCCGACCTTGTTATACACGGCCCTTTGCGATCCAAGTAGGAGGTCAAGTCCTTTGGATCCCAAAGTAAACCTTTCCAACGTATTCCTAAGATCTTTGACTTGACTCTTCAAGAGTGAGTTCTCAACTTCGAGTTTTTCAACCCGAGTTGAGTCCTTCTCTTGAACTCGACTAGTCGAAGAGGTTAGGGAGACCTCGTGTTTGAGGAGTTTAACTTCCTCAACCAGGGTCTTGACCTTGGACTCGGACTTAGCTAACTTTCTATTTAAAAACTTAATTGCACTATAAAGTGTAGTAATGAGAGATCGACTTACCTTGAGTGTATCTTTTGAACCGGATGCGTATCCGTGGCTTGTCTTGAATAATGCTTCGCAGTCCGACTCGTCTTCGGTTTCCGATTCAAGTTCCGATTCTGACTCTGTCTCTGATTCCACCGGTTTAGCCATGAGGACTCGATCATCATCTTCTTCCTCTGAAACTTCTTCCCAAGTAGCGTTGAGTGCCTTTTTGTGTTTTGGTGCCTTGCTCTTGAGTTTTGGGCATTCGGACTTGATATGTCCAAACCTGTTGCATTCATAACACTAATATTTGAACTTTTAGGCTTACCTTCGTTGGGTCGAGTGACGGTTCATTTTCGGCCCTTGACTATCCTCCGAACTAGGTTGACTAGTTCGGCCTCCATTTCTGAGTCGACCTCCGAATCCGACTCATCCTCTTCTTCCTTCGGGGGTGGCTTGCTAGTGGTTTTCTTCTTTGAACCTGCAAATAGTGCTATACCTTTCTCAGGTTCCGAGTTAGACTGCTCATGAAGTTCAAAATCAGAAAAAAGTTCATCTAACCTAAGTTTAGAAAGATCCTTGGAGACCTTGTAGGCATCGACCATGGATGCCCACAAGGTAGTCCTCGGAAAGGAGTTTAGGACATACCTTATAAGGTCACGGTTTTCGACCTTTTGCCCGATTGCGTGTAGATTGTTGACTATGTCCTAGACGTGGGCGTGGAGTTGCGTCGCCGTTTCATGTTCCTGTATTTTTAGATTATATAATTTATTAAATAAAAGGTCGCGCTTACATACCTTGGCTTCATCGGTCCCTTCGTGTAGCTCCACTAGCTTTGTCCAAAGGTCCTTTGCGCTTATGAAGGGGCCGACGCGATTTAACTCCTCCTTGGACAAGCCACATTGGAGGATTTGTGTTGCCTTGGCGTCGGCTTCGACTTGTCATTTTGTCGCAATGGTCCATTGGTCATAACCTAAGGATCCACCCACTTCGTTAGTCGGAAGTGTGAAACCCATTTGGATTATGATCCACATCTCGATTTGGGTTTTGAGAAAGCATTCCATCCGACCTTTCCAGTAACGAAAATCATCTCCATTGTAAAACGGAGGTCGGACGGTGCTAAAACCCTCGAGATGGGCCATTTGGAAGGGAAACCTTGCACAAAAAATACCAAAAAAACACGAAAAAAAAGGTTCCAAGACTTCGCCTTGGATTAGTAATGTAGGAAATGAAAGAAACAAAAGGAATAAATGAGAAATAACCAACTAAAATAAAAGATGAGCACTTACAACCTTCGATGTCCCAAAAATGGTACTAAACAACGGTTTTTCGGGATAAATACAGCTTGTTACGAGGGAGGCTTCCTCTGGTGTCGCTAGCCTTCAGCTCCAGCTATAGCAATTTTCTGCACACTCGATTCAGCTCGTGAGATAACGACATGAGCTTAACTTTGTATCGTTTGCTATAATCAAAACTCAGGTTCGACTTAGGTGCCTACTGCACCAACAGTTACTTACTTTTTCTTTCCCAAAAAGTAATTGTTTTTCAAAACTCACCTAGGGTTATGGGGGAGGTACCCTTAAGGGGGAGGTTTTGAAAAATGATTGTTCAATGCTTACTGCTTATTTTCTCTTAACTTTGAATTGGTTTGCCATAGATCAAAAAGGGAGAGATTGTTGGTGCAGGGGCACTAGATAATCGAACCTTGGTTTTGATGATGGCAAAGATTCAAAGTTAAGTTATTTTTTTATCTCATGTGATATGCTAAGTGTGCAAGAAGTGTTTAAGCTAAGCCAAAGGTCGAGCGACATCCGGAGAATCTCAAGTTGAGAAACCGTGGTGGTCGGGCAACACCAAGAGAACCTCGGGGAGTCGAGGAACCTAGCGGTGATCGAAAGCGAAGCGACAAGTCAAGAGGACCAAAGGTAAGCTCCGTGTGCGGAGCGGTGGTAAGGACGCGCCCTCGGTTAGAGAGCAATCCTAGGCGTCGATCCGACTAAGGCTTCCGGAGGAATGCAGAAGTCGAGATCGGACAGTCAAAGGACTATCACACTGCATGGCATTATGCATCTATTGTGATAATCTTATATTACAAGAATTCTCAAGTGCAATAGTCAACTGGAGATGTCGATGTCGGCAAGGCGATCAAGCGCTAAGAGGATCGATCGATGTCGACGAATCGAATCAACTGATGCACAAGGTCAAAGAGATAGAGATTGATGCCACCACCTCAGGATAAGATAAGACGCCACCTCAGGATAAGATAAGCTGCCACCTTAAGATAAGATCCACGAGTTTTGGATCTGGATCGGGACAAATTCCAAGGCACAAATATATAAAAGGAGGGGAGGACTCACACCCAAATTCAAGAATCTCCCAAGTGCTCGTGCTCTCTACAATGCTACTCTGACCGTGCGCCATCTTCTAATTAATTGTCGGTATTATTATTATCTTTCTGTACTTAATTTGTATAAGGACCGGTAATGTTGTTACCGGCCTTATAATCATTGTAATCGTCTTGTCTCTTACCTTCAACGAGGAAGAGACTTTTAGTGATTGCCCTTCGGAAGTGATCAAGGATCGCAGGACCTTGGATTAGCAGTCGGTGGGCTGTGAACTAAGTAAAAAAGCTTTGTGTCTTTCTTGTATTTGTCTTTTAATTTTCCGCTGTGTACTTGGTTTTAATCGTCAAAAAAGAAAAGTTTTTACGAACGCTATTCACCCCCCTCTAACGCTCATATCGATCCAACATGTATAGGATCTGGTGCGAACGAGTTCACTACTCAGCCTCTGGATGGACGTTTCCTGCCTGCGGAGACAGGCGTGAGCATGCACCCTAGAGGTTATTAAGGAGGAGTTTTCTTGTACCTCCTTATATAGGCGGGTGCGGAGATCCCCTATTTTGTCCTCCATTTTTTGGTATTGGACTCGCAGATTTGCAATGATATCAGAGTCCTTTTGCTTCTCCCGAAGGAGTTCCACTACTTACTCACGAAGGCTTGTTAATTCTTGAGGAGGGGAAGTTTCTTTGTCAGACTGCTCCGGATGAATCTCCTGTCGGATAGATAGCGATTCTGTATGAGCCCGCTATTGTTCTTGCAATGCCGTTATAGTTTCGACATCTTTTTGGTGTTGGCAGCAAGCCTCTGTCAGTTGCTCCTGACATTGTTTCAGCTGCTACGACAAGAGACGTTCTTGGTTCTGAGCAGCTGTTTGATCCTCCCGCCACTGTTGCTCCCATTTCAGAGATTGAGTATGATACTGCTGGAGGAAGCGATCTAGTTCTTGATAATTGGTAAGGGCCTGTTAGCTGTTTATCAAAAAGAAGGCATCAAATGAAGAAGGTCAAATAATTCAATTTGAGAAACATACCAGTTCCAGAGCATGGTGCAGACCTTCTATCCGGGGAATCAGTTCCTCCAAATTTAATATTCGAAGACCCCGGGCAGAAGAAGAAGAAGGGATGGATGACACCTGAGGAGAAGGCTCACTCATAATGGGGGAGGGAAAGATGGAAGTTAGAGGCTGTATCGGGGGTTCAGAAGAAAAAGAAGAAGGAGCCCTCGTAAGGAGGCTCAAAGAGATAGGGGACGAGAAAGGAGAAGCAGAAGTGTGGGGTGGAAGACTCAATGTGGTTGGTTGTGAAACGGGCACAGAAGAATCGGCAGAAGGGGAGTGGTCCGATGAGGAGTTTGGTGAAGAAGATATAGAGAGCACGGGGGTGGAAATCTCTCCACTGGGGAGAGGAAAAGTAGAAGGACCCTGGTCTGTGTCCAAAAGAGAAGAAAAGTCCCCCAAGTTTTGGGCATCGAGGGAAAATGATGAGGGGGGAATCTCGACTATCATGGGTTCAGGCACAAGAGAACGCGCTGGGGAAAGAGGAGGAGGGGATACAGAGACGTCTATCGTCGATAGGCGTTGACGCACCACCCCTCTGTGTTCCTCTTCAGGTGGCGATGAGGGAGGGGGCGATTTCCGAATACCCAAGGCGGAAGGGGAAAAGATGGAAGAGTTAGGGTTTATGAGTAATAGTGGAGATGAGGATGGATTGGTTACCCTAATCTCATCTGAAGCAGGAGAGATAAGGATATCAGAAGAATGAGGGGGAGAAGGAAGAGAAGAGACAGGTGTGGTGGTAATGGATGAAGGTGAAGGTGAAGGTGCTGCTAGCTGCTGACCCTCATCGTGTGAGGATTTTAAGTAACGTCTTGATATTTCTCAATGGAAAAATGAATACATCTTGCCCGTTGAAGAAGGAGGAGAAACACTGGAGTTAATCGCTGGAACACCGAAGGATGGCAGTGGAAAACAGAAAGGGCAAAGAAGAAGAAGAAGACTAAAAGGCAGAGGGAAAGACGACAACAGGAGAAAGGAAAGATGAGGCGTCGCATATAAAAGGAGGGTGAAATGGGCTGGCAGTGTCGATTGGACTACTAATCTATAAAAGGGGCCCTAATAAAAAGAAAAATGATGATTCATTCCTCTGATGGCCCGTTATCCTCTAGAACCCTTGTTTTCATATGATGGGATGGATAAGGGTATTTAACTTCAAGATGAATGAAGAAACAATAGCGGTATGAGGGCAGAACCGAAAGTCAAATTAACGCACTCTTTATGTAGAGGGGCGTTGGTCGCTATTATTTTATCCCCGTGTGGTGGTGGAATGGAAGAGTTGAGTTCATTTCTCAACTGTATATTATTTTATCCCCGTGTGGTGGTGGAATGGAAGAGTTGAGTTCATTTCTCAACTGTATATTATTTTATCCCCGTGCGGTGGTGGAACGGAAGAGTTGAGTTTATTTCTCAACTGTATATTATTTTATTCCCATGTGGTGGCGGAACGAAAGAGTTGAGTTTATTTCTCAACTGTATATTATTTTATCCCCATGTGGTGGTGGAACGGAAGAGTTGAGTTCATTTCTCAACTATATATTATTTTATCCCCGTGTGGTGGTGGAACGGAAGAGTTGAGTTCATTTCTCAACTGCATATTATTTTATCCCCGTGTGATGGTGGAACGGAAGAGTTGAGTTTATTTCTCAACTGTATATTATTTTATCCCCGTGTGGTGGTGGAACAGAAGAGTTGTGTTCATTTCTCAACTGTATATTATTTTATCCCTGTGTTGTTGTGGAACGGAAGAGTTGAGTTTATTTTTCAACTGTATATTATTTTATCCCCGTGTGGTGGCGGAACGGAAGAGTTGAGTTCATTTCTCAACTGTATATTATTTTATCCTCGTGTGGTGGTGAAACGGAAGAGTTGAGTTCATTTCTCAGCTGTATATTATTTTATCCCCGTGCGGTGGCGAAACGGAAGAGTTGAGTTCATTTCTCAACTGTATATTATTTTTATCCCCGTGTAGTGGTGGAACAGAAGAGTTGAGTTTATTTCTCAACTGTATATTATTTTTATCCCCGTGTGGTGGCGGAATGGAAGAGTTGAGTTCATTTCTCAATTGTATATTATTTTTATCCCCGTGTGGTGGCGGAACGGAAGAGTTGAGTTTATTCCTCAACTGTATATTATTTTTATCCCCGCGTGGTGGCGGAACGGAAGAGTTGAGTTCATTCCTCAACTATATATTATTTTATCCCCGTGCGGTGGTGGAACGGAAGAGCTGAGTATTCCCTCAGCTATATGTTATTTTATTATCGTACGGGGAAGGTGTATGCGCGATCCCTGCGTAATGAAAGGGTGAAGAGGAGGTACGTCTATTTGATTTTCATAAGAGAAGTGTAAAATTTGACACAAGCGGAAGAAGGACGGAAGAAAAGGATAAGCGGGGAAGGACATAAGCGAAGACTTATATGGCATAAAGTTCATTACTTCGGAAAGGCTACATATTACAACTCTCCTCAAAAGAAGAAAATAACGAAAGAAGCCCTTATTCGTAGGGTATTACAGTTCTTTATTGGGAGGAACGGAGGGAGCCTCTTTGCGAGGTTGGGGTTGACGCCATAGCTACCGAAGGTAAGACTATTGTATGAAGATGTACTTGGACAAGTCCTTCTAGGACACAACTAGTTGTTGGCACAGAGAGTAGTTGCTGGTGGAAGCCTCCCTCAAGTGCCACTGCAGATACCCCACTTGCTCTTCCAGATTAGCGATGTAGCGTTGTTCTTCAGTCTTTTCTTCAGAAGGAGAAGAGCTGCTACCCTGTTCAGAGGTTTGTTCCATGGCGAAGAGAAGATGAATGGTAACCAAATGAGGGCTGGGGGTCCTTATAACGAATGGTAACCAAATGAGAGCTGGGGGTCCTTATAACGGCGAAGGAAGAAGGTGCATTGACTCATGGAGAAGGTAAAAATAATAAATGCTAGTAAAGAAGGAGAAACGTAAAGACAATGGATGGAAGTTATTAGCGCAGTAACTTTGGGAAGGACGACTAAAATTCCACGAAAGCAGTAAAAGGAAGTATGTTCAGATGGGATGGCAGTCTTTTCTGGTGGCAGTTATTTTACGTTTACAGGAAAACGACAAAAAGAAGTCTCAGTACCCTCTCTTGTTTCTTTTTATTAATATCTTCGGTCACTATTACATTATTTCGATTAACCCTTATACAAGTTTTTTAGGGTTATCACTAATAGGAGGATCGTTAGAGGGGTCCTCTGGAGGAGAAGGTGCCAAGACGACTCTATAAAGATCGCCTTGAACTGGAGGTGCCGCTGGTGGAGCTCCATCAAAAGGGGGTGGATGAGTCCTCGCTGAAGGGACTGGAATGAAAGCTATGGCCGGCGAAAGCGGAGGAAGTTCAGCAGAGGCTCGGGGATCTCCTATTATGTATTCCCACGTCAGGGGAGGGTTCCAGACCCGATTGCGGAATGAAGAGAAGGGTTCTCGGAAGGACCTCCCTGCGGTAGGGATTGGAACAGTGGTTAAGGATGGAGAAGAGGGGGGGGGGGGCGAAAAGCAGAAGTTGTCGTCGAGCGGGTCTCAGATTCCTCTATGTCTCCAGTGGTCCAGTCGTGCAGTTCAAAAGAGTCAGAATCTGAAGAGATCTCAATGGGATGTTCCGCGTAAGTCATGAGAATAAAATGGGAGGACGAAGACACTTGAGACGATAATTTATAATCGAGGGAGGAGGAATTGCATTCGTCCTTGGAAAGGGGGGGAAGAGGAAAGGACTAATATTATAATGGCGTCAGCATAGAAAATTGTCGAGATATCATTTTCGGAGCAATTAATTATTTTGAGAAGATCAAAAGGTTAAAGCAAGTTAATGGCTGGTTGAGCCCAAAAATTGGTTCGGGTTAGGAAAAGATCTCTCCGAGGACATCCCGAGCAGGGTCCAAGGCGAGGAGTGTCATCTTTTCATTTATACAAGGCAGAAAAGGGGTCGCAGTTGTAAAGAGAATGAAATGCAAAGCAGACCCAAGGTTCTCGACCCACATCAAGATATGCATAAAGTACAACAAAAAGTCGTATCAATGCCAACGTTCTTCAATAACAAAAGAGTCATTACAAGGATCAAAGTGGGACAGATTACAATTCAAAAAGTTCGAGGGGGGGGCATTTGGATAAAGCGTCAACAGGGTTTAAATAGCTGGTGTCCGTGCCGGGGGGAGGATACCCTCATTCAGCGTTTAAAGTCGAGGACCCGTCAAAGCCAAGTATGAATAAATCTACCCCCTTCTTGACATAATGCCCTTTCAGGTCGGCCTCCTACTCCTTCAGCTAGGACTGGCAGGTAACAAGTTGGGCTTGACACACAGCTAGCTGGGCCTAGCTTTCAGCTAATTAGGTTGCCAAGCCATCTCTTTCCGTTGTCGCCATCATGGCCCGTTGACCCAGAGCCGAAAAGGCCTCAGTATATTCTCGGTGGAGTTCTTTTTGTTGCCGAGCCACAGCTAACAGGGCTTCGGGAAAGGTAGCCACCAATGAAGAGAGTCCTTGGAACCTCTCCAAGCAAGACTTTTGGGTGGCCTCCCACGCTTGGCGTTCTTGCCACAACTGCTGAATAGTAGTTGAGGAGTCAGCAACTTGAATAATTGCGTCCCCAAGCTGTCTTTTATACCCTGTTAGCTCATGAGTAAGAAGATCCACCTGCTGAAGCTGGCTGGACTGCAAGAAGATTTGTTGTTCAAGGTCTTTATTCTTTCGTTGAAGCTCTTCATTCTCGCTTTGAGCCAAGGCTAATTGGGTCATGGAATCTTCACATTGGCCAATTAAGTCAGATTCCTTCTACTCCTTTTCGCTCAGCCGCTGGGTGAGCTATTTCTGGTGCACCAGGGAAGCAAAATGGCGCGTCTCCATGTTGGACTGGAATTGGGCTATATGAGACATCATCTTATTATGCATGGTTGAGACCTAAAGGAAAAAGGATGCAAATGCCAAGCGTTGGTACACCGATGTATATGTATATATATATATATATATGCTAAAGGTAAAGAAGTAAAACAATTACCTCGACCAGCATTTTGCTCATCTAATCGCAGGGGCCTTATAAACCTGATTGATTGGAAAATTTCACCTCGGAGAGGTGACGAATCTTCAGGAGGGACCCCAACATAACTAGTGAAGGGTTTGGGAGGGGAAGATCTCCCCCCCTCCGAAGGGGGAAGGGGACCTACACGCTGAAGGGGAGCGGGAGAAGGATGTGTTGTTGGAAGGATGGTGGCGGATTCGGTCGGGGAACATGTGGGAGAGACAAGAGGGGTGGGGGATGAAACAGGAGAATGGGAAGGAGAATCTCCCCCTTGGGGAGAAGAGGATGGGGCAGCTAATGTGGTATCCCTTATCCTCGGTTCATAGATGGTTAGGCGTCGGGATTCTTGCCGATCAGAAGAGGAGGAAGGAAGAGATGAAGAACTGGGAACTCCTTCCTTAACCGGGCGCAATTTCTTCCGAGGGGAAGAAGGGGCAGCCACAGATTTACCTCGCTTGGTGGAGGCTTTCTTCTTCTTGGTTGCTTCAATTTCTTCACCTTTTACTAAAGCGCTCTGCATTAGGTTATCTGTGAAATCTACAGGAAAGAAGGATAAGTTAATCTAGATAATAAGCTATATCGAAATACGAACACCGTCCTACCTATGGTGGCTGGAGCCGTTAGAGGGAAAGGGGACAACTTAAAGTGACTGAGGAGTGGGGGTTTCATTAGATGTTCCGAGCAGTAGTGGGATTCTCCCAACACTTTACAAACCACCGAGAAGGGACATTGGATCCTCATTTCGTGAAAGGGAGGCAGCTCAGGAAGATCTAGCTTCCAGGTATCCGAGTGAGGTAAGGGTGTTGGAAGCTGCGCAAAGAAATATAATTCTTCCCATCATTTATGAGAAGAAGGCATATTTACTAAGAATTGGCAGGCCGTGCGGCTGGAGAGGTAAAAAAGGCATGCCTTAGAAGATTTCAGTTGGAAGAAGCAATGGAATATTTGGGGGGATAACGGGAGGTTCAGGTGTTGGAATACTATGATGGCCTCCGACAAAAGGTGGAAGGAATTGGGGATAAATTGATTCAGGGGTAGACCATAAAAGTCAAGGATTTCCAAATAAGAGGAGGGCACGGGTAAAAACAAGTCGTTAAGAAATTGTTCAGAGAAGAAGCAGGTTAGGTCAGGAGGAGGACGATGTGGTCGGTATGTTTTAGTGTTGAAACGACATAGAATGGAAGGGTCTATGAATTGGTTTCTCATATTAAAGAAGTAATGGTCGCCGTTCAGTTGGGTGATGGTATGTTCGTACCAAGGAGGTGAAGGTAAGGTTTTAGGGGCCATAGGTACAGAACAAGGAAGAGCACTTACTTGAAGGTTGAAGGAGGAACGTTTGTAAAAGAGGGGGCTAGTTCGCTGAAACGCTGCCGGAGAAAATCGCTAGGAAGCAGAAGTGGAAAAGGCTGGATTGTTAGGCACGCTAAGTTATGCCTAAAAGGAAAGGGTGAAGATTTATATAGGGTTTTGTGTGACCGTTCGACTATCTAAGAGAAAAGGCAAAGTGGGGCCCATGGGCCCATTAAGCCGCTTCGAATACAGGGAGTAGGGCAATGAGAAAAGAGTGAATTTGAATTGGCGAGCAAAGGGTGAAGTAGAGGTTTTATATATTTGGAAAGTCAAGCTTATAACTTCGCTTGACTATTTTTGGGGGTTGACTAATGATACTGCTGTTACCTCTTATCTGTGAATCGGGTAAGAGGGCTCGCGGGTAAGACACTATCCGAACCAAATAATCGGTTCGGCAAAGAAAGCAAGGTAAAATGGTCCAGGCGCAACCATCTGGGACAATTGGAACGGGAGGACCAGTTGAGGTAATCGACATGGCAAAGCAAGGGCGGAGATCGCTTCACTAGGAGATGAACGAGAATCGGTTCAGTCTAGTAGGCCTAGAAGAAGATGGGGTGGATAAGAATCGACTCGGCATAGCCAGTCCAGAAATAGTTTGGTGCGGGAAGAAGAGGAGTTGGTTCGGTCTGCTGAGAAGAGCCTAACGGCTATGCCACATGTGAGATATAGGTCTAGGTTAGTTTCACCGAAGGCAAATGGTTGAAAGGGACAGGCTAGCATATTTCTCGAAATGCAGATGAGAAGTTGTTACACAACAGAAGGGGGGTCCCCCACATAATATTCCGAGGAGCATTCGCTCCTCGTGTCTGTAACAGAATGATTCTCCAGGTAGACGTGGTGGCCACGTGTATGATGAGGAAAGCTTGTGATGCAACAACTATCAGAGGAGGAGAATAAAAGGGAGGAGGGGGCAGAGAAGAGGAGGATCGACATTATTCCAACCAGCAAGAGACGAAGACACATCGAAGGAGAGGAGGGCAACCACTTCGCCGGAGAAGGAGAGTAGTGATCTCTATCTTTCTTGTACTGTTTCCTGTATTTTAACCTAATTGTAAGAGGTTTTTCTCCTCCACCTCCGGAAGTTCTTTCCGTGAAGGAGGATGTTCATAGTGAAAGTGCTTTGACGTAGTAGCCGGTGAGAGAGCTCACCTCCGTGGAGTAGGATCCGAACCACGTTATATCCTGTCTTTGTTTGTTGCTTGTGTTGGCTTGCGTGTCTTTGCTTCACGTTACATTTTTACTATTGCGGCCGGAGAGAACCCCCTAAGCTTCCTTCGCATATTACTATGTTGAAAGGGAGTCAACAGATCTTCTGCACCATCACCGCATCACCTAGAGTTAACCTAGGCAAGACCACAATGACCAAGGCTTCTAAGCCTAGGAGGGTCATTAGGAAGGTATCAAGGGAAGTTATCCCTAAGGAATACCTAGTAAACTCAAGGAGCTCAAATAGGTTTTGGGTTCCTAGGAGCGTGATCGACTCATGCTAGATGGGTTATTATGTGCCAACCTTGAATGGATAGGTAGTTAACCTAACCTTGGTAAAGGTGGCACTTTAGGTCATTTTCAAGGTTATGGGTACCTTGGAAATAAATTTGAATCTTAAATCCTAAAAGATTTTGGGATATGCCAATATCATTTTAGAACCATGAAAAATTGATCAAATTGACACAAATTAGATTTAGAGGTCTTGCTGTGTCATTTTGGGCTTTTAGAACACTTAGGAAATGAAAAGTAATATGACAAAATGGAATTAATCCTAACAAATGACAACTAATATTAAAATTTAGGTATTATATACCTTTATATTTTATACTTGCCACATTTGTTTGCCATATGCCATGTAATGACATCATATTTCTTTTTAATCATATAAAATTTCATGATTATGCTCAGGACTATTTTTTTATGTCATGTATGCTTGGGTTTATATTTATGTCATGACATCATGATTATTGGCGCATGCTTGTTTATGTTATCATTTATGTCATAATCATTATTCATGCATGAATAAAATTGATTTAAGGACTATGACATGACTTGAAGTCTCATTTATAAGGGAATCAAGTAGTGTTATCTTAGAAAATACATGAGGGCTTAGATTACGATGAACAAAATCCACATATCACATCAAATTGGCATGTGTGTGTATTGATACACCTTAGACACATGTGAGATGCGAGGAAATGAGTTAAGTTCAAGGTGTATAGTTTTTACATCTAGATGAACTCAAACTCATCTTAAACCATGGATGAATCATGAGGAAAGCTTATATACAAGCCATGTGCATTAAGCCCATAGACCATGGTTCAATATAAGGTTTTAAAATCATTTTAGAAAACCTTGGTGAAGTCTATCTTTTGATAGCAATCACCATTGATAGAGTTGATACAAAGTAGAGCCAAAATATTAAACTTTTCAATGGTTTTGTACTTTGTGTCAAACTCACTATTTTATGGGTATATTATTTTCTAAATATTTTTCACCCATAATGTTTGACATAAGTATTATACATATGAAATTTCATTATTTTTCGTATTATGTATAATTACTTATGAATTTATGAAAATCAATTTCTGAACTTGATTTTTGCAAACTGCATAAATCGATCATTGTATGGCGAGTCCGGCCTGATCTCATTGTTATCACTGATCGGCCTAAGGGGCAGTCGATTGGTAGATGAAAGAGTCGACTGTCAGACCTGATTTCGGGTAAACAAAGGTTGTTTAGCCTTATTTCAGCTATGTTAGGCTACCCTAACTGCTCCTAACCCTAGGATATACTTTGGAAAATATTATAAAGGGTGAAAATCCATTGGATATGGATTAGGATAGTTGTTTGGGTGATGTATCAATTTTAAGGTGTGTGAAAGTTCAAGTTTAAACTTTTGACCTTAGTTTTGATGATTTAGTGTTCCTATAGGCTTAGGGACTCTCCAAGGATATTGTTGGTGCAATGGTCAAGGGGGAGCAAGCCTTTAGGGGGAGGTTATCCATCATGGGATGATGGATGTGTTCTTCCTCATGAGGGAGAGAATTGAGAAAATTTTGGAGAAGTAAGGATTACCTCTCTTTAGTGATATGAGACTTATCACTAGGAAGAGTGAAGACATCCTAGGTGTTTTTGGACCAAGGGGGAGATTGTAAGGTCTCATTGGGATATGAGACATTGACACCCTTAGGGAGAGCCGTTTTGATGTATGTCAAAAAGGGGGGAATTGATGTGGGAGAAGTTGGAATTCCTAATTTAGGCAATTGGGAGGATTGGATTGAGTTAGTGTTCTAACTCAAAGATGTTGGTTTTGGTCAAACATCGAAAAGGGAGAGATTGTTGGTACAATCGGTCCGGGTCATGATTGACCAGACTCGAGTAGTGTTTTAATGTTTGACAAAGAAGTTAACCATTGTTTGACAATGAGTTGACTAGATGGTTGACTTGGGGTTGACCATATCATGGAAAGTCCAAGTCTTGTGTACTTGGCATGGTAAGTTCAAGCATGGGTCTTGGCAAGAGAAAGTCCAAGCTTGAGTCTTGGCAAATAAAAAGTCCAACATGGGTTGGCAAGGGAAGTCCAAGGGTTGATATTGGCGGCGTAAAGTCCAAACGGAAGTCTTGGTAGCATAAGTCCAATGGTTGACGGTGTAAAGTCCAAGCGGGAGTCTTGGCAACATAAGTCTAATGGTTTGGCGGCGTAAAGTCCAAGCGTGTGTCTTGGCAGTGTAAACTCAAATGTGCCTTGGTGGTATAGACCAGCTTAGCATGACAATAGTCGATGAAAGCACTTGAAGGCTAGCGTATGGATGAACAAGTCATGGATGACTTGGAGGGATCCGATAGGCGTGAGGTTGACGGAGGTGACTAGAAGGCTTAGGTCTAGGCTAAAGGTGGTCTAGCAAGTATGAGGGCATCATACTTGGGGTTAAACCTCATGGTTAAGGTTATCAGTCGACTGAGGTTTTGGACCAGTCAATTGGTTAAGTGTTTTGACACTTGGCAACCGAGTCGACTTGTAGCAGTCGACTGGAATTATGATTAGTTGACTGTTGTGAGTCGACTAGGGTTCGACTGCGGCAAATAGCCTTGGCAGTCGACTGCCAGCATTGGACAATCGACTGATGGCTTGAGCAGTCGACTGCTAGTCGAGTTTGGGAGCATAACGCTCGGTAGCCGATTGGTCAGTCGGCTATAGCCTTGGCAGTCGACTGATGGGTAATGGCAGTCGACTGCCAGTGTATCCATTGGAGTTTTGCCAACGTGGATTAAGTCGTTGTGAGACAACGGCTACAGGAGGAGTCGGCTGGGGCCTTATGGTAGTCGACTGCTAGGCAGAAATTCATCCTGATGCAGGTTATAAATGCAACTCGAAGTGGAGGATTTTCTAGCGATTTTCTTGGGCGATTTGAAGGGGAATAGTTGGTGCTTTCCAGTCCTTCAAGGCTAGTCCAAGACGATCAACAAGCAAGCATCCAAAAGCGCATTTGTAAAGTTTTCTTTACGTATTTTTGTGTATTTCATTTGTATTTGCTTGTTTCATCTTGTATTACTTGTGTAATCATTGTAAGAGGTTTCTCCGCCTCCGACTTATTGTCGAGAAGGAGTATTATTGTTTAGTGGTGGTGTTTGCATCGCTGGGTCTCATTCGAGCCCAATCCGTGGAGTAGGAACCCTAAGGTTTCGAACCACGTTATATCGCGTGTTTTGTTATGCTTGTATTTTGTTATTTCTTTATTATTTGTATTTCTGCTGTGCATAACAGGTTTTGTAGTAATCACGAACAAATTCCGTCAAGCGATGAACGAACGCGCCATTCACCTCCCCTCTAGAGCTCACGGACGTTCCTACAAGATCGTACACAGCTAAAATACCCTTAAAGTTGAGACTTCTAACCACAGTGGGACTAAGGGGTATTGTAGAAACCTACTAGACTTAAATTGATCCAATCAGAGTTGGCTAAGGTCATCTATAGATTTTAGCCAAAACTCATTAATAACCCTAGAGAATTTGAAATTCTAAGATTTGGACATGGAATGTGTTGGTATTAGGGGCACTACAAAATCTAATCTATATTTTGATTTATAGAACAAAGTTTAAAATTAGAATATTTTATGATTTAATGTGGTATGGTGTGCAAGTGAAGAAACTTGATAGGTAAATTCCAAAAATGGAGTATAGTAGTATGACCTAAAATGACCAAGTAGGTAAAGTCTAGAAGTAGAGTCAGGTAAAAAAAGCCTAGAGTGACCGAGCAGGTGAAGTCCAAAAGTATAGTATGCCAAGATGGTGAAATGGCCAAGGTAAGTCCTGGAGGTCTCAAACAAGGCAAGTCCTGAAGGTCCCAAGCAAGGGAAGCTATGGAGGTCCTAAACAAGGTAAATTTTGGAGGTCCCAAGCAAGGTGAGCTTGAATGATCTTCTGTTTCAGAAGATAGTGAGGGAGTGTCACTATTTTTAGGGGTAGGATAAACTTGAGCTAGGCATCACTCTGATATAAGTCAAAAGAGAGGCAACTAAGTTACTATAAATATATACTCTTTTATACTAACACTGTGATGAAGGAACTCAAGTTTATATGTTGGATTAGATCAACCAAATCAGATGAATCTGAGCACCCCTATTAGATCTAATCGATCGGAGTCCAAGTTCAAGTCGGGTCCAGATCAGGTTTAGATGTGTGTTGATGTGACAAATTTTATGTAATAATAATAATAATAATATGAAATAAATAAATAAAATAAAATTTATTAAAATGAAATTTAGTTATTTAACATTTATTATAACTTTCGAGATAAAATTTTATTAGATTTGATTAAGTTTAATTATTTTATCCAAAATATTGATTAAGCCAATTAACCTAAGGTTATATGAATTAAACCATAGGTTAGGATTTTAATTAAAGTCTAGGTTTGGAATTAGGGATTTAATCTCATTTTCTCTCCCTGTGTTCGTCATGTCACCCACTGCAACACTGACTCACCATCGTCACCAGCCGCTGAGCGCAGGGATCTTCGACCAACCTCCACCGTTGTGACTTGCCCCACGCCACGGCCAGCTTCCACTACCACGGACTGCCCGCACTGTAGCAAGCCTCTATCGTGTTCTGCTCGCCGTTGCTGCCATTGTCGTTGCCGCCTCAAACGCTGCAATTTCGGTGCTTCAAACCTCGCCTCCGCCTCTGCCAACCCCATGGCTGCCACGTCGTCGTGCCGCCTTCATGAGACTACTGTCAACACACGTTGTAGCATCGTTGTTGCCCCTGTTGTGGTCGCCTCCTCCACCCCGCTGATCGCGAGCAAGATTCGACAACCATCGACATCTCCTAGCATTGGTGAACTTGTTGTCGTAACCTTCAATAAAAAAATTAGTTAATTTAGTGGATTAATAGCTTAATGGATTAAGGTTAAGAACTTGTGTAGATTAAGATTAGTAATTAAATGGGGATTAAAACCATTTAATTAGTTATTAATCAGCAGATGCTTTATCTCAAACTTAATACGTTGGATTAATTAATGTTTTGATTTAATCCAAATTGAGTTGATTAATCAAATTAATTGAATTAATTAAATTGAGTCGGGTTTAATTGATTAGTGTTAGGCTGATTAAGCTATATTAATTAATTAGATTAGATTTCTGATTTAATTGATTAACTAGATACTAAAATTATTAATCTGTTTAATTAATCTAGATTAATCAGGTTGATTAATTTGGGTTTAATTGAATAATTGATCAAGATTAATTAACCTATTTAATAGATTAATTAGCATTAGATTAGTTAATCCGGTCACAATGAGAAAAGAATGAATTATTGGAGGAAAAAAATTGTTGGTAATCCTATTCTTTTGGCCGATAATTTGGATTAGGCCAAAAAAAATTTGTTGAAAAGTGGGTGGTAATCCATGGTCAATAAATATCATTTACCGGCTAAAATAGTGGCCAATATTTTTTTTTAAATGTTGGTGCAATCAGCCCAGGTCACGATTGATCAGACTCGAGTTTGACTCGAGTAGTGTTTTGATGTTTGACTATTTGACAGAGGATTAATCATTGTTTGACAATGATTTGGGGAGATTGTTGACAAGAGATTGACCATATGATAGAGAAGTCCAAGCATGAGTCTTGACAATCGGAAAGTCCAAGTCTTGAGTACTTGATTTGGAAAGTCCAAGCATGGGTCTTGACATTTGGAAAGTCCAACATGGAGTTGACATGGAAAGTCCAAGGGTGTAGTTTTGGCCACGTAAGTCCAAGTGTGTAGTTTTGGCAGTGAAAGTCCAAGTCATGAATACTTGGCAATTGGAAAGTCCAAGGGTTGATATTGGAGGCGTAAAGTCCAAGGGTGGAGTCTTGGCAACATAAGTCCAATGTTTGGCGGTGTAAAGTCTAAACTTGTGTCTTGGTAGCATAAGCCCAAATATGCCTTGGCAGTGTAGACTAGCTTAGCATGACAATAGCTGATGGGAGCATTTGAAGGCTAGCGTATGAATGAACAAGTCATGGATGACTTGTAGGGATCCGATAGGCGTGAGGCTGATGGAGGTAGCTAGAAGGCTTAGGTCTAGGCTAAGGGTGGTCTAGCAAGTATGAGGGCATCATACTTGGGGTTAAACCTCATGTTTAATTTTATCAGTTGACTGGAATTTTGTACCAGTCGACTGGTCAAGTGTTTTGACACTTAGCAGCCGAGTCGACACAGAGCAGTCGACTGGGATTATGATCAATCGACTACCGTGAGTCGACTGGCGATCGACTGTGACCACAGATGCAAGGCGCCTCGATTGGATTTGAGCAGTCGACTTCCTGTTGGATCGATTTGAGCGCTAGAGGGGGGGGGGGTGAATAGCGCTAAGAAAAAACTTTTCGTAATCGTTCGAATTGGCACGAGTAAACACAGCGGAAAGATAGCAATAAATAAATAAAAACACGAGGGGTTTTTACTTGGTTCGTAGCCTACGGCTACTACTCCAAGGCCCTAATGGTCCTTGACCACGCACGGAGGGCAAATATTAAACGAACTCCTTCTCGATAGAGATAGGAGTTAAGCGAATACAAAAACTCAATAAAGATTCAAGGTAGAGGGACACTCCCCCTCTCCTTGATATGATTTAAAGCTTGAAAATAAAGACAACTTATACAAAATTAAAGATTATACCGACGACTTCAAGGATTGGAGGTTGAAGCTTTAGTCGTCTCAGCTCGTCGTAGGGATGTCGGAGAGTCGGAGCGTATCGGAAGCACTTGGAAGCTTTTGAATTGATGAAAAACCCTAGGTTTGGCCCTCCTTTTATAGCCTTTAAGCCCCTCAACGAATGGGTCTTCAACCAATCACAAATGGGCACAAAACTCCTTGAAAAATGGTGATAAAGCTTGACTCCTCGAGGCTGATTTTTGACCACCGGTTGAACTGCCGCCGGTTGAACTGGCCGGTTGAACTGCCGCCGGTTGAACTGGCCGGTTGAACTGGCAGCCACGATTTTTGACTAAAAAAGGAGTTTAGCTCAAAATACAAGTGAATTCGACGGCCACTTGCCGTCCGATCTCAACATAGACCTTCCATGGGAAGTCTTGGGTTGGATCGTCGCCTAAGGACGTCCCCGTACAAAGGACACGACCTCACTTACGCTTGCACACACGAGCTTACCTCGATACTTACTTGTCGCTTTTGCTTCCGGCCTTCCACTCGATTCCTTCGGCTCCCTCCGAAGTAACTCGAGTGTCGCCCGACCACCGCGGCTTCCTCCGGGTGTCGCTAGCCTTCAGCTCCAGCATTGAGACTTTTCTGCACACTTGATTTAGCTCGTGAGATAACAATATAAGCTTAACTTTGTATCGTTTGCTATAATCAAAACATAGGTTCGACTTAGGTGCCCACTGCACCAACAATCTCCCCCTTTTTGATTTATGGCAAACCCACATACAAAGTTAAGCAAGCATGAAGAATAATAATGTGCATGAGAGAAAAAAAAATGAAGATTAAGTTGGAGTAGTAAGGATTTTCTTCAAGTACTCCCCCTTGAGGAAACCTCCCCCTTGACCGAGGGTGAGTCTTTGAAGAAAGACCTTAATCCTCCCCCTTGAGGGTTGCTTTAAGTAATTAACATTACTTAAAATTAGCTTTAGTAAAACGTTTTAAAATTAGCTTTAGTAAAACGTTTTAGTTAAGCCCTTTCTTAAGTAAAACACTAACGACATAAATAAGTTAAGAATTCTCTTAACTTGGCCTTTTGTCAAAAGTTAAATAAGTTCTCAAAACCTAAAGTTAACTTTTGGTTTAAACATGAAGTAAGAGTTAAGTTATCAAAAAATTTGAAAAAAAATTTGACCCCTTAACTTTGGCCTTTTTCTCCCCCTTTTGCCATATATCGAAAAGAGTAAGGGGTGTAAATCAAAATAATTGCTAAATTTAAAGTCCAAGCATGTTCCACATTTTTTATTAAAATAGTATATTGAAAATAAGCTCATCTATGAAATGTTCGACTCATATTTGGCTTGATTGATATGAAGGATCAACCAGTCCTGGTCGGAGTCGGTTAGTATGTATGATTATACTCCATGGTTCATAGCGATGCACTAGCTCTACATCTGGAACCAGGAGTAAGGTCCTAACATCTCACGCCCATCTACGTGGCTAAGTACACAAACACATTAGTCCTATGTGTTGTGAGATGTATTGGCTCCTTAAATCTATAGGTGCATGATATCTAAGGTATGACCTATGCTAGTTTCATGAAAAGTAAGAAATAGTAGTAATATAATTTGCAAAACCTATTCTATTAACATGCCTAATTTTCGTCTCAAGAGACTAAATTCGGCTTCGGGTAGTGGTTTAGTAAATATGTCTGCTAGGTTAGACTTCGAGTCAACATATTCGAGTTGTATGGAGCCGTTGGCTACATGTTCTCGAATGAAATGGTGTTTTACCTCTATATGCTTTGTTCTTGAATGGCATATAGGGTTCTTAGTTAGATTTATCGAACTTATGTTGTCTATAAAAATTTTAGTTTTGGTGAAGTCCAACCTAAAGTCTCGGAGAGTGTGCTTCATCCAAAGAAACTGAGTTAGACACTCACCCATCGCAACGTATTCGGCTTCGGTGGTAGATAAGGCAACACAATGTTGCTTCCTACTGCACCAACTCACTAGACTTGAGCCGAGTAGTTGACAACAACCACTCGTGCTCTTTCTATCGAGTTTACTACCGGCATAATCCGAATCGGAGTAGCCGATTAGTTCGAACTCCGTAGATCTAGGGTACCAAATACCAACGTTAAGTGTACCCTTAAGATATCTAAGGATACGCTTAACTAGGGTTAGGTGAGACTCCTTAGCACAGTTTGAAACTGGCGCACATACTTATCTGCGAATAGGATGTCTGACCGCGATTAAGTATAGGAGACTTCCTATCGCGCTCTATAGTTCTTTAAGTCAATGGACTTACTTTCTAGGTCTTCCTATGTTAACATTAATCGCCATTGGGTGTTTATTATCTTAGCGTCTTGCATTCCAAATCTTTTAATTAACTCCTTAGTGTATTTTGTTGATATAGGTATATACCATCCTTAGTTTATTTAATTTGTAGACCTAAAAGAAACTTAACTGCCTACTAAGTTCATTTCAAACTCACTTTCCATGAGTGAAACGAACTCGCTTTAGTAAGTGAGTTAGAGGTTCCAAAAATTATATCGTACGTAAATTTGAGCTATGAATATTTCTTTACCTAAGGTTTTACGAAGAGAGTTGGGTCAACTAAGCCTTGGTTAAACCCTTTTGACTTAAGATGGATTGAAAGTCTCTCGTACCAAGCTCGAGGAGCTTATTTAAGTCCATAAAGAGCTTTCTTAAGTTTTAGAACATGGTCGGGTTTATCTAGATTTTTGAATCCGGGGGGTTGGCTAACAAAAACTTCTTCTTTAATGTATCCATTTAGGAATGCCGACTTAACATCCATTTGAAATAGCTTAAATCCTCGATAATGTGCATAAGCTAGCAACATTCGAATGGATTCAGTCTAGCTCTTGGGGCATAGGTTTCGGCTGTAATCTAAGCCTTCGACTTGAGTGAACCCTTTGGCGACTAACCTAGCCTTGTTTCTAACTACTTCACCTTTATCATCAAGCTTATTTCTAAACACCCACCTTGTTCCAATTGGCGTTTTGTCTTTAGGTGGTGGTACTAATTCCCACACTTCATTCCTAGTAAATTGAGCTAGCTCTTCTTGCATTGCAATAATCCAATCGGGATCAAGAAGAGCTTGTTCAATTGATTTGGGTTCTATCTTTGAAATTAAGGAAATTTGACTAAGGTTCCTATAGGATGCTCTAGTTCGAACTCCTAGATTAGGATCTCCTATCACTTGATCGATAGGGTGGTTAGTCTGAATCCTAGATTGGGTTGGGTTTGTGTCACCTAATGCTTGATCAATGGGGTGACTTGGTTGAACACTAGTTTGACTCGGATCACTTGTCACTTGGTCGACAAGAGAAGTTGGTTGATGTGGATTAGACTCGATCTCAGGGTCAGAGTTAGGTCTAGTATGAGTAGGCTTGCTAATTGGGGTTGTCGGGGGTTTTGTAGGTTCGTGTCCTTCATCAAATACTACATTGATAGTCTCCTCAACTCTAAGGGTGTCGTGGTTATATACTCTATAAGCTCGGCTTGTAGTCGAGTATCCTAGAAATATTCCGGTCGTGGTTTTGGATGTAAATTTCCCTAGGTAATCCTTAGTGTTTAGAATATGTACCTTACACCCAAATACCCTAAAGTACTTGATGTTAGGTATTTTATCGTGATAAATCTCATACGAGGTCTTAAGGTGCCTCTTTACCATAAGGATCCTATTCTGGACATAGCAAGCCGTGCTAACGGCTTCTGCCCAAAACCTATCAGGTAGGTTTTATTCGTTTAACATGGTCCTAGCGGCTTCTTGTAGAGTTCGATTTTTCCGCTCCACTAGGCCATTTTGTTGAGGGGTCCTAGGGCAAGAGAATTCATGGTGGTATCCGTTTAGGTTACAGAAGTCGGTGAACCTTTGATTTTCGAATTCACCACCATGATTGCTTCTAAGTCTTTTCACCTTAAGGTCTTTTTGATTCTCGATTAATTTGAATAGATTGATTAATTGATCTAGGGTATCATTTTTATGTTTGATGAACCTAACCCAGGTAAACCTGGAGTAGTCGTCAATTATGACTAAGCAATATTGACTTTTATTGAGTGACTTGGCTCCATGTGAATCGAATAGATCCATATGCAGGAGCTCAAGTACACTTGAGGTTCGTTCTTGGTTAGTTAACTTGTGTTGTGTCCTAGGTTGTTTTCCTTGTTGACAAGCATTATAGATTTTATTAACCAAGTTGTTGAGGTTGGGTAAACCTCTGACTAAGCCACTCTGACTCATCTTGTGGACGAGTCTTGGGTGCGAGTGACCGAGTCGTCGGTGCCACAACCATGATTCCTCTTCCTGTGTCATAAGACATTTGGCTGAGGATTTGATTAAGTTCATTGTATAAATGTTATTTGTCCTAGTTCCTTTGAGTATTGTTTTATTTGTTTCATTTGTTTTAATTACACATTCATTTTCTAAAAATACCTTATAGTTATTGTCACACAATTGGCTTACGCTAAGCAGGTTATATTCAAAATTCTCTACAAGTAATACATTTTTAATAACAAAATTCGAGTTAAGCTCGATATCACCTGATCCGATGATTTTGAGCTTGCCGTTATTCCCAAAGGCTACCGATCCTTGTCGTTTGAATCGAAGCTTTGTGAATTTGAGTTGATCCCCGGTCATGTGTCGGGAGCAACCACTGTCCAACATCCATTGATCCTACACACAAGGTGGTTGGATTGGATGTTAGATTTTTATTTTTAAATTGGTTGTAAGTTGTTAAACCTAGGTCATCTCACCCGAGTCTATATGATCAAGCATGTTATACTTATGTGTTTTTTTGTGAGATGACTCCCAATTAAATTTATTAAGTGGATTTAGGTTTAAGTGATTTTATGTTGAGATGATTTTCAATTAAATTGATTAAGTGGATTTAGGTTCAAGTAATTAGGATTTAGGTTCAAGTAATTTTATATTGAGATGATTTTCAATTAAGTTGATTAAGTGGATTTAGGTTCAAGTAATTTTATGTTGAGATGATTTTCAATTAAGTTTGATTAAGTGGATTTAGGTTCAAGTTAGATTTGATTTAACCCAAGGCTTGTCAAGTTTACCTTTTCAAGATCATGGCTTCCGTGTCGTGGCGAGGCACAGGGCCTTCTTTTATCGGATCATCGACCACTTCCTTAGACAAAGCCATGTTCAAGAAAATGATGACTTGACTCACCTAAGACTATTTCCTAGTCTAACTAGTTATTTTTGAAAAGAGGCTCCCGAGGCTCAATCTTTTCGAAGGATTTTAGTTGGTTATTTGAAAAGAGGCTCCCCGAGGCTCAATCTTTTCGAAGGATTTTTTAGTTGGTTATTTGTGTATTCCAAGTGAGTTAAAAAAAAAACAACAAAAAAAACTAAGCATGCAATTTCTAAGTTAAAGCACAAACATGTTTTGTACTGGCTCCCCCTAGATGGTTGAATCGGTTCGGTCTATCCACATAGTGGATTTGGTCCTATAGGGAACCCGATGACGAGTTAGATCCTAGAGTTGAAATCAAAGTGGTCTTAGGGACCCATGCTTGGACACATTTTTTATGTCTACTTACGATTGACATATACGACTTATTGGTCATGTTTGAGCTAAACCCTAGTCCGGCCTTGTTGTACACGGCCCTTTGCGATCCAAGTAGGAGGTCAAGTCCTTTGGATCCCAAAGTAAACCTTTCCAACGTATTCCTAAGATCTTCGACTTGACTTTTCAAGAGTGAGTTCTCAACTTCGAGTTTTTCAACCCGAGTTGAGTCCTTCTCTTGAACTCGACTAGTCGAAGAGGTTAGGGAGACCTCGTGTTTGAGGAGTTTAACTTCCTCAACCAGGGTCTCAACCTTGGACTCGGACTTAGCTAACTTCCTAGACAAAAACCTAACCGTATTATGTAAAGTATTAAATAAAGTACGACTCACCTTAAGGGTATCTTTTGAACCGGATGCGTATCCGTGGCTTGACTTGAAGGTTGCTTCGTAGTCTGAATCATCCTCCGGTTTTGACTCAAGTTCGGGTTCGGTCTCCGTGTCTGACTCAATTGATTTCGCCATGAAGACGTGGTCTTCGTCTTCTTCGGATGACGCTTCTTCCCATGTCGCGTTGAGGGCCTTCTTGTGCTTAGGTCCTTGGTGGTTGAGCTTGGGGCACTCGGACTTGATATGTCCAAACCTGTTACACTCATAACACCTAATATTAGAACTTTTAGGTTTACCTTGGTTGGGTCAATTCGTGGTTCACTTTCGTCCCTTGGCTATTCTTCGAGCTAGGTTCATTAGTTCGGCAGTCAATTCCGGGTCAACTTCTTCTTCGGACTCGTCTTCCTCCTCGGTTGGTGGTGGCTTGCTTGCGATTTTCTTCTTCTTTGATCCTGCAAATAAAGCTATACCCCTCTCGGGTTCCGAGTTGGATTGTTCATGTAATTCGAAATCGGAAAAGAGTTCATCTAACCTAATTTTAGAAAGATCCTTGGAGACCTTGTAGGCATCGACCATGGATGCCCACAAGGTAGTCCTCGGAAAAGAGTTTAGAACATACCTTATAAGGTCGCGGTTTTCAACCTTTTGCCCGATTGCGTGTAAGTTGTTGACGATGTCCTGGACACGGGCGTGGAGTTGCGTCGCGGATTCGTGTTCCAGCATTTTTAGTGTGTACAATTTATTGAATAACAAATCACGCTTACATACCTTGGCTTGATCCGATCCTTCGTGTAACTCGATTAGTTTAGTCCAAAGATCCTTTGCGCTTATGAAGGGGCCGATGCGATTTAACTCCTCCTTGGATAGGCCGCATTGGAGGATTTGTGTTGCCTTGGCGTCGGCTTCGACTTGTCATTTTGTTGCAACGGTCCATTGATCATAATCCAAGGAGTCACCCACTTCATTAGTCGGAAGTGTGAAACCCGTTTGGATTATGATCCACATCTCGAGTTGGGTTTTGAGAAAGCATTCCATCCGACCCTTCCAATAACGGAAGTCATCTCCGTTATAAAACGGAGGTCGGACGGTGCTAAAACCCTCGAGATGGGCCATTGAAACAAAAAGACAAAAAGAGACGAAGACCGAAAAGCTAGCAAAGACAAAAACTCATTATCAAGTACCATGACTCGCGTCTTGGATTAGTAAAAGGGAGAGAATTTAACAAACAAAATAAATAGAAATAAACAGAATTAAAAGAAAATAAATCTGTAAAAAAAAACTAGATTGGTTGTTTCACCAAATCTTAGCAACCCCCGGCTCTGATACCAATTGTTGGATCGATTTGAGCGCTAGAGGGGGGGGGGTGAATAGCGCTAAGAAAAAACTTTTCATAATCGTTCGAATTGGCACGAGTAAACGCAGCGGAAAGATAGCAATAAATAAATAAAAACACGAGGGGTTTTTACTTGGTTCGTAGCCTACGGCTACTACTCCAAGGCCCTAATGGTCCTTGACCACGCACGGAGGGCAAATATTAAACGAACTCCTTCTCGATAGAGATAGGAGTTAGCGAATCAAAAACTCAATAAAGATTCAAGGTAGAGGACACTCCCTCTCCTTGATATGATTTAAAGCTTGAAAATAAAGACAACTTATACAAAATTAAAGATTATACCGACGACTTCAAGGATTGGAGGTTGAAGCTTTCGTCGTAGGGATGTCGGAGAGTCGGAGCGTATCGGAAGCACTTGGAAGCTTTTGAATTGATGAAAAACCCTAGGTTTGGCCCTCCTTTTATAGCCTTTAAGCCCCTCAACGAATGGGTCTTCAACCAATCACAAATGGGCACAAAACTCCTTGAAAAATGGTGATAAAGCTTGACTCCTCGAGGCTGATTTTTGACCACCGGTTGAATTGCCGCCGGTTGAACTGGCCGGTTGAACTGGCAGCCACGATTTTTGACTAAAAAAGGAGTTTAGCTCAAAATACAAGTGAATTCGACGGCCACTTGCCGTCCGATCTCAACATAGACCTTCCATGGGAAGTCTTGGGTTGGATCGTCGCCTAAGGACGTCCCCGTACAAAGGACACGACCTCACTTACGCTTGCACACACGAGCTTACCTCGATACTTACTTGTCGCTTTTGCTTCCGGCCTTCCACTCGATTCCTTCGGCTCCCTCTGAAGTAACTCGAGTGTCGCCCGACCACCGCGGCTTCCTCCGGGTGTCGCTAGCCTTCAGCTCCAGCATTGAGACTTTTCTGCACACTTGATTTAGCTCGTGAGATAACAATATAAGCTTAACTTTGTATCGTTTGCTATAATCAAAACATAGGTTCGACTTAGGTGCCCACTGCACCAACACTTCCATGGAGGGCAGTCGACTGTTGGGTTTGGTCACGAGCATAAAAAGCTCGGTAGCCTACTGAGTAGTCGGCTATGGGCTTGGTAGTCGACTAATGGTAATGGAAGTCGACTTTCAGTGTATCCGTTGGCTAGAATGCTGACGTGGATTTAGTCGTTGTGAGACAACGACTATAAGAGCAGTCGATTGATGGGTATGAGCAACCGACTGCTAGGAGGAAATCAACCCGAGTTACAGCTTTATAAGGAGCTCGAATGGGAGGTTTTTGGCAATGGTTCTTGGGGCAATTTGAAGGGAAATTATTGTTGCATTCCAGTTCTTCAATAGCAAACCAAAGCAATCAACAAGCAAGCAATCCAAAGTTCTTAATGTAAAGTTTTCTTTACTTGTTTTTGTGTATTGCTTAGTTTACTTATTGTATTTCATTGTATTACTTTTGTAATCACTTGTACGAGGTTTTGTTGGGATGTATACTGAAAGCCTAGCTCTTTTGTATGAACATCTTTATTTTGAAATAAGAATCACATGATCATTGTTTGCATATTTTTATGGTTATGCAATATTGTCTAATACCTTACATTGTAGATAACATGGTGTGTGGTGTCACACGGGAGATCATGTTATCGGCTCCTTGTAAAGTATAAGTAAAGGCTCACAACCGAGATGGCTTTGGACAAACCATCGGAATGATTGTAGTGTGATTTGGTATTGGTTTGTCTTGACCATAGAATCACACTAGTGCACTTTGTGTGTATTGAGCAGGACCGACACAGAGGTGATTCGATTTATTGCTGACTACATAATCGAATCGGACCTAAGATATTATTTAGTACATGCTCTTAATCCTGATATAATAACGGGCACATATACTTGGTACTCATCTCTTTGATTTACCAATGGGCGAGATTTATAGATTAAATCGATAGACTCGGTAAGTTGGGAGATGATATTATTTATATGGTGTGCCGTTGATTATAGGAGGAAACCGTGTCCTATATATTAGGATGATGATGTCCCCTTGAGGAGCTCATAAGGTTCATCATGTAAACCCTGTAGGTGGACTTGGTCTGGCATGATGAAAAGGTTGAGTGGTACTACTCATGGAGTTAGATGTTGATTAATTAATGGTTAGTAAATTAATTAATCGACGGACATTCGAGATCTTAAACACGGGGAGAAAATGTACAAATAATATATGGAGCCCATATTATCATATGGGGGTTGGTGAGGTAGATCAATGATGGACCTTTAGTGGATTGGATCATCATTAGTGGATCGGACTTTATGTGGGCTTGATCCATGGGTGGCCAAGACCCAACTCCTCCTCATGGTCCCTAATGTAGCCCATTAACACCTCAAGATACTTAGATCCAATGGATAGAAACAAAACACTAAGATCCATTGGTAGAGATTAAATCTCTAAGATCCGACGGTTGAGATTAAATCTCTAGATCCGACGGTTGAGATTAAATCCCTAGAACCAATGGAGGAGATTAATTCATGACTTATCCCTAACTCTATAAAAGGAGGGCATGGGAAGTGGTCGTGGATAACATCATAGGGAGGGAGCAAGGCTTGGGCGGCAAGAATAGGACAATCCTAGTTGAGATAGGATTGGAATTAGGGTTAGGGTTTGGAAGCAAGGGTGGCACCAAATAAGGCAAGTTTTCCTTCTTCTTCCTTGCCTTGTGGCCAACGTCCAGCAGCTATTCCAGCCCTTCCCAGCCCTTGGCCACACCCAAAAACACTCCCCTCTCTTCTCCTTAGGTGGTGGAAACAAGATATAGGGTTTCCCTTGGTGTCTTGGTAGTTTTCCATCATCTTCTTCTCCTTCTAGTTGGCCGGCGGCAAGAACTTCTATAGTTCTTTGTTGGTTGAGTTTTTGAAGGAGAAAATCATTGTTTCTCTTCTTCCTCTTGCTTGGGAAAAGCAAGGAAGGAAGTTTTGCGATCTAGGAGCTTCGACTTTTGGTGGATCGTCGCCCACACGACGTCCAAAAGGAGGAGGGTCATACATTAGAAGACCAAGAGGTATACCTATTCTTCTATCTCTTTTATTCATTGCTTGTGTTTGTTTTTCAAAATATAAGCATGTTATATTTCTGTAAATAGGCTAAATAATACTTGGATCCCGAGTATAAATACAAAAACCGGCGATCCGGACATCGTCTATTCCGCGGCTACTCATAGAATAGAGAATGGTTGCTTGAACAACTAGTTTGTTCAAGTGACCTCTCTAAATGAATAGCACGACGATGACTTGGTTGCTTTGGGAATCCCTTTTGTCTAAGATTAAATTTTTAATCCGGGGACATCAAAGGGATCACCATGGTCAAGCAACCGAGGTGAAGGGGAAGCGAAGTTTCCCCTCACGGATCAACCCCAACAATTGGTATCAGAGCTTCCGGGCAAAACCTTTCAATTGGTATCAGAGCCAAGGATTCCGGTTTTGTGTGTTTAGGATTCGGTTAATTTTATGCACTTTTTCATATATTATATGTGCCGGATAATAGTAGGATATGCGTAGTTTAACTCTTTGGTTGCAGGCATAAGATCCGACTATTATGGCCGTGTGTGTGTATATGATTGTATGTGTGTAAATATTTATTTTGTTGAATCCTCGGGGTTGACGAGGCTAGTATTTAGTTTTTTTTGTAAATTAAATACGGCATTGTTTAGCCGCTCTTTATTTTATTTTACTTTCGATCTAGATTCATGTACACTCCCTCGTGGAGTATAGGATCGATGGATGTAAATTAAAATAGGTTTTAGTCTCGGCTCGGATCTCCGGAGGGCTTGTACAAGGCGTAGGAGGAGGCGGGCCGAGATAGCGATCTGACAGGAGCCATATTGAAGACAAAGGCCATAATAGTTGGAAAATAATTTATTTTTCATATTTATTGCTTTTTGTTTGATATGCATGTCGTAGGAAAATTCCTCATTTTTAATTTACTAAGTGGGAGAGGGATATTTTAATTAATTCCCGCGGCCTCCATTACAATTTGACGTGTGATGCAACAAACTTGCGTGTTGGCTCTGAGTGCCTTCCTCCCTGCGGATGAGTTTGTTTGCGGATCACTAGGTCAAATAATGGTTATAGGAAATTATCTAGGAGCATGTGTACTTCCACAGCGGTAAGGCACATAATCCGAAATAATTCCCTTAGTATCGTGTAATGGTGCACACTTAGATGCAAATTAAAAGTATCCTCCCCATCGGAGTCACTGCTTTTATTTGTAGGGCCAAAGAGGAACCAACTATTAATTTTATTTGTCAAAACGTAAGGTTGACAAGATAATAAAATTAATGGGTAAAACCTCCTCTTACAAATGTAGAATTCGTATACGTCCACACTGCGTGGCATGCGATATTCTCGGTGTTTTGAGGTGTTGGTTGATTTCGAAATTTTATTGTTTTGAGGAATCAATAATTTTTTGAAATCTAAAATAATAATCTATGGGATTCTTGAAAATTCCTCACTGTCAATTTACTAAGTGGGAGAGGGATATTTTAATTAATTCCCACGACCTCCATTACAATTTGACGTGTGATGCAACAAACTTGCGTGTCGGCTCTGAGTGCCTTCCTCCCTGCGGATGAGTTTATTTGCGGATCACTAGGTCAAATAATGGTTATAGAAAATTATCTAGGAGCGTGTGTACTTCCACAGCGGTAAGACACATAATCCGAAATAATTCCCTTAGTATCGTGTAATGGTGCACACTTAGATGCAAATAAAAAGTATCCTCCCAATCGGAGTCACTGCTTTTATTTGTAGGGCCAAAGAGGAACCAACTATTAATTTTATTTGTCAAAAAGTAAGGTTGACAAGATAATAAAATTAATGGGTAAAACCTCCTCTTACAAATGTAGAATTCGTATACGTCCACACTCTCGTGGCATGCGATATTCTCGGTGTTTTGAGGTGTTGGTTGATATCAAAATTTTATTGTTTGAGGAATCAATAATTTTTTGAAATCTAAAGTAATGATCTATGTGATTCTTAGGATTTTCAAAATGACTTTCAGTCCACTTGTTGTGATACTAAAAGAAATAAACTTACTGTACCCAAATAATGTTGATTGGAAAAGAATCTAGATATTGTCTTATCTGCTAAGGAGTACAAGTATGCACTCTTCGAAGAGTGTCCTCAAGCCATGGTTGCTCAAAAAGGTTTCTACTTCTAAGCCGAAAGGCAAGAAGAAGAAAAAACAAGGTGGAGCAAAGGTGGTGGGAGGATCTCAGGGAGGAGTGAAGAAGCCGAAAGGCAAGTACTTTAAGCAGGATGGACATTGGAAGAAGGATCCCACCCAAAACATAACAAAGGTATATCCTTTGGACTAGTCGTTGAAACATGATTAGCGGTGTTATCTCACCGCGGGTGTGTAGATATGAGAGTCATTAATCATGTCTGCAACACTTTGCAGGGGTTTCAGGAAACCCAACGACTAGCTAAAGGGGAGATTACCATTTTGGGCAATGCCATGAAGGTGGCGGCTATTGCAATGGGAGAAGTTTTATTTATCTCTTGAGAAAAATAAAACTAAGGTTCTGAAAATTCCTTTATGTATCTTTATTTAGAAAGAATTTAGTTTCAGTTTCTAAATTATTATGGATGGATATTCTATTTCTTTTAATGACAGAGTTGTTATAAAAGGGAATAGGGAGAATATCTGTTCAGGTACATTGAAAGGAAATTTGTATACAAAACCTCCAACGATGCAAATTGAAGTTAATAACTCATCTTCTAATTCCAAAAGGAGAAAAGAACCTTCGAAGATGAACCAAACATATCTTTGCCATCTTAGTCTTGGTCACATTAACCTAAGCAGAATTCAAAGGTTGATAGCTGATGGACCTTTGGGTTCATTAGTGGTGGAGGATCTCCCAACCTACGAATCTTGCTTGGAGGGTAAGATGACCAAGAGGCCTTTCAAGGCCAAGGGGTATAGAGCCAAAGATATGTTAGAAATGGTTCATTCTGATTCGTATGGTCCTATGTCTATCCTGGCAAGAGGTAGTTTTGAATATTTCATCTTTTTCATAGACAATTATTCAAGATGACACTATGATCTGATCGTGGTGACGAGTACCTCTTGGGAGAGTTTAGGAATTACCTATCAGAGGTTGGGATTCAATCCCAATTGTCTGCACCTGGCACACCCAGTAATGATGTAGAAGAGCGAAGGAATAGGACTCTTATAGAGATGGTTAGATCGATGATGAGTTATTCGACTTGCGGACTGCGTTACGGGGATATGCTCTAGATACTGGCGGTGTACATTCGAACTTGGTTCCATCTAAATCGCTGCCTTCTACTCCCACGAGTTGTGGGCCAAGGCGAAAGCCTAGTCTAAGACATATTCGGATATGGGAGAGTCCAAAGACATGTCAAGGCGGATGATGGTAAGTTGGAACCTCGTATAAAAGCGCTTGTTCGTTGGCTATCCTAGATGAAGCGAAGGGTGGATTGTTTTATAGTCCTAGAGATCAGAGATTGATCGTTATCATGAACACTAGATTTCTATAGGAAGACTATGTGATGAGCCACAAGCCCAAGAGTAAAATTGTTCTGGAGGAGTTAAAAGGGGAAGTCACTTCTTTAGTACCACCGGTACAAGAGGATATACCACATGTCACTGCACCGCGTGTCACAGAGGATACACAAGTGATGTCTCGTCGTAGTGGGAGGGTTGTGAGACAGCCTGATAGATTCATGTTCTTGGGAGAATCTTTCGATTTGGTCCCTGGCGAACATGAACCTGATCCCTGGACATATGACGAGGCAATCCAAGATAAAGATGCACTATCTTGGCAAAGTGCAATGAATACTGAGATTGAATCTATGGATTCAAGTCAGGTTTGAGAGCTCTTATGCATAGCAGCTCATATGGATTATGAGGTGTGGCATATGGATATCAAGAAAGCTTTCCTTAATGGAAGTCTTGAGGAAACCATCTATATGAAGCAACCAGAGGGATTCATTGCTAAGGGCAAAGAGCATGTTGTGTGTAAGCTTAATCGATCCATTTATGGATTGAAGCAAGCTTCAAGATCTTGGAACATCCGCTTTGATGAGATAATCCAGTCTTATGGATTTATTCAAAGTCCGGATGAGTCTTGTGTATACAAGAGATGTGACGGAAACGTAGTGGTATTTCTTGTACTATACGTAGATGACATTTTGGTGGTTGGCAACAACATCGAAGTGTTATCGGACGTAAGGGTATGGTTGTCCAAACAGTTTGATATGAAGGACTTGGGAGAGGTGAAACACATCCTTGGGATTAAGGTTATAAGGGATCGCAGGAAAAGGATGTTGTGCTTATCCCAAGCTTCATACATAGACACGATTATGGAGCGTTTTAGCATGCAGAACTCCAAGAAGGGTTTTCTACCTTTCAGGCATGGAGTACCTCTATCTAAGGAGATATGTCCTAGATCATTTGAGTAGATAGAGGAGATGAAGGCGGTTCCTTATGCTTCGGCAGTAGGAAGCCTCATGTATGCGATGCTCTCAGATGAGATATATATCCGCTGCCGTGGGCATGGTCGCCAGAATCGTCGAGTAATCCAGGACAGGGATATTGGACTGCGGTAAAGCATATATTGTAGTGCCTGAGAAGGACTAGGGATTATATGCTAGTTTACCGGGCAGACCAATTACTCCCTGTGGGTTACACGGATTCCGATTTCCAATCTGATAGGGATAACAGTAAGTCTACCTCAGGTTTTGTGTTTACTTTGGGAGGTGGAGCCATTGTATGGAGGAGTGCCCAGCAGAAATGCGTGGCGGACTCCACCATGGAAGCTGAGTATGTGGCAGCCTATGAGGCGGCCAAAGAAGCTGTATGGCTCAGGAACTTCCTGATGGACTTGGATGTGATTCCTGGTTTGCCCAGAACTATCACAATTTATTGTGATAATAGTGGTGCAGTTGCAAACTCGAAGGAACCACGAGCCCATAAGGCTAGTAAACACATAGAGCGCAAGTACCACCTGATACGAGAAATCGTAAAGGAGGTAGAAGTTGTTGTCGCCTAGATTGCATCAGAGGATGACCTGGTAGACCCTTTCACTAAGGCCCTTCTAGCGAGAGCTTTGATAGGCATGTGGAGGGAAGGGGAATCAGATGTATGGCAGTATAAGGACAGCATAGTCTTTTAGTATAAGTGGGAGATTGTTGGGATGTATACTGAAAGCCTAGCTCTTTTGTATGAACATCTTTATTTTGAAATAAGAATCACATGATCATTGTTTGCATATTTTTATGGTTATGCAATATTGTCTAATACCTTACATTGTAGATAACATGGTGTGTGGTGTCACCGGGAGATCATGTTATCGGCTCCTTGTAAAGTATAAGTAAAGGCTCACAACCGAGATGACTTTGGACAAACCATCGGAATGGTTGTAGTGTGATTTGGTATTGGTTTGTCTTGACCATAGAATCACACTAGTGCACTTTGTGTGTATTGAGCAGGACCGACACAGAGGTGATTCGATTTATTGCTGACTACATAATCGAATCGGACCTAAGATATTATTTAGTACATGCTCTTAATCCCGATATAATAACGGGCACATATACTTGGTACTCATCTCTTTGATTTACCAATGGGCGAGATTTATAGATTAAATCGATAGACTCGGTAAGTTGGGAGATGATATTATTTATATGGTGTGCCGTTGATTATAGGAGGAAACCGTGTCCTATATATTAGGATGATGATGTCCCCTTGAGGAGCTCATAAGGTTCATCATGTAAACCTTGTAGGTGGACTTGGTCCGGCATGATGAAAAGGTTGAGTGGTACTACTCATGGAGTTAGATGTTGATTAATTAATGGTTAGTAAATTAATTAATCGACGGACATTCGAGATCTTAAACACGGGGAGAAAATGTACAAATAATATATGGAGCCCATATTATCATATGGGGGTTGGTGAGGTAGATCAATGATGGACCTTTAGTGGATTGGATCATCATTAGTGGATCGGACTTTATGTGGGCTTGATCCATGGGTGGCCAAGACCCAACTCCTCCTCATGGTCCCTAATGTAGCCCATTAACACCTCAAGATGCTTAGATCCAATGGATAGAAACAAAACACTAAGATCCATTGGTAGAGATTAAATCTCTAAGATCCGACGGTTGAGATTAAATCTCTAGATCCGACGGTTGAGATTAAATCCCTAGAACCAATGGAGGAGATTAATTCATGACTTATCCCTAACTCTATAAAAGGAGGGCATGGGAAGTGGTCGTGGATAACATCATAGGGAGGGAGCAAGGCTTGGGCGGCAAGAATAGGACAATCCTAGTTGAGATAGGATTGGAATTAGGGTTAGGGTTTGGAAGCAAGGGTGGCACCAAATAAGGCAAGTTTTCCTTCTTCTTCCTTGCCTTGTGGCCAACGTCCAGCAGCTATTCCAGCCCTTCCCAGCCCTTGGACACACCCAAAAACACTCCCCTCTCTTCTCCTTAGGTGGTGGAAACAAGATATAGGGTTTCCCTTGGTGTCTTGGTAGTTTTCCATCATCTTCTTCTCCTTCTAGTTGGCCGGCGGCAAGAACTTCTATCGTTCTTTGTTGGTTGAGTTTTTGAAGGAGAAAAACATTGTTTCTCTTCTTCCTCTTGCTTGGGAAAAGCAAGGAAGGAAGTTTTGCGATCTAGGAGCTTCGACTTTTGGTGGATCGTCGCCCACACGACGTCCAAAAGGAGGAGGGTCATACATTAGAAGACCAAGAGGTATAACTATTCTTCTATCTCTTTTATTCATTGCTTGTGTTTGTTTTTCAAAATATAAGCATGTTATATTTCTGTAAATAGGCTAAATAATACTTGGATCCCGAGTATAAATACAAAAACCGGCGATCCGGACATCGTCTATTCCGCGGCTACTCATAGAATAGAGAATGGTCGCTTGAACAACTAGTTTGTTCAAGTGACCTCTCTAAATGAATAGCACGACGATGACTTGGTTGCTTTGGGAATCCCTTTTGTCTAAGATTAAATTTTTAATCCGGGGACATCAAAGGGATCACCATGGTCAAGCAACCGAGGCGAAGGGGAAGCGAAGTTTCCCCTCACGGATCAACCCCAACAATTGGTATCAGAGCTTCCGGGCAAAACCTTTCAGGTTTCTCCACCTCCGAATTGTTCCGAGAAGGAGTGGTTGTATTAGTGGTGGTGTTTGCATCGCTAGGGCTCATTCGGGCTCAACTCGTGGAGTAGGAACCCTATGGTTCCGAACCATGTTATATCTTGTGTTTTGCGTGTGATTGTGTATTTGTCTTTTGTATTTCTATATTCTGCTGTGCAAACTAACAAGTTGTAGAGACAAGCATGATCGAATACCGTTGAACGCACGAACACGCCATTCACCCCCCTCTAGCGATGTCTGATCCCCTACAAGCAGTATCGGAGCCCAGTTGGCTCTCAGAAGAAGAAGATGCTCCGATACCTACAAGTGGTATCAGAGCGGGTCGCTCTTCATCGGCTTCACAACTGAAGGAGCAAGGCGCTAGAGGGCAAGATGGAATAAAATCTTGGATTGGGGTTGTAGGGGATCGATTGGACGCTAGAGGGGGGGTGAATAGCATGTTACCGTACGTTGATGGAATTCGTTCGTGATTGAGTCTACAATTTTCGTTAGCGCAGCAGAATAATGATAATAAAAGAAATAACGAAATAGACACACAATCAAACACACCAATACACAAACATTTAACGTGGTTCGGAACCGAAATGGTTCCTACTCCACGGATCGAACTCTAAAGAGCTCTAGTGATGCACACACAATCACTAATCACAAATAACTCCTTCTCGACACAAGTCGGAGGTGGAAAAATCTCGTACAAGGTTTACACTAAGTAATACAAAAGATACAAGCTAATACAAGTAAGAAATACAATGCAAGTAAAGAAAAAACACTTTACAAGAGCACTTTGGTTGCTTGATCTTTGATTGTCTTGGACTAGCCTTGAAAGACTGGAAAAACACCAACTCTTCCCCTTCAAATCGCCCAAGAAACCCTTGCTTGAAACCCTCCACGAACAATTGCTTTTAACCTGCATCGGGCTGAATTTCCACCGATCAGTCGACTGCCATAAGTCACCAGTCGACTGATGCCACTGTTGTCGTGAGACAACGTCTCGATCCACGCTGGAAAACTCTAACGGATCTCTTGGCAGTCGACTACCAACATTGGCAGTTGACTGCCAACCGCGTAGTCGACTGCCTAGTCGGCTACGGAGCATTTTTCATCGACTAAACTAGCGATCATTGCGTCCCTTAGCGATCATTGCCGACATCGATCATCGCTCGATAATGATCATTGCAGCCATTTTTGCTCTAAACCGGCAGTCGAACTCTAGTCGACTCACGACAGTCGAACCGGCCATAATGCCAGTCGACTGCCAACCTCAAACATGAGGTTTTAACCCAAGTATGGTGCCCCCATACTTGCTAGACCACCCTTAGCCTAGACCTAAGCCTTCTAGCCACCTCCATCAGCCTCACGCCTCTCGGATCCCTCCAAGTCATCCATGACTTGTTCATCCATCGCGCTAGCCTTCAGGTGCTTCCATCGCCTATGTCATGCTAACGGTGTCTACACTGCCAAGGCACATTGGACTTACGCTGCCAAGACTCCGCTTGGACTTTACACCGCCAACCATTGGACTTATGCTGCTAAGACTCCACCCTTGGACTTTACGCCGCCAATATCAAACCCCTTGGACTTCTCAAATGCCAAGACTCAAGCTTGGACTTTCCCTTGCCAACCCATGTTGGACTTTCCATGCCAAGACCCATACTTGGACTTCCCTTGTGCCAAGTACTCAAGACTTGGACTTTCCCAAATGGCAAGTACCCATGACTTGGACTTTACTTTGCCAAGACCCATGCTTGAACTTTCATTTAATCACATGGTCAACCCTAGTCAACCATCAAAGTCTCCCTCGAGTCAAACTCAAGTCTGGTCAATTATAACTTGGGTCGATTGTATAAATAATCTTCCCAAAACATTAACCGACATCAATGTCAAACATACTATGTCAAACATCAAAACATCACTCGAGTCAAACTCGAGTCTGGTCAATCGTGATCTGGGCCGATTGTATCAACAGGGGTGAGATATCAACACTCCGATTCCATATGCATTTTATGGATGAGAAGACTTTAATCAATGGAAGGCAAGGATTGAAGACTTCATGATGATGATGGACATCGAAGATTGGTCCGCCTTGATGGAAGGATTTGAATATCCAAGAGGACCAAAGGGAGGATTCCTCAAGATGAAGAAATGGACCGAGGAACAACTCTAAAAGTTTGAGAAAAATAAAAAGGTAATAAAATTTTTGGTTGAATTAATCTCTAATGATATTTTGTGTAGATTAGGTGAATATAATGATGCCAAGGATCTTTGGAGCGAGTTGGAAAAATATCATGAAGACCCATCATCTGGTCAATTGGGTAAGGAAACCGAAGAAGCAAGCTCATCCTCACAAGAAAGTGAGGATTTGGAAGTTGAGAACAACATCCAGATCGGTGGAAGAGGAAGAATTGGAGGAAGCCTCCACCTCTAGGATTGAGGGGGAGAATATTAGATCACCGAAGCCGGAGCAAAATCAAGAAGTAGCCTCAACCTTCGGAAGAGATGAAGAACCAATTCCGGCCACCATCGACCAAGGTAACTCAAGTATTTCAATTAAAAATAAAAATCATATTGTATGCTTTGAGTGTAGGGAAGTCGGACACTACAAGGGCAAGTGTTCGAAACGGGTCAAGAAAATGAACAAGTTGTGTCAAAGGTCAAGAATGCCAGTGTCCCCACTAAGAAAAGCAAGGAGCATGTAATTTGCTTTAAGTGCAATCAAAGGGGGCAGTATAGGAATCAATGCCCTAGGGGGAGGAAGAAAGTCAAAGAAGGAGCTATACATGTAGGGGGAGCTAAGGTGAACCCTAAGGTAAATTTAAATAATGCTCATTCTTTAAGTAATAGACAAAAGCATGCTAGAAATAACTTTAATTCACTTGCTATTGCTCATGAAAAGCATGCTAGAAGTAACAATAAATATTTTTGTTTAGGTGCTAAGAGTTGTAATTATAGGCCTAAGGATTATACTAGACCTACTTTACCTAAGAATAAATCTAGAAACAATAACTCCAGACCTATTTTATCTAGGGAAAGTATTAGAAAGGTAGAAGATCATCTAGGCATTAACCCTAAGAAGGGTAGACATATTCCTAAGAGAAAGAACCATTCCCAAAAGATTAATGAAAAATCAAAATTGAAAAAATTAGAGATAGAGAACCAAGCCTTGAGGTCAAGGCTTGGAGAAGACCGAAGATGCAAAATCAAATTAAGGGGTCTAATAATCAAAGCCTAGGGTCTAAAAGGCAAGAACCATCAAAGGGCAAGAAAGGTTTGGGTCACAAATCTAAGCCCAAGAAGACCTACCACAATGATCCATTTGATTATGGAACTCAATCTAGGTTTAGAAAAACCAAGGTTACTAGGGAAGTTATCCCTAAGGCTAACCATGGTGTGTGTATAGTGGCTAAAGTTTCAAGGAAACCTAGGGAAGCCACTAAGAAGGTTACAAGGAGAGTTACCCTTAGAGTTAACCTAGGTAAGACCAAAATGACAAAGACTTTAAAGCCTAGAAGGGTCATTAGGAAGGTATCAAGGGAAGTTATCCCTAGTGAATACCTTGTAAATCCAAGGAGCTCCAATAGGTATTGGGTTCCTAGGAGCGTGATCAATTCACGCTAAATGGGTTAGGTTGTGTTAACTTGAATTGGTGGGGTAGTTAACATAACCATATCAAAGTTGACACTTTAGGTCATTTCCAAAGTAATGTGATATTTTGGAAATGTGGTTAGAATTTTATCCTAAAAGATTTTAGGATGTGCCAATATATTTTGAGAACTATAAAAAATTGATCAAATTGGTACAAACTAAGTTTAGAGATCATAGTGTGACATTTTGGGTTTTTGGCACACTTGGGAGATAAGTAGTAATATGCCAAAATGAACTTAATCCCAACAAATGGCAACTAATGCTAAAATTTAGGTATTTTCATACCTTTTCTTCTTATGTGTCATAATTTGTTTGTCATATGTCATGTCATGACATCATCTCTTTTATATCATATAAAATATCATGATAATGCTTAGGATTAATTTTTATGTCATGTTCATTTTTAGATTGTCATCTTATGCTATGACATCATGATTTTTAGCACATGCTTATTTATGCTATATTATATGTCATAATCATCATTCATGCATTTAGGATTAATGAAAATTTATTTAAGGACAAAATGACATGATTTGAAGTCCCATGTATAAGGAAATCAAATAGAGTTGCCTAGAAAATGCATGAGACCTTAGATTAGGAAGAACAAAACCCACATCTCACATCAAATTGATATGTACGTGTTTTCATATACCCTAGACACATGTGAGATGCTAGGAAATGAGTTAAGCTCAAGGTGCATAGTTCTTGCATCTAGATAAACTCAAACTCATCTTATACCATGGATGAATAATGAGAAAAACTTATGTACAAGTCATGTGCATTAAGCCCATAGACCATGGTTCAATATAATATTTTAAAATCATTTTAAAATCATTTTAGAAAACCTTGGTGTAGTCTATCTTTTGATAGAAGTCACCATTGAAGAAGTTGATCAAATTAGGCTCAAAACAATGAAGTTTTTTTTGTTTTTGAACTTTGTATCAATCTCACTATTTTATGGGTATTTTATTTTTCAAATATTTTTCACCCATTATGATTGTTATAAGTATTATACGTATGAAGTTTCACTATTTTTTAAATTACGTATAATTACTTATGTATTTCTCAATTTCGATTTCTGAACTCTAATTTCTGCACACTACAGAAATCAGTCGATTGCCATGAATGGCAGTCGACTGCCAAGCTTGATTTATTATAAACAAGGTTTATTTAGCCTGATTTCAGCTATGTTAGGCTACCCTAACTGCTTCTAACCATAAGATATGCTTTGGAAAGCATTATTGATGGTGTTCCTTTTTTTTCAACATGCTCGGACTCCTCCTTCTCCTTTGCTGAGAAGAGGCGAGATCCGTAAGATCTATGATGATGTTGCTGAGGATCTTGATCTGCAATAGAAGTGAGCGATTAGGGATGGGTTGGCTTCCCGATGCAACCCCTCCGACGTTCAAGTCAGTATCCATCGAAGGAATAAAAAGAGTACAGTAAAAGACAAGGAAGTAAAGGAAAACAGCTTAAGGAAGGAGAAGAGTTATCTCCGCGTACTAGATCCAGAAACTCCATCCCGCTTCTTCATTTCCACTCCTTTATATAGAAGTGGCCACCACCTTTCTCTCTAGCTTAATTGACTATAATGCCCCTTGAGATATTAAGAAATAATTGTTATATATAATGAGGAAGAAACTGGTAATCGGATGATTGAGAAAGTCTGAGTACGAGGTCTGTACTGAGTCCAATTGGGAAATACATATGTCAGTCAGGAATTACATAGACAACTCTAGAATTATATAGACTACTCTGAAATTATATAGACTGCTCTGAAATTACATAGAATGCCCTGAAATTACATAGACTGCTCTGGAATTAAATAGACTGCCCTGGAATTATATAGACTGCCCTGGAATTATATAGATTGTCCTAGAATTATATAGACTGCTCTGGAATTACATAGACTACCCTGGAATTATATAGACTGCTCTAGAATTAGATAGACTGCCTTGATATTATATAGACTACTCTGGAATTACATAGACTGCTCTTGAATTACATAGACTGCCCTGGAATTAGATAGACTGTTCTCGAATTATATAGACTGCCCTGGAATTATATAGACTACCCTGAAATTATATAGACTGTTTTGGAATTACATAGACTGCCCTGGAATTATATAGACTGCTCTGGAATTATATAGACTACCCTAGCATTATATAGACTGCTCTGGAATTACATAGACTGCCCTGAAATTATATAGACTGCTCTGGAATTACATAGACTTCCCTGAAATTATATAGACTATCCTGGAATTAGATAGACTGCTCTGGAATTATATAGACTGCCCTAGAATCATATAGAATGCCCTGTAAACTTTCTAACTCCTTTGCAAACACACATATTGCCCTGGAAACCTTCTAACTGCTATGCAAACACACATACCGCTCTGGAAACCTTTTAACTACTCTGCAAACACACATACTGCCCTAGAAACCTTTTAATTGCTCTGCAAACACACACACTGCTCTAGAAACCTTCTAGCTGCTCTGTAAACACACATACTAGCTTGTAAACCTTCTAACTGCTTTGTAAACACACATAGCACTCTGGAAACCTTCTAACTGCTCTACAAACACACATACTTCTCTGTAAACACACATACTGCTCTGCAAACCTTCTAACTGCTCTGGAAATACACATACTATCCTGCAAACCTTCTAACTGCTCTGCAAACACACATACCACTCTGGAAACATTCTAACTGCTTTGCAAACACACATAATGCTCTAGAAATCCTTACCCCATCATAAATTCCCCCTCTTTAGTAAAACTGAAGAGCGAAGTCGAGTGAAGTTTTACAAGTGTTCATGAACACGCAAACACTATCATATCAATCTCCAACACTCTCTTCTACCATACTGTTATACTAAGCATTATTCCTTGTGTATCACATCTTGAACACTGCATGAGTCACTGAACCTTAACTACTATATGAGATATTTATGCCTAAAATATTGTATGATACATTTATGTCATAAATGCTGTTATGAGGCATTTATACCTTAAAATATTGTATGAGACATTTATACCTTAAAATACTGGAGGCGTTGAGCCTTGTTAGCATATTACCTACCCATTGTAGCTGACGTTATAGTTCCTCATGGGGGAAGATAGCTACCTAGCCCATAGGCTGTTATAGGAGGCATAAGAGCCTTGAGAACATTTTACCTGCCATATAGGTGATGTTATAGTCCCCGTGGGGGAATGTAGCTATCTAGCCCATAGGCTGTTATAGTAGGCGTAAGAGCCTTGAGAACATTTTACTTGCCATATAAGTAGTGTTATAGTCCCCGTGGGGAAATGTAACTATCTAGCCCATAGACTGTTATAGTAGGCGTAAGAGCCTTGAGTTAGTTTTGCACTTTATAGCACTACAAGGAGAAAACGAATTACCTTCCAACCTCATGCTTTAGGCCTAAAAATCGTAGATAAATATGTCACTGCATAAGAATTGCCTTAGAAAAAATATCACTGATCCCTCAAGAAAATTATAGGAGGCTTGAACAAGCCTTAGAAAAAATATCATTGATGCCTGCCAGAGGATACTTTGACTAAGTATAAAAACCTTAGAATAAATGTCATTGATTACCTCCATAAAGAATTTGATTTAGGTGCCAGAAACCTTAGAAATATTAATAATCCCTGCAAAAACATATTAGTTAGCCCTTAAACTATTATAGCTGGCATAGGGTCAAAGATAAAGGGGAACTTGAACGTTTGATTACTTGAGAGAGTACAGATCTGCCCAAGAAGGAATACAGATGCAATTTCATGTAAACTTCCCAAAGATAATCGTATATAGGCTAAGCGATAGAGATGAGCATACAAATTTCTCCCAGAGATAACCCTACATATGCTGCATAACAGAGATAAGAGAACTATAAACAATATACCTTGAGATAACCAATCTCATGGTATAAAGAAACTCTCTGTACCGAAAATTATAAAGGGACCTAGGCTTATCTGTGCATGAACTTGAAAGAAAACTTCAACAAAATTTGAGGAAAATATAATATAGATTTATTTCAATACTTGTCACACTGAGATCTAAACCATTCTCCATAAACTTCTTAATTGTTAAATGAATAAGCAAGGTCACATGTTCTAAAGAAATTACTTTTAAACTTCCTAGATCTAAAATCACTGCTAAAAATGAATATTTCAGGGAGTTCTTATAAGTTAACATCTGAGATATATTGACAGGGTAGTTTGACGTGATTCTAGGGTTGTTTAGTATAATTTCAAGGCAATTTCCTTAATTTCAGGGTAGTTTCCTTAATTTCAGAGCAGTTTCCTTAATTTCAGAGCAGTTTTGTTAATTTCAGGGTAGTTTCCTTAATTTTAGGGTAGTTTCGCAGGTTTAATTCGAGGCTTTTTGGTTCCCAAATGAGGTGCCTCTCGATCGCTTCAAGTTTCGATTTGAAATTTCGCATCATCTTCAGAAATGCATAAGTAATTCTAAAAAATTCAAAAAATCAAGAAATTTTAACCACACATTACTTATGCCAAATACCATAGGGGAAAAATAATTTTCTATGAAAATATCTTTTAAATTCAAAGAATGATACAAAGTTCAAAAGCATTGAAACTTTCAATGTTTTTAGGGCAACTTTGTTTCAATCTTCTCAATGGTGATAGCTATCAAAAGATAGACTTCACCCAAGGTTTTCAAAAAGATTTTAAAATTTTTTCAAAACCTTAATTTCAATCATGGTTTATGGGCTAAGTATACATGACTTGTATACTAGCTTTTCTCATTATTTATGCTTATGATTGAGATGAGTTTGAGTTCATCTAGATGCAAAAACTATGCACCTTGAACTTAACTCATATCCTAGCATCTCACATGTATCTAGGGTGTATCAATACACATACATGTCAATTTGATGTGAGATATGGATTTTGTTCATCTTAAACTAAGGCCTCATGCATTTTCTAAGGCAACTCTACTTGATTCCCTTTTACATGGGACTTCAAGTCATGCCATTATCCTTAATCAATTTTAATAAATGCATGAATGATCATGGAATATAAGATAGCATAAATAAACTATGTGCCAATAATCATGATGTCATGGTATGTAACATAAACCTAAATACTAACATGACATTAAAAACAATATATCTAAGCATGATCATGACATTTTATACGATAAAAGGTAAATATGATGTCATGTCATGGCAAAGCAATCAAGGTATGGCAAATAAGATGAAAAGGCATGAAAATACCTAAGTTCTTAATCTTTGTTGCCATTTGTTGGAATTAAGTTCATTTTGCCATAATACCATTTATCTCCCAAGTGTGCCAAAAATCCAAAATGGCACACCATGACCTCTAAAACTTTATTGTGCCAATTTGATCAAAATTTTCAACTTCCATACAATTTATTGGCACATCCTAAAAACTTTTAGGATTTAAAATCAACCTTAATTCCAAAGTATCCAAAACCTTGAAAATGACCTAAAGTGCCAACTTTGCTATGATTGGGGTAACTACCCATCCATTTAAGGTTGACACAGCCTAACCCATTTATCGTGAATCAATCACGCTCCTAGGAATTTAATACCTATTGGAGCTCCTTAGGTTTACTAAGTACTCACTAGGGATAACTTCCCTTAGTACCTTTCTAATGAGCCTCCTAGACTTGGAAGCCTTAGTCATTTTGATCTTGTTAAGGTTAACCCTAGAGATTGCTTCCCTTGTAACCTTGTTAGTGGCTTTCCTAGATTTCATTGAAACCTTAGCCACTAGACACTTACCATGGTCAACTCTAGGGATGACTTCCCTTGTGACCTTGGTACTCCTAGACCTAGAACTTGTTCCATAATTATATGGAACACTATGATATGTAGGCTTATCTATCTTGGACCTAGGCTTGTGACCCAAGCCTTGCTTGTCCTTAGATGCACCTTGCCTCCTAGAACCTAAGTTTTGTTCATTAGACCCACTAATCATATTTTTCATCTTCCTAAGGGTTTTCTCCCTCAAGCTTTGACCTCAAAGCTTGATTTTCCTTTTCTAATATCTCAAGTTTCAATTTTTCATTTACTCTTGAGATGTTCTTCTTTCTAGGCATATGTCTAGTCCATTTAGGGTTGATGCCTACGTTGTTCTCTACCCTCCTATCCTTGGGTAGAGTTAGTCTAGCATTGTCCTTAGTCAAATTTACATGCTTAGCACCTAAACAATAAAACTTGTTTTTAGCATGCCTCTCATGAAAAATTGCAAGTGAATTAATATTATTTCTAGCATGCTTTTTTATATTAAAATTTGAAAGTGCATGACTAAAATATACCTTAGGGTTTGCCTTGGAGGCTCCCCCTACATGTGATGCTCCCTCTTGCCCTTTCTTCTTCCCCTTAGGGCATTGACTTTGGTAGTGTCCCCGTTGATTGCACTTGAAACACACAATGTGCTCTTTGCTTTTCTTGATTGGGACATCGGCATCCTTTGACTTTTCTTGAGGTTTTGGTGTCGGTTGACTTTTCTTAACCTCCTTTGGGCATTTACTCTTATAGTACCCTACTTCCCTACACTCAAAACATGTTATATGATTTTTATCCTTAACAATTGAATTTAAGTTACACTACAACAAAAATGCTAAAAGACAACACCTCAAAGACAACGGTTTTAGGGGAAACCGTTGTCTTATTGTTAAAAGACAATGGTTTTTGACAAAACCGTTGTCTTTGAGCGCCCATATAACACAAAAGACAACGGTTTGACAGTATCCGTTGTCGTTGAGCATTTTTTTTAAATCAACAACACATTTTACAACGGTTTTCCAGAACTGTTGTCTTTAAGGTTTTTTTTTTATCTCAACAACAGTTGGGACAACGGTGCAATCAACCGTTGTCAATGAGAATTTTTTTGTTGTCGTTGTGATAATATTACAACGGTTTTAAACCGTTGTCAATGAAATTTTAAAAGTTTATAATACTATTAATACTATTTTATTATTATAATACAACGGTGAAATTATTTTTTTAATTATTAATACTATTTTTTTTTAAATTATTGGAAATAAGTTTTTTTTTAAAAAAATTATAAATATATACGTTTACAACAATATATTTAAAAGTTTATATATAATTTTTAAACAATATTTACAACAATATTTTTTTTTAAAAGTTGTTATATATATTTAAAAATTTGTTAGGTTAAATAAATCTTCCCTAAACTTCTTCGCCGTTCTTACTTTCCGAAAACCTCCGCGGTTTCTACTTCCCAAAAAACCTCCCCTGTTCTCCGTTGCGCGCTCGTCCATCCCATCTTCTTCCGCGCCACATTCTCACAGTTGGTCGCCCTCTGTTCGTTCTCTTCCTTTTCCGTCGGCCATTGCTCGACCTCCGTCCGTCGGCCTTCGTCCATCGTTCAGCGTCCTGATTCCGTCCCAACAGGTTCAGCGTCATAAACTCTTGGTTTAGGGTTATCATGTTGTGCCTTCAAACCTTTATTGGTTAAGAAGGTTTGAGTTGGATTGTTTCTATCCATTGAACCTTAATCTCATTGTCACAGATAATCCGGTATCTGCGCATACAGAAAATCCAGTTATGTTCCAACCTTATTCTTCATGAAGATTATTCACCTTATATCATCGTTTGTACATCGTATTTATCTATTCTAGAAGCCATTCTCTCGGTATTCTATAATATAAAATGTATGTTTATAAATTTAGTTTAAATTTTTTACTTTATAGTACCTTCCAACCCCTGAAATTTATATTTAATTCACTGAACAGCTGCTTTGTCTGTATTTATCGTTAGTTTCTACTTAAATTTATATTTTATTCATTGAACAGTTGCTTTGTTTGTACTTTCTAACTTTAGCTTAGGTGGACAGCTAGATCATATACAAATTTAAGTTACTTCATATTACCTTCTTATCCTGGAAATATAAGTTTGATACATTGAAGCATCTACTGCTGCTTTATTAATGATCTAGTGGTGTTAAGTATTATGAAGGTTTATTTAATTGTCATTTAATGTTTTTATGCACTAGAATGGACAAAGAATGGATGTTCAAGGATAGATTATCACCTGAGTATGCGTATGGAGTAGAGTCCTTGCAATTTGCAGTGCAAAATTCTGGTGATTCTAATGCAATATCTTGTCCATGTGCCATGTGTGGTAACCTAAGAAGGAACAGTATTGATGTCACAAGGGCTCATTTAAGAAGTAATGGTATGGATTTAACATACGTAGTGTGGATAAGGCATGGAGAAAAACCCTCATTTACCAACTTAATGAATGATAGTGAACAAGGCCAACAAGGTGAGAATTTCTTTGATGAGAAGCTTGTAGATATGGTAAATCGACATATGAATATGATGAGAATCCAACTACATTCAATAACCTACTCCATGATGTTGAGAAACCTTTATATCTGGATGTACAAAATTTACAAAGTTATTCCGCCATTGTTAAATTGTACAACTTGAAAGCCAAATATAGTTGGAGCGATAAAGGATTCACAGACATTCTTTCTTTGTTGGGAGAAATGCTTCCAGATGGTAATGAATTGCCTTTATCAGTGTATGCTGCGAAGAAATCCTTGGCTGTATTGGGTATAGAATATGAAAAAATACATGCATGTCCTAATGATTGTATCTTATATCGGAAGGAATACGCAGATTGTATCAATTGTCCTACTTGTGGGTTTTCAAGATGGAAGATATGCAAGAATTCAAAAGTAAATGAAGGAATTCCTGCAAAGGTCCTCTGGTACTTTCCACCTATTCCAAGATTTTGAAAAATGTTTAGAAACCAAGAAACCTCTAAGGTGTTAACCTGGCATGCTGATAGTAGAACTTGTGATGGTTATTTGCGTCATCCAGCAGATTCACCCAATTGGAAGGTAGTCAACCATAAGTGGCCAGATTTTGCTTATGAGCCAAGAAATTTGAGATTGGCTATATCGGCAGATGGAATAAATCCACATAGATTGATGAGTTCTACGTATAGTTGTTGGCCAGTTTTGTTGATCACTTACAATCTTCCTCCATTTTTGTGTATGACGAGAAAATTTATGATGTAATTGATATCGGGTCCTAAACAGCCAGGGAATGATATTGATGTTCACCTAGCACCTTTGATTGATGACTTAAAGCAGTTATGGGAAGAAGGTATTGAAGCATATGATGCATATCGACAAGAAAGATTCACCCTTAAGGTAGTCTTATTATGGACAATTAATGACTTTCTGGCATATGGAAACCTTTCTGGATGTCGCGTGAAAGGATATAATGCATGTCCTATCTGTGGTGAAAACACATGTGCAAAAAGATTGAAACATAGTAGAAAAATGTCATTCATAGGCCATAGAAGCTTTCTTCCTGAGAACCATCCTTATCGAAGGCAAAAGAAAGCATTTGATGGGAAGCAAGACTTTAACATTGCACCGAGACCATTGAGTGGTCGTGATATTTCCAAAATAGTTAATAAAATTAATTGTCGTTGGGGAAAAATGAACAGAAAACTTCAAGCATCGGAGGATGGTAGTCATCCATATTGGAAGAAGAAATCAATATTCTTCGAACTTGCATATTGGGAGCATCTACATGTCCGACATGTTCTTGATGTGATGCACATCGAGAAAAATATATGTGAAAGCCTGGTCGGCACATTACTTGGCATTCCAGGGAAAACAAAAGATGGATTAGCAGCACGCCTAGACCTTGTGGATATGAATGTCAGGTTGGAATTGGCACCAAAGGAGGGGAAAAAGAAAACTTTTTTGCCAGCGGCATGTTATACATTAAGTAAAGATGAGAAAAGGAAATTTTGTAGCTCCTTGTTGGGAATGAAGGTTCCTACAGGTTATTCATCCAATATTAGAAGCCTTGTATCAATGAAGGAATTGCAACTTTTTGGTATGAAATCACACGATTGTCACACTTTGATGCAACAGTTACTTCCAGTTGCCATTCGTGGTGTCTTACCCAAACATGTTAGATATACTATCACTCGATTGTGCTTTTTCTTCAACAAGTTGTGTAGCAAAGTGATAGATGTCTCGAAGTTAGATGATATGCAAAGAGATATTGTGACAACATTGTGCTTACTTGAAAAATATTTTCCTCCTTCATTTTTTGATGTCATGCTCCATTTGACTGTTCACCTCGTACGTGAGGTTAAATTGTGTGGACCAGTTTGGTATAGATGGATGTACCCATTTGAAAGATTCATGAAAACATTGAAAGGTTATGTGCGAAACCGCAATCGACCCGAAGGTTGTATAGCCGAATGTTATATTACTGAGGAGGCTCTAGAATTTTGCTCAGATTACCTGTTTAATGTGCACACTGTTGGCATCCCAACAAGGAATCGTCAATTGAAGTTTACCAGACCTTTATCACGAGATCGAGTGCACTCCACCAATCATGAGGAGTGGGAGCAAGCACATCGTCACGTATTAGAAAATAATGATGAGATAGAGCCATATATCGAGTAATTTCTCCAACTCATTGCTACTTTCAAATGCGACATTAAATTCTAGTATCTAATCGTTTCTTCAACAGCAAACACATGGCTCATTTGAAGGCAACATTTCATCAGAAAGCAAAGTCAAAAAAGTGGTTACAAGATGAGCACAATAGGACTTTTATTCCGTGGTTGCGTGATACTATAAGTTACATGCAAATTAATGGGGGTATTTATAATTTATGAAGATTAATATATAATTCAACTTTTGCATTTTGCAATTTATAGGTTGCAAATGCAATTAACCATTCGACACATCAAATCTCTAAACAATTAAAGTGGTTGGCGCATGGACCTAGCATGCGAGTACTCAAGTATTCTGCATATTTAATTGCTGGGGTTACTTATCACACAAAAGAGCGTGATGACGTGCGGGTAGTGCAAAATTCTGGAGTAAGCTTAGTTGCAAAGACTATGCAACTTTCTAGCGCAAAGGATAGGAATCCAATTGTGTCAGACATGGTATTCTATGACATTATTGATGAAATATGGGAGCTCGATTACCATCTCTATCGAATTCCAGTGTTTAAATGTAGTTGGGTTGATAATAATGGTGGTATTAAAGTAGATAAACATGGTTTCACATTAGTAAACCTCAAAAGGATAGGGTTTAAATCTGATTCATTCATCTTAGGTAGTCAAGCGAAACAAGTTTTTTACCTCAAGACCTCAAGATCCCACATGGTCTGTTGCACTTGCAACTCCTAGTAGAGACTACTTTGAAAATATTATTGGTGATAATTTGGAAGAAACTGCAACCAACTATCAATGTTTTTCCCGAGGACCCCCAATAATGGATGTTGATGAATTAGATGACAATGAACCACCGTGCATGCGTGAAGATTGTGACGGAACTTGGGTTGATGATGTTTTACCTTAGTGTGGAAATTATATTTAAATTTAAATCCTACGTTAATGTTTTGGTTTATCTTTGTGTCACCTTGTGTTACTTTGGATTGGAATTATATTTTTTTCCCATAAATTTGCTATATCTTATGGGATTGCTTTATTTTATTTGTCACTCGATTATTTGCTTTTGGTAGATGATACTGCTTTATCTATTATCTGTTATCTATAAATGATACTCTTTATCCCATAAATTTGATGATGGTTTACCACACCGGCATCAAATCTGGTTTGGTAAATGATACTGCTTTATATGTCAGATAATTTTGCAACACAATAATGAAATGTCAGTTTGATCCTTTGTGATAGTCGCTGCACCTCCAAATTTATCAACCCTTATAGGAGATTATAAGAATTTCAACTTTGTGTTGCTTACTTGTTATTTGTTTTTCTTAATATTTGCACATATTTTAGCAAGCTCAGCTACGTGTGGACTGCAACATGATTATATTCCTGTTGAAAATAAACTTGCTTATTTGTATATGAGTTCTGTTCATGAACTTTTATATAAGGATACTAAGCATGCCTATTGTAGATTATATTAATCTAAAGCTGAATTTTTTGTTGTCAACTCACACAAGATGGTTGCAAGTTTAATTTTTGTTGTTATCTCCATCAGTAATTTATGATATTTACCTTATATTTGCAAAGTGCAGATTTTGTGATTAATAGGTTGTCAACTCTATGACAAAAAATCAAAGCAAACGAGGAGGTACAAAACTTGAAAAGGGTAAGGAAAAAATTGGCGCTGATTTATTAGACGAGGACAATGTTGGCTGCACACAGGATTCCACTGCCACCCAATCAAACAAAATGAGTAGAGGTCCTACACATATGGACAATATTTCAAGGCTAAGGAATAAGGGCATTATACTGAAAGTTGAATTCAATAATCTGGGACAGCCTATTGGGGAAAATGCAGTTAAAATGCAAAGTTCACTTGGCCAGATTGTTCGAGAGAAAGTACCAATAACTTATATACTTGGAAGCATGTTCCTATTGACATCAAGGAGCGTGTGGGGGAAGCCGTGAATGTAAATATAAATGACCATACTTTTATTCTTCAAATATAAACTAATACTTTTTTTTGTGTTTATTAACATTTGATGTTTATCCATTTTTTTATGGATTTGTAGTTGGCGTACAAGGTTGATGTTGCTTGGAAAAAGGGATGTTTGAGCTCGGCAAATGATAAGTGGCGCCAATGGAAAAGCAGTCTCACGCAAAACTATATTTATCCCAATTGCAAAACTCCAGAGAAGTTGCATATGCCACCTCCAGGATCAAATATTCCAGTATATATGGAGCAAGTTCGTAATAAGTCGTTTGTCTAATGAATTTAAGGTAAGATTTTTAAATCTCATGTCTCAAATAATGAACTCTTAATAGAATATTGTGATTGGTAATGCATTGTTGTCTTGTTTATTTTTTAAGGAACTAAGTGAGAAACAACAGGAAAGGAGAGCCCAAAACAAATACCCCCATTGACTTTCTTGCAAAGGATATGCACGCCTAGCTGAAGAAATAGTAAGTAATATTTAATTATCACTTACAATAAATTTGATACCTTAACGAAGAGGTATTTAAATAATATTGATTCATTTGTTATTGTTATTAGAAGGATGAATTATCTACTGATAATGAAATAAACCGAGCTATCCTTTGAAAGAAAGGCCGACTCAATAAAGAAGGGGAGTTTGTTGGTGATCAACTGAAGGCAACAACCTCAAAAATTGTAAGTAAATGTTTTAGATTTTGGCTTGTTATGTTAATGGTTCCCATCCAAATATTAGTCAATATATGTTTTTGTGCATTGCAGGATAATGGTATCTTACAAAAGAGGGAGGGAAAGTTAATGCTTGGTGAACCGACACAAGACATTCTAACAGTTGCACTTGAATCTAAGGAACATGGTGGGTGTATAAGGGCAGTTGGAGCTTACGTCACTCCAAGTACATACTTTGGCTTGTCAAAATGGGGGTCTCACATTCAGCAAGCTGTATTTAATGATCAACAAAATATGTTGTTGGAGCAACATAAAAAAAATTTAGAGCAGGAGGATCGGATAAACAAGTTAGAAGCAATGGTTTTCAAAAATGGCAAATGCGAGATTGAGAATGATGAGAAGGGAAGTTGTAGTGTGAAGTTTCCTCCAACCTTGCAGGAAAATGAGTTTAACTATAATCATCATGGTCTATCAAATGAGATGAAAGCAGACAGTGATGCCGATGTGGAGTTTATTAACGAGGCTGAGCCTTTACAGGTATCTTTAATCTTTAATGATATCATTGAAATGTCCAATTTAAATACATTTATTTTTTATACAAGCATTATGTTTTGTCTTACAAGGGTCAATTAGTTGCATTGAGTGTGGAATCTGGCATCCATGTAGCTTTTGGTACAATTGTTAATATTGGGGGAGATGATGAGCATCTTAATGGTGTTCCAAGTAAGCATACGAACCATTGTTTCGTAATGGTTGATGAAGCATTGGATGAAATCGCCCCTTTGCCAATTCCAACCCCTGTGTGTCAAAGCATTGGTGATGCTATCGGATCACATGTAGCTTGGCCCAGACACTTGATGCAAACACAAGATTCTTCGGTAAATGCTACAATCTATTTAAATTTAGCTATACAAGTGCCTAACAAGTATATGTTTTCATAAACTAGAAGGTCAAGGGGAAAAAACCTGACTGTGCCAAAAGGAAGCATCGATTGCAATCACCAAATGTGCAATCATTAACAGGCGATCATCAAATATGCCTAGATCACTATGGTACATTTGTATTGTTATTGCAAGCGTGCTCTTCATGATCACCAGTCTATGAAATTTATGTTAGAGTATGATGTATTTGGTGGTAAGTTCGAAGCCAGTGTTTGCCTTCAAGACATCATTCCTTTCTGCAACTTGGCACCAATTTCATACAATTGCATAGTTGTGTACATATGGTACGTATATTGTTTTCATGTACTAACACTTTGACTATTGATTTATGAGTTTTATTTATCCTGGTCTTATGCATTTTGTTGTATGTTTAAATGGTAGGCATTTATATAAAAAGATGAAGGAGGAAAATAAGCTGGAGAGGTTTAGATTTGTGGATCCATATGTTGTTGGGTGTCACTTCACATTAGTTGATAAGAGGGCCCTTGGTTTGGCAGCTAGGTTGAATGGCACACCACCAAACCAACTAGTTTTGGTTCCAGTTAACATAGGGTGTGTAAAATAGAGGTGGAATGCTAATTTTTTTACTTTGATAAACACTTGCTTAATTACATGCATTACTATTGTGTATATATGTAGTTTCCATTGGATTTTGACTGTCATCGATCCTCACAAAGAGGTTGTTTCGTTGTTGGATCCTCTCAGTCAGCGTAATCGTGATGAGACTTGGAAGAATGTTGTGAAGATGTAAGTTTTAGTAGCAAAATATTGTCAATATTTATTATAATTTTTTTATATATACTATATGCACTAAAAGTCTATAATCTTTTATGATTTTATGAAGGGCCTTGAAATTGTTCAACACAGAGATTGGCAAGCACGGGAAGAAACACCCTTTGTGGGAAATAATCAAGGTATGTTTTACACCAGGCAGTTTTCTTCATCTAGATCTTTATTGTCCACAATTAGCTTACCTAGGCTACTGCTCCTGCTTCGGTGCACCATTTGTGTTGGGATATCATTTTCCACGTCACAAATCAGATTCCATGGCTCATTTTCTGTTTCTTTTGTTCTTTTAGTTACTAGAAATGCCTCAGTGCACCTCAATTGGTCACGCATTCTTCTCTTCATATTGATATTTGGCTCAATATGAAGAGAAGAAGCATTTGTCTCTCCTCGTCCGACTCTTCACGTGCCTTTACAGGACTCCGCTTCAGTTCTTCTACTTCAGCCTTGTCATCACCGATTTCTTTAATCATCTGACCACAGAATTGTTCAATCATTTTCCTTGTTTTCCTCTCACTTTCCAGCTTTTCACATGCTTCTACCAGTGAAGAATTAAATTTTCCTAGTTCAACTCTGAGCCTTTCATTCTTGCACTCAGCTCTTCTTCTTAATTTTCTTTCATTCTCAAGGCCCTCAATTATAGGCAGAAAAGAAAGTCTTATTCCTTCTCGTTTCTTTTTCTTCCATGTTCCTTTTTCTTCCATAATCTATTTCAAAAGATGATGAATTTTACTTTCCTCGGATTCTTTCTCATGGATAAGCTGATCAACTGAGACAAGGGCCTGACTTAATTGGCAGTAAATGATTCTAGCAAGAGAGATTGCAGAATCTGGCTGCTTATGCAATCCACATAGACCGATGAATATTTTCATGGTAGGCATTTTGATAATCTTCAGATAACTCCGATCTATTCTGGAATTGGCTGAGGTGGGTATCAAATTAGTTCGAGTTAGATCTACAAATTCCTTATTTTTTGTTAAGCATAACCTAATCTGACCTCCTCCCTGACATTTTGTTTTTCCTAGATCTGCTTCTTTACTGTGGCTAAATTGACATTGTGCTCTTATCGGCCTACTTACTCTAATCTATTCTGGAGTGTTTTGCCAATCGACATTGTGTTCTGAATTTCCTGCGATACTGGTAGTACCCTTCTAATTTGCATTGCAATAATTTTCTCACTATTGCTCTTAATTGTTGCATTTTTTAAAATAGAATCCAGCTTGAAAATCATCATGTGATGAGGTGACTTTATGGCACAAGGAATTTTGGGAAAGATCATGTAAACTGTTTACATCCTGTATTCTCCTGCAAGAGGAAAAAAAACAAATGATAAAAGTTGTGTAGGACTATCGTAAAAGTAAATTCTTATTACAAATTTATTATTACTTCAATGTAAGCAAAGGTTGTGTAGGCCTGTCATAACTTTTACTAAATCATTAAAAGAAATATGCAAATCTTCTTCTTTGCTCTAGATCTTGTCATTAGTTATTCTATTAAAATCAGATAAATCTCACTTTGCTGTTAATGACAATTGAAATTAAATGACAATTTTTTTTCCCTTATGCCAACTTTTTTTATGTCGTGTATAATTTATGTATCAAATTTTACTATCATAATAACTACTATAATTTTTTTCCATCACAGGTTCCCCTTCAACCGGATGGAGCTCAATGCGGGTATTTTGTTTTACGATATATGAGAGAGATAATTGAAGGCGCCGCATCCTTTGACAAGTCTTCCCTACGATCAATAGTAATATTAGATATATTTTCAAATTTTCTTATTGATACCATAGCGTTTAATTACATTTTCATTTTTTCACATGCAGTTCGCAAATTCTGTGATAGGTGCAAAGGAAATTGATGAGGTACGTTTGGAGTGGGCTGATTGCATACAAGATCACATATCTGATGATTAGGATAGATTTAAGTGCATGTACATACATCTTTTGGTTCTGGTCTTGACCGGAGTTCTCCCTGCTCTGATACTATCTTTAATCAATTCTTCCCCGCGAAGGACTAGTCTGAGTGTTTTGCTATGCAAATACTTTTGGTGCATATGATGTGTAGTTGTTTTGCCACAGTACTTTTTAATATATATCGGTAAAAGTGATCATTTAAAATGTAATGTGACCTTGTACTTTACATTTCTACAAGTGAGAGTGTATATATGTGTTTTCTATAATTCTTTTTGATGTTGTATGATTTATATTAAAAATGCAACACTATAAATCTACAACGGTTTATTATGTTATAGAGTAATCGAGAATGATAACGAAAAAACCGCTGTCTATGAGCAAAAAACTGTGGTAAATCGGGGGTCGGTCAAAGACAATGGTGAAAACCCGTTGTAGATTTAAGGAAAAGACAACGGTGAAAAACCGTTGTCTATTGGCAAAAAAATTCATGGTAAATCGCCCCGTTGTGAATAGTTGTTTGGTCAAAGACAACGGGTAAAAACCGCTGTCTTATCTTTGAAATGACAATGGTTTTTCACCGTTGTCTTTGCCCGAACCACTTTTCACAACGGGTCAATTTACCACGGATTTTTTTTACCAATAGACAACGGTTTTTCACCGTTGTCTTTTCCTTAAATCTACAACGGTTTTTCACCGTTGTCTTTGCCCGAACCACTTTCCACAACGGGTCGATTAACCACAGATTTTTTGGCTAATAGACAACGGTTTTTCACCGTTATCTATTCGATTTTTTGTTGTAGTGTTACCTTTTTGAGTGATTGGAGACTTTTGGACTTCTTCTTTATTTCTCCCCGAGGTAGAAGGATCCTCTTGCTCTTTCTCCGGGGTTGAAGATTTAACCTCCCCCTCAATCCTTGGCATGGAGGTTTCCATAATTTCCTCTTTAGATGGTGAACAACTATCATCTTCTGGATCTTTACTCACTTGAGACGATGAACATTCCAAACCTTCGGATTTTTCCTCATCTTCTTGAATCATGGAAGTTTCACCATTGAGCTCAGCAAGCTTTCCCCATAATTCTTTTGCATCCATGAACTTCCCTAAATCACACAAAACATTGTTAGGTATTAAATTAACTAAAATATCCAATACCTTCTCATTTACCTCAAATCTTTGGACTTCCCCCTCAGTCCATTTACTCCGGTCTAGAGCTCATCCCGTTTTGTCCGTTGGAGTCTTGAACCCTTCAGTTAGTGCAAATCACTCCTCTATGTTCATTTGGAAGAAGAATTTTGTCATCGTCTTCCATTGAGCAAATCCTCCGAAACCATATGGCGGTGGAAATCGAACGTCACGTCCAAATCCATCCTCAAATTCCATCTTCTCTAGCTTTATATCCCTTGGCGATTAGTCCGAATGAAGACTACTTGTTGATATTGGTGGGTCTTCTTCTTCTTAGAGCAAAACCTTGCTCTGATACCACTTGTTAGGACCGTTGGCGTCGCTAGAGGGGGGGGGGGGAGTGAATAGCTTTACGCATCAATTCTTCGATTCGTTGATAGATTTCGATCATCGTGCTTGCCTACAATTGTTAGTACGTAGCGAAAACACAAATACAAATATAGATACACATACAAAAATACACATCAAGCACAACACGAGGATTTTACGTGGTTCGGAACCCTAGTTCCTACTCCACGGGCGAGCCATAGTGGACTCTAGTGATGCACACCACCACTATATCACTTCTCCTTCTTGGTGAACACACTGGAGGTGGAGGAACCTCTCACAAGGCTCTTACAACACTAAGAATGGAATAAAACAAGCAAATACAACAAATACAAAAGCAAATGAACACACGTTACAGATTTAGGGCTTTTGAATGCTTGCTCGTAGATCGCTTTGGGATGACTTTGAAGGCCCTGAAATGCAGCAACACCTTCCTTCAAATCGCCCCTAAAACCTCCAAGAGATCTGTGCAAGAATCGTATTTGAAGAAGCCCTAAAAGCCCCTTTTTATAGATCTGCGTCGAAGCCTTCCGAGCACAACGGTCATCTCGCAGTCAAGGCGGCGCCTCGACTGCGACCCTAGTCGAGGCGCCAGTTGAGCCACCTTGCTTCTGTATCGTCGTCTTCATACCTGTGTTGAAATTAGTCAAGGCACCAGTCGCGTCCTCCAGTCGAGGCGCCGCCTCAACTGGACTCCAGTCGAGGCACTGGTCGAGCGTGCCTCGCCTTTGAGCCTCCTTCCAGACCATTGAGTCGAGGCACCAGTCGCCACTTCCAGTCGAGGTGCCACCTTGACTGATACTCCAATCGAGGCACTGGTTGAGCCCAGCTTGCTTCTGTTTGCCTACAAATGAAGCCCAGTCGACTGATCCAATCTAGCAGTCGACTGTTATACCTCTACAATGAGGTTTAACACCCCAAGTTTGATCCTTTCATACTTGATACTCACCCTAAGTCTAGACCTAAGCTTTCAACCCACTTTCATCAGCCTCACGCCTCCCGGATATCTCGAGTCCGTGACTCTTCATCCTTGCGCTTGCCTTCAAGTGCTTCCATCAGCTATCGTCATGCCCTCAGGTCTACCTTTGCCAAGAGACCTCACCTCCGGGACTTCCCTTTTGCCAAGCTCGATCTCCCTGATCAGCCGGGTCTTTCTTTGCCAAGACTCCTCGTCTGGGACTTCACTGCCAATTGAGGCCTCACCTCCGAGACTTCACTGCCAATTGAGGCCTCGCCTCCGGGACTTCACTGCCAAGACTTCTCGTCCGGGACTTCACTACAAAGAGGCCTCGCCTCCGGGACTTCACTGCTAAGACTCCTCGTTCGGGACTTCATTCACCGACTCCCCGTTGGTCTTTCCTACACCAAGTGTCTGGTCTCCCTTGACCGACTTGGATTTTCCCTTGCCAAGTATCCATACTTGGACTTCTCCTTTCCAAGTCACCAAATTTGGACTTCTCCAATAGTCTTCCTCATATGACCTTGGATGTCCCATACCATCCACTAGTCATGTGGTCACACCACATTGTGAACTATTGTCGAACATCAAAACTCTACTCGAGTTCCACTCGAGTCTGGTCAATCATGACCTGGATCGATTGCACCAACACATTTCATACTATTTATAACACTATAAAGGAAAAATATCAACATCCACTAATGGAAACATAGAAACGTCACCAACACCAAATAGAGTTTAAAAAATTTTAAAAACTCAGAAATTACGACACTTACTAGAACCCAATACTAATAGTCAATACTCTCTGTATGCATATGAAATTTTTTCCCACTGACATAGAGTGTACCCACCCTAGTATATATCATATCCACCTTAAAGTCTAGAATAACTGAAACAAATACAACCATAACATCAAAACGGATACCATCCCTTCATGTTAAAGAGCAATAACATAGGACAGTATGCAGCTGAAGTTTACATAAAATAAGTAATAACACTAAAGAGCAATACTTTGCATGTAAAAAATGAAGCATATGGGCAACACAAAATTAGAAGGAAAGAATTAAATGGCATAAAAACATGACAAAGAAATGACAGAAATCAATTTCAGAAATATTTGGGGTTAGATCTGACTTTAGGCTGCTGTTGAACCTCAAAATCAAACCCACTTTCAGAAACAACTTCGGAAGCTTAATAACATAATCACACTTCAACAACACATCCCATACCAAGGAGAGAACAACACAAGAAACAAATCCCAATAGTAAATACAGAAGCTCTACTAAATCAACCATTGGAACGAAATATCTGAAACTGCACCTTCCACCCCATTTCAACACAGAACAAGGTAACCTTGATAACCTCTGTAATAATGGGAAAATCAGATCTGGCGAATAATAGCTGGTGAATGATGATACCAATATTGCGATAGAATATCAAATCTCTAAGATTTGAGTTATTGAAGCTAGAATAGAGGATGATGCGCTGAACTCTAGCAAGAGCTAACCACTTTTTGTTCAGGTTCCCATAGATGACGCCAATTTGATGGTGTTCCTTTTTTCGGCACGCTCGGATTCCTCCTCCTCCTTTGCTGAGAAGAGGTGAGATATGTAAGATCTATGAAGATGCTGCTGAGGATCTTGATTTGCAATAGAAGTGAGCGATTAGGGATGGGTCGGCTTCTTGGTGCAGCCCCTCTAATGCTCAAGTCATTATCCATCGAAGGAATAAAAAGAGTACAGTAAAAGACAAAGAAGTAAAGGAAAACAACTTAAGGAAGGAGAAGAGTTATCTCCGCGTACCAGATCCAGAAACTCCATCCCTGCTTCTTCATTTCCACCCCTTTATATAGAAGTGACCACCGTCTTTCTCTCTAGCTTAATTGACTATAATACCCCTTGAGATATTAAGAAATAATTGTTATACATAATGAGGAAGAAACTTGTAATCGGGTGATTGAGAAAGTACTGAGGTCTGTACTGAGGCTAGTCGGGAAATACACATGTCAATCGGGAATTACATAAACTGCTCTGGAATTACATAGACTGCTCTGAAATTACATAGACTACTCTGGAATTATATAGACTATCCTGGAATTACATAGACTACCCTGAAATTACATAGACTGCTCTGGAATTAGATAGACTGCCCTGAAATTACATAGACTACTCTAGAATTAGATAGATTGTCCTGGAATTATATAAACTGCTCTGAAATTATATAGACTGCTCTGAAATTAGATAGAATGCCCTAGCATTATATAAACTGCTATGGAATTACATAGACTGCTCTGAAATTACATAGACTACCTTGGAATTATATAGACTGCTCTGGAATTACATAGATGCTCTGGAATTATATAGACTGCCCTGGAATTAGATAGACTGCTCTGGAATTATATAGACTGCCTTGGAATTATATAGACTGCTCTGGAATTAGATAGACTACCCTGACATTATATAGACTACTCTGGAATTAAATAGACTACCCTAAAATTATATAGATTGCCTTGGAATCATATAGACTGCCCTGCAAACCTTCTAACTCCTCTGCAAACACACATACTGCCCTGGAACCTTCTAACTGCTCTACAAACACACATACTGTCCTGGAAACCTTATAACTACTCTGCAAACACACAGACCACTCTTGAAATCTTCTAACTGCTCTGCAAACACACATACTGCTCTAGAAACCTTCTAACTGCTCTGCAAACACACATACTACTCTGGAAACCTTCTAACTACTCTGTAAACACACATACTGCCCTGGAAACCTTCTAACTACTCTGTAAACACACATATCGCTCTGGAAACCTTCTAACTACTCTGCAAACACACATACTACTTTGCAAACCTTCTCACTGCTATGCAAACACACACACTGCCCTGCAAACCTTCTAACTACTCTGCAAATACACATACTGCTCTCCAAACCTTCTAACTACTCTGCAAACACACATACCGCTTTGGAAATCTTCTAACTGCTCTGCACACACACATACTGCTATGCAAACATTCAAACTGCTTTGCAAATACATATACTGCTCTGGAAACCCCAAGCCCATCAATTATAAAGGGTGAAAATCTATTTGATATGGATTAGGAGAGTTGTTTGGGTGTGTATCAAATCTTAAGGTGTGTGAAAGTTCAAATTGAACTTTTGCCCTTAATTTTGATGGTTTTGTGTTCCTATAGGTTTAGGGACTCTCCAAGGACAGTGTTGGTGCAATGGTCAAGGGAGAGCAAGCCTTTAGGGGGAGGTTATCCATCATGGGATGATAGATGTGTTCTTCCTCATGAGGGGGAGAATTTTAAAAATTGGGATAAATTGAAGGATTGCTTCTCTTTAGTGATATAGGACTTATCACTAGGAAGAGTGAAAGTATCCTAAATGTTTTGGACTAAGGAAGAGATTGTAAGATCTCATTGGGATATGAGACATCGATACCCTTGGGGAGAGCCTTTTTGATGTATGTCAAAAAGGGGAAGAATGTGAGAATTCTCAATTTGGACAATTGGAAGAATTGGATTGAGTTAATGTTCTAACTCAAAGGTGTTTGGTTTTTGTCAGACATCAAAAGGGGCAGATTGTTGGTGCAATTGACCCAGGTTACGATTGACCAGACTCGAGTAGTGTTATGATGTTTGACTGTTTGACAAAGGATTAATCATTGTTTGACAATGGTTTGGGGAGATGGTTGACAAGAGGTTGACTATATGATGGAGAAGTCCAAGCATGGGTCTTGGCAATGACAAAGTCTAAGTCTTGAGTACTTGGCATGGAATGTCCAAGCATGAGTTTTGACATTTGGAAAGTCCAACATGAAGTTGACATGGAAAGTTCAAGGTTGTAGTCTTGGACACGTAAGTCCAAGTGTATAGTCTTGCCAGTGAAAGTCCAAGTTATGAGTACTTGGCAATTGGGAAGTCCAAGGGTTGATATTGGATGCGTAAAGTCCAAGGGTGGAGTCTTGGTAACATAAGTCCAATGTTTGACGGTGTAAAGTCCAACTGTGTGTCTTGGAAGCGTAAGCCCAAATATGCCTTGGCGGTGTAGACCAGCTTAGCATGACAATAGCCGATGGAAGCACCTGAAGGCTAGCGTATGGATGAACAAGTCATGGATGACTTGGAGTGATCTGATAGGCATGAGGCTGAAGGAGGTGGCTAGAAGGCTTAGGTCTAGGCTAAGGGTGGTCTAGCAAGTATGAGGGCATCATACTTGGGGTTAAATCTCATGTTTGAGATTATCAATCGACTGGGGTTTTGTACCAGTCGACTGGTCATAATCTCAGTCGACTACTGTGAGTCGACTGTTGATCGACTGCGGCTGAGTTGCGACCACAAATGCAAGGTGCCTCGACTGGAGTCCCAATCGAGGCGGCGCCTCGACTGGCTTTGAGCAGTCGACTGCCGTGGGAGGCAGTCAATTGCTGGGTTTGATCGCGAGCACAGAAATCTCGGTAGTCGACTGAGCACCTCGGTAGCTGAGCGATCGCGCCATGGAGGCGATCATCGGCTGGGTTTGATCGGCGAAAGCGAAAGTGGCTAACCGATCGTCTATATAGGCTTGGATTGGTGATTGTAATGGCAGTCGACTGACAGTGTATCCATTGGCTGGAATGTCAATGTGGATTAAGTCATTGTGAGACAACGACTACAGGAGTAGTCGACTGCTAGGCGGAAATCAGTCCGAGTTGCAGCTTTATAAGGAGATCGAAGGGGAGGTTTTTGGCAATGGTTTTTGGGACGATTTGAAGGGGAATTGCTGTTGCATTCCAGTTCTTAAATAGCAAACCAAAGCAATCAAAAAGCAAGCAATCCAAAGTTCTTAGTGTAAAGTTTTCTTTACTTGTATTTGTGTATTGCTTAGTTTACTTGTTGTATTTCATTGTATTACTTTTGTAATCACTTGTACGAGGTTTCTCCCCCTCCGGATTGTTCCGAGAAGGAGTGGTTGTATTAGTGGTGGTGTTTGCATCGCTAGAGCTTATTCGAGCTCAACCCGTGGAGTAAGAACCCTAAGGTTTTGAACCATGTTATATCTTGTGTTTTGCATGTGATTGTGTATTTGTCTTTTGTATTTCTATATTCTGATATGCAAACTAACAAGTTGTAGAGACAAGCACGATCGAATTCCGTTGAACACACAAACGTGCCATTCACCCCCTCTCTAGTGAGATCCAATCTCCTACAAAAAATACTAACTAAAATAGTGGCTGGTAAATTTTAAAAAAATAACAACCAATTATATAGTTGGCTTGTAATTTTTTATAATAAATGGGCGATATATTTTGTTAAAATACCGGCCAAATGTATATTGGTCAGGATTTTTTTTAAATACCAGCCAATATATATTTGGTTGGTATTTTTTTTTTAATTTGTCGACCAATATTTATTTGGTTGCTAAAAAAGACAACTATTTTTTTTATCAATTTATCATTCATTTCTATGAAAGAATAATTGACAAATTTTAAAACACTAGTTCAACAACTACTAAAAAAAATAAATTTTAAACATAGTAATAATTTATCGAAAAATGACAAAAGAGACATCATGTCATTCAAAAGTTAATGTCAAATAGCTAATAAAGATGTGATGAAAAGTCTAAGTAGAGTATCAAAAAGTAGGTAGACCATCTTCTCTTTCTTGCGTGGGAGTCAACTCAGATTGTTCTAATCCACTAGGCTGGTATCGCATGAGAAGTTGTTGCAACATTTCTTGTGTTTTGACTTCTCGTTAGGCTTGCGCTTCTTGTATTATTTTCATTTCCTGCTTCGATTGAGATATCTCTGTAGAGGATCGATTACCATGCTAGAAGGGGGGGTGAATAGCGGCTTCTTCGCTTTGATGGATTGCATTCGTGTTAATCTATAAAACTTGTTATGCACAACGAAAATAATAAAACATTAACTAAAAACAAAGACAAACACTCACATAAGACAAACGATATAATGTGGTTTGGAACCTAGGGTTCCTACTCCAGGGGTTGAGCTCAAGTGAGCTCTAGTGATGCACACCACCACTATCAAACTTCTTCTTGGTGACACACCGGAGGTGGAGAAACCTCTTACAATAGTTCTTACATTAATAAGAGATAAATATAAGAAAATACTGTTGGTGCAGTAGGCACCTAAGTCGAACCTGAGTTTTGATTATAGCAAACGATACAAAGTTAAGCTCATGTCGTTATCTCACGAGCTGAATCGAGTGTGCAGAAGATTGCTATAGCTGGAGCTGAAGGCTAGCAACACCCGGAGGAAGCCGCGGTGGTCGGGCGACACTCGAGTGACTTCGGAGGGAGCCGAAGGAATCGAGTGGAAGGCCGGAAGCAAAAGCAACACGTAAGTATCGAGGTAAGCTCATGTGTGCGAGCGTAAGTGAGGTCGTATCCTCGTTACGAAGATGATCTTAAGCGTAGATCCGACCAAAGACATCCTATAGATGGTCTAGGTCAAGATCGGACGGTCGACGACCGTCGAAATTATGTTTTTGTTGAGCTAACTTTGACTTGCAGCAAGCATCAGTCGACTGCCAGCTTGGAGGACTCATCCGTCAATCGATTGGCTATCAGAAGGTCGGCCTCGGCGAATCTTGCCATCAGTCGACTGATGATGGCCATCAGTCGACTGATGGTCAATGATCAGATTCGAGGAGTCAAGGCTTATCACCCTATTTCAAGGAGTTTTTGTGTCCATTTGTGATTGGTTGAAGACCCATTCGATGAGGGGCTTAAAGGCTATAAAAGGAGGGCTTGTCTTAGGGTTTTTCATCAATTAAAAAGCTTCCAAGTGCTTCCGATACGCTCCGACTCTCCGACATCCCTACGATGAAGCGTTGCCGAGACGACGACTAGAGCTTTAACCTCCATCCTTTGAAGTCGTCGGTAACGAAAGTTTGAATCATATTTCAGTTTATAAGTTGTTCTTATTTCGAGCTTTAAATCATATCAAGGAGAGGGGAAGTGTCCCTCTACCTTGAGCTTTTATCATCTTGTGTATCTGTCTAACTCCTACCTCCAACGAGGTGGAGCTTTTTAGTAGTTTGCCCTCCGTACGTGGTCAAGGACCACTAGGGCCTTGGAGTAGTAGCCTTCGACTACGAACCAAGTAAAACCTTTGTGTTTATTGTCTCTATTTTTTTTTATCTTCCGCTGTGTCTACTCGCATTTTAACGAAAAATTTCTATCGCTATTCACCCCCCCCTCTAGCGATCCACTCGATCCAACAATTGGTATCAGAGCCGGGGGCACTCAGATTCGGTACAACCACCAATCGAGCAATTTTCTTTTCATATTTATTGTTTTAAGATTTCTCTCACACTACTAATCCAAGACCAAGTCTTGGTACATAGTTTTTGGTGGTGTTTTTTTGCAAGTACTAATCGCCTTCGGAGTACCTCACGATCAAATGAGCATAACTTTTGCTACAAGGAGACTCACGAAACGATCTACCCACCAAATCGAAGCTCTCTGAGAGATCTACATTCTTACTGGGGTTTACCCCCGTAACATGCTGTTTTCATCCTCAAAAATCGATGTTTAGTAGCCTTTCGGGGACATCGAAGGTTGTGAGTACTTACTTTTTATTTAGTTTCTTATTTCTTTGCTTAACTTTCTATTTCTCATTTGTTTCTTTTTATTTCCCGCACCACTAATCCAAGGCGAAGTCTTGGAACCCTTTTTTCATGTTTTTGCATTTTTTTGTGCAAGGTTTTCCTTCCAAATGGCCCATCTCGAGGGTTTTAGCACCGTCCGACCTCCGTTTTACAACGGAGATGACTTCCATTATTGGAAGGGTCGGATGGAATGCTTTCTTAAAACCCAAATCGAGATGTGGATCATAATTCAAACGGGATTCACACTTCCGACTAACGAAGTGGGTGAATCCTTGGATTATGACCAATGGACCATTGCGACAAAAAGACAAGTCGAAGTCGACGCTAAGGCAACTCAAATCCTTCAATGCAGCCTATCCAAGGAGGAGCTAAATCGCGTCGGCCCCTTCATAAGCGCAAAGGATCTTTGGACAAAACTAGTGGAGCTACACGAAGGGACCGGTGAAGCCAAGGTATGTAAGCGTGATCTTCTATTCAATAAACTATATAACCTAAAAATGCAGGAACACGAGTCCGCGACGCAACTCCACGCCTGTGTCCAAGACATAGTCAAAAACCTACACGCAATCGGGCAAAAGGTCGAAAACCGCGACCTTATAAGGTATGTCCTAAACTCTTTTCTGAGGACTACCTTGTGGGCATCCATGGTCGATGCCTACAAGGTCTCCAAGGATCTTTCTAAACTTAGGTTAGATGAACTCTTTTTTGATTTCGAACTTCATGAGCAGTCTAACTCAGAACCCAAGAAGGGTATAGCACTTTTTGCAGGTTCGAGGAAGAAAACCGCAAGCAAGCCACCCCCGAAGGAAGAAGAGGATGAGTCGGATTCGGAGGTCGACTCGGAAATGGAAGCCGAACTAGTCAACCTAGTTCGGAGGATAGTCAAGGGCCGAAAATGAGCCGTCACTCGACCCAACGAAGGTAAGCCTAAAAGTTCAAACATAAGATGTTATGAATGCAACAGGTTTGGACACATTAAGTCCGAGTGCCCAAAACTCAAGAGCAAGGAACTCAATGCTACTTGGGAAGAAGCCTCCGAGGAAGAAGACAACGATTGAGTCCTTATGGCTAAACCAGTGGAATCGGAGACGGAGTCGGAACCGGAACCAGAATCAGAAACCGAAGATGAGTCGGACTATGAAACACTATTCAAGACAAGCCACGGATACACATCCGGTTCAAAAGATACACTCAAGGTAAGTCGGTCTCTTATTACTACTCTTTATAGTGCAATTAAGTTTTTAAATAAAAAGTTAGCTAAGTCTGAGTCCAAGGTCGAGACCTTGGTTGAGGAAGTTAAACTCCTCAAACATGAGGTCTCCCTAACCTCTTCGACTAGTCGAGTTCAAGAGAAGGACTCAACTCGAGTTGAAAAACTCGAAGTTGAGAACTCACTCTTGAAAAGTCAAGTCGAAGATCTTAGGAATACGTTGGAAAGGTTTACTTTGGGATCCAAAGGACTTGACCTCCTACTTGGATCGCAAAGGGCCATGTACAACAAGGCCAGGCTAGGGTTTAGCTCAAACACGACCAATAAGTCGTATATGTCAATCGTAAGTAGACATAGAAAACGTGTCCAAGCATGGGTCCCTAAGACCACCTTGATTTCAAACTTAGGATCAAACCAGTACTGGGTTCCCAAGGACCAAATCCACTATGTGGAGAGACCGAATCGATTCAACGGTCCAGGAGGAGCTAGTACAAAATTTGTTTGTGTTTTAACTTAGAAATTGCATGCTTAGGTTTTTATTTAGTTTGATTTTCCTTTTTAGAATGGTTAGATAGGACTATAACTCATCAATACTTGATAACATAGTACTAGGACCCAGCGAGATGATAGTACGCTAGGAAAGCGGAGTCTTGTGTATTCGGGCTAGATAAGGCGTATCTAGTTCGGTGCACTTGACCGAGCGGAACTAGCTGAAGCTACCTCGCCGTATCCTAGACAAGTTAGACCAGGAAGTGATCTTAGGTGAGTCAAGTCTCTATTTTCTTGAAAATGGCTTTGTCTAAGGAAGTGGTCGTTGTTCCGATCAAAGAAGGCCTCTGTGCCTCGCCATGACCTGGAAGCCATGATCTTGAAAAGGTGACTTGATGAGCCTAAGGTCAAATCCGAATCTAACGCAAGGTTGACAAGTGTTTAAGTCATTAAATTTAATTCAACTAAAATTGGAAGTCATCTCACAAGAACATATAGGATTAACATGTTTGATCATGTAGACATGGGTGAGATGATTTAGGTTAATAATTTTTCAACCAATTTTTAATAAATCCAATATCCGATCCAACTACCTTGCGTGTAGGATCAATGGATGTTGGACAGTGGTTGCTCCCGACACATGACCGGGGATCAACTCAAGTTTTCGAAGCTTCGATTCAAAAGACAAGGATCGGTAGCCTTCGGAAATAACGGCAAGCTCAAAATCATCGGATCAGGTGATATTGAGCTCAATTCAAATTTTGTTATTCAAAATGTTTTATTAGTAGAAAATTTTCAATATAATTTACTTAGTGTAAGCCAATTGTGTGATAATAACTATAAGGTCATATTTCTAGAAAATGAATGCGTAATTAATACAAACGAAACCTCTAAAACAATTCTTAAAGGGACTAGAAATAACAACATTTACACTATCAACTTAACTAACTCCTCAACTAAGTGTCTTATGACACGGCAAGAGGAATCGTGGTTGTGGCACCGACGACTCGATCACTCACACCCAAGACTCATCCACAAGATGAGTCAGAGTGATTTAGTCAGAGGTTTGCCTAACCTCAACAACTTGGATAATAAAATATGTAATGCTTGTCAACAAGGTAAACAATCTAGGACACAACATCAACTAACTAGTCAAAAACGAACCAAAAGTGTGCTTGAGCTCCTACACATGGATCTATTTGATTCACACGGAGCTAAGTCACTTAACGGAAGTAAATTCTGCTTAGTCATAATTGATGACTATTCTAGATTTACTTGGGTTAGGTTCATCAAACACAAAAATGATACCCTAGATCAATTAATCAATCTATTTAAGTTAATAGAAAATCAACAAAGCATTAAAATCAAAAGACTTAGGACTGATCATGGTAGTGAATTCGAAAACCATAGGTTTACAGAATTCTGTAACCTAAATGGATACCACCACGAGTTCTCTTGCCCTAGAACTCCACTATAAAATGGCCTAGTATAACGCAAAAATAGAACCCTACAAGAAGCCGCTAGGACAATGTTAAATGAGTATAACCTACCCGATAGGTTTTGGGCGGAAGCCGTGAGTACGACATGCTATGTCCAAAACAGAATCCTTATGGTAAAGAGGCACCTTAAGACCTCATACGAGATTTATCACGATAAAATACCTAACATCAAGTACTTTAGGGTATTTGGATGTAAGGTACATATCCTAAACACTAAGGATTACCTAGGGAAATTTACATCCAAAACCATGACCGGAATCTTTCTAGGATACTCGACTACAAGCAGAGCTTATAGAGTATATAACCACGACACCCTTAGAGTCGAGGAGACTATCAATGTAGTATTTGATGAAGGACACGAACCTACAAAACCCCCGGCAACCCCAATTAGCGAGCCGACTCATACTAGACCTAACTCTGATCCGGAGATCAGGTCTAGTGTTAATCCTAACCTAAGTCAACCAAGTCACTCTATCGACCAAGTGATAGATGACTCCAGCCAAACTAGAACTCAAACAAGCCATCCTATGGATCAAGTTGTAGACTCAAACCCAAATCCAACTAGGACCCAAACAAATCATCCTATCGACCAAGTGATAGGTGATCCAAGTCTAGGAGTTCGAACTAGAGCCTCATACAGAAACCTTAGTCAAATATCTTTGATTTCTAAAATTGAACCCAAAACTATTGACCAAGCTCTTCTTGATCCCGATTGGATTATTGCAATGCAAGAAGAGTTGGCTCAATTCACTAGGAACGAAGTATGGGAATTAGTACCACCACCTAAAGATAAAACAATCATTGGAACAAGGTGGGTGTTTAGAAATAAAATTGATGATAAAGGTGAAGTAGTTAGAAATAAAGCTAGACTAGTTGCTAAAGGGTTTAGTCAAGTCGAAGGTTTAGATTACGACGAGACCTATGCCCCAGTAGCTAGATTAGAGTCCATTCGAATGCTATTAGCATATGCAACACATCGAGGATTTAAATTGTTTCAAATGGATGTGAAATCTGCATTCTTAAATGGATACATTAAAGAAGAAGTTTACGTTAGTCAACCCCCCGGTTTCGAAAGTTTAGACAAACCCGATCATGTCCTTAGGTTAAAGAAAGCTCTTTATGGACTTAAACAAGCTCCGCGAGCTTGGTACGAGAGACTTTCGATTTATCTTAAGTCCAAAGGCTTTAACCAAGGTGTAGTTGACCCAACCCTTTTCGTAAAAACCTTAGGTAAAGACATATTCATAGCCCAAATCTACGTAGATGATATTATTTTCGGAACCACCAACTCAATCCTACTAAATGAGTTCATTTCACTTATGGAAAGTGAATTTGAAATGAATTTAGTAGGCGAGTTAAGTTTCTTCTTAGGTCTATAAATTAAACAAACTCTATAAATTAAACAAACTAAAGATGGAATATACCTACATCAACGCAAATATACTAGGGAATTAATTAAACGCTTTGGAATGCAAGACGCTAAAATTATTAATACCCCAATGGCAACTAATGTGAATATAGAAGAAGATTTAATCAAAAACTCAATTGATTTAAAATACTATAGGAGCATAATAGGGAGTCTCCTTTACTTAACTGCAAGCCGACCTGATATCCTATTTGCAGTAAGTATGTACACAAGGTTCCAAACCGGTGCCAAGGAGTCTCACCTAACTCTAGTCATGCGTATCCTTAGATATCTAAAGGGTACACTTAATGTCGGTATTTGGTACCCTAGATCTATCGAGTTCGAACTAACCGGCTACTCCGACTCAGACTATGCCGGTAGTAAGCTCGATAGAAAGAGAACGAGTGGTTGTTGTCAACTTCTCGGCTCGAGTCTAGTGAGTTGGTGCAGTAGGAAGCAACACTGTGTTGCCTTATCTACCACCGAAGCCGAATACATCGCGATGGGTGAGTGTGTCACTCAGCTTCTTTGGATGAAGCACACTCTCCGCGATTTCAAGTTAGACTTTATGAACACAAAACTTCACGTAGATAACATTAGTTCAATTAATCTTACTAAGAATCCAATATGTCACTCTAGGACCAAACATATAGAGGTCAAACACCATTTCATTCGAGAACATGTGGCTAACGGAGCCATACAACTCGAATACGTCGAATCAAAGTCTAACTTAGCAGACCTATTTACTAAACCCCTACCTGAAGTCGAATTTAGTCTATTAAGATGAAAATTGGGCATGTGCGTAGTAGAATAGGAACTTGAAAATTATATTTTCTTACTACTATTTCTTAAATTTTCATTTTTATGGAACTAGCATAGGACATACCTTAGATATCATGCACCTATAGATTTAAGAAGCCAGTACATCTCACAACACATAGGACTAATGTGTTTGTGTACTTAGCCACGTAGATGGGCGTGAGATGTTAGGACCTTACTCCTGGTTCCAGATGTAGAGCTAGTGCATCGTTATGAACCACGGAGTATAATCATACATACTAACCGACTCTGACCAGGACTGGTTGATCTTTCATATCAATCAAGCCAAATATGAGTCGAACATTTTATAGATGAACTTATTTTCAAAATAATGTGGAACATGCTTGGACTTTAAATTTAACACTTATTTTTGTTTTCCACACACACCCTCACTCTTTTCGATATATGGCAAAAGGGGGAGAAAAAGGCCAAAGTTAAGGGGTCAAATTTTTTTTATATAACTTAACTCTTACTTCATATTTAAACCAAAAGTTAACTCTAAGTTTTTGAAAACTTATTTAACTTTTAACAAAAGGAAGTAAAGGCCAAGTTAAGAGAATTCTTAACTTAAACTTATGTGTGCTGTCAACGTAAACATTATGCCGTTAATGCTTTACTTAAAGGGGAGAACTTAACTTAAACATTTTACTAAGGCCAACTTTAAGTAATTACTTAAAGCAACCCTCAAGGGGGAGGATTAAGGTCTTTCTTCAAGACTCACCCTCGGTCAAGGGGGAGGTTTTCTCAAGGGGGAGTACTTGAAGAAAATCCTTACTACTCCAACTTAATCTTCTTTATTTCTTGTTTGTTTCTAATGCACATTATTCTTCATGCTTGTTATTTACTTAACTTTGTATGTGGGTTTGCCATAAATCAAAAAGGGGGAGATTGTTGGTGCAGTAGGCACCTAAGTCGAACCTGAGTTTTGATTATAGCAAACGATACAAAGTTAAGCTCATGTCGTTATCTCACGAGCTGAATCGAGTGTGCAGAAGATTGCTATAGCTGGAGCTGAAGGCTAGCGACACCCGGAGGAAGCCGTGGTGGTCGGGCGACACTCGAGTGACTTCGGAGGGAGCCGAAGGAATCGAGTGGAAGGCCGGAAGCAAAAGCAACACGTAAGTATCGAGGTAAGCTCGTGTGTGCGAGCGTAAGTGAGGTCGTATCCTCGTTACGGGGATGATCTTAAGCGTAGATCCGACCAAAGACATCCTATAGATGGTCTAGGTCGAGATCGACGATCCAACGCATCGCCGAAATTATGTTTTGTTGAGCTAACTTTGACTTGCGGCAAGCATCGATCATTGCCCGGCTTGGAGGACTCATTGCGTCAATCGATCGGCTAGAAGGTCGACTCGACCGATGATCGCCATCGATCGGATGATGGCCATCGGTCGGTGATGGTCAATGATCAGATTCGAGGAGTCAAGGCTTATCACCCCATTTCAAGGAGTTTTTGTGTCCATTTGTGATTGGTTGAAGACTCATTCGATGAGGGGCTCAAAGGCTATAAAAGGAGGGCTTGTCTTAGGGTTTTTCATCAATTAAAAAGCTTCCAAGTGCTTCCGATACGCTCCGACTCTCCGACATCCCTACGACGAAGCGCTGCCGAGACGACGACTAGAGCTTCAACCTCCATCCTTTGAAGTCATCGGTAACGAAAGTTTGAATCATATTTCAGTTTATAAGTTGTTCTTATTTCGAGATTTAAATCATATCAAGGAGAGGGGGAGTGTCCCTCTACCTTGAGCTTTTATCATCTTGTGTATCCGTCTAACTCCTACCTCCAACGAGGAGGAGCTTTTTAGTAGTTTGCCCTTCGTACGTGGTCAAGGACCACTAGGGCCTTGGAGTAGTAGCCTTCGGCTACGAACCAAGTAAAACCTTTGTGTCTATTGTCTCTATTTTTGTTTTTATCTTCCGCTGTGTCTACTCGCGTTTTAACGAAAAATTTCTATCGCTATTCACCCCCCCTCTAGCGATCCGCTCGATCCAACAAATACAAGTAAAGAAAACTTTACAAAGAAGATCACTTTTGCTTGCTTGTTTGGTTGCTTAGACTGCTCTTGAAGATCCTGAAATGCACCAGCACTTCGCCTCAAATCACCCCAAGAAACCTTGGCTGAAATTCTCCACGAACTGCTCCTTTTATGACTTGCATCGGGCTGATTTTTTGCCTGGAATTTGATTGCCAAAATTCCCCAGTCAACTTCTTATAATGTCGTTGTCTCACAACGGACTTAATCCACATTGACATTCTAGCCAACGGATACATCATCAGTTGATTGTCCTTAACAACATCGATTGCCAAGCCCGTAGTCGACTGCTCAGTCGACTATCAAGCATTCTGTGCTCTGGTCATTTACTATCAATCGATTACCATCCATGATAGTCGATTAATCAAGACCAGTCGGTTGCCCACAATGGCAGTCGATTGTCAGAGCTTCACTCGAGCAGTCGAAGCTCAGACGACTATCATACCAGTCGATTGGTCATAATCCCAGTCGACTAATCTAAGTTGACTAGGATGCCAAGTGTCAAACACTCGGCCAGTCGACTGATCCATAATGTTAGTCGATAGATAAACCCCAAACATGAGGTTCAACTCAAGTATGATCCCCTCATACTTGATAGGCCACCCCTAACCTAGACCTAAGCCTTCTAGCCACCTCCATCAAACTCACGCCTATGGATCCCTTCAAGTCCTCTAAGACTTGTTCATCCATACGCTAGCATTCAGGTGCTTCCATCAGCTATTGTCATGCTAACCGGGTCTACTTTTCTAAGGTACATTTGGACTTATGCCACCAAGATAGACGCTTGGACTTTATGCTGTCAAACAATGAACTTATGCTGCCAAGACTACATGCTTGGATTTTACGTCGCCAATATCGCATCATTGGACTTCCCAATTGCCAAGCATCATGTTGCCAAGACTATACCTTTGGACTTTCCATGTCAAGTACCCATGACTTGGACTTTGCCATTGCCAAGACCCGTGTTTGGACTTTTCAAGCCAAGACCCATGCTTGGACTTCTTAATTGCCAAGTACCCATGACTTGGACTTTCCATGACAATCACATTGTCAATCGTTTTGTCAAATATTAAAATACCACTCGAGTTAAACTCGAGTCTGGTCAATCGTGATCTGGGTCGATTGCACTAACAATCTCCCCCTTTTTGATGTTTGACAACACCTTTAAGTTAGGCTAACCAACAAGCCCAACCTTAACTCTTCCAAATGCCAAAGCATAGTGAAGGTTTACCTAACTTAAACCTCACTTCTCCCCCTTTGGCATACATAAAAAAGGCTACCAAGGGTATCAATGTCTTATATACCAATGAGATCTTACATTCTTACCCTTGGTCTTAAAATATCTAGGATGTCTTCACTCTTCATAGTGATAAATCTCATATCACTAAATGAGAGGCAATTCTCACTTCTCCAAATTTCCTCCATTGGGAAATATTTATCCATCATCCCTTGATGGATAAACTCCCCTTAAAGACTTACTCTCCTTTGACCATTGCACCAACAATGTCCTTGGAGAGACCTTAAGCCAATAGTAACTCTAAACAATCGAAATTAAGGGTAAAGATTCAACATTGAACTTTCACCTCCCTTAAAATTTGATTTTCACCCTAAACACCTCTCCTAATTCATTTCCAATGAATTTTCACCCTTCCAATGCTTTCCAAAGCATACCCTAGGGTTAGGAGTAGTTAGGGTAGCCTAAACTTGTTGGTCGAACAAACCTAGTTCAACCGAAATCAGTTTCAACAATCGACTCGATTAGAAACCAGTTGACTGCCATCAAGCATCAGTCAACTGATATCTGTAAACACAAAAATCAAGTTTATAATTGGATTTTCAAAATTCATAAATAAATATACATAATTTGAAAAATCTTGAAATTTCATACGTATATTTCCTATGTCAAATACAATGGGTGAAAAATAGTTTTAAAATAAAATACCCAAAGTTCAAAACCATTGATAACTTCGAAGTTTTTAGCCTACTTTGTATCAACTTCATCAATGGTGATAACTATCAAAAGATAAACTTCACCAAGGGTTTTCAAAATGATTTTGAAATGTTTTTCAAACCTTATTTTGAACCATAGTCTATGGTGTTAGATCGAAATGAGCGCTAGGGGAGGGGGGGGGGGTGAACAGCGCAAAATAATTCTTTTTGTTTCATTTGATTAACACATGAGTGCACAGCGGAAAATAAATAAAACAAATTCTTTTTTACTTGGTTCATAACCTATCGGCTGCTAATCCAAGGCTCTAGTGGTCCGAGACCACATATGGAGGACAAATCACTAAAATAGTCTTCTCCTCATTGGAGGTAGAAGACAACGATTACAAAACTTCGAAAAGCTTAGTGGTAGAGAGACAAACCCTCTCTCCTCGTTACGATGAAAGTTCCGAAAAAAAAGTAAATACAACAACTAAAAAGGAAAACTTAATAAACTTATACCGATGACTAATGAAGTAGGGTTTGAGCTCTTGTCGTCGGTGTTGCGGCAACACTTCGTTGTCGTAGTATCGTCGTAGAAGAGTAGCGTTGCGGAGGTGTTTGGAGAGCTTGAATTGATGAAAATGGTAAAGAACACTCCTTCTTTTATAGCCTTTGAGAACCCTAAACGCTGAGCTCAATCCTTATCACCAAAGGCCACCTCACCCTAAGATAAGGGGATGAAGTTTGACTCTCCTCGAAATTGGAAATTCAAATGGCAGTCGACTGTTCACCCTCATCAGTCGACTAATTCACCATCAGTCGATTGGTATAAGCCATTAGTCGGCTGTTGGCTAGGGTTTTTGACTGCATCAAGAGTTAGCTCAAAAATGATACTAAACTAAGTGTTTTCGACGACCACCAACTGTCTGATCTCGACATAGACCTTCCATAAGATGTCTTAGTCGGATCATCGCCTAAGGGCGTCCCCGTATCGAGGACTTGACCTTACTTACACTTACTCACATGAGATTATCTCAAGCTTTACCTTTGTAGCTTTTGCATTTGGTCTCCACTTGATTTCTTCGGCTCCCTCCGAAGTCCTCCCGATGTCGCCCGACCACCACGATTTCTCAACACGAGATCCTCCGGGTGTCGCCAACCTTCAGCTTAGCTTAGCATTCCTGCACACTTGATTCAGCTCATGAGATAATGATATAAGCTTAATTTTGTGTCTTTACTATAATCAAAACTTAGGTTTGATTCTGGTGCCTACTACACCAACAATCTCCCCCTTTTTGATCTATGGCAAATCAACACAAAGTTAAAGAAATGCATTAAGTGAATTGAATATCATGAAGCATGAATACGAAATATGAAAGAGTATACTTAACTTAATAAGTTAAGTAGGAGTATGAAAAACTCTTTTTCAAGTCCTCCCCTTGAGGTAACCTCCCCCTTGACCGAGGGTGAGTACTTGAAAAAGGGTCTTAACCCTCTCCTTTGATGTTTGCTACTTAAGAATAGTTTAAGTAATTGAAATTACTTAGCATTGACCTTAGTGTTTAGAATAAGTTCAAGTTAAGTAATCAAAAACTAATTTTTGATTTCTTAACCTTGGCCTTTCTCCTCCTTTTTCAATTAAGAAGGTGTTTTAAAAATTAAGTTAAGTAAACATTTACTTAACTTTGGCCATTAAAAGATACATAATATGTGTATTAAGTATTAAGTTAAGTTATCAAAAAATTGATCCCTTAACTATTAAGTTAAGTTATCAAAAAATTGGTCCCTTAACTTTGGGCTTTTCTCCCCCTTGCCATAAATCGAAAAGAGCGGGGGGGGGGGGTTTGAAAAATATAGTTTTTGAATTTTGTCATAAATTAAGTTTTAAGTTCGAGCATGTTCCAAATAAAATTTGAAAATAGTAGTTTAAACATAAGCTCATCTATTTGACTTGATTGATATGGAATAATCAACAACTTCTGATTAGAGTTGGTTAATTTATATAATTATACTCCGTGGTTCATGTCGATGCACTAGATCTACATCTGGAACCAGGAGTAAGGTCCTAACATCTCACGCCCATCTACGTGGCTAAGTACACAAACATATTAGTCCTATGTGTTATGAGATGTGTTGGCTCCTTAGCTCTATAGGTGCATGATTTCTAAGGTAAGCCCTAAGCTAGTTTCATTTTGCATGAGAAGTAAATAATAGAATATAGCAAAAGTATAAGTTTAAGTCCTACTCTATTATGCACATGCCTAATTTATGTCTTAGTAGACTAAATTCACCTTCGGATAAATGTTTGGTAAAAAGGTCTGCTAGGTTCGATTTGGACTCCACGTATTCAAGTTGTATGGTTCCATTAGCTATATGTTCTCGAATAAAGTGGTGTTTGACCTCTATATGCTTGGTCCTAGAGTGGCATATGGGATTCTTGGTCAAGTGAATTGAACTAATGCTATCTATGTGAATTTTAGTATTGTTGAAGTCTAACTTAAAGTCTTGGAGAGTGTGCTTCATCCAAAGAAGCTGAGCTACACACTCACTCATTACGACATATTCGGCTTCAGTGGTAGATAAGACAACATAGTGTTGCTTCCTACTATACTAACTCACTAGACTCGAGCCAAGAAGTTGACAACAACCACTCGTGCTCTTTCTATCGAGTTTACTACTGGCATAAACCGAGTCGGAGTAGCCGATTAGTTCAAACTCGGTAGATCTAGGGTACCAAATACCTACGCTTAGCGTTCCCTTTAGATATCTAAGGATACACTTAACTAATGTTAGGTGCGACTCCTTGGCACAAGTTTGGAACCTTGTGCACATACTTACTACGAATAATATATCAGGTCGACTCGTAGTTAAGTAAAGGAGACTCTCTATCGTGCTCCTATAATATTTTAGGTCAATTGGTTTTCCTTCTACATCTTCTCCTATATTAACGTTTGTTGCCATAGGTGTATTAATTATTTTAGCATTTTGCATCCTGAATCGGTTAATTAGCTCCTTAGCGTATTTTTGTGGATGTAGATAGATTCCTTCTTTAGTTTGTTTAATTTGTAATCTTAGGAAGAAATTTAATTCTCCTACTAAGTTCATTTCAAATTCGCTTTCCATTAGTGAAATGAACTCATTTAGTAGGATTGAGTTAGTTGTTCCAAATATTATATCATGTACGTAGATTTGGACTACAAAAATTTCTTTGCCTACGGATTTTACGAAAAGGGTTGGGTTGACTAAGCCTTGGCTAAACCCTTTAGACTTAAGGTATGCTGAAAGCCTCTCATACCAAGCTCTAGGAGCTTGTTTTAGTCCATATAAGGCTTTGTTGAGTTTAAAGACATGGTTGGGTTTGTCTAGGCTTTCTAATCTTGGGGGGTTAGCTAACGTACACCTCTTCCTTAATAATTCCATTCAAGAATGTTGACTTGATATCCATTTGAAATAATTTAAATCCTCGATGTGCAGCGTATGCTAATAACATTCGGATGGATTCTAATCTAGCTACGGGAGCATATGTCTCATCATAATCTAACCCTTCTACTTGACTAAAACCTTTCGCGACTAACCTTGCTTTGTTTCTAACTACTTCACCTTTGTCATTGAGTTTGTTTTGGAAGACCCATTTTGTTCCAATAATTTATTTATCTTTAGGTGGTGGTACTAATTCCCAAACTTCATTCCTAGTGAATTGAGCTAGCTCTTCTTGCATTGCAATAATCCACTCGGGATCAAGAAGAGCTTGTTCAATTGACTTGGGTTCGATTTTCGAAATCAATGAGATTTGACTAAGGTTTCGATATGACGCTCTAGTTCGAACCCCTAGGTTAGGATCACCTATCACTTGGTCGATAGGATGATTTGATTGAATCCTAGACTGACTCGGGTTAGGGTCACCTATCACTTGGTCAATAGGATGATTTGATTGAATCCTAGACTTACTCGGGTTAGGATTAATAATAGATTCAATTTCATGGTTAGAGTCGAGTCTGGTATGAGTCGGTTTGTCAGTTGGTTTTACTACGGATTTTGTGGGTTCATGTCCTTCGTCGAATACTACATTAATGGTTTCCTCAATCTTAAGGGTTTCATTATTGTAGACCCTATAGGTTCTACTCGTAGTTGAGTATCCTAGGAAGATTCCAGTGGACGTTTTGGATGCGAACTTTCCTAGGTAGTTTTTAGTGTTTAGGATATGTACCTTACATCCAAATACCCCAAAGTATTTAATGTTAGACACTCTATCATGGTAGGTTTCATATGAGGTCTTAAGGTGCCTCTTGACCAATAGGATTCTATTTTGGATATAACAAGTCGTACTAACGGCTTCTGCCCAAAACCTATCGGGTAGTTTGTACTCGTTCAACATGGTTCTAGAGGCTTCTTGTAGGGTTCTGATGTGAGCAACACATATAGGGTTTTAGGAGTAGTTTTCGCTCACATCTCATCTCATTTTATGTTGGTTTCATGCATATTTTACTTTGTTTTCCATGCATTTCCTGTTTTTTGATTTGGAGATCTGCTCTGTATACTTTTGTGTGCAAGATAGCATTTCATGGGGATAATGACACACTTTCGGAGCAAAAAGAAGACATTTGGCAGCTGGACGCAGAAGGGAACTCGACCAGGGCGTGTGCCTACACACGATCGTATTCAGAAGGTGAAAATGGCCACCACGACCCGACACACGGCCAGGCCGTGTGTTTTCACACGGGCGTGTGGCGACCAAGCGATTTGACGTGACTAGAGTTTTTTTCCAGATTTCGCAGCGATCCACCGTGATGTCTTTATAAGGAAAGCTCCGCCAAAGCCTAGGGGGGAGGCACGCCGACCGAGATGACACTCCGAAGCCTTAAAAAGCTTCAGGAACTCGCATCGAAGAAGGAGAGAGCTGCTCGAGGATCAAGATCTGCACCACAACACCAGAGGGAATAGCTGCAATTACATTGTAATTCATATTTCTTGCACGTTTATCATTTTACTCATGAATTCTATAATGTATTGTGTCTTTCTTCTCGTGTCCATGGAGTAGATTCTCCAATTCTAGGATTAGGGAGTAGTTTGTGTTGAGTATAACATTGCTATTTCAAATATGTTTTCGTTCTTGAAATCGTATTTGCAGTTGAATGATTGTTTAGATCTATAGCTTTGTGTTTTGGTTTTCTATCTTCTGTAAATAGACGATACGAGGAGTGATAGTCCTCGTATCTAAGATTTAGGGGATATTAGGAGGAACCTATAGGTTGGCCTCATCGCCTGCAACTGTGGATAGAAGGATGTGATAGAGTCGATAATGTGTCTCATTTTCGGCTCATCGCAGGGATCAATTCGGCATCCTCGTATCATTGTGTATGATGTCCTTTCCACAAAACCCTAGCTAGAAAATCTGGATACATTCGATTGATAGCATGTTCTGCGACACACAAACAAAATCGAAGTCCTAGAATCCCATTCAAGTCCTCGTAGCAACCTTTTCTCTTCTTCCGTGTTACACCGTACTGAGTTCGGACCACCGATGACCTCTCATTCGTGAACCCTCAGATTTCCAATCCGAACAACAACACATCCACTGGACAAACTGATACTCGAAATCTCAGCCCCTGTGGGATCGATATTCTTTATTACTTGACGATATCCATGCAAGTGCGTGCATTGAGCGCGAGCGCGCACTTCGAGTCCTCGATGATCTCCGTCATGAGATTTAAGGTCGCATTTGTGTGCATCAAGTTTTTGGCACCGTTGCCGAGGACTGATTGATTTGATATCGAATCAAGAAAGTGGATAGTTGGATCAGACTTAGGTTAGATTTATTTACTTGCTTATTTTTATTTTTATTTTTATTTTTATTTTATTTGAATTTTTAGATTTTCCATACCTAGATTTAGTTTTTTTTTATTTTATTTTAGTAGTGATTTTCTATTTCTTATTTTCTCTTCGATTTAGTTAGCTAGATTAGTTTATTTTCTGTTTTTAAGCATTAAGTAAATACTCCTAAACTTTTCTTCTTGATTCAAGCTTTGGTTCCGTCCTCAGAATTATTCATTGTATATGATTTATTACTCCTCTCTCATTAAAGGACGCTAAAATGTTAACACAGTTTGCTCGATCTTTGAGAGATTACATAGTGCCTAGACGAAAAGCATATAATTCCTACATAGTTATTCCTCAAATTCAGGCCATGAGTTGGGAAATAAACTTTGCATTAATTGCTCTTATTCAAGAAAAGCAGTTTGGAAGAGCTCAGATTGAGGAACCCTATTTACACCTTGAAGAATTTCTGGCGCACTGTGGCACAGTGCAATATGAAGGAGTCCCAGCAGACGCCGTTAAGCTCATCATGTTCCCATTCTCACTGAAAGTGGAGGCTAGGCAATGGATACGTATGCTACCATGAGGGAGTATAACGACGTGGGAACAAATGGAAGATGCTTTTTTAAGTAAATTCTTTCCTCCCCACAAAATAGCTGCCCTTAGGGATACAATCATTGCATTTGAGCAAGGGCAAGAAGAGACTCTGGCCGAGGCATGGAAGAGACTACAAGAACTGGTTATTCGTTGCCCACACCATGGATTACAAGATTGGTTACTCCTCCACATTTTTTATTCCGGGATAACTAGTTCGTCAAAAGAACTCTTGGACATAGTCACAGGGGGCGTGTTGATGAAATAGAGCATAGACGATGCATATCACATTATAGAGACAGTGGTTGGGACTCTCGAAGTATGGGCGAATAGTGAGCAAGATTTTGAGGAGGTTTTCCCCATAATGGGTATAGGTAGTACTGAAATAGCTTGCCAAGTACAGGGGGAGGACAAGGAGAGAGAGTACTAGATGGAAGAAGCTTCCCTATCTTCAGGATCAAAAGAAGAGGAAGAGCCAAGACAGGTGGTAGAAGAGAAAGACACAGGGCTTGAGATGAAGCCACTTCCCCTTAATCTCAAGTATGAATTTTTGGGACTGACTTCAACCCATCCGGTGATTATAAACGCAAATTCGAATGAGGTAGTGACAAGGGAGTTGTTGGGGGTGCTCAGGATGTACAAAAAGGTGCTGGGCTATACCATCGATGACATAAAGGGGATAAGCCCGTCTCTTTGCATGCATAGGATAATACTTGAGGACGGGTGTAAGTCAACCGTGGAGCGCAAAAGGCGACTTAACCATCATTTGCAGGAGGTAGTGAAAAGGAGGTGCTTAAACTCCTGGATGCCGGAATAATTTACCCAATTTTAGATAGTGAGTGGGTAAGTCCAGTGCATGTAGTTCCAAAGAAAGGCGGCACTACAGTAATCAAAAACGAAGAGAATGAGCTGATCCCTGTTAGAACGGTAACGGGGTAGAGAATGTGTATAGATTATTGTAAACTAAACTAAGCAACAAGAAAGGATCATTTTCCACTTCCGTTTATTGATCAGATGCTAGAACGCCTCACTAAACATTCCTATTTCTACTACCTTGATGGGTACTCAGGGTTTTTCCAGATCCCAATCCACCCTAATGACCAAGAGAAGACCACCTTCACCTGCCTGTATGGAACATTCGCATACAGACGAATGTCCTTTGGCCTATGTAATGCCCCAGCCACCTTCCAATGTTGTATGACAGCTATCTTTTCAGATTTGATTGAATAGATTATGGAAGTATTCATGGATGTTTTTTCAGCCTACAGAACAAGTTTCGATGCATGTCTAAAGAATCTAGAAAGGGTTCTACAAAGGTGTGAGGAGAATAGCTTGATTCTGAATTGGGAAAAATGTCATTTCATGGTAACTGAAGGGATAGTTTTAGGACATAAGATATCAGGAAATGGTATCGAAGTGGACAAGGTAAAAGTTGAAGTAATTGAAAAATTGCCGCTACCCAAGGATGTAAAGTGGGTCCGGAGCTTTCTTGGGCATGCAGGTTTTTATCGTAGATTCATAAAGAATTTTTCTCAGATAACTAGACCTCTGACAAATCTACTAGCTAAGGACACAACGTTTATTTTCGATCGGCAATGTTTAGTAGCGTTCGAAGAAATAAAGAAAGTCTTAGTAACGTCCTCAATAATACAACCACCTGACTAGAGCCTAAAATTCGAGGTCATGTGTGATGCTAGTGATTATGCAGTGGGGGCAGTGTTGGGGCAACAGAAGGAGAAAAAGCTACATGCCATTCACTATGCTAGTAAGACTCTGAATGGAGCACAAATCAACTATGCAACAACCGAAAAGGAATTACTAGCAGTCGTATTCGCATTAGACAAGTTCAGACAATACTTAGTAGGTTCGAAGGTAGTGGTTTACACTGACCATACACAGTTCATTACTTGTTAAGTAAGAAGGATGCTAAACCCCACCTTATTTGTTGGATTCTATTACTTCAAGAATTTGATATAGAAATCAGGGATAAAAAGGGATTGGACAACATCGTCGCGGACCACTTGTCGTGCATGCCCATAGATAGCAGAATAGAAGAGGGAGACAATGCTCAAATAGATGATGCTTTGCAGGATGATACCCTCATGGCTATTACTAAGGTTACCATCCCCTGGTATGCAAATTTGGTGAATTTTCTTGCTGGAAGAGTGATACCGTCGGAATTTATAACCCAACAAAAGAAAAGATTCTTTACATAAGTTCGACAATATATATAGGATTTTCCCTTCCTATTTAGGAAATGTGCAGATAGCGTATATCGAAGGTGCGTACCAGAAGAGAAAGTGGAGAGCATCCTCTTTCACTGCCATTCCTCAGCATATGAGGGACATACCGGAATTGCAAAAATAGCCGCGAAGGTACTTCAGGCAGGATTCTACTGGTCTAGCCTGTTTAGGGACACGCACAACTATGTGGTCTCCTACGATCGGTGTCAACAAACAGGAAATATAGGTAGGAGACATGAGATGCCGACAAGCACCATATTAGAGGTGGAGCTCTTCGACTTATGAGGGATAGATTTCATGGGACCCTTTCCCGCTTCCGACGCAAACAGATATATCCTAGTCATTGTAGACTACGTCTCCAAATGGGTGGAGGTCGTAGCATAACCCCACTATGACGCTAGGACCATAATAAAAATGTTCAAAAGAAACATATTCCCTAGATTTAGAGTTCCTCGAGTCGTAATCAGTGATGGAGGATACCACTTCATCAAAAAAAAGTTTGAAAAATTGCTACATAAATATGGGGTGATCCATAAAGTCTCGACAACATACCACCCGCAAACAAGCGGACAAGTGAAAATTTCGAATCAGAAGATCAAAAGTATTCTAGAAAAGACAATAGTAGCATCAAGGAAAGATTGGTCACAATAAATTAGAACTAGAAAGGATTTGCTAGGTAGAAAAAAATCATTTTGAACCTACACGATTGAGCGTGTAAGGAGAATTCAGACCATTGTGAACCATGAGAGAGAAATAGGAGGGGGGTACACAGCCTAGCCGTGTGTTTTCACACGGCCCAGCCGTGTATTTTTACATGGTTGTGCCCCACATTCTAGCAATGCACACGGCCTGACCATGTGTATTTACATGGCCGTGTTGCGTAAGGGATAAAGGGCATCGCACCGTGCATCTCTCCCCCTTTGCATCACGCTCCCTCCAGTCCACACATGCATAGGAGCCCACCTAGTCCACGTCGACATGAGTCTGCACTTGCACCGCCACCTTTTTCTACTTTTGAGTAGGATGCAGATATATCTGCCTATGATTTTTTGGAGTTCTGATCGTGCCTCGATGACATATATGTCGAGCAGCAGACACAGAGACAGCGATGGGAGGAGCAGAGCACCTACACGCAGGCAAAGTTTTAGGGCTTCCGGGAGCACTTCCAGTGCACCAAGGAGTTCTACGATGAGGCCCATGTCTACTTCCAGGAGAAGGCTACCCATCGCCAGGCGGAGGCCGCCTACCACCAGGAGATGCGGCAGCATATGCGAGCCCAGCAGGCACAGTGGGCTAGGGAGGAGGAGCACCGAGAAGCCGCTGCATCCACCAGCTCTCAGATCGACCACATATACATGTGGCATCAGTGGCTCAGCAGTAGATTCTCCTAGGATCTCGAGATGCCGAGGTTACCAGACTTTCCACCTCGTCCACCATACTAGAGGTATGCTTCACTTAAGTCTGGGGGGGACCCCAAGTTTTATTTTGTTTTTAGCAGTGGTTTCTTTCCTAATGTTTGCATTTTAGTTAGCATTTATTTATTCATGCATAGTGTGTTTAGTTTCTTCCTTCACTTAGTCTTGGCTATCTTTAAGCTGCCTCAGTAGTATTTTTAAAGTTACTTTCATGAATTGTTCCCATAGGTAGCTTAACTTTATTTATCTCATGGCATTTTATTTATTTGCTCTAATGAATATTCTATACTTACACTGGTTAGCTTTTACACCTACACATGTCAAATATTCTGAAAGGGAGAGTCTAGTACATACCTAGTTATGATTCATCTCAGTAGTCTCGTACTTTGGAATCCACAGGTAACCCTAAGTTTAACATTTTAGTTACTGAAGATGATGGGATTGTGTAAGCCCATTCAGAAAAATCAAAATCCTAGTGAGCCGAGAAATAAAAGCGAGAAAAGAAAAGAAAAAAAAAAGAAAAAGAGAGAGAGAAAGAGAGAGAGAGAGAGAGAGAGAGAGAGAAATGAAAAATAAAAGAAAGAAGAAAAAAGAGATTATGAGGGATAAAAAAACAGTTATCGTGGGTGGAAATGGTTAGGTGCCCCTTTGAGACTGAGTTAGGTTACTGGGGAAACACCTACCAATTTCTCTCCATACCGAGCATGCCTTTGAAACTTTATGCTAGATCTAGGGAATGACCCTCGCTTTGGGCAAATAAGTGCCTAAGAGCTGGAGACCTTAGAAAAGCTATAGGATGACGACTTAACTCTGTTGGTGCAATCGGCCCAGGTCACGATTGACCAGGACTCGAGTTTGACTCGAGTGATGTTTTGATGTTCGACAAAAATATATGACAATGTAATTGTCAAGGTAAAGTCCAAGTCATGGGTACTTGGCCTGGAAAGTCCAAGTGGAACACTTGGCATTTGGTAAAGTTCAAGTCTTGAGTACTTGGCATGAAAAGTCCAAGTGGGACACTTGGCACATGAAAAGTCCAAGCATGGGTCTTGGCGATGTAAAAGTCCAACATGGGTTGGCAAGGGAAAGTCCAAGCATGGTCTTGGCATTTGAGAAGTCCAACATGGGTTGGCAAGGGAAAGTCCAAGATTGAGTCTTGGCATGAGAAGTCCAAGGGGTTTGATATTGGCTGTGTAAAGTCCAAGCGGGAGTCTTGGCAGCATAAGTCCAATGGTTGGCGGCGTAAAGTTCAAGCGGAGTCTTGGCGGCGTAAGTCCAATGTGCCTTGGCGGTGTAGACACCGTTAGCATGACATAGACGATGGAAGCACCTGAAGGCTAATGCAATGGATGAACAAGTCATGGATGACTTGGAGGGATCCGAGAGGCGTGAGGCTGATGGAGGTGGCTAGAAGGCTTAGGTCTAGGCTAAGGGGGTGGTCTAGCAAGTATGGGGGCACCATACTTGGGCTAAAACCTCATGTTTGAGGTGTGCCAGTCGACTGGTGCCATGTGGCAGTCGACTGGACCGAGTCAACTAGGGTTTGACTACGGGAAGTGGCCTAGCAGTCGACTGCCATAGGTGGGCGATCGGTCGATGCCTCTAGATCGGCCGATTGCATGATCGATGATTGGTGGTGCTCGAATTTGGCCACGAGTGTAGTCTCACTCGACATGGGACCAGGATCGTGATGGGTATGATCGATCGGCCCGATGGTAGATCCGTTGGACTTATCCAGCGTGGATCTAGCCGTTGTCTCACGACAACAGTGGCATCAGTCGACTGATGGTCCTGAGCAGTCGACTGATTGACTTTTTCCAACACAGGTTGAAGCTTTATAAGGAGCTCGTGATGGAGGAATTTGGCATGGTTCTTTGAGGCGATTTGGGGCAAGTTGCTGCTGCAATTCAGGGTCTCCAAGTGCTACTCGATCAACCTAGCGATCAAGCATTCAAGAGCATTTGTAAAGTGTTTTTCTTTACTAGTCTTGCTTTGTATTTCATTGTATTTGCTTGTAGCTTTTGATTATTGTTGTGATCATCTTGTACGAGGTTTCTCCACCTCCGGATTGTTCCGAGAAGGAGTGTTTTGTAGTGGTGTGTGATTGGCATCGCTAGGGTTCGTACGAACCCGATCCGTGGAGTAGGAACCGTGCGGTTCCGAACCACGTTAAATATTCGTGTTATTGTGTTGTGATTGTGTTTCGTTATTGTTATTATATATATATTCCGCTGTGCTAACGAAACTTGTAGACACAATCTCGATCGAATTTCATCAACGAACAAACATGTGCTATTCGCCCCCCCTCTAGCGGCGTCAAATATCCTACAAGTGGTATCAGAGCCTGGGGCTCTTCTACGGACTAACCGTCGGGAGCTAAGACAAAAGGCTAGAGGGTGAAGATGGAAGAACCATTGGGATGGGATATCAACACCCCAATTCCATATTCATTATATGGACAAGAAGAATTTTGACAATGGAAGGCGAGAATTGAGGACTTCCTAATGATGAGAGACCTTGAGGAGTGGTCCGCTTTGATGGAAGGATTTGAATATCCTAAGGGACCAAAGGGAGGGTTTCTCAAGAAGAAGAAATGGAGTGAGGAGCAACTCCGACAATTCGATAAAAACAAGAAGGTAATCAAACTTATTTTTAATCTAATTCCTAATGACCTCTTGTGTAGCCTAGGTGACTGTGAGGATTGTAAAGATGCCAAGGATATATGGAACAAATTGGCAAAATTCCATGAAGAGCCTCATTCAATCCAAGAAGACAAGGAGGATGAAGAAGAGAGCTCATCCTCAAGTGAAAGTGAGGAATCGGAAGTTGATAGGGAGTCAACTTCCGGATCGGTGGAGGAAATGGAAGAAGCATCCACTTCAAGGACTAAGGGGGAGGAGAGAACTTCCACACCGGAACATCAAGAAGAAGCTTCGACATCCGGTCAAGATGAAGAAGCCCAAAGTCCAATTCCGGTCTCCATTGACTTAGGTAACTCAAACATATGTGTTAATAATAAAATGCATATAATATGTTTTGAGTGTAGGGAAACCGGGCACTATAAGAGCAAGTGCCCAAAGAAGGTTAGGAAAGCTCCACCGGCACCAAAAGTCAAGGATGCCGGTGCCCCAAGTCAAAAGAGCAAGGAGCACATCATATGCTTCAAGTGCAATTCAAAGGGGCATTATCAGAGTCAATGCCCTAGGGGGAAGAAGAAGGGGCAAGGAGGAGCATTACAAGTAGGGGGAGCCTTTATAGCTAACCCTAAGGTATATTTAAATAATGCACCTTCTAAATTTAAAAGTCAAAAGCATGCTAGAAATTTTAATTCTCTCGCAATTCACCATGAAAAGCATGCTAGAGATAAATACATTTGTTTAGGAGCTAAAAGAGTTAACTTCAAAAGTAAGGAGAAATTTGGGAGTAATGTCCCTAAAAACTGTTGGGAATTGAATGCCCGCTAGAGGGGGGGTGAATAGCGTTGAGATCGTACGGTGATGAAAATCGATCGCGTTCGTGTCTACAATTACGTTAGTGCGCAGCGGAATATATATATATAATAAAAGCAATAACGAAAAGCAATCACACGAACACAAACATATAACGTGGTTCGGAACCGAATGGTTCCTACTCCACGGGTCGAGCTCTAAAGAGCCCTAGTGATGCACACGCACTCACTAATCACAAATACTCCTTCTCGACACAAGTCGGAGGTGGAGAAACCTCGTACAAAAGATTACAACAATAATCTACAAGATGCAAGCAAATACAAGTAAGAAATACAATGCAAGTAAAGGAAAAACAACTTTACAAGAACTTTGGATTGCTTGATCTTTGATTGCCTTGAACTAGCTTTGAAGGACTGGAAAGCACCAACTTCCCCCTTCAATTTCGCCCAAGAAAATCGCTGCTAAATCCCTCCTTCCAGCCGCTTTTATAACTGCGTCGGCTGGATTTTTCGCCCATCGATCCGCCATAAGTCCCGATTCGGCCGATGCCGCTGTTATCATGAGACAACGGGTCGATCCACGGAAAAACTCCAGCGGATCTCTTGGCGATCGGCCGCCAACATTGGCGATCGGCTAACGCGCCGTAGTCAATCGGCCGCGATCGGCTACGGAGCGATAATGCTCGCAACCTGGCAGCGATCGGCCATCCATCCATAGCGATCGGCGCCATCGATCCAGCTTACTCCGGTGGCGTCATGCCGAGCATCCAGCTAGAATGAGGTTTTAACCCAAAGATGGTGTCCCCATACTTGCTAGACCACCCCTAGCCTAGACCTCAGCCTACTAGCAACCTCCATCAGCCTCACGCCTCTCGGATCCCTCCAAGTCATCCATGACTTGTTCATCCATCGCCCTAGCTTCCCTGCTTCCATCGGCTGTCATGCTAACGGTGTGTTCACCGCCAAGGCACATTGGACTTACGCTGCCAAGACTCCGCTTGGACTTTACGCCGCCAATATCAATCCCCTTGGACTTCAAGTGCCAAGACTCAAGCTTGGACTTTCCCTTGCCAACACATGTTGGACTTCTCAGTGCCAAGACCCATGCTTGGACTTTCCCTTGCCAACTCATGTTGGACTTTTCCAAATGCCAAGTGTCCCACTTTGGACTTTCAATGCCAAGTACCCATGACTGGACTTTCCATTGCCAAGTACCCATGACTTGGACTTTCAATGCCAAGTACCCATGACTTGGACTTTCCCTTGCCAAGACCCATGCTTGGACTTTCCCATAATCACATGGTCAACCGTCAACCATCAAGTCAATTATAACTGTCGATTGTATAAACAATCTCCCCAACATATTAACCGACATTAATGTCAAACATCAATGTCAAACCTATGTCTAACATACTTTGTCAAACATACTTTGTCAAACATCAAAACATCACTCGAGTCAAACTCGAGTCTCGGTGTCGTGACTGGGCGATTGCACCAACAATCTCCCCCTTTTGATGTTTGACAAAACCAAATAAAACCATGAGTTAGAACACTAACTCAAATCCCTTACCAATTATCCCAAATTGGTAAACACTCACCAAATGTTCTCCCCAAACATTTAAGTGAAATGTAAATCAAATGTTCTCCCCCAAACATTCTCCCCCTTTTTGACTAACATCAAAAAGGTTTTCTCTCCAAGGAGGTCAATGTCTCATGTCCCAATGAGATCTTACAATCTCCCCCTTGATCAAAAATACCTAGGATGCCTACCATCTTCCTAGTGATAAGTCCCATATCACTCAAGAGAGACACTCCTATCTCAGTCTCCCAATTTCCAAATTGGGTATCAAACACCCATCAATTTTCAATTGATAAGATTCTCCCCATAAAAAAACATCCATCATCCCACGATGGATACCTCCCCCTAAAGGCTTGCTCCCCCTTGACCATTGCACCAACAATGTCCTTGGAAAGCCCCTAAGCCAATAGGAACTCTAAACCATCAAAATTAAGGTTCTAAGTTCAACATAGAACTCTTACTCACCCTAAATTTGATACTTTGACCTAACACAACTCCTAATCCATATCCAATGGATTTTCACCCTTCATAATGCTTCCCAAAGCATATCCTAGGGTTAGGAGTGGTTAGGAACCTTTGTCATATTGAACACGGGCTAAACAAACCTTGTTAACCCGAAATCAGACATGGCGATCGACTCTCGATGTCGATCGATTGCCACTCATCGATCGATCGCCAAGTGGCGGTCATTTGCAAATTCAATTTCACTTATCAGATCAAATTTTGAAAATGCATAAGTAATTCTACGTATTTTGAAAATTCATGAAACTTAATACGTACATTACTTATAAGAAATACAATAGGTGAAAAATATTTTAAAATTATTTTACCCATAAAATAGTGAGTTTGATACAAAACTCAAAACCATTGATATTTTCAATGTTTTGGCCCTATTTTGTATCAACTTCATCAATAGTGATTGCTATCAAAAGATAGACTTCACCAAGGTTTTTCAAAATGAATTTAAAATGTTTTTGAAAACCTATTTTGGATCACATTCCTTGGGCTCTATGTACATGACTTGTACACAAGCTTTCCCAATGATCCACCAATAAAATTAGATGAGTTTTAGTTCATCTAGATGCAAAAACTATGCACCTTGAACTCAACTCATATCCTAGCATCTCACATGTATCTAGGGTGTATAAATACACATACATGTCAATTGGATGTGAGATGTGGGTTTTGTTCTCCCTAAACTAGGGTTTCATGCATTTTTCTAAGGCAACTCTACTTGATTCCCTTATAAATGGGACTCCAAGTCATGCCATAGTCCTTAAATCAATTTAAATCAATTTAGATGCATGAAAATGATCATGGCATAATGATAGAAAAATAAATCATGGCCAATGATCATGATGTCATGGCATATGATGAAATCTAAAAACACATGACATTTAATACCTTAATCCTAAGCATGATCATGACATTTAGATGATAAAAGTAAACATGATGTCATGTCATGGCATATGGCAAACAAATCATGGCATATAAAATATATAGGTATAATAACACCTAAATTTTAATATTAATTGCCATTTGTTGGGATTAAACATATTTTGTCATATTAACATAATCTTCCTAGTGTGCCAAAAACCCAAAATGGCACACCAACCTAAATTGTGCCAAAATGATCATTTTATCAAACTTCATAACTAATATTGGCACATCCTAAAATCTTTTAGGATTAAAATCAAACCACATTCCCAAGGTAACTATAACCTTGAAAATGACCCAAAATGCCACCTTTGCCATGGTTGAGTTAACTACCCATCCAATCAAGGTTGGCACACCCTAAACCCATCTAGCGTGAATCAATCACGCTCTTAGGAACCCAAAAACGATTTGAACTCCTAGGGTTACTTAGGTATTCCTTAGGGATAACTTCCCTAGATACCTTCCTAATGACCCTCCTAGGCTTGTTAGCCTTGGTCATTTGGGTCTTACCTAGGTTGACTCTAGGGGTGACTCCCCTTGCAACCTTCTTAGTGGCCACCCTAGGTTTCCTAGAAACCCTAGCCACTAGGCATACCCTTTGGTCAACTCTAGGGATGACTTCCCTAGTGACCTTGGTCTTCCTAGACTTAGTTAGTGTTCCATAATCTAATGGAACACTATGATAAGCCACCTTAGGCTTAGGTTTGTGACCCAAACCTTGCTTGCCCTTGGTTGACTTTTGACTCTTAGGTCTTACTTGTTGACTTTGACTTTTGGACCTAGAAGTTTGACCATTAGACCCTTGAAATTGATTTTGTATGTTCCTAAGGGTCTTCTCAAGTTTTCAAGCCTTGACCTCAAGACTTGATTCTCTAATTCTAATTGCCCGAGTTTAGAATTTTGATTTTGATCATGGGCATGAGACTTTCTAGGCATATGCCTAGTCCATTTAGGTTTAAGACCTAGGTGATCCCCTATTTTCTTAATTGATTCTCTAGGTAAGATATTTTTAGGGACATTAGTCCCAAATTTCTCCTTTCTTGAAAGGTTTACCCTCTTGGCTCCTAAGCAAAATTCCTTACTTCTAGCATGCTCTTTATGATAAATAGCAAGACTATTAAAATTATTCCTAGCATGCTTTTGACTATAGGAATTAGAAAGAACATTACTAAAATGTACCTTAGGGTTAGCCTTAGCTCCCCCTACATGTGAAGCTCCATTTTGCCCCTTCTTTTCCCCCTTTGGGCATTGACTCCTATAGTGCCCCTTTTGATGGCACTTGAAGCAAATGATGTGCTCTTTGCTTCTTTGACTTTGGGCATCGACTTCCTTGATTTTTGGCACGGGTGGAGTCTTCTTAACCCGTTTAGGGCACTTACTCTTATAATGTCCTTGCTCCCTACACTCAAAGCAGATAATATGAATTTTATCATTATTTGAAATGCTCGAGTTACCTAGATCCGTGATAGGTGCCGGAGTTGAATTTTGGGCTTCTTCATCTTGACCGGATGTTGAAGCTTCCTCCTTATTTTGTTCCGGCTCCGGTGTGGATGGTCTAACTTCCTCCCCCTCTATCCTAGAGGTTGAGGTTTGTCTTAACTCTACCTCTTCCACCACTTCTTCCTCCTCGATTATAGAAGTGGATGCTTCTTCCACTTCCTCCACCAATCCGGAAGTTGATTCCCTATCAACTTCGGACTCCTCAAGCTCTTTAGATGGAGATGTGCTTGCTTGAGCTTGAGAGGGTGTGCACTCTTCTTCTTCTTCTTCTTCTTGTTGGATTGATGATGAGTTTTCATGGAGCTTTGCCACTTGGCTCCATAGCTCCTTGGCATCTATATAATTACCTAACATACACAAGATATTGTTAGGTATTAACTCAACCAAAAACTTTATTACCTTGGTGTTTTTCTCGAAGGCTTGGACTTGCTCTTCGGTCCATCTCTTCTTTTTGAGGAAACCACCTTTTGGTCCTCTTGGCAATTCAAAGCCTTCCATTAAGATAGCCCATTCCTCAATGTCCCTCATCATTAGGAAGTCTTCAATTCTTGACTTCCATTGTTTAAACCCTTCTTGTCCATAGAAGGTATAGGGGATAGGTGTGTTGATATCCCATCCAAGCTTGTCTTGGAGTTCCATCTTCCCTCTAGCCTTTTAGCTCCCGGCGGTTAGTCCGTAGAAGAGCCCCGGGCTCTGATACCACTTGTTGGGAATTGAATGCCCGCTAGAGGGGGGGTGAATAGCGTTGAGATCGTACGGTGATGAAAATCGATCGCGTTCGTGTCTACAATTACGTTAGTGCGCAGCGGAATATATATATATAATAAAAGCAATAACGAAAAGCAATCACACGAACACAAACATATAACGTGGTTCGGAACCGAATGGTTCCTACTCCACGGGTCGAGCTCTAAAGAGCCCTAGTGATGCACACGCACTCACTAATCACAAATACTCCTTCTCGACACAAGTCGGAGGTGGAGAAACCTCGTACAAAAGATTACAACAATAATCTACAAGATGCAAGCAAATACAAGTAAGAAATACAATGCAAGTAAAGGAAAAACAACTTTACAAGAACTTTGGATTGCTTGATCTTTGATTGCCTTGAACTAGCTTTGAAGGACTGGAAAGCACCAACTTCCCCCTTCAATTTCGCCCAAGAAAATCGCTGCTAAATCCCTCCTTCCGAGCTGCTTTTATAACCTGCGTCGGGCTGGATTTTCGCCCATCGGCCGATCGCCATAAGTCGATTCGGTGATGCCATCTGTTGTCATGAGACAACGGGTCGATCTACACTGGAAAAACTCCAACGGATCTCTTGGCGATCGATCGCCAACATTAGCGATCGGCTAACGCCGTAGTCGACGCCCTCGGCTACGGGCGTTAAGCTCGCGGCCTGGCGCGGATCGCCATCCATGGCGTCCGATCGCCATCGCCGCCCGATCTTGCTCTAGTGGCGATCGCCGAGCATCCCGGCTCTAACGGCGGTCGAACTCAAGTCGACTCACGGCGGTCAGCCATAATGCGGTCAGCCAACCTCAAGAATGAGGTTTTAACCCAAATATGGTGTCCCCATACTTGCTAGACCACCCTTAGCCTAGACCTAAGCCTTCTAGCAACCTCCATCGCCTCACGCCTCTCGGATCCTCCTCCAAGTCATCCATGACTTGTTCATCCATCGCGCTAGCTTCCCGGTGCTTCCATCGGCTCTGTCATGCTAACGGTGTGTTCACCGCCAAGGCACATTGGACTTACGCTGCCAAAACTCCGCTTGGACTTTACGCCGCCAATATCAATCCCCTTGGACTTCAAGTGCCAAGACTCAAGCTTGGACTTTCCCTTGCCAACACATGTTGGACTTCTCAATTGCCAAGACCCATGCTTGGACTTTCCCTTGCCAACTCATGTTGGACTTTTCCAAATGCCAAGTGTCCCACTTGGACTTTCAATGCCAAGTACCCATGACTGGACTTTCCATTGCCAAGTACCCATGACTTGGACTTTCAATGCCAAGTACCCATGACTTGGACTTTCCATTGCCAAGTACCCATGCTTGGACTTTCCCATAATCACATGGTCAACCCTGGTCAACCATCAAGTCAATTATAACCTGGGTCGATTGTATAAACAATCTCCCCAACATATTAACCGACATTAATGTCAAACATCAATGTCAAACCTATGTCTAACATACTTTGTCAAACATACTTTGTCAAACATCAAAACATCACTCGAGTCAAACTCGAGTCCTGGTCAATCGTGACCTGGGCCGATTGCACCAACAAAAACAAGTTATCTAAGGATAAACCTAGGTCAAATAACTCAAGACCAATCCTACCTAGGGAGACAATTAGGAAGGTACAAGAACATCTAGGTCTAAACCCTAAATGGACTAGGCATATGCCTAGAAAGTCCCATGCCCATGATTTAAATCAAAATTCTAAAATTGGGCAATTAGAATTAGAGAACCAAGCCTTGAGGTCAAGGCTTGAAAAATTAGAAAAGACCCTCAATAAGATCCAAAATCAATTTCAAGGGTCTAATGGTCAGAATCAAAGGTCTAGGACTCAAAGACAACACCTAGGACCTCCAAGTCAAAAGTCAACCAAGGGCAAGCAAGGTTTGGGTCACAAACTTAAGCCTAAGGTGGCTTACCATAGTGTTCCATTTGATTATGGAACACAAACTAGGTCTAGGAAGACCAAGGTCAATAGGGAAGTCATCCCTAGAGTTGACCAAAGGGTGTGCCTAGTGGCTAGGGTTTCTAGGAAACCTAGGGTGGCCACTAAGAAGGTTGCAAGGGGAGTTACCCCTAGAGTCAACCTAGGTAAGACCACAATGACCAAGGCTAACAAGCCTAGGAGGGTCATTAGGAAGGTATCTAGGGAGGTCATTCCTAAGGAATACCTAGTCAACCCTAGGAGCTCAAATCGGTTTTGGGTTCCTAAGAGCGTGATTGATTCACGCTAGGTGGGTTTAGGGTGTGCCAACCTTGATTGGATGAGTAGTTAACTCAACCATGGTAAAGGTGGAACTTTAGGATATTTTCAAGGTTATGGTTATCTTGAAAATACATTTGAGCTTTAATTCAAAAATTTTAGGATATGCCAATATTATTTGAGAAGTTTGATAAAATGATTAAATTGGCACAATTTAGTTTTAGAGATTAGTTTGCCATTTTGGGTTTGTGGCACACTAGGGAGATTAATGATAATATGGAAAAATATAATTAATTATATCAAATGGCAATTAATATTAAAATTTAGGTATACTTATACCTATACTTTTTACTTGCCATGATTTGTTTGCCATATGCCATGACATGACATCATGTTTATGTTCTATCATTTATATGTCATGAGTATGCTTAGGGATTAAGGATAAATGTCATGTGTTTTTAGATTCCATATTATGCCATGACATCATGATCATTGGCCATTCTTAATTATTGCTATTATTATGCCATGATCATTTTATGCATTTAATTGATTAAAATTGATATAAGGACTATGACATGACTTGAAGTCCCATTTATAAGGGAATCGAGTAGGGTTGCCTAGGAAATGCATGAAACCCTAGATTAAATGAACCAAAACCCACATCTCACATCCAATTGACATGTATGTGTATTTATACACCCTAGATACATGTGAGATGCTAGGATATGAGTTAAGTTCAAGGTGCATAGTTTTTGCATCTAGTTGAACCCAAACTCATTTTAACTCAACATATGGATCATTGGGAAAGCTTGTGTACAAGTCATATACATAGAGCCCAAGGAATATGATCCAAAATAAGGTTTTGAAAACATTTTAAAATCATTTTGAAAAACCTTGGTGAAGTCTATCTTTTGATAGCAATCACCATTGATGAGATTGATACAAGTGAGCAAAAAACTTAGAAGTTTTCGTCACTTTTGGATTTTGTATCAATTTCGCTATTTTATGGGTAAAATATTTTTCAAACATTTTTCACCCATTGGTCATAAGTATTATACGTATCAAATTTCGTGATTTTTCGATATACGTATAATTAGTTATGATTTTCCAAAACTCATTTTTGATAACTGAAAATCAGATTTTTCAGTTATCAGTCGACGCTTTGGGTGGTGTGATCGATGATGTGTCGATCGATTGATTTCAATCACTGATGATAGCTGATTCGGGTCACCAAGGTTGTTTAACCCGATTTCAGCTGCGGTTAAGGTCCCTAACCACTCCTAACCCTAGGATATGCTTTGGGAAGCATTATAAAGGGTGAAAATCCATTGGATATGGATTAGGAGAGTTGTTTAGGGTTTGTATCAATGTTAAGGTGTTGGAAAGTTCAATGTTGAATTTCTAACCTTAATTTTGATGGCTTAGAGTTCCTATTGGCTTAGGGACTTCCCAAGGACATTGTTGGTACAATGGTCAAGGGGGAGCAAGCCTTTAGGGGGAGGTATCCATCTTGGAGTGATGGATGTGTTTTTCTTTCTTGAAGGGGAGAATGTTATCAATTGGGAAAATTGATGGATTTTTAGAAACCCAATTTGGAAATTGGGAGAGTGTATAGGATTGCCTCTCTTGAGTGATATGGGACTTATCACTAAGAAGATGGTAGGCATCCTAGGTATTATTGGACCAAGGGGGAGATTGTAAGATCTCATTGGGACATGAGACATTGACCTCCTTGGAGAGGAAACCTTTTTGATGTTAGTCAAAAAGGGGGAGAATGTTTGGGGGAGAACATTTAGAGAGTGTTTACCAATTTGGGATAATTGGTAAAGGATTTGAGTTAGTGTTCCAACTCAATGATTTGTTTGGTTTTTGTCAAACATCAAAAAGGGGGAGATTGTTGGTGCAATCGGCCCAGGTCACGATTGACCAGGACTCGAGTTTGACTCGAGTGATGTTTTGATGTTCGACAAAAATATATGACAATGTAATTGTCAAGGTAAAGTCCAAGTCATGGGTACTTGGCCTGGAAAGTCCAAGTGGAACACTTGGCATTTGGTAAAGTCCAAGTCTTGAGTACTTGGCATGAAAAGTCCAAGTGGGACACTTGGCACATGAAAAGTCCAAGCATGGGTCTTGGCAATGTAAAAGTCCAACATGGGTTGGCAAGGGAAAGTCCAAGCATGGTCTTGGCATTTGAGAAGTCCAACATGGGTTGGCAAGGGAAAGTCCAAGCTTGAGTCTTGGCATGAGAAGTCCAAGGGGTTTGATATTGACTGCGTAAAGTCCAAGCGGGAGTCTTGGCAGCATAAGTCCAATGGTTGGCGGCGTAAAGTCCAAGTGGAGTCATGGCGGCGTAAGTCCAATGTGCCTTGGCGGTGTAGACACCGTTAGCATGACATAGCCGATGGAAGCACCTGAAGGTTAACGCAATGGATGAACAAGTCATGGATGACTTGGAGGGATCCGAGAGGCGTGAGGCTGATGGAGGTGGCTAGAAGGCTTAGGTCTAGGCTAAGGGTGGTCTAGCAAGTATGGGGGCACCATACTTGGGCTAAAACCTCATGTTTGAGGTGTGCCCGGTCGGCCGCGTGCCATGTGGCGACCGACCGAGTCAACTAGGGTTTGATTGCGAGTAGCCTAGTGATAGCAATGACCGCCATAGGTGGGCAATCGATGCCTCTAGGATCGTGATTGCATGATCACCGACCGGTGCTTGGGAAGGTCAGAGTGTAGTCTCACTCGACCGGACCAAGAATGAGTGAAGACACCATCGATCGTGATGGGTATGATCATCGGTGATGGTAGATCCGCTGGACTTATCCAAAGATGGATCTAGCCGTTGTCTCACGACAACAAAGGGCATCGATCGATCGATGGTCCCGATCGGATCGATCGACTTTTTCCGACTTTATAAGGAGCTCGTGATGGAGGAATTTGGCATGGTTCTTTGAGGCGATTTGGGGCGATTTGCTGCTGCAATTCAGGGTCTCCATGTGCTACTCGATCAACCTAGCGATCAAGCATTCAAGAGCATTTATAAAGTGTTTTTCTTTACTAGTCTTGCTTTGTATTTCATTGTATTTGCTTGTAGCTTTTGATTATTGTTGTAATCATCTTGTATGAGGTTTCTCCACCTCCGGATTGTTTCGAGAAGGAGTGTTTTGTAGTGGTGTGTGATTGGCATCGCTAGGGTTCGTACGAACCCGATCCGTGGAGTAGGAACCGTGCGGTTCCGAACCACGTTAAATATTCGTGTTATTGTGTTGTGATTATGTTTCGTTATTGTTATTATATATATATTCCGCTGTGCTAACGAAACTTGTAGACACAATCTCGATCGAATTTCATCAACGAACAAACACGTGCTATTCACCCCCCCCCCCTAGCGGCGTCAAATATCCTACAAACTCACCATAGAATGAGTATCCCCTAAGAAGATTCGCTTAGCACGAGCACGAGGAGCTAACTTTGTGAATTTCTAGAACATATCTATTTTTCTTTGATTGCAAATACCACTTAATAAATCTAGTTAACATGCTAAGTATGGAACAACACCTTTTAAAATTTCATGGCACTGAGGTTTGCTTGAGGACAAGCAAAGACTTAAGTCTGGGGGAATTGATGTGAGCAAAACATATAGGGTTTTAGGAGTAGTTTTCACTCACATCTCATCTCATTTTATGTTGGTTTCATGCATATTTTACTTTGTTTTCCATGCATTTCATGTTTCTGGTTCAGAGATCTGCTCAGTATATTGTTGTGTGCAGGATAGCGTTTCGTGGGGATAACGACGCACTTTCGAAGCAAAAAGAAGACATTTGATAGCTGGACACAGAAGGGAACACGACCAAGGCGTGTGCCTACACACGACCAAGGCGTGTGCCTACACACGACCGTGTTCAGAAGGCGAAAATGGCTGCCACAGCCTGACACATGGCCAAGCCATGTGTTTTCACACGACCGTGTGGCGGCCAAGTGATTTGATGTGACTAGGGTTTTTTTTTCATATTTCGCAGCGATCCGACGTGATGTTTATATAAGGAAATCTCCTCCCAAACCCTAAGGGGGAGGCACGCTAGTGAGGACGACACTCCGAAGCCTTAAAAAGCTTCGGAACTAGCATCGGGGAAGGAGAGAGTCGCTCGAGGATCAAGATATGCACCACAACGCAGAGGGAAGAGCTGCAATTACATTGTAATTCATATTTCTTACACGTTTTTTGTTTTACTCATGAATTCTATAATGTATTGTGACTCTCTTCTCGTATCCATGGAGTAGATTCTCCAATTCTAGGATTAGGGAGTAGTTTGTGTTTAGTAGAACATTGCTATTTCAAATATATTTTCATTCTTGAAATCGTATTTGCAGTTGAATGATTGTTTAGATCTATAGCTTTGTGTTTTGGTTTTCTATCTTCTGTGCGTAGATGATACGAGGAGTGACAGTCCTCATATCTAAGATTTAGGGGATATTAGGAGAACCTATAGGTTGGCCTCATCTCCTACAATTGTGGATAGAAGGATGCGATAGAGTTGGTAACGTGTCTCATTTACGGCTCGTCGCAGGGATCGATTCGGCATCCTCATACCATAGTGTATGATGTCCTTTCCACAAAACCCTAGCTAGAAAATCTAGATACATTCGATTTATAGCATGTTCTGCGACACATATATGAAATCGAAGTCCTAGAATCCCATTCAAATCCTCATAGTAACCTTTTCTCTTCTTCCGTGTGACACCGTACTAGGTTCGGACCACCGACGACCTCTCATTCGTGAACCCTCAGATTTCCAAGCCGAACAACAACACATCCACTGGACAAACCGACACTCAAAATCTAAGTCCCTGTAGGATCGATATTTTTTATTACTTGACGACATCCATGCACTTGCTAGCATTGAGCGCGATCGTGCACTTCGAGTCCTCGACGATCTCCGTCGCGAGATTTAAGATCGCGTTTGTGTGCAACAGGTTCTATTTTTTCGCTCGACTAGACCATTTTGTTGTGGGGTTCTAGGACAGAAGAATTCATGGTGGTATCCGTTTAGGTTACAGAAGTTGGTGAACCTATGATTTTCGAATTCACCACCATGATTTCTTCTAAGTTTTTTAATCTTAAGGTTCTTTTGGTTTTCGATTAGTTTACATAAGTTGGTTAGTTGGTGTAAGGTATCACTTTTGTGTTTAAGGAACCTAACCCAGGTAAACCTAGAATAGTCGTCAATTATGACTAAGCAGAATTGACTCCCATTAAGTGACTTGGCTCCATGAGAATCGAATAGATCCAAATGTAGGATCTCAAGCACATTTTTGGTTCGTTCTTGGTTAGTTAGTTGATGTTGTACCCTAGGTTGTTTACCTTGTTGACAAGCATTACAGATTTTATTGTCCAAGTTATTAAGGTTAGACAATCCTCTGACTAAGCCACTCTGACTCATATTATGAACAAGTCTTGGGTGTGAGTGACTGAGTCATCGGTGCCACAACCAAGATTCCTCTTGCTGTGTCATAAGATACTTGGTTGAGGAGTTGGGTAAGTTAATTGTGTAGATGTTGCTATTCCTAGTTCCTTTAAGTATTGTTTTAGAGGTTTCATTGGTTTTAATTAAGCATTCATTTTCTAGGAATATAACCTTATAGTTATTATATCACAACTAGCTTACACTAAATAAGTTATATTCAAAATCTTTGACTAATAAAACATTTTGAATCGTAAAATTGGAATTTAGCTCAATATCACCTAATCCGATGATTTTGAGCTTGCCGTTGTTTCTGAAAGCTACCGATCCTTGTCGTTTGAATCTAAGCTTTGAAAACTTCAGTTGGTCTCTGGTCATATGTTGGGAGCACTCACTGTCCAACATCTATTGATCCTACACATATAGTAGTTGGGTCAGATATTGAAATTTAAAAGTTGGTTGAAGATTATTAGTCCTAGAATCATCTCACCCTTTTCTACATGATCAAACACATTATCCTTATGTATTCTTGTGAGATGACTTCAATTTTACTTGTTTAAATTTAATAAATTGAAACTAGTCAACCTTGGGTTAGATTCGGATTTAACCCTAAGCTCGTCAAGTCACCTTTTCAAGAAATTGGCTTCTAGGTCGTGGCGAGGCACAGAGGCCTTTTTTGATCGGAACAATGACCACTTCCTTAGACAAAGCCAAGTTCGGGAAAATGATAACTTGATTCACTTAAGATTATTTCCTGGTCTAACTAGTTAAGGATACGGCAAGGTAGCTTCAGTTAGTTCCACTTAGTTGAGTGCACCGAGCTAGATATGCCTTATCTAACTTGGACACACGGGACTTCGCTTTCCTAACGTACTATCATCTCGCCACATCCTAATACTATGTTGTCAAGAATTGACTAGTTATAGGTCCTATCTAACTATTCTAAAAATAAAAAGAAAAATACCTAAGCATGCAAAATCTAATTTTAGGTAATAGCACAAACAAATTTTGTACTAGCTCCCCCTGGACCATTGAATCGATTCGGTCTTTCCATATAGTGGATTTGGTCCTTGGGAACCCAGTACTTGTTAGATCCTAATTAAGAAATCAAAGTGGTCTTAGGGAGCCATGCTTGGACTTATTTTTTATTGCGCTTAACTATTGACATATACGACTTGATAGTCGTATTTGAGCTAAAATCTTGTCCGGCCTTATTGTTGTAGGGGTTCATCCGTGAGGGGAAACTTCGGTTCCCCTTTACCTCGGTTGCTTGACCATGGTGATCCCTTCGATGTCCCCGGATTAAAAATTTAATCCTAGACAAAAGGAATTCCCAAAGCAACCAAGTCATCGTCGTGCTATTCGTTTAGAGAGGTCACTTGAACAAACTAGTTGTTCAAGCGACCATCCTCTATTCTACGAGTAGCCGCGGAATAGACAATGTCCGGATCGCCGGTTTTTGTGTTTATACTCGGGATCCAAATATTATTTAGCCATTCACAGAAATATATCATGCTCATAAATGAAAAACAAATACAAACATGTAACATATAAAATTAGAGAATCGATATACCTCTCGATCTTCTAATGTATGTCTTTCCTCCTTTCGGACGTCGTGTGGGCGACGCTCTACCTAAAGTCGAAGCTCCTAGATCACACATCTTCCTTCCTTGCTCATCCAAAGCAAGAGGAAGAATAGAAACAAGGCTCATCTCCTTCCTATGGCCAACCAACAAGCAACAAAAGAAATGCTTGCCGCCGGCCAACAAGGAGAAGGAGATAATGGTGGAAACCGACCAAGACATCAAGGGAAACCCCTTAGTCTTGTTTCCACCACCCAAAGAGAGGGAGAAGGGGTCTTTAGATGCTGTCCAAGGGTTGGAGAAGGTGATATGGGCGCCGGCCACCAAACCATGAAGAAGAAAGGAAGAAACTTTCCTTATTTGGTGCCACCCAAACCTCCTAAACCCTAAGCTTCCAAACCCTAATCCAAGCTCACCTTGTGGCCGGCCATGGAAGTGAGGAAGAAGATTAGGATGAGCTCAAGCCAAGGTAAAGAGGAGAACCATAGTGGCCGGCCAACCCTTAGGAAGAAGAAGAACATCTCCTATAGTTGCCGCCCACCCTTTTCTCCCAAAAACCTAGCCACCCAAACCCTAATCCTAACTTACCTTATATCCGGCCATGGAAGAGGGGAAGAAGAATAGGATAGGTTCAAGCTAAGGTAGATAGGAGCAGCATAGTGGCCGGCCAACCCAAGGAAGAAGAAGAACAACCTCCATTAGTTGCCGCCCACCCTTGCTCCAAAACCCTAGCCACCAAACCCAATCCTAAACCAACTAGGATTCCTAGCCACCAAAGGAAGCAAACCCTAATCCCCTCATCCCTTTTGTTCTCAACGCCAACAATCCCTAAGCCACCCTTATATAGAGTTTAGGGATAAGTCTTGGTTTAATCTCCACCATTGGTTCAAGGGATTTAATCTCAACCGTCGGATCTAGAGATTTAATCTCAACCGTCGGATCTTAGAGATTTAATCTCTACCAATGGATCTTAGAGTTTTGTTTCTATCCATTGGATCTAAGCATCATGAGGTGTTAATAGGCTACATTAGGGACCATGAGGAGGAGTTGGGTCTTGGCCACCCATGGATCAAGCCCACATAAAGTCCGATCCACTAATGATGGTCCAATCCACTAAAGGTCCATCATTGATCTACCTCATCAACCCCCATATGATAATATGGGCTCCATATATTATTTGTACATTTTCTCCCCGTGTTTAAGATCTCGAATGTCCGTCGATTAATTAATTTACTAACCATTAATTAATCAACATCTAACTCCTTGAGTAGTACCACTCAACCTTTTCATCATGCCGGACCAAGTCCACCTGCAGGGTTTACATGATGAACCTTATGAGCTCCTCAAGGGGACATCATCATCCTAATATATAGGACACGGTTTCCTCCTATAATCAACGGCACACCATATAAATAATATCATCTCCCAACTTACTGAGTCTATCGATTTAATCTATAAATCTCGCCCATTGGTAAATCAAAGAGATGAGTACTAAGTATATGTTCCCGTTATTATATCGGGATTAAGAGCATGTACTAAATAATATCTGAGGTCCGATTTGATTATGTAGTCAGCAATAAATCGAATCACCTCTGTGTCGGTCCTGCTCAATACACAAAGTGCACTAGTGTGATTCTATGGTCAAGACAAACCAATACCAAATCACACTACAACCATTCCGATGGTTTGTCCAAAGCCATCTCGGTTGTGAGCCTTTACTTATACTTTACAAGGAGCCGATAACATGATCTCCCGTGTGACACCACACACCATGTTATCTACAATATAACGTATTAGACAATATGCATAAATATATGCAAACAATGATCATGTGATTCTTATTTCAAAAATAAAGATGTTTATAGAAAAGATAGACTTTTCAGTATATATCCCTACAATTGTACACGACCCTTTGCGATCCAAGTAATAGGTAAAGTCCCTTGGATCCCAAAGTAAACCTTTCCAACATTTGCCTAAGATCTTTGACTTGTCCTTTCAAGAGTGAGTTCTCAACTTCGAGCTTTTCAACTCGAGTTGAGTCATCCTCTTGAACTTGACTAGTTGAAGAGGTTAGGGAGACCTCGTGTTTAAGGAGTTTAACCTCCTCAACTAAGGTCTTAACCTTGGACTCATACTTAGCTAATTTTGTAGTTAGAAATTTGATTGCGTTATACAATGTACTAAGCAAAGACTGACTTACCTTAAGTGAACCTTTTGAACCGGATGCGGATCCATGGCTTGTCTTGAATAAGGACTCATTGTCGGATCCGAAATCGGACTCGTCCTCGAGTTCGGACTCTTACTCGGGTTCGGACTCTTGCTCGGGTTTGATCGGTTTGGCCATGAAGACGAGGTTGTCATATTCCTCCTCCGATGATTCCTCCCATGTGGCGTTAAGTGCTTTCTTGAACTTAGGTGTTTTGTTCTTGAGTTTCGGAGATTCTGACTTGATGTGTCCGAACCTGTTACATTCATAGCATCTAATATTGGAATTTACTTTGGACTTACCTTCTTTAGATTGGTTGACGGGTCATCTTCGGCTTTTGATCATCTTTTGAACTAGATTTACTAGTTCGGTTTCCATCTCACCATCTATTTCGGACTCGTACTTGTCTTCTTCCTCCGGAGGTGGTTTGCTTTTGGGCTTCCTTTTTGATCCTGCAAATAGAGCAATTCCTCTCTCGGCCTGGACCACGTTAGTTTGTTCATGAAGTTCGAATTCCAAAAACATCTCATCTAATCTAATCTTAAAAAGGTCCTTAGAGACCTTGTAGGCATCAACCATGGATGCCCACAAGGTAGTCCTAGGAAAAGCGTTGAGAGCATACCTTATAAGGTCCCAATTTGTTGCCTTCTGTCCGATGGAGTGCAGGCTATTGACGATATCTTGTATGCGGACGTATAGTTGGGTTGTCGTCTCATGTTCCTGTATCTTAAGGTTATATAATTTATTAAACAAAAGATCTCTTTTGCATACCTTTGCATCGTCGGTTCCTTCGTGTAGCTCTACGAGCTTATTCCATAGGTCCTTCGCACTGATGAAGGGGCATACGCGGTTGAGCTCCTCTTTGGACAAACGACATTGTAGAATTTGGGTAGCCTTGGCGTCGTCTTCCACTTGTCTTTTCATGGCATTTTCCCATTGATCATAATCCAATGATTCACCAACTTTATTAGTAGGAAGTGTGAATTCGATTTGGATTACAATCCACATCTCGATTTGGGTTTTTAGATAGCATTCCATCTGATCCTTCCAGTAATGGAAGTCATCTCCATTGTAAAACCCTTCGAGATGGGCCATTTAAGAAAAAGAAAACCTCGCAATGACAAAAACAACACAAGAGTGCCAAGACTTTCGTCTTGGATTAGTAGTGCGGGAGAAGGAAATTAAGCAAGCCAAAAATTTACAAATCGAAAAGACACTTTGTGAAAAAGTATTTAAAATACGAAACAAAAATCAAAACCAAGTGCTTGATTGGTGGTTGCACCAGATCGTAGCGCCCCCGCTCTGATACCCCTTGTTGGATCGAAATGAGCGCTAGAGGGGGGGGGGTGAATAGCGCAAAATAATTCTTTTCGTTTGGTTTGATTAAAACACGAGTGCGCAGTGGAAAATAAATAAAACAAATTCTTTTTTACTTGGTTCATAGCCTATAGTTGCTAATCCAAGGCCCTAGTGGTCCGAGACCACATACGGAGGGCAATTCACTAAAATAGTCTTCTCCTCGTTGGAGGTAGAAGACAACAATTACAAAACTTTGAAAAGCTTAGAGGTAGAGAGACAAACTCTTTCTTCTCATTATGATGAAAGCTCTGAAAAACAAAGTAAATACAATAAATAAAAAGGACAACTTAATAAACTTATACCGACGACTAATGAAGTAGGGTTTGAGCTCTTGTCGTCGGTGTTGAGGCCACATTTCATTGTCGTAGGATCGTCGTAGAAGAGTAGAGTTGCGGAGGTGTTTGGAGAGCTTGAATTGATGAAAATGGTAAAGAACACTCCTTCTTTTATAACCTTTGAGAACCCTAAACATTGAGCTCAATCCTTATCACCAAAGGCACCTCACCCTAAGATAAGGGGATGAAGTTTGACTCTCCTCGAAGCTATAAATTCAAATGACAGTCGACTGATTCACTATCAGTCGACTGGTATAAGCCATCAGTTGACTATTGGCTAGGGTTTTCGACTGCATCAAGAGTTAGCTCAAAAATGATACTAAACTAAGTGTTTTCGATGGCCACCAACCGTCCGATCTCGACATAGACCTTCCATGGGATGTCTTAGTCGGATCGTCGCCTAAGGGCGTCCCCGTACCGAGGACTCGACCTTACTTACACTTACTCACACGAGCTTACCTCAAGCTTTACCTTTGTTGCTTTTGCTTCCGGTTTCCACCTGATTTCTTCAGCTCCCTCCGAAGTCCTCCTGGTGTCGCCTGACCACCACGGTTTCTCAACACGAGAATCTCCGGGTGTCGCCAACCTTCAACTTAGCTTAGAATTCTTGCACACTTGATTCAGCTCATGAGATAACGATATAAGTTTAACTTTGTGTCTTTGCTATAATCAAAACTTAGGTTCGATTCTGGTGCCTACTGCACCAACATATGGGTTAAATGTACATGACTTGTACATTAGCTTTCTCATGATTCATCACTATCATTTAATGATTTCTAAGTTCATTATGATCTACTAAATAAGTACATGATCTTAACTCATTTCCTAGCATCTCACATGTGTCTAAGGTGTATGAAAACACACAAGTCAATTTAATGTGAGATGTGAGTTTTGGTTCTTTCCCTAAATTGAGGGCTTATGTATTTTTCTAAGTAACTCTATTTGATTCCCTTATACTTGGGACTTCAAATCATACTATTGTCCTTAAATCAAATTAATTGATCTTAATGCATGAAATATGATCATGGTATAAGAATGTACATAATTTAATGCATTTGCCAAAAATCATGATGTCATAACATAAATATACAAACTTAAGTAAAAACATGACATTAACAAAAATATGATCATGACATATTAAAATAACCATAAGAATTAAGATGTCATGGCATACATTGATTTCATTGCTGAACGAAGCTTGTTGCTTATACATGATGACATGACATAAGAGTAATGAATGAGCATACACATCAATACATGTAATGAGTAATACAACACATATTATTACAACCAAACAATATTAGATAAATGATAGAAACATTTAAGTGACACAAAATGATTTCATTCATTTTCAAGGGCGTTCATACAAAGTTTTCACATGACAAAGTAAAAAAAACACAAGACATCATCATCCTACAATAAAGTAGATACTACAGTAAGTCAAAAGACACAAGACCCTCCTACAGTTGCAAAACTACAATCACCACCATCGTCGGCTGGAGGTGGTGGAGGTTGCTGACTCTAGGGCAACATACACAGCATGTCGTACATCTCGATCTGACACTGCCCTATCTCAGCATGCTCGAGACTGAGCTCCTCAAAGTGTGTTTCTATAGTCTCGTGGAACTCCTCCAGCTGAGACTCAATGCATGTAATATGAGCTTACGTACATTGTTGAAACACAGTTGGGTCCTCGGGAAAATACTCTCCCTCTGGATCCTGTGTTGCTTTCTGCCCTGCCTCCTCAGGTGGTTGTTGTTGCATCGCTGATCACTCCATCCATCCATATCTTGTTTTTATGCCAGCTAATGCAAAGTGCCTCAGGGTGATGCGGTCATAAGAGTCTGATAGCGGCCTCAAATTCCCCCTGGAGATGTTGATGCCAATAGATGCCAACCATGAAGTGATAATGTGGCCCAAGGGCAAGTGAATCTTTTCTTGGACTGGAGAGACAAAGTAAACTATGTAGTGGAAGACATTTAATGCAATATTGACATCAAGCAAATTATGCATAGCGTACATCAAGAATAGATGGGGAGGATGAATCTTGGCCTGACCCCGGGATCACTATGGGTATAAGACTTCCAACAATGACTTTGTAAAGCACATTGTTAGAGGAAGATAAAACATTAATCGAGAAAATATTTTGACCCAAAGGATGAGGTCGATGGAAAAATAACTCATGCATAGACTTTATAGTGATTTGGTCAAAAGGAGCTGGAAGAGACTCATCAAGAATAGGATAAAATGTTGGATCGAGCGGATCGCTAGAGCGGGGGGGGGGGGGGGTGAATAGCGATAAAAACTTTTCGTTCGAATTCGTTTCAAGACATAAGTAAACACAGAAGAAAAACACAATATAAAAAATAAAGACACAAGGGTTTTTTACTTGATTCGTAGCCTACGACTACTACTCCAAGGCGCAAGTGGTCCTTGACCACGCACGGAAGGCAAAATATTAATGAACTCCTCCTCGTGAAAGGTAGGAGTGAATCTATAAAATACCGGAAAAAATACCCTTTTTAATTAAGAAATTATCTTATGGAATTTTTCAGAAATTTTTGGAAATTTTTTTGGATTTAAATGGAGGTTCTATGGATATTTCATGGGGATAAAGCGAACAAGTTTTTGTAAAGCCTGTTTATATTGAGGAATTAAATGGGTTAACTAACACATTTATTTCTGCCGATCCTTTTCCGTTTCTCGTCGACTCCTTTTCCCCGACTTCTCTTCTTTCTCTTCTCCTCCCCGATCGCGACAGGCCTTCTCGCCGAGTGATCTCGGCCACATCTTCTCCACTCGTCACCGCCCCTTAACACCCCAAGCAACATCGCCGGCCGCAAGCAACGCCGACCCCTTCGATCGGTAGTTGGTCGTGGCACCGTGGCAAGCCACGTGAGCACCACAGCCGCCGTATTCTTCCCTGCGCTGCCGCGGTCCGCCTCCAAGCGCTAGGCCTTCTACTGGCCTCTCCATCGGACCCGCTGCACACGCCACCGAGCCAAAGCCCTGTCACCCGCCGTCGCACGACCGAACTCCGACGCTTGCCCTCCAGATCGCATGTTGTGCCGTGCCAGTGGTTTGCCCTCGATTTCGATTTTGGAGCATTTCCTCACCATATCAAGACCTCCGTCCTTGTACCGAGTTCCAGAGATTGATCTCCGTTTCTTCTACTCCACCGATGCGTTTCCCCCATTCTTGCGAGCACCACTCCCCTGCGCATTGTGCGCTCGCCGGTGACAACCGCACGCACAACCCTTCTCTTCACGATCGTTGACCACTGCAAGCCCTCTGTGCCGATGGTTGCCTACTCTCCCTCGAGCTCTGGTTGTCATCACCGGAGTAGTTTGCTGATCGGGTGATCTGTTTATCGGCAGTTGGTGAGATCTCCATGATGGTCAATTCTGGTTGTTTTCATCTTGGATCGGATGTAAGTTTGGGGACTATGACTGCAGGTGGATTGCAAGGTTGTTGATACTCTGTGTGCCTTGTTATTGGGGGGTTGCAAATGGGTTAATGTTGATTGGATGGTGTTGCCAAAGTGTGTTTCATCGCATTGATAAGAAATGTGAGGTAAGTCTGGATCTAAAAATGGTATCAATAGATATGCTGCTAGTTTATATATATATTGGATGTGATATGTAGATCAGAGGTAAGCATAGAGATTCTATGATTTTAGGTGATGAGGTTATTGGAATTGGGATCGATTGCCTCTTATTCAGCTGAGACTTAATATCCTAAATTTGGAGCAAGATGTTGTGCGATTGAAGATAAGCAAGGTGAGTTGATCTGGATAATTTTATTAGTTGGGTATCATGATGAAAGTGCAAGTAGTTATGTAGCATGTTATTGATTTCAAATGTTGTGGCATAATTGACAATCATGAAGGAGTCAGATCAACTCAGTGGATAATATATGGATGGGGGGTAGATTAACAGAGGTATTAAGAATCAATCATGATGTAATTTGGTCATTGGAGGTATGAATAGAATTTAGTTCTATTGTAAGTTATGTGTAGGACTTTGATTCAAGGCGGATTCACGGATCCACAAGCTATTGATACGAGCTTCTCAACAAGTGGGTAATTCCTACCCTGGTCAGGTAGTTTTAATGCATACAGATTTAGATGCATGATCATCTTATATGATCATGTTACCTTGACTCTGTTCTTATTTACTCTTGCGCTTGATACTTTATCGTTGGTTGTTAACTCCATTGCTGCTATCATATTTGATTTTATCATGATTAGAAGTTATATATATAGGTGATGTAAGTAACATAAAATTTGTTTAGTTAAGTGCAAATAGTAAAGTCCGGATGACAACCTGACAGTAAAATTGGGTAAAAAGGTCATCCGTAGGTAGATAATGTCTTGAACCTAGGGTTAATTCTAGTACCCTTAGGTTGCTTACTTATTACCAACCATGTGTTGTGTAATGGTTAAGTGAAGGGTGATTAGTGTGTCTCTACGGACCGGTAGTCCTAGCTTGATATGATTAGTCGAGTATGACTCTCTATAGGATAGAGAGTGCATCGATCAGTTGAGTACGACTCTCTATTGGATAGAGAGTTATGATCAGTTGAGTACGACTCTCTACGGATAGAGAGTCCATCGATCAGTTGAGTATGACTCTCTATAGGATAGAGAGTGTATTGATCAGATATTTTTGACTTTTTGTTGAACAGAGAGTCTGTGGTAGATGACTGTACATGTGACAGCACATTCATGTCATTTGCATGCATTCTGACGACATAGTCTCCCTTGGGGTTGAGAGAGTCATCAGTCATCTTGCCTCCCAGGTTACTCCCCGAGGAGTAATTAGTGTGAGGGCAGAGCATCTGTTGTGCCACACTCTACCACTATAGACGGTGGTAGTTGGAGTTGCGTGCAGTTGTCCTGGGTGCGTGACACTCGACCACTCATTGGTAGTGTCAGTCGGAGTGGCCAGCAGTAGGGACCCCCATTGTGTAGCGAGCTCTTTACACTCATATGCTACTTGATCATACTGCCCACTCGGCCACTCTAGAGCGGTGGTTGGTGTTGAGTTGAGATAGTTGTCATGTCGTGCCACCTAGGTCACACTGGGGTCGTGGTAGTGAGTAGGGGTGCGCAGGCATGACCATGCATGCTGCATTGTCGTATCTTATGACGCTTTGCATATTACCATATATATATACATATAGATGGTTGTGATTAATATATATAGATGTAGTCTATATATATATATATGCTTATTATGATGTTGCATTTGATTGTACTATGCTTGCTGCATTTGGTTGTACATCATATTCATGCATGTTTCTTGCATTTGTTATACGGTTGTGTTGGATACTTGTATATGTGTTGGACAGACCCTTAGATACATTGACCTGTAGCATGAGTAGATTATGAGTTGGTATTACTCTTCCTATTATATATATGTTGGATATATGCTCAGGTTGGATTAGAGTAGCGTAGCAGACTTTCAGGTATGTTTGCATTTTACGTTGTTCATTTGGTTAGATGGTATATGCTTGTATTTATATACTATGCTGATATACCTGTTGTACCTCTAGATTATGTTGTTGAAACATGTGATATTTGATATACATACATGTTTTTCCTATTACCTGCTGAGTTTTACTCACTACCACAGACCCTGAGTTTTTCTGTCGCCCAAGTAACAGGTAGCCGACTTCGTGATGGACTTGGAGCACCGCTGGCTGACATCTCATCTCATCTCCGAGACTCTGGTGGTCGTGTTGGGTTTTCCATATGAGTGTATTGTATTTGGAGTTTTTATGATGTACTATGTTGTGGATTCAGATTTTGTCGAGTTTCGTTATGTTGTGATGTGTTAGTCATACCGGTATGCATGTGTGTAGTTTGAGATGTTGTATTATGTTTTCGCTGTGTTTTGTGTAGTTGTTGTTTTCATATATATATATATATATATATATATATATATATATATATATATATATATATATATATATATATATATATATATATATATATATATATATATATATATATATATATATATATATATATATATATATATATATATATATATATATATATTTTGTTGTTGTGGCCTATGGGCCCTGTATTAACTCGAAATGTTGCCACGTACAGGAGAGATGTCGTCCGTTTGCTTTTCGACATGACATACTCTCAGGGCGTGACATAATCAAATAAAAAGCTTGAGGTAGAGGGACACTCCCCCTCTCCTCGTTACGATAAAAAGCTCCAAGACAATAATATGAAAGAGACAAGCTAAATTAAACTTATACCGACAAATAAGAAATGAAAACTCAAGCTTAGATCGTCGGAGTAGTAGCACTTTGTCGTCGGAGAGTCGCAGTGTTGCGGAGGCTTTAGGAAACTTAGAATTGATGAGAAAACCCTAGGAGAGGCCCTCCTTTTATAGCCTTTGAGTCCCTTCTCGAGAGGATCTTCAACCAATTAGATTTGGGCACCAATCTCCTTGTAATGAGGTGATAAGGCTTGACTCCTCGAAGTTGATCCTTGACCATCAGTCGACTGATGGCCATCATCAGTCGACTGATGGTAGCATCAGTCGAGTCGATCGTGGGTCGCCGATCGATGGGACGATGAGTGCTCAAGTGACGGATCGATGCTAGCTGAAAACAAAAGTTAGCTTAACAAAAACATTATTTCGATGGTCATCGACCGTCCGATCTCGACCTAGACCATCCTTGGGATATCTTTGATCGGATCTACGCTTAAGACCATCCCCGTAAGGAGGATATGCCCTCACTTACACTCACACACACGAGCTTACCTCAATACTTACTTTATAACTCTTGCTTCCGACCTTCCACTCGATTCCTTTGGCTCCCTCCGAAGTCACTCGAGTGTCGTCCGACCACTGTGGCTTCCTCCGGGCGTCGCTAGCCTTCAGCTCTAGCTTTAGCACTTTTCTGCACACTCGATTTAGCTCGTGAGATAACAATATGAGCTTAACTTTGTATCGTTTGCTATAATCAAAACTCAGGTTCGACTTAGGTGCCTACTGCACCAACAATCTCCCCCTTTTTGATCTATGACAAACCCACATACAAAGTTAAGAAAATAATATCATGAAGAATAGTAATATGCATGAGAATCAAAAATAATAAAGATTAAGTAGGAGTAGTAAAGATTTTCTTCCAAGTCTCCCCCTTGAGGAAACCTCCCCCTTGACCGAGGGTGAGTCTTGAAAGAAGATCTCAATCCTCCCCCTTGATGTTTGATATTTTAGGAAGACTTTAAGTAATTGACAATTACTTAAAGTTGGCCTTAGTAAAAACTTAAGTTAAGAAGACTTCTTAACTTGGCCCTTTCTCCCTTTTTAAAACAATTAAGTTTAAATAAATTTACAAAAATTAAAGTTAAGTAAAAGAAAACATTTACTTAACTTTTGGCCATGAAGTTAAGTTATAAAAAAATGATCCCTTAACTTTGGCCTTTTTCTCCCCCTTTTGCCATATATCAAAAAGAGTGGGGGGGGGGTTTGAAAAAGAAGAAACTATAGGTATTAAGTTTAAGTTTTCAAGTCCAAGCATGTTCCATATTATTTTGAAAATAATATACTGAAACTAAGCTCATCTATATAATGTTCAACTCTTATTTGACTTGATTGATATAAAGAATCAACAAGTCCTGGTCAGAGTCAGTTAATATATATGATTATACTCCGTGGTTCATGGCGATGCACTAGCTCTACATCTAGAACCAAGAGTAAGGTCCTAACATCTCATGCCCATCTACGTGGCTAAGTACACAAACACATTAGTCCTATGTGTTGTGAGATGTATTGGCTCCTTAAATCTATAGGTGCATGATATCTAAGGTATGTCCTATGCTAGTTCCATAAAAAAGTAAAAATAGTAATAAGAAAATATCATTTGTAAATTCCTATTCTACTATGCACATGCCCAATTTTCATCTTAATAGACTGAATTCGGCTTCGGGTAGGGGTTTAGTAAATAGGTTTGCCAAGTTGGACTTTGATTCAACGTATTCGAGTTATATGACTCCGTTGGCCACATATTCTCCAATGAAATGGTGTTTAACCTCTATATGTTTGGTCCTAGAATGACATATTGGATTCTTAGTTAGGTTAATTGAGCTAATGTTATCTACGTGAATTTTAGTGTTCGTAAAGTCTAACTTAAAATCTCGGAGAGTGTGCTTAATCCAAAGAAGATGAGTGACACACTCACCCATCACGATGTATTGGGCTTCGGTGGTAAATAAGCAACACAATGTTGCTTCCTACTGCATCAACTCACTAGACTCGAGCCAAGAAGCTAACAATAACCACTCGTACTCTTTCTATCGAGCTTACTACCGGCATAGTCCGAGTCGGAGTAGTCAGTTAGTTCGAACTCGGTAGACCTAGGGTACCAAATATCGACATTAAGTGTACCCTTTAGATACCTAAGGATACGCTTGACTGGAGTTAGGTGAGACTCCTTGGCACAGGTTTGAAACCTTGCACACATACTTACTGCAAATAAGATATCAGGTCGGCTTGCAGTTAAGTAAAGGAGACTCCCTATCACTCTCCTATAGTATTTTAAGTCAATTGAATTTCCGGTTACATCTTCTTCTATATTTACATTCGTTGCCATTCCGATTACATCTCCTAACTTTAACTGATGTGTTGTCATACATCAAAAAGGAGAGATTATTGATGCAGTGAGCATCACTCCTTGGTTTTGATGTATGAACCATAGTTAAAGTTAGGACTTACTTGTGTTCTAATATCAGTGTTAAGTGTACAGACTTAACAAGAAGTCCTAGTAGGTCGTGTTGAACAGATACTAGACAAATATCTTGACAGATCAGGAGGGTCGGACACTAGGCATGAAGTCTAGATGGCTCGAGTGGACCGGACATTTGACATGAAGACCGGTTGGGTCAAGAGACTAGACAATCGACAAAAAGTCCAACTGGGTCAGGTAGATTGGATAGTTCGTGGAAGCCCAAGTGGGTCAAATCAAATGTCAAGAGTGGTAAGTCCGGTAGGCAATCGATAGGTAAGCCTCGAGTGGAGAGGTGAGGTCGAGTCCTCTGTAGGGGGATAAAGCTAGGCGTTGATTCGACGGAAAGTTCGCGTGGGACTTAGAAGTTGAGATTGAGCAGTATTACTACTGGTATCATATTTGATTTTATGTATTTGTGCTAATCTCATTTTGCAGGGATCAGTCGACTGAATGGACTCTAGTCGACTGAGGTTCAATCGACTCGGTTTGGTTCAGTCGACTGGATACACACTTGGCATGATTATCTAGTGATTAATTGAGGATCTGGCATCGCAGTTGGAAAGAGTTTCAGTCGACTGGGGAGTTTCATTCGACTGAAGTGGCAAACTTTTCGATGCGGAGCCGGGTGACCTGGAGTCGACTGGAAGACCAGAAGTTCCATATCGAAAGGCTGATATGGAGTCGACTGGAGGGCATTCCAATCGACTGAAAAAGGTTTATAAAATAAATGCTCGACCAACTCCGACAAAAACACAACTACTACGTCGAAGTGCTGCCTCTATTCATTCTCGTCCACAAGAGCTTTTGTTCCACATAAAGACGCTTTTCCGACACTCCGTGCCTTCTTCAAAGATCCTACTAGTGTTGGTATAATTAGCTCTTAATTCCTGTACTTATTTTCTCTTGTGTACTTAATGTCAAGAGAGGGTAATGTGTTACCCATCTATTACTTTTGTAAAAATCGAAACCCTCTGAAGTCGAGAGTTCTCGAGTCGGAGGGTATATAATGATTGTCCATCGAGGTAGCTCTCGGAAGAGCTACGGGCCTTAGAGTAACAATCTTATAAGGGTTGTGAACCAAGTAAAAGAAATTGTCTCCATTTTATTTTATTTTATTACCGTTGCATACTCTTAATTAATTTCAAAATATAAAAATAAGTTTTCAAAATTTAAAGAAAATTGTAACCTCCGATATTCACCCCTCTCTCTCGGAGTGTCGCGATCCTACATTTTCTTGCCAGGCTTAACCTTTGGACTTTCCTTACCAAGTCTTCACACTTAAACTTTCTTGAAACCTGAAACTTAATCATCCATGTTAGATCAAAAACATTATCTAACTATAAATGATTATTAAAACATCAAAATACATTAATACTTGGAGTGTTCTTGCACAAACAGTCGCAACCACGACCTCGCACAACCAAGGGCTCACGTAGCCTTACCCTCTCGCGAGCAAGGGCTCGCACGATGGGGACTCCAGTAACAACGCCCTTACGTGACCAAGGGCACGATAGTGAGCTCACACAACCGAGCAGGGGAGGGGAGACGGGATCGGGGAAAAAAATCGAGGAAAAAATATCGGGAGGTAGGATTGGGGAGGGGAGGTGGACAGGAGAAGGATGAGGAGACGCGTGGAAAAAATAAACAAATAAAAAGAAAATTTAGAGACCGAATTCTTGATTCGGTCTCTAATTTAGAGATCGAATATGATTTGGTCTCTAAATCAGAGCCCAAACCAGGAATTCGGTCTCTAGAAATCTTATTTTTTTTAAATTTTTAAGTTAGAAATTATAAAAAAAAAAAATTTGAGATCGATTTTAAATTGACTGATTTCAAAATTAATTTAATTTTAAGTCGATCTCTAAATCAGTCTCTAATTTAGATTTTTTATAATGCATATTTGAATTCTGACAATTAAAAACAAATAGAATTTTTATAAATTCGATCTCTAAAAATTCTAATTTTTCTCCCAAATTTCTTTTATGATTGTTGGAATTCGAAAATGCAATCTCTCATACAACCACAATATCAAGCTTATTTGGTCCTAGTATATTTAAATGTAATTAATGCCCTTTTACATAATTTAGAAAACAAAATTATAATTCTTGCATATTGTTTTTTAAATATAAATATTTTTACACTGCGCTATATATTACATAATTTCTATTTAAAATAAATTAAAGTGATAAAATCAAATTCTTATTATCTTTTCTATACAAGTCTAAATGACAGGAGAGAGAGGGAGAAAAATATAGGATTATAAAATTAAAATTAGAGACCGAATTAAGAATTCGGTCTCTAATAAAACTAAATTAAAATTTCAATGGTAAAATTTTGTTGAATTGATTGTCTTACTCGATTGTTTATTTAGAGATCGATTTCGAAATCGATCTCTAATTAGAGACAGATTTTAAAATTGGTCTGTAATTTAGAGACCGACTCTAAATTGGTCTCTAAATTAGAGATCGATTTCAGACTGATTTTGAAATTGATCTCTAAATACGCAATCAATTAAGACAATCGATTCTGTGAAATTCGGTGATCGAAATTTTAATTTTAGAGATCAATTTAGAGATCGATTTTGGAATAATTTAGAGACTAATTCCAAAATCGATCTCTAATTTAAAGACAGATTAGAGGTCGATTTCTAATTAGATACCAATTTTTAATTGTCTCTAATTTAGAGATTGATTTTTAATCGGTCTCTAATTAGAGATTGATTTTATAAAATCGGTCTCTAATTAGAAACCGATTTTTTAATCGGTTTCTAAATTGGTGTCTATTTTTGAGAATTCTTATAGTGTAGGGATAACCTCCCTTGATACCTTTTTAATGACTCTTCTAGGCTTCTTGGAAGCCTTAGTCATTGAACTCTCTTCAAGGTTAACTCTAGGGATACCTTCCCTTATAACCCTCTTTGTGACTTTTCTAGGCTTCTTGGAAGCTTTAGTCACTTGAATCTTATCAAGGTCAACTCTAGGGATGACTTTCCTTGTAACCTTGACTTTATTAGACCTTGGGTTGGTTCCATAGTTAAATGGAATACTATGGTAAGAGGGTATTAGTTCTTTGGACTTGGGTTTATATCCCAAACCTTTCTTGTCCTTAGAAAGTTCTTACCTCCTAAAACTTAGACCTTGTCTACTAGACCCTTTAATCATATTTTCCATCTTTTTAAGGGTCTTTTCTAATTTATCAAGCTTTGATATCAAAACTTGATTCTTTTCCTTCAATGAATCACATTTTGTTCATCCATTATTTCTTTGGACATTATTTCTCTCCCTAGACATATGTCTAGTCTTCTTAGGATTATTGCTTAGGTTGTTCTCATCATTTCTATCCTTAGGTAAATTAGGTCTACCTCTAAAGATTCTAATGTTCTCCTTAGGTAGTGTAGGTTTGGAGTTTATGGATCTAAAATTGTCTATTTCCATGATATTGAGCACCTAAATGATAAAATTTATTTCTAGCATGCTTTTTTATCATGATGTATTGAAATTGCACTAAATAAAGATACCTTAGGTCTAGCCTTAGAAGCTCCTCCTAAACTTGAGCTTCCTTTATCCTTGGTTGGTTTTCTCTCCCTCGGACATTGGTTCCGATAGTGCCCATTTTGATTGCACCGGAAGCACACTATGTGCTCCTTTCCTTTACGAATTGGAGCTCCGGCCTCCTTAGACTTCTCCTTGGCCTTTGGTGCCACTGGAATCTTCTTCTTGATTTGTGTTGGGCACTTACTCTTGTAGTACCCTTTCTCCCTACACTTAAAGAAAATTATTTTATCTTTATTTTTAATAATTGCATTTGAGTTACCCTCGATGGCGGTATTATTTTCGGATGTAGAGGGGCTCCTCTTGTTCCGGTGTTGAAGTTCTAATCTCCCCCTCAATCCTAGAGGTGAAGACTTCTTCTACTTCTGATGTTGAGCACCTCTCAACCTCCGAGTCGTCAAGCTCTTGAGTTGTTAAGCTTTCTTCCTCGGGTTCATCCTCACTTTCGGCCACGGAAGGTTCTTTGTGGAGCCTAACCAATTTTATCCATAGTTCACTTGTGTCTTTATAATTACCTAATCTATACAAAATTTCATCAAGTATTAAACTAACTAAAATCTTGGTTACCTTATCGTTTGTCCCGGTTTTCTAAATTTGCTCCTCGATTCATTTCTTTCTCTTGAGGAGATTTCCTTTTCCATCCCTAAGGACTTCAAAACCTCCTATCAGTAAGAACCACTCTTCGATGTTCATTTGAAAGAACATCTCCATCCTTGACTTCCATTGACTGAACCCTCCTAGCCTATAAGGAGGTAGAAGTCTCGTGTTCGAATCCATTTTGAAACTTTATTTTTCTCGACAGCTCTGCCAACCGTCTAGCTTTTGTGCTCCCTCGGCTGTTAGTCCAATGAAGAGCGGCCTCACTCTGATACCAATTTATTAGGACCTTGCGTCGCTAGAGGGGGGGGTGAATAGTGCTTCAACTCTGTCACGCTCGAAGATGGGGTACTTGTCCGACGAAATCGGACAACACCTCCCCTATACTGTGGACAATTGAAACTTGTATACAAGGCCCACACGATCCACTATACATCGGCCAACATGGCCGGATCATAAAACGCCACAATACATATAATATATGGGCCTCAGGCCAACAACCAAAGTAAATAATAAGTCTAAAACCTCTAGACTTATCTCTTTTGCCATCTGAGCAGGAATACACAACCACACACATAACCAAAATAAATCGAACAAAAAGTCCATAAGGATATAATCAAGTACCACCAAAACAACCACTAGTATAAAATACTACAAGTTTAAAACATAGAGTACTAGTGATAAAAATACGAAAAACTAAAATTAAAATAACGGAGTCGTCAGATCAGGGGACTGGCAACTGGACTCTCCGGAAGGCTTCATCTTGAAATAAAATAGATATCAACAGAGTGAGTAAAACTCAGCTGATATCTAATAGTCATGCATAGTAAACTATAAGTAGAAATAATAATCATATTGGTACAGTTTCTCGACAAAAATACATACCTGAAACTGTACATACCAGAATCACCTAAGCTGACATAAGATACATCCATACAAGCATATATAGAATCACCAAAACAAACTACATAATACCTCCTGTATGTGCATGACAATCATATGCAACAACCAAAAGTGCAACAAGTAATGCATATAATAAAAGCATATGCACATGATGTAATGACATGTATCACCCCTGATGCCAGTCAAGCCATCGGCATGTCATGTGTGTCGGCCGAGTGGTAGGGTTGTGACAACTGTGCACTCTATTGTCACTACACCTATGTGACTGAGTGGACAGGATGTTGGCGGAGTATCCCCTCCTACCCCATGTATATATATGGGGGACATCACCTCGTCTCGTCTTCTTGTCTCACAACGAAGGAGGGATCCCTGTCTGCTACCACGCCGCAATACCAATATCCTGAGCGACCACCGTGGAGCCCTGATAGAGCAACTACACACACTCTCCTAAAATACCACTAACTCACGAGTGGTTGTGTGTGTATATAATGTAATTGACGATGGGCTCAACTATCAAGTAGTATCACCTCCTACCGAGGAGCCGATGATCGCCAGTCATACAATAATGCAAGATGGTACATGACACTAATGCACGATACACCTGTCAATCCATGGCTACCTATGGTATGTGCCAATAGGAGCTCATATTAAATAACCTAAGTACATAAGTGTATATACACATGCAAGGTATATACATTATTCATTCAATGCCCAGTATGTAAGGTATGTCACTACTCTTAGTGCTAAATAAACAAATGACAAATATCAAAATGATAGAGCACCAATATAATAAGCATATGAAAAGGCTACAACACGTACTAGGTAGTGACATACCAGGGTAGTTAAAAGTATAGAAAACTATTACTAGCTATAGTAAATGATGCACAACAATATGACAATATCTAAAGGAAGATACGTCAAAGATACCCGCCTGCTATGAAGAATATCAACTGTCTTTACGCTCGTAGACCTGTCTCGTATCCACATCCTACAAACATCATCAATTACGATTAAATGCAAGCATACAACTACATACGAATTAACTACTACATCATCCTTTTATTTATATCCTTTATCGAATACGAATTATAATTCACAATCACCCAATTCATCCTCAATTGAGCTTACCTTACCATCCACAACTCTCTTTATCGGAACTGAGCTTCCCCAGCTCGTTTCCAACCCACACTTAGAATACGCACAGTCGTGCACAACCATTCACTACTGTTCACAACCCCAAATAGGGCCTCACAGCCATCTTAACTGACCAGAACATAGAGCAATACCCTTCTTACTTCAAGATCTAACCCCCACCTCGATCCAAACTGCCACCCCAGCCATTTCTAGCCGTCACAACCAGCCAAAACTCCAACCCACAGCCGGCACACCCTTGTTCATAGTCGCACAGCTGGCTCGATCCATCGACAGAAACCCTCCAATCACACTACCTTGACACACATCCATAATCTAGTAATTATAGATGAAGAGAACAGTAAATCAAGCTTACCAACCCTAGAAAACTCAACCGACAACCTCCTTCCCAATTCCTTAGTCCATTGGCAAATTCCTTGCTGCCCTAACTTCGACAATCCCTTGTTCAAGTGGTATGGATTTCAAAGGAAGAATGGATTTCGTCCAAGGTAAGAAGAATCAGCCCTTACCTAGCCACCTCGACGGTCGACAGTGAAATCCCCCTCTTCGGTGGCTCTGGTCGCTACCCAATTGACTCTTCGCCAGAAAACTTGGTGCTGCCCTAGCACCATCGGTTTCTAATCTTGCTCCGACAGAGATTGCAGGGGCAGATTACAACCGATCGCCGTCGATTCCAAGCTCCCAGCCATGCGCGCTCGTCGTCGGCTCATCCTTGGGCTCCGTCGAGGGTGATCGTCGTCGCTTGCCGCGAGGAGAGAGAACGAGAGGGATGGGAGAGGTCGATGGACTCTGAGCAATGCATAGATGGCGATGAGTAAGAGAGATCATGGTGAGGAAATAGGAGAGGTCGCGCATGAGAAATCTGTCGCGAGGAGAAGGCAATAAAGACGAAAACACTACTCGGGAGAGAAAACGATGAAGAAATAAAGGGACGGGTTTAAAACGGGTCGACGAATACATTTAAAAGTTATTAATTCCTAACTATGATTTTAATAAATCCCTAACCATGGTTTAATTAAATCGCTAGAATCAACTCTTTGATTAATGAGTAATAGAGATCTTAATCTGTCGCAAATTTATCCATGGTATTTTACAAACTCGATCGTCTATTTCATTCTCGTGCATGTCTACAACAGGTTATTCGCAACAGAAATAAAGTACAAACAATACAAAAGAACAAGCACAACAAACTAATTTTTACATGGTTAGAATGCTCGATTCTTACTCTACGACCTAGCTCCTATGATAGTCCCACTATTACTTCCTCCTTCTCAGAAACCTTCCGGAGGTAGAGAAACCTCTTACAACATTTTTCTTATATAACATAAGCAACCAAATACAAATACAAGAAGTGTGAAGCAAAATACAAATGAAAACACTTTACATGATTGCGATCTTACTTGATTGTAGCTTGGTTGCTTTGGAATGCCTTGGAAGGTTTGACTTGTAGTAGCAAATCCCCTTCTAAGTCTCCAAGAACCTGTTGGAGCTAATACTCCAAGATATGTTTTGGTGTTTGACAAACATTTAAATTCAGAGCGAGAGTTTCCAGGGCAGTTTGAAGAGTTGCCAGGATAGTTTGATTCGTTCCAGGGCGATTTGGTATCGTGCCAGAGCAGTATGCCTGATTACAGGGTAGTTTGACATTGCTACAGAATTTCCAGGGCTATTATGTTTAGCCCAAGGCAGTTTGGTAGTGCGCCAAAGTAGTTTGGCAGGCTCATACTTGGCTCCAGAGAAGTTTGACACTGCTCTAGATCTTCCAGGGCGGTTTGGTTCCAGGGCAGTTTGACACTGCTCTAGAGCTTCCAGGGCGGTTTTGTTCCAGGGAAGTTTGACACTGCTCTAGAGCTTCCAGGGCGGTTTTGTTCCAGGGCAGTTTGACACTACTCTAGAGCTTCCAGGGTGGTTTCGTTTTCTTTACAGAGCAGTTGGTGTAATCTGCCGAACAATCCCTGTATTGACAAGATGTCTTTTAGTATGTGGTAAACTAAGGGGAAAAGGAGTACCCTGAAAAGACCAAGATATTTAATTCCTTGGCGACTGGAGAAATCCAAGGGGGGAACCTTGGTGAAAAGTCCAAGATGGATAATTCCTTGGCAGACGAGATAAATCCAAGGGTGAATCTTGGTGTGAGAAATCCAAGTGCCTTGGTGAAGGAAAATTCCTTGCGGGAGTGGCAAGGTGAAATGTCCAAGAAGGGTAAATTCCTTGGCATGTGAAAATTCCTTGCGGGAGTGGCAAGGTGAAAAGTTAAAGAAGGGTAATTCCTTGGCATGTGAAAATTCCTTGCGGGAGTGGCAAGGTGAAAAGTTAAAGAAGGGTAATTCCTTGGCATGTGAAAATTCCTTGCGGGAGTGGCAAGGTGAAAAGTCCAAGAAGGATGATTCCTTGGCAGGAAATTCCTTGCGGGTGTGGCAAGGTGAAAAGACCAAGAATGGCTGATGGACGGAGTCTTGGCAAGTAAAGAGTCTATGGGTAGAATCTTTACTAGGTGTGTTTCAGTCTTAGAGTTGACTGAGACATTGGGTCTAAGGACAATAATGAGTTGACACCTCAACTGTTGCCCTTATCGGACTTATTAACTTTGAACACCTCAATTCTCGTTCTATTTGTCGTCGACTTAGGGTATATAGTCGTCGACCATTAGCTCAGAAGTCTATCTCTCAGAAGAGCTGAGAACTAGAGCAAGTATATCATACACTCGTACAGTGAAGGCTCTTCCTACTGAGCAGTCGAGGCGGAAACTCGACTGGCAGAGTACTGGGGCAGCGAAACTTGGAGAAAGCTTTACTTGTCCAAGAAAGTGTATTTCTCAAGTGCTGTCGGGGCAGCACCTCGACTGAACATGCACAGAAGCGAGCTGCACTTGACTGGCGCTTTGACTGATGTGTGATGAGTTAGCATTTCTATTAATGTTTATCTATTCCGACTTACTTGGTTTAATCTGATCTTACAGTAACTTATTCAGGGAAGGATGACCAAATCTTATGGATAGGGAAGTCATCCATAGGGATTGAATTTGATCTGAAATACAAATCATTCTTATCTGCACGGATCTATAGGTTTGACTGGCGATACGTGCGGGTTCTAGATAAGCTCAGCAGGTTTATAAAAAGAGGAATTTCGAACGAATTTGATAGACATGAATGAAAAACAACGATTTGAACCAAGCTTATTGCGACGGAACACTGAAGGCTTCGATCTACACCCAGTTTCCCTGCTTCCTCAAACCTTAACAATTTCTCTGCTCTCTTCCACAACTTGAACATCTGCTCATCATCATCTATACTATCAGAAGCCTAAGGAGAGATTCTGTAAAGTTATTTTTATTTAGATTGATGTACTTAATTCATATATTTAGAATTTGCAAACTGTAAGTGATTTAAGAGGTTTATCCACCTTCGAAGCATTCTTCGAAAAGAAGAAAATATAGAGGTAGGCCTTAAACTAGCAGCTCTAGGAGAGAGCTGTGAACCAAGTAAAAATCAATTGTGTCACTTGTGTTTGTTTTCTTTTCGTTCTATTTGTTTTGGTTGTGCTGTTCTTTTTAGTATATCTGCTGCGTAAATTTAGATTGTTTTTCAAAATGCTATTCACCCCCCCCCTCTAGCGTAGTCACCGGTCCTAACAGAACCGACCCTCAAAATCTCCATGAAACCCTCTTTTATAGAGTCTTCATCGGGCTAATTTCTGTCTACCAATCGATTAACCTTACCCCCCAATTAACTAGTCAATGGACCTTTATTTGATCTGACGCTCCAACAACATAATCCATGTCGAATTCTGGTCCATTAGTCGACTACCAGTGTCCATTAGTCGATTGATCAGTTGAGTTGCTAACCTTCTGTGCCTAGTCACGGTAACATCAGTCGATTACTTCTTACCTAGCAATCGACTATCACCCTTTCTGTGCCCTGCTACAGTGTCACTAGTCGATTGGCCTTAGCTAATCTAGTTTCTAGTCGAGTTTTGAACTCTACGACTACTCAAATAGTGACTAGAAGACTGCTCTTTGTCATCAATCGACTGTCAAGCCACCAGTCAATTGATCAACCCCATCAGTTGACTGATCAACCAGTCGACTTGGTGGTTGAGTCCCAAAATCAACACTTGCTTGAGGACTATTACAGTCGATTGCTAAACCCTCTGTCTCAGCCTAGTTTCAAGTCATCTCTCGCTTCACCTAGTATTCAATTGACCTCTGTTGGTGAAATCGACCTAGGTCACGATTTATCGAACTCGAGTTCGACTCGAGTAGTATTTTGATATTAGACAAAACATATGACATGTGATTATTATGGGAAGTCCAAGTGTGTAGTCTTGGCCACGTAAGTCCAAGTGTGTAGCCTTGACGGTGAAAGTCCAAGCATGGGGCTTGGCATTGGAAGTTCAACATGGAGTTGGCAAGGGAAGACCAAGTGTGTAGCCTTGGCCACGTAAGTCCAAGTGTATAGCCTTGGCGGTGAAAGTCCAAGCATGGGGCTTGGCATTGGAAGTCCAACATGAAGTTGGCAAGGGAAGACCAAGTGTGTAGCCTTGTCCATGTAAGTCCAAGTGTGTAGCCTTAGCGGTGAAAGTCCAAGTCATGGGTACTTGGCATTTGGAAAGTCCAAGAGGTGGTTTGGCAGCGTAAGGCCAAGCGGTAGTCTTGGGAGTGTAAGTTCATATGTACCTTGGTAGTGTAGACACCGAGAGCATGACAATAGCCGAAGGAAGAACCTGGAGGCTAGCGTATGGATGAACAAGTCATGGATGACTTAGAGGGATCCGTGCATGGATGAACAAGTCATGGATGACTTGGAGGGATCCGATAGGCGCAGACTAGCAGAGGTGGCTAGAAGGCTTAGGTCTAGGCTAAGGGTGGTTTAGCAAGTATGAGGGCATCATACTTGAGTTAAACCTCATGGTTGAGGTCTACCAATCGACTGGGGTGATGTACCAGTCGACTGGTGATAGTTGACTGGCACTCGACTGCATCGCGGGGCATAGCAGTCGACTGATGGCTTGATCAGTCGACTACCGTGAAGGGCAATCGACTGTTGGTGTTGGTCGCGAGCACAGAGCGCTTGGTAGCTGACTGATCAGTCGGATATAGGGTTGGCAGTCGACTGATGGTAATGGGCAGTCGACTGCCAGTGTATCCGTTGGCTGGATGCCAATGTGGATTAGGCCGTTATCTCACAATGGCTACAGGAGCAGTCGACTGGGGCCTTATGGTAGTCGACTGTTAGGTGCAGAATCAGCCCGAGACAAGCATAAAAGGAGGAGCTTGGGCAGGATTTCCACATCGATATTTGGGGAGATTTTGGAGGGAATTTCTGATGCATTCCAGACTTTCAAGATCAAAGCAAGCAACAAGCAAGAGTTCAAAGTCATTTGTTGTAAAATTTTCTTTACGTATTTCATTATTGTCTTTATATTTGCTTGTACTTATTGTATTACGTTTGTAATTGCTTATACGAGATTTCTCCACCTCTGACTTGTTATCGAGAAGAAGTTTTATTAGTGGTGTGTTCATCACTAGAGCTCATTGAGCTCGCCTTGTGGAGTAGGAATCCTAAAGTTCCGAACCACGTATATCGTGTGTTGTGTGCTTGTATTCTTGTTGTGTATTTCCATTATTATATATTTCGCTGCGCTAACAAGAATTGTAGCGATGATTAGGCTATTCAACCCCCCTTCTAGCCGGGCCACGATCCTCCAACAACCTCAACTTACCAGGACTTTTATTGTCCAACATCTGATCACTCTTGATCTACCAGGACCTCCCTTGCCTAGCATCCGATCAACCGTGACCTACTAAAACTTCCCTTGCCAAGCTCAGTCTCCCTGACTGATTGGGTTTTCCCTTGCCAAGCACAGTCTCCCAGAGTTGTCGGGACTTCACTTGTCAAGCATAATCTCCTTGATATGCTAGAACTTCATTTGTCAAGCATGATATCCTCGATCTGTGGGACTTCACTTGCCAAACACGATCTCCTCGATCTACTGGGACTTCACTTGCCAAGTCTCCATACTTGACTTTGTATGGACCGATGTGGTCGCGCTAGAGTGGGGTGAATAGCGCTTCGTCGATTTTATCGTTCGTTTGCATACTCGTCTACAACGATGTTAGTGTACACAATGGAATATAAAAATACAATAAAGACAAATACAAAATAAGTACACAAGCACAAAGATATAACGTGATTTGGAACCTAGGGTTCCTACTCCACGGGCGAGTTATAGTGAGCTCTAGTGATGCACACCACTACTATCAAACTTCTCTTTCTCGGTGACACACCGGAGGTGGAGAAACCTCTTACAATAATCTTACAACAATAATAATCAAATACAAGCAAATACAAAGGAAATACAATAACAATGTAAAGAACACTTTATAAGAACTTGAATGCTTTGCTTGCTTGATGGTTGTTTTGAAAGGCTCTTGAAGATCTGGAATGCAACAGCAATTCCTCCCTAAAATCTCCTTAAAAACCTTGCTGGAAAACCTCTCTTCGGGCTCCAGCTAAATCCTCCGTCGAGCTGATTTTTTGCCTATCAGTCGATAACTCGTGTAGTCATTGTCTCATATAGCTTAATCCACGTCAGTTTAGTGCTCATCAGTCGATTGCCCTGACCTAGCAATCGAATCGATCGTGCATGAGCAAGCGATCCGGATATTACGTGCTCGACCACTTAATTCGGTCATTGCTCTACACTAGCTGATCATTGCTCTACACTAATTAGTCATTGTTGTGGACGATGTTGCTAAATCCTAGCGATCATTGTCATGCAGCCACAGTCGTGATCGAGCCTCAGTCGACTACTGACAAATCCACTGGGCCATAACCCCAGTCGACTACTCCTAGTCAACTAGGCTTCCAAGTGTCAAACACTTGTCCAGTTGACTGGTCTATAACCCCAGTCGACTAGTAAACCTCAAACATGAGGTTTAACCCAAGTATGATTTCCTTATACTTGATACACACCATAGCCTAGACTTAAGCCTTTTAGCCACCTCCATCAACCTCATGTCTTTCGGATCCCTCCGAGTCCTCCATAACTCGTTTATCATTTGCGCTAGCCTTCAGGTGCTTCCATCGGCTATTGTCATGCTAACAGAGTCATTTTCCAAGGTACATTTGGACTTATACTGCCAAGACTCCATGCTTGGACTTTACGCTGCCAAACATTGAACTTATGTTGTCAAGACTCCATACTTGGACTTTGCGCCACCAATATCACACCCTTAGACTTCCAAATTGCCAAGCATCCATACTTGGACTTTCACTGCTTAAGTTCACTTGGACCTTACGCTGTCAAGACTGTAAACTTGGACTTATTCTACCAAGATTATACCTTTGGACTTCCAATGCCAAGTACCCATGACTTGGACTTTACCATTGCCAAGACCTATGCTTGGACTTTTCCTTTGCCAATACCCATACTTGGACTTTCCATGCCAAGACCCATACTTGGAATTCTCAATTGCCAAGTAACCGTGACTTGGACTTTCCATTGCCAAGTACCCATAACTTGGACTTTCCTCGACAATCACATTGTCAATCTATTTGTCAAACATCAAAATACTACTCGAGTCTCACTCGAGTTCAGTCAATTGTGACCCAAGCCGATTGCACCAACAATCTCCCCCTTTTGATGTTTGACAACACATTTAAGTTAGACTATCCATACTTAGACTTATTATGCCAAAGAATAATGAAGATTTATCTAACTTGAACAATTCATTTCTCCTCCTTTGGCATACATCAAAAATACTACCAAGGGTATCTATGTCTCATATACCAATGAGATCTTACATTCTCCCCCTTGATCCAAAATCATCTAGGATGTCTTCACTCTTAATAACGATAAGTTTCATATCACTAAATGAGAGACAATCCATCATTCTCTAAGTCTCCCCCTTTGGTGAGTACAATGAGGGTTTCCTAACACAAACCCTTCATTTCTCTCCCTTTGAGGAAAAAACCAATCCATCATCCCTTGATGGATAAACTTCTCCTAAAGGCTTACTCCCCATTGACCATTGCACCAACAATGTCTTTGGAGAGTTCATAAGCCAATAGAAACACTAAACAATCGAAATTAAAGGTAAATATTCAATATTGAACTTTTACCTCTCTTAAAATTTGATTTTCACTCTAAACACCTCTCATAATTCATTTCCAATGAATTTTCACCCTTCCAATGCTTTCCAAAGCATATCCTAGAGTTAGTAGAAGTTAGAGTAGCCTAAAATAGTTGATGCATAGCTAAACAAAACTTATCTAGAACCCGATCATTGCCTCTCACTAGCCGACGCCCCTCGATAGTGATCGATTTCTGCAAACACAAAAAACTATTTTCAGAATTGGATTTTTGAAATTCATAAGTAAATATACGTAATTTAAAAAATCACGAAAATTCATACGTATAATACTATGTCAAATATAATGAGTGAAAAATATTTTTATAATAAAATATCATTAATTTGTGAGATTGACACAAGGTTCAAAACCATTGATAACTTCAATATTTTAAGACTACTTTGTATCAACTTCATAATGGTGATAAATATCAAAAGATAAACTTCACTAAGATTTTTTAAAATGATTTTAAAATATTATTTTGAACAATGGTCTATGGGCTAGATATACATGACTTGTACATTAGCTTTTCTCATGATTCATCAATGTCATATTATGAGTTTGAGTTCATCTAAATGCAAGAACTATGCACCTTGAACTTAACTCATTATCTTAGCATCTCACATATATCCAGGGTGTATCAATACACACACATATCAATTTAATGTAAGATGTGGGTTTTGGTTCTTTCTAAACTAAGGTCTCGTGTATTTTATCTAGACAACTCTACTTAATTCCCTTATAATGGGACTTCAAATCATGTCCTTATCCTTAAATCAATTTTAATTAACCTAAATGCATGAATGATGATCATAGCATAAAAGTGATTGCATAAATTTAAGCATATATCAATGACTCATAATGTCATGTCATTATAAAATTTTAATCTAAGTATAAGCATGATATTAAAATAAGTATTAATCATGACATTATAAACAATAATATGAAGCATGATGTCATGACATGGTATATGACAAACATAAGCATGTCAATTTTATAATATAAAGGTATAAAAATACCTAAGTTTTTAAACCTAATTGCCATTTGTTAACATTTGGGTCATTTTTGCCATATACGCCAAACTCCCAAGTGTGTCAAAAATCTGAAATGGCACACCATGACTTTTAACCTAATTGTGTCAATTGTAATAAATTTTTCAACCTTCTTAAATTATATTGATACATCCTAAAATCCTTTAAGATATAAATTAAATCTCATTTCTAAGGAATCTCGTAACTTTGAAAATGTCCTAAGGTGTCAACTCCACTATGGTTAGGTTAATTACCCATCCATTTAGGGTTGACATACCCTAACCCATCTAGCATGAGGGAATCATGCTCCTAGGAACCCAAAACATATTTGAGCTTCTTGGGTTACTAGGTACTTACTATGGATATTCTCTCTTAGTACCTTCCTAATGACCCTCTTAAGCTTTGAAACCTTGGTCATTTGGATCTTGCCTAGGTCAACTCTAGGGATGACTTTCCTTGTGACCTTCTTAGTGACTTCTCTAGGTTTCTTTGAAACCTTGGCCACTATGCACCTATTATGGTAAGCCTTAGGGATGACTTCCCTAGTAACCTTGGTTTTCCTAGAACTAGTATTTGTTTCATAGTTAAATGGAATATTGTGATAGGTAGGCTTATCTACTTTGGACTTTGGCTTATGACTTAAGTCTTTCTTGCCCATAGATGAACCTTGCCTATTAACCCCTAGATTTTATCTATTAGACCCTAGAATCATATTTTCTATCTTTCTAAGAGTCTTTTCTATTTTCTCAAGCTTTAACCTCAAAGTTTGATTTTCTAACTCTAATTTTTTCAATTTTGAATTTTCATTCTTTCTTTGGGAATGACTCTTTCTAGGCATATGTCTACCCTTCTTAGGGTTAATCCTAGGTTCTCTACCTTCCTACCATTAGGTGTTGTAGTCCTAGAGTTAATGGGTCTAGTTTTTCCCTTAGGTTTAATTTCATATGATTTAGCCTCTAAACAAAATTATTTATTTTTAGCATACTTTTCATGAGCAATAGCAAAAAAATTCCTAGCATGCTTTTGATTGTTATGCAAATAAGGAGCATTATTAAATTTAGGGTTTGTTTTAGCTCCCCTGCACTTGAGCTCCCTCCTTTACCCTTCTTAGGTTGTCTTCCATTAGGGTATTGGTTCCTATAGTGCCCTTTTTATTAACACTTGAAACACCCCACGTGCTCCTTGCTCTTCCCTATTGGGGGTCAGACCTCTTTTGACTTGTCCTTGACTTTAGGTGTCGGTTGAGCCTTCTTGATTCTTTTTGGGCATTTGCTCTTATAATGCCCATGTTCCCTACACTCAAAACAAATTATGTGATCTTTATTCTTAATAATTGCATTTGAGTTACCTTCCTTGGTAGGCAAATTTTAGTCGAACTCTTCACTCCTCCCAGATGTAGACAGCTCTTCTTGCTCTTGCTCCGGAGTTGAAGACCTATGCTCCTCCCTCTCAATCCTAGAGGTGGAGACTTCTCCAAGCTCGTCTTCCTCGGATGTTGAACTTCTTTCAACCTCCGAATCTTCACACTCTTGTGAGGATGAGCATTCTTCGGCTTCTTGTAATTTTTGTTCACTTGCGGCCTATAAGGGACTTTCATGAAGCTTTTCCAATTTGCTCCATAGCTCCTTGACACATTGAAATTCACCTATCTTACACAATAGGTCATTAGGAATTACATTAATTAGAGTTTTTGTTACCCTTTCATTTATCTCGAAGGCTTGACATTGCTCCTCGGTCCATCTCTTCATCTTGAGGATTCCTCCCTTTTTGCCTCTTGGAGCTTCAAATCCCTTCATCAAGATCATCCACTCTTCAAAGTTCATCATGAAGAAGTTTTCCATCCCTGTCTTCCATTGATCGAAACCTTCTTGTCCATAGAATGCATATGAAATAGGAGTGTTGATGTCCTATCCCAAACCAAGACTTGGTTCCATCTTGCCCTCTAGCGTTGCTCCCTCGGTGATCAGTCCGTAGAAGAGCTCCTAGGGATCGATGTGGTCGCACTAGAGGGAGGTGAATAGCGCTTCACCGATTTCGTCGTTTGTTCGCGTGCTCATCTACAACGATATTAGTGTACATAGCGGAATATAAAAATACAATAAAGACAAATACAAAACAAGCACACAAATACAAAAATATAATGTGATTCGGAACCTAGGGTTCCTACTCCACGGGTGAGTTCTAGTGATACCGATGTGGTCACACTAGAGGGAGGTGAATAGCGCTTCTTCGATTTCATCATTCGTTCGCGTGCTCCTCTACAACGATATTAGTGTACATAGCGGAATATAGAAATACAATAAAGATAAATACAAAACAAGCACACAAACACAAAGATATAACGTGGTTCAGAACCTAGGGTTCCTACTCCATGGGCGAGCTCTAGTGAGCTCTAGTGATGCACACCGCCACTATCAAACTTCTCCTTCTCGGTGACACACTGGAGGTGGAGAAACCTTTTACAATAATCTTAAAATAATAAGAATCAAATACAAAGAAAATACAACAACAATGTAAAGAACACTTTATAAGAACTTGAATGTTTTGCTTGCTTGATGGTTGCTTTGAAAGGTTTTGAAGATCTGGAATGCAATAGCAATTCCTCCCTAAAATCGCTCCAAAAACCTTGCTGGAAAACCTCCCTTCGAGCTCTATTTAAATCCTCCATCAGAGTGATTTTTTGCCTACCAGACGACTGCCCGTGTAGTCGTTGTCTCACAACATCTTAATCCACGTTAGTTTAGTGCTCATCAATCGACTACCATAGTCACTAGTCGACTGCCATGAGCAAGCAGTCGACTGCCAGACATTCTGTGCCCTGACCACTTAATTTCAGTTGACTGCTCTACCCTAGCAGTCGACTGTTTGTTGTATCGAGCGGATCGCTAGAGGGGGGGGGTGAATAGCGATAAAAACTTTTCTTTCATTTTGTTCGTTAAAACCCGAGTAGATAATTAATTGCAGCAGAAAGATAAATGATAAATAAAAGAAGACAAATGTTTTTTTACTTGGTTCGTAGCCTTCGGCTACTACTCCAAGGCCCTAACGGTCCTAAACCGTGTACAGAGGGAAATTCACTAAAATACTCCTCCTCGTTGAAGGTAGGAGTTAGACGATTACAAAAACCTTCGAAAGCAAAAGATAGAGAGACAAACCCTCTCTTCTATTAATGTAAAATGCAACAATAGGAAACCTCGATCAAAAAGAATTGCAGTATTAAAGAGATGACAAAATAAGATTATACCAACAACTAGGAAATATAAATTAAGCTAGGGTTGTTGGCAGCACTTTGTTGTTGTAGAGTCGTCGGAGAGTTGTAGCATTGCGGAGGCTTTTGAGCACTTAGAGATGATGAAAAGCCCTAGGAGAGGCCCTCCTTTTATAGCCTTTGAGCCCCTTTTCGAGAGGAACTTCAACCAATAGGAATTGGACACAAGACTCCTTGAAAAATGGTGATAAAGCTTGACTCCTCGAGGCTGATCATTGACCATTAGTCGATTGATGGCCATCATCAGTCAACTGATGGCAGCATCAGTCGAATGCTGACCGCAGGCAGTCGACAGATGGATGGCAGTCAAGTCCTCCAAGTTGGAAGTCGACTGATGCTAGCTGCAAGACAAAGTTAGCTTAACAAAAACATTATTTCGACGGCCTCCGACCGTCCGATCTTGACCTAGACCACCTATAGGATGTCTTTGGTTGGATCTATGCTTTAGATCATCCCCATAAAGACGATACGACCTCACTTACTCTCGCACACACACGAGCTTACCTCGATACTTACTGTGTCGCTTTCTCTTCCGTCCTTCCACTCGATTCCTTCGGCTCCCTCCGAAGTCACTCGAGTGTCGTCCGACCACCGCGGCTTCCTCCGGGTGTCGCTAGCCTTCAGCTCCAGCGTTGGCACTTTTCTGCACACTCGATTCAGCTCGTGATATAACGATGTAATCTTAACTTTGCGTCTTTGCCATAATCAAAACACAGGTTCGATCATCTGGTGCCCCTGCACCAACAATCTCTCCCTTTTTGATCTATGGCAAACTTACGCAAAGTTAAGGAAAAATGTAATGTGGAAAATGAGTAAATGTAAATGATGCACTCATTATAATCAATTCCCCCCCTTAACCTTAGGTGAGTTTTAGAATAAAAGGTTAATCTTAAAAATTTTAAATTTTTGTTCTCCCCCTTAACTTGTGCTCTTCTCCCCCTTTTTCCATAAATCAAAAAAGATTTAGGGTTGTATAATATAAAAAGTAGGGGTTTTTAACAAAAAAATAGCATGCATAAAGATTATCTAACATGAGTCCAGGCATGTGTCACGATTTACTTTGGTTCGAGGTATAACCCTCTGCACCAACAATATAAGTCTTGAGAATTAGCTTATAAAATTACTTATAAGATTTTCAAAATACTTATAAAATTAGCTTTGAGTTTCAAAATACTTATACACTAATAACTTTTGAAAATATATAACCCTTAGGGTTAGTTTGCTCTCCCCCTTAATCAAGTATATAAGGTATAGAAGAGTTAGGGGGCGCTAAACATTGACCTAGAAGGTTGTATATTTAGAGTTTTGTCCGAGTATAGATAAACGTTTAAGCTCGATAGTTTGAAAAATAGATAACATTTTTGAAAGGACTATGTGAATTGAAATTATTCCTTATTCATCTCACCCATTCTAAGTGTCTTAGAATTGGTTCACCTTATATGTTGTGTGAGATGATTCCAATTTTATCTTAATTAAATTTAATGATTTGAAACTGGTCAATCTTGCGTTAGATTTGGATTTGATCCTAAGCTCATCAAGTCACCTTTTCAAGATCTTGGCTTCCAGGTCATGGCGAGGCATAGGAGCCTTCTTTGATCGGAAAAATGACCACTTTCTTAGACAAAGCAAATTTCGAGAAAATAGTAACTTGACTCACCTAAGACCACTTCCTGGTCTAACTAGTCTAGGATACGGCGAGGTAGCTTCAGCTAGTTCCACTCAGTCAAGTGCACCGAACTAGATATGCCTTATCTAGCTCGAATACACAAGACTCCGCTTTCCTAGCGTACTATCATCTCGCCGTGTCCTGGTACTATCTTATCAAGCATTGACGAGTTATAGTCCTATCTAACCATTCTAAAGAAAATAAGAGGTTTAGGTTATCGGATATACTATTTTGGTATTAGCTCCCCCTGGATTATTGAACCAGTATGGTCTGGTCAAGTAATGAACTTGATCCTGGGGAATCCTAAACCTATTGGTCCTTATATGTGAGTTTAATAAAGTTTTCGGGACCCACACTTGGACTCGATGATGACTACGGTTTACGATAGACATGTAAGATCTATCCGTAGTCTTTAAGCTATATCCGAGTCTAGCTCTATTGTACACGACTCTCTGAGTTCCAGAAGTTGGTTAAGATTCTTGGACCCCGTCGAGAACTTGTTCAATCGAGCTTCGAGCTCTTGGACTTGTCCTTTCAAGAGATAGTTCTCTTCTTTGAGTTTTTCAACTCGAGTTGAGTCCTCCTCTTGAACTCGACTAGTCGAAGAGTTTAGGGGTGTCTCTTGTTTGAGAGTTTCAACCTCCTCAACTAAGGACTCGACCCTAGACTCAGATTTAGCTAATTTACTAGTTAGCAATTTAATTGTATTGTAAAGCGTATGAATTAGTGAGTGGCTAACCTTAATTTTTCCTTTTGGTCCGGCTTTGAGTTGCTTCTCGAAGTAGTCCTCGAGTTCGGAGTCGATGTTGTAATTGAATTCGGATTCGGACTCTTCGGGTCTTGCCATGCACGCTATGCCGACGCCTTCTTCGTTGTCCCATGTTGCATGAAAAGCCTTCTTTTGATTCGATTTGAATTGTACCCTCTTTTGGTTCTTTAGTTCCCTTCGAATGATCTTCCGCACTACGTTCACTATTGCTTCCACCTCTTCGAATTCGGACTCTAATTCGTCTTCGGGTTCAAGTCCATCTTCTTGCTTGGTAGATGGCTTTCTTCTTTGTCCTGCAAATAGAGCAATACCTTTCTCGGCCCGGACCATGTTAGTCTGCTCGTGAAGTTCAAACTCAGAAAATAACTCGTCTAACCTAAGCTTCGAAAGGTCCTTAGAGACCTTGTAGGCATCGACCATGGATGCCCACAAGGTAGTCCTAGGAAATGAATTAAGAACGTACCTTAGAAGGTCGCGGTTTTTGACCAAGTGTCCGATAGTGTGCAGGCCGTTGATAATGTCCTAGACGCGGGCGTGTAGTTGCGTCGTCGTCTCGTGTTCTTGCATCTTAAGGTTATACAATTTATTAAGTAGTAAGTCACGCTTACTTACCTTCGCATTGTTAGTTTCTTCGTGTAGTTCTATGAGTTTTGTCCACAGATCTTTTGCACTGATGAAGGGTCCGATTGAGCTCTTCCTTGGACAAACCACACTGCAACATTTGAGTCGCCTTTGCATCGGCTTCGATTTGTCTCTTGGTTGCAGTGGTCCACTTGTGAAAGTCCGTGGGTTCACCTTGATCATTGGTAGGTAGAGCAAAGTCGGTTTGGATGATTATCCAGGACTTGACTTGTGTTTTTAGAAAACACTCCATCCGACCTTTCCAGTAACGGAAATCATCTCCGTTAAAGAACGGAGGTCGGATGTGTTGGATCGAGAAGCGTCGCTAGAGGGGGGGTGAATAGCGATCGTAAAACTTTCGTTTTCGTTCGTTCGATACGCAAAGTAAACGAGTAAACACAGCGGAAAATAAAATGACACGTTTATTTTACTTGGTTCACAACCCAGTGGTTGCTACTCCAAGGCCCTATCGGTCCTTGACCGCGTACGGAGGGCAAAGCACTATAACGTCTCCTCCTCGTTGGAGGTAGGAGACAACGATCACAAAATCCGGAAGTACGAGGATGAGGCAACAAGCCTACCTCACCTCGTTACAAAAAAAACAACGAATACAATAATAAAAAGTATTACTAGATCTTTGCAGAAGAAGATCCGAGGTTATGACGTCGCGTCGCGTTATGACTGTTGAAGCGTTGGCGTTGTAGGAGCACTTGATGAATAATTGATGTGATTTGGGATGAATCCTCCCCTCCTTTTATAGACTTTAGCCTCTGAATTTGTCTCCTATTTCTTTGGAACGGATCATGAATTTTTCCAAATTTTTATCGAAGTAGCGCGTCACAACGTTATCCGTTTGACCTAGCAGCGAATCGTCGCCATCGATCGATGACTCTCATCGATCCGATGATGGCGATCGATGCATCTCATCACCAATCGATAACGATCGCCCAATGTCCAGTGATCACCGGCTGGCCACTTCCCTGCAGTAAGAGATTAGCTCGGAAAATGATAAATACGACGGTTTCTAACCGTCCGATCTCGACCTAGACCTTCCACAGGAAGTCTTAGTCGAATCGTCGCCTACGGTCGTCCCCGTAAAGAGGACACGACCTTACAATCTCTCACTCACACGAGCTTACCTCGATAGTAGCTCTCGCTTCCGTCCTTCCACTCGATTCCTTCGGCTCCCTCCGAATTCACTCAAGTGTCGCCCGACCACCACGGCTTCCTCCGGGTGTCGCTAGCCTTCAGCTCCAGCTTTAGTACTTTTCTGCACACTTGATTTAGCTCGTGAGATAACAATATAAACTTAACTTTGTGTCTTTGCCATAATCAAAACACAGGTTCGATTATCTAGTGCCCCTGCACCAACAGGATGGTGTTGTACCCCTCAATGTGGGCCATTTGGAAGGAAAACCTTGCACACAAAATAATAAAAGAAAACATGAAAAAGGTTCCAAGACTTTGCCTTGGATTAGAAATGTAGTAAATGAAAATAAACAAAAGGAATATACGAGAAATAACCAACTAAAATCAAAGATGAGCACTTACAAGCTTCGATGTCCCCGAAAGGGTACTAAACGTCAGTTTTTGGGGATGAAGACAGCTTGTTATGAGGGTAAACCCTAGTAAGAAGGTAGATCTCTCAGAGAGATTCGTTTTGGTAGGTAGCCGGTTTTATGGGTCAACTTGTACGAAAAGTTACGCCCGTTTTACCGTCAGTTACTCCAAAAGCGAATACTTGCAAAACAAAACCAAAAGAAGAGTACCAAGACTTCGTCTTGGATTAGTAGTGCGGGAGAAAATATAAACGAACAAAAAATAAATCTGTAAAAAAAAAAGGCTAGATTGGTGGTTTCACCAAATCTAAGCGCCCCCGGCTCTGATACCAATTGTTGGATCGAGCGGATCGCTAGAGGGGGGGTGAATAGCGATAAAAACTTTTCTTTTGTTTCATTCATTAAAACCCGAGTAGACAATTAATTACAGTGGAAAGATAAATGATAAATAAAAGGAGACAAATGTTTTTTTACTTGGTTCGTAGTCTTCGGCTACTACTCCAAGGCCCTAACGGTCCTAGACCGTGTACGGAGGTCAATTCACAAAAACACTCCTCCTCGTTGGAGGTAGGAGTTAGACGATTATAAAAACCTTCGAAAGCAAAAGATAGAGAGACAAAACCTCTCTTCTATTAATGTAAAATGCAACGATAGAAAACCTCGATAAAAAAGAATTGCAGTATTAAAGAGATGACAAAATAAGATTATACCAACAACTAGAAAATATAAATTAAACTAGGGTTGTTGGCAGCACTTCGTCGTTGTAGAGTCGTCGGAGAGTTGTAGCGTTGCGGAGGCTTTTGAGCACTTAGAGATGATAAAAAATCCTAGGAGAGACCCTCCTTTTATAGCCTTTGAGCTCCTTTTCGAGAGGAACTTCAACCAATAGGAATTGGACACAAGACTCCTTGAAAAATGGTGATAAAGCTTGACTCCTCGAGGCTGATCATTGACCATTAGTCGATTGATGGCCATCATCAGTCAACTGATGGCAGCATCAGTCGAATGCTGACCGCAGGCAGTCGACTGATGGATGGCAGTCGAGTCCTCCAAGCTAGAGCTCGACTGATGCTAGCTGCAAGGCAAAGTTAGCTTAACAAAAACATTATTTCGACAGCCTCCGACCGTCCGATCTCGACCTAGACCACCTATAGGATGTCTTTGATTGGATCTACGCTTAAGATCATTCCCATAAAGACGATACGACCTCACTTACTCTCGCACACACACGAGCTTACCTCGATACTTACTGTGTCGCTTTCTCTTCCGTCCTTCCACTCGATTCCTTCGGCTCCCTCTGAAGTCACTCGAGTGTCGTCCGACCACCGCGGTTTCCTCCGGGTGTCACTAGCCTTCAGCTCCAGCGTTGGCACTTTTCTGCACACTTGATTCAGTTCGTGAGATAACAATGTAATCTTAACTTTGCATCTTTGCCATAATCAAAACACAGGTTCGATCATCTGGTGCCCCTACACCAACACTATTGTGGACCAGTCGAATGTTAAACCCTAGCAGTTGATTGTCAGAGCCACAGATCAACAGTTGAGCCTTAGTCGACTACTTACCAGTCGACTGGACCATAACCCCAGTCGACTGCTTCGAGTCAACTTGGCTTCCGAGTGTCAAACACTCAGCCAATCGATTGGTCTATAACCCCAGTCAACTGGTCTATAACCCTAGTCGACTGGTAAACCTCAAATATGAGGTTTAATTCAAGTATCATTCTCTCATACTTTATACACACCCATAGCCTAGACCTAAGCTTTCTAGCCACCTCCATTAGCCTCACACCTCTCGGATCCCTCTGAGTCCTCCATGACTCGTTCATCCTTCGCGTTAGTCTTCTGGTGCTTCCATTTACTATTGTCATGCTAACTAGTCATTTGGCAAGGTACATTTGGACTTATGCTGCCAAGACTCTATGCTTGGACTTTACGCTGCCAAACATTAGACTTATGCTGTCAAGACTCTATGCTTGGACTTTACACTGTCAAACATTAGACTTATGCTGTCAAGACTCTATGCTTGGACTTTACGCCGCCAATATCACACCCTTAGATTTCCAAATCTCCAAGCATCCATACTTGGACTTTCACCGCCAAAGTTCACTTGGACTTTACACCTATTGGATCCCTCAAAGTCATCCATGACTTGTTGATCCATACGCCAGCCTTTAGGTGCTTCCATCGCCTATTGTCATGTTAAATGGGTCCACTTTGCCAAGGTACATTTGGACTTACGCCTCCAAACAGACGCTTGGACTTTACGCTGCCAAACATTGGACTTATGCTGCCAAGACTACATGCTTGGACTTTACACCACCAATATCACACCCTTAGACTTCCCAATTGCCAAGTATCCATACTTGGACTTTTACCGCCAAAGTTCACTTGAACTTTATGCCGCCAAGACTACAGCTTGGACTTATGCAGCTAAGACTATACCTTTGGACTTTCCTTGCCAAGTACCCATGACTTGGACTTTACTATTGTCAAGACCCATGCTTGGACTTTTCCTTTGCCAAGACCCATGCTTGGACTTTTCCTTTGCCAAGACCTATGCTTGGACTTTCCATGCCAAGACCCATGCTTGGACTTCTCAATTGCCAAGTATCCATGACTTGAACTTTTCTTGACAATCACATTGTCAATCTATTTGTCAAACATCAAAACACTACTCGAGTCTGATCAATCGTGACCTAGGCCGATTGCACCAACAGACTTTCCCTTGTCAAGTGTCCATATTTATACTTTCCCTTGTCAAGTATCCATACTTAGACTTTTCTTGTCAACTCACAGTTAGACTTTACCCGTCAAGTCTTTGGTCAATCTTGACCCACTTGACTTCTCGATCAACAAGTTCATATGACTTCGGATGCCCCATACCATCCCATAGTCATGTTTTTCTCCATACTTAACTCCAACTCTAACTCGAATCTCACTCGAGCTTGGTCATCTTGATCTGAGATTGATTGCACCAACAATCTCTCTCAAACCATCTTCTACTTTTAATCATATTGTCATACATCGAAACTCAACTCGAGTCTCACTTGAACTTGGTCAACCTTGACCTAAGGCCGATTGCACCAATAATTTTATCTTACTCCATGTTGTTTATCTGTCTTTGATTTCTAGCATGCTTAAGATGATCATTTCTTCATGTTTTGATGTATGCTAAAGGGGGAGAGAGAGTCTAAAATTGAAACTAACTCTAAAGGGGGAGAGAAAGTTTAAAATTGAAACTTAAAATTAAAACTAGCCGAAACTAGTTGCTTGTCAAGAAGGGAGAAAAGAGAAAAATGTTTTTAAATTTAAATGTTATCTATTATTTAGGGTGAGAGTGCATTACATTCATGTATATTTTCTTCTAACTTTAAATATGATTATCACACATTAGAAAGGGGGAGAAGCACTACAAAATCAATCCTATGTTATGATGCATGGAACAAAGTTTAAAGTTAGGATCCTTTATGATCTAATTTGGTTTGTCAAGTATGTAGGAGCAAAAGCTTGAAAATGCAAGTCCCAGAGGACCTAGGCAAAAGCCCTGAGGAAGTGAGCATTGGGCAAGTGCAAGTCTTGGAGGAACTAAGCAAAAGTCCCAAGGATGATAGCCTTAGGTAAGTGTAAGTCCTATAAGAACTAGACAGAAGTCCTGAAGAAGTGAGTTTTGGGCAAGGGCAAGTGCAAGTCCTAGAGGGCCTAGGCAACAAAAGTCCAAAATGGAAGTCTCACAAGGAAAGCCCTAAGGTACCAAGCAGGTGAGTTTAAGGGATTTTTTGTTTCAGAAGTTAGCGAGGGAGAGTTACTATTTTTGTGGACAAGGTAGACTCCAACTAAGGTCCACTCTGACTTAGGTCAAAAGTGAGGCAACTAAATTGCTATAGTTACATCTATACTTGTGCAATCACTAGTAGAATTGTGTCGTTGGACTTTGGATATTCAACAAAGTAATAAACAGATAAATATCAAAGTAGATGCACATGAAGTAAAAGAACCTCTTATTACTCTGCCTTAAAATCAAAGTTGTATCTAGTAAAAAAAATCAAAGTCTTTGGCTGATCTAAGAATGTGTAATCGATTTGAAATTGGACCAATTCTAAAGTAAAAAGGCTCTTTTACTTCATTGGTTTTGTAAAAATACCGAAGTATTTGATCATTTATGATTTCACAAGTTACATTGATTAACGAAGTAAGTTATTTATACATCTTCATAGTTTTTTCACCAAAATTGAACAAATATGCCACAAATATCTACAAAATTGAAAATGAAATCCAACTTGCATTGACCCATATAAAGTGTTAAATCCAACAAATGAAATCCACAAGTTCAAACTTGAGACATGTTTGACCAACTTCACCCAAAAGTGTATCCACAAATATCTAAATACAATTCAAAAATTTATATCACAACGTACACAACCCTTAGGCATTCACATAGGGGTAGACAAATTTGCTCCATTCACTTCTTGATTGATGTTGCAAACTGAAATATAAAAAGTACAATGTTAATAACTTGGGTTGGGGTTTTGCTTCAATCAAACAACAGTAAACAACCAGGATGTATTTAAATAGTACTTTACTACGCCAATTTTATAAACGAAATTGATTCCCATATATTACTTCGTAATTAATAATCGTTGAAGTAATCAGTAGCTAAGTCTATCAATAAAATTCTACTAGCGAATAACTTTGGGTGCAATAACTTAGAATTTTGTTAGTGCAATCAGTCCAGATCACGATTGACTAGACTCGAGTTTGACTCGAGTAGTATTTTGATATTTGACATTAATTTCTGACATGTGTTGGGAAGATTGTTGATGCAATCAATCTAGGTCATACTTGATATTTGACGATGGTTTGACTATTGTCATGGGAAAAGTCCAAGTCTGGTGTACTTGACATGGAAAGTACAAGCTTGAGTCTTGGCATGGAAAGTTCAACATGGATTAACAAGGAAAGTCCAAGCATGGGTCTTGGCATGGATCCAACATGGGTTGGCAAGGGAAAGTCTAAGCTTGAGTCTTGGCAATTGAAAAGTCCAAGGGGAATATTGGCGGCGTAAAGTCCAAGGGGAATATCGGCGGCGTAAAGTCCAAGGGGGGAGTCTTGGCAGCATAAGTCCAATAGTTGGCGGCGTAAAGTCCAAACGGGAGTCTTGGCAGCGTAAGTCCAATGCGCCTTGGCAGTATAGATCAACTTAGCATGACATAGCCGATGGAAGCACTTGAAAGCTAGCGTATGGATGAACAAGTCATAGATGACTTGGAGGAATCCGATAGGCGCGAGGTTGATGAAAGTGACTAGAAGACTTAGGTCTAGGCTAAGGGTGGTCTAGCAAGTATGGGGGCACCATACTTGGGTTAAAACGTCATGTTTGAGGTGTATTAGTCGACGGGGACCATGGGTCAGTCGATTGATGTGAGTCAATGGGAGTTTGACTGCTGGAATTGGCCCAGCAGTCAACTGCCAACATTGGGTAGTCGACTGATGGCCTCAGCAGTCGACTGATCGTCCGGATGTCGAGCACAGTGTGTTCTTCAGTCGAGTGATCAGCGTGACCACTCGACTGATTGAGCTATCAATCGACTGATGGGTATGATCAATCGACTGATGGTTTATCCGTTGGATTTTTCCAGCATGGATCGAGCCGTTGTCTTACAACAATAGTGGCATCAGTCGACTGATGGTCCCAAGAAGTCGATTGATAGGTGAAAATCAGCTCGAGTTGCAGGTTTAAAAGGAGTACGAAGGGAAGGTTTTGACACTAGTTTTCTTGGACGATTTGGAGCGATTTGCTGTTGCAAATCAGAGTCTTCAAGGCTAGTCCGAGGCAATCAACAAAAAAGCATCCAAAAAAGTTTTTGTAAAGCGTTCTTTACTTCTCTTGTTGTATTTCATTTGTAATAGCTTGTATTCAATTCTTATTGTTGTAAGAATACTTGTACGAGATTTCTCCACCTCCGGATTATTCCGAGAAGGAGTTATTTGTGATTAGTGGTGTTGTACACATCGCTAGAGCTCGTTTGAGCTCGATCCATGGAGTAGGAACCATTCGGTTCTGAACCACGTTATATCTCGCGTTGTGGTTGTGTATCTTGTTGTTTCTATTTGTTATTATTATTCCACTGTGCTAACAAGATTGTAGATGATCAAACGCGAACAAATTCCATCAAGCAATGCCGACTCTATTCACCCCCCTCTAGCGATCACAAGATCCCCTACAATTGGTATCAGAGCAAGGTTGCTCTTCACCGGCTTCACATTCGAGGGAGCACGCTAGAGGGAAAAAGATGGATCTTCAAGAGAGATGGGGCAATGACATAGCAATTCCACCCGCCTTTGACTGCGAAGATTTCACGTATTGGAAAGGTAGGATGGAATATTTTCTAATGTCCAATATAGAAAATTGGTTTGTCATGATTATAGGATTCGATGCTCCGAGAGGAAAGAATGGAGAAATCCTCAAGATGAAGAGGTGGATCGAGTAGCAACATCAAAAATTCAAGATAACCGTTAAGGTAACAAAAATGTTAGTAAATTTGATACCTAACGATATTTTGTCTAGATTAGGAAATTATAGGGATGCTAAGGAGTTGTGGAACAAGTTGGTCAAGTTCTACGACAATCCATCACCGGTCCAAGAACAAGAAGAAGAAGAGGATTGCTCATCCTCTCAAGCTTAAGAAGAAGGAAGCACATCTTCATCCTAAGAGCTTGAGGATTCGGAGGTTGATAGGGAATCAACATCTGGATCGAAAGAGGAGGAAGAGGTGGAAGAAGTGGAAGAAGTCTCCACCTCTAGGATTGAGGGGAAGGAGAGATCACCTTCCATGTTGGAGCAAGAAGAAGAGCCATCTACCTCCGATCGAGGAGATGAAGAAGAACCAACTCCGGCACCGACCACCACCCTAGGTAACTCAAGCATTTCGGTTAATATTAAAAATCATATATTATGTTTTGAGTGTAGGGAATCCGGGCACTACAAGAGCAAGTGCCCAAGGAAGGTCAAGAAAAGTCCTCCGGCACCAAAAGGCAACGAAAAGGTCAAGGATGTCGATGCCCCAATGAGGAAGAACAAGGAGCATGTCATTTGCTTCAAATGCCGACAACCGGGACACTACCGGAGTCAATGCCCAAAGGGGGAGAAGAAGACTAAAAAGGGAGCATCACAAGTAGGGGAAGCCTCTAAGGCAAACCCTAAGGTATATCTAAATAATGTTCATTCTTTAAATCATAGGCAAAAGCATGCTAGAAATAATGTTAGCAATCTTGCTATTTATCATAAAGAGCATACAAGAAATAGGGAGTATTGTCTAGGAGCTAAAAATGTCCACATTAGGAAGAAGGAGAAATTTGGGACTACTGTCCCTAAAACTATTTTACCTAAGGAAAGCATTAGGAAGATAGAGAACCACCTAGGCTTTAACTCCAAGAAATCTAGACATATGGCTAGAAATGACCAAAATAATCAATGACACAATGGGCCCACCAAAATAGAAAAATTAGAGGTTGAGAACCAAGCCTTGAGGTCAAGGCTTGAGAAACTTGAAAAGACCCTTTGGAAGATGCAAAATTCAATTAAAGGGTCAAATAGTCAAAACCTAGGGTGTAAGAGACAAGAGTCATCCAAAGGCAAGAAAGGTTTGGGTCACAAACCTAAGCCTAAGGAGACTTACCATAATGTTCTATTTGATTATGGAACTCAACCTAGGTCTAGAAAAACCAAGTTTACTAGGGAAGTCATCTCTAAGGATAACCAAGGTGTGTGTCTAGTGGCTAGGGTTTCAAGGAAACCTAGGGAAGCCACTAAGAAGGTTACAAGGGGAGTTACCCCTAGAGTTAACCTAGGTAAGATCACAATGACCAAGGCTACCAAGCCTAGAAGGGTCATTAGGAGGGTATCTAGGGAGGTCATCCCTAAGGAATACCTAGTTAACCCAAGGAGCTCCAATAGGCATTGGGTTCCTAGGAGCGTGAATGACTCATGCTAAATGGGTTTAGGTGTGTCAACCTTGATTGGAAGGGTTGCTAACCCAACCATAGCAAAGTTGACATTTTAGGATATTTTCAAGGTTGTGGATACCTTAGAAATAGATTTAATTTTTAATCCTACAATATTTTAGGATGTGCCAATATATTTTTGGAATTATAAAAAATCAATTAAATTGGCATAATTTAGGTTTAGAGGTTGTAGTGTGTCATTTTGGATTTTTGGCACACTTGGGAGATAATTGACAATATGACAAAATGGACTTAATAATATCAAATGGCAATTAACATTAAAATTTAGGTATTATATACCTTTACATTTTATTTGTTATGCTTAATTTGCCTTATAACATGTCATGACATCATATTTATCTTTATCACATAAAATGTCATAAGTATATTTAGGGTTAGTTTTTAATGTCATGTATATTTAGATTATATCATATGACATGACATCATGATCATTGGCCATGTTTATTTATATCATCATTTATGCCATGATCATTCATGTATTTAATTTGATTAAAATTGATTTAAGGACTATGACATAACTTGAAGTCCTATATATAAGGGAATCAAGTAGGGTTGCCTTAGAAAAATACATGAAACCCTAGATTAGGAGAACAAAACCTACATCTCACAATCACATTGACTTGTGTGTGTTTTATACACCCTAGATACATGTGAGATGCTATGATATGAGTTAAGTTCAAGGTGCATAGTTTTTGCATCTAGATGAACCAAAACTCATCTTTTACTATTGTATGAATCATTGGGAAAGCTATGTTCAAGCCATTTACATTAAGCCCAAAGAATATGATCCAATATAAGGTTTTGAAAACATTTTAAAATCATTTTAGAAAACCTTGGTGAAGTCTATCTTTTGATAGCAATCACCATTGATGAAGTTGATACAAAGTAAGCTTAAACATTGAAGTTTTTCTTCACTTTTGAACTTTGTATCAATTTCACTATTTTATGGGTAAAATATTTTTCAAATATTTTTCACCCATTATATGTGTTATAAGTATTATACGTATGATTTTTCATAATTTTTCGAATTACATATAATTACTTATGCTTTTTGTAATTTCGATTCTGATAATTAAAATTCAGAAATTTTAGCTATCAGTCGACTGCCCTTGTTGGCAGTCAACTAATGGGCATGACAGTCGACTGTTGCCTGATAAAGTCGACTGTCAATGCTGATTTCAGGAAAACAATGGTTGTTTACCCCATTTTCAGCTATGGTAAGGTTTCCTAATCACTCCTAACCCTAGGATATACTTTGGGAAGCAATAGAAAGGGTGAAAATCCATTGGATATGGATTAGGAGAGTTGTTAGGGTGATGTATCAATTTTTAAGGTATGGTAAGTTCAATGTTGAACTTTGGACCTTAATTTTTGATGATTTAGAGTTCCTACTATCTTAAGGACTTCCCAAGGTCATTGTTGGTGCAATGGTTAAGGGGGAGCAAGCCTTTAGGGGGAGGTATCCATCATGGGATGATGGATGTTATTTTTCCTCATGAGGGGGAAAAAAATGAGATTTTGAGATACCCAATTTGGAAATTGAGAGAGTTTGTAGGATTGTCTCTTTTAAGTGATATGAGACTTATCACTAGGAAGATTGTAGACATCCTAGGTATTTTTGGACCAAGGGGGAGATTGTAAGATCTCATTGGGATATGAGACATTGACCTCCTTGGGGAGAACCTTTTTGGTGTATGTCAAAAAGGGGGAGAATGTAAGGGAATTTGAGTTAGGGGTCTAACTCAAGAGTGTTTTTGTCAAACATAAAAAAGGGAGAGATTGTTGGTGCAATCGTCCTAGGTCACGATTGACCAGACTCGAGTTTGACTCGAGTAGTGTTTTGATATTTGACATTGAATTCTGACATGTATTGGGAAGATTATTGATGCAATCGACCCAGGTCATACTTGATGTTTGACGATGGTTTGACCATTGTCATGGGAAAGTTCAAGTCTGGTGTACTTGGAATGGAAAGTCCAAGCTTGAGTCCTGGCAATTGAGAAGTCCAAGGGGAATATTGGCGGCGTAAAGTCCAAGGGGAGAGTCTTGGCAGCATAAGTCCAATGGTTGGCGGTGTAAAGTCCAAGGAGGGAGTCTTAGAAGCGTAAGTCCAATATGCCTTGGCGGTATAGATCAACTTAGCATGACATAGCCGATGGAAGTACCTGAAAGCTAGCGTATGGATGAACAAGTCATGGATGACTTGGAGGGATCCGATAGGCGCGAGGCTGACGGAGGTGGCTAGAAGGCTTAGTTCTAGGCTAAGGGTGGTCTAGCAAGTATGGGGGCACCATACTTGGGTTAAAACCTCATGTTTGAGGTGTATCAGTCGACTGAGACCATGGGTTAGTCGACTGATGTGAGTCAACGGGAGTTTGACTGCTAGAATTGGCCTAGCGATCATTTGCCGACATAGGCGATCGGTGATGGCCTCGGCCGATCGGCCCGATCACGGAGATCAGTCGACTGATCGTCGGGATATCGAGCACAGTGTGTTCTTTAGTCGAGTGATCAGCACGACCACTCGACTGATTGAGCCATCAGTCGACTGATGGGTATGATCAGTCGATTGATGGTCTATCCGTTGGATTTTTTTCAGCATAGATCGAGTCGTTGTCTCACGATAACAGTGACATCAGTCGACTGATGGTCCCGAGCAGTCGACTGATAGGCAAAAATTAGCTCGAGTTACAGGTTTAAAAGGAGCACGAAGGGAAGGTTTTGACACCGATTTTCTTGGACGATTTGGAGCAATTTGCTGTTGCAAATCAGGGTCTTCAAGGCTAGTCCAAGGCAATCAATAAGCAAGCATCCAAAAGAGTTTTTGTAAAGCATTCTTTACTTCTCTTGTTGTATTTCATTTGTAATAGCTTGTATTCAATTCTTATTATTGTAAGAATACTTGTACGAGGTTTCTCCACTTCCGGATTATTCTGAGAAGGAGTTATTTGTGATTAGTGGTGTTGTACGCATCGCTAGAGCTCGTTTGAGCTCGATCAATGGAGTAGGAACCATTCGGTTCTGAACCACGTTATATCTCGCGTTGTGGTTGTGTATCTTGTTGTTTCTATTTGTTATTATCATTCCGCTGTGCTAATAAGATTGTAGACGATCAAACGTGAACAAATTCCATCAAGCAACGCCGACGCTATTCACCCCCCTCTAGCGGTCATGACCCCTACAAATATGACATTTAGTGATCAGTTGGCAGCGACGTTATATTGGGGGCGTCGGGAAGCAATCTAAGTGATTGAAAAAGAAAACTTGTCATATGGATCTGGGTGACTAAAAGAGATATAGGAAACTGAAATATAATGTCAAATGAATCGAATCGGATAAGACTATGCTAGAGTGGTCAGAAGGGAATCTGGGCTACTGGAAGGGGAAATCTTCCAAATGTACTAGTCGAGCTAGGGGTGTCTAGAAGGTGATTCAGACTAGATTAAGCTTATAAAAGGATGTTGAACAATAGTGAACATAATAGAAGAAAAAGTCAATACAACTCCCATACATAGAATGTAAGAGATTTGTTGAAAGCAAATCGACACAATGCTGCTCTTCATCTCAGCTACAACAACCTTTGCTTAATTTGGCATATCTAAGTATTGCCTTTATTTTGAATATTGTATTCTTACAGTGCTCATTTATTATCCATATTGTAAGAGGTTTCTCTACCTCCAGAGCTTTTGGAAAAGAGAAAGATGATGAGATCTTACATTTGAGTAATCTATATGATGGATCATAGATCGTGGACTAGAAATTCATGGGATTGCCGAACCACATTTAATATTTGAGTCATATTTCTTTTCTTCTGCATACTCTATACTTGTGTTGATTGTTAGATTTTTACTATTATCTCGATTAAATTTAACTAACAATATTCACCCCCCTCTATTATTGGTTCGGTTCTATCATAATATCCTTTTGTACAATTATTATTAGGTGCATTCTTCTAATAGTCACTCATGGTTTAACCTTAGTATGACCCCATCATTCATTCATGATGTGTGCATTTTGTCATCGTCTAGACACCAATGTTGTGTTAAATGTTTTTCATTGCATTGTTTATTTTGTTACCTCTGTCTAAGGCAAGATTACATGCCTTTGGGCAATGTTATTACTGCATGGCATGCATTGTTAGGCATCAATATCTCTAGGGATGCTTTGAAGTAAATGATTGACAAGTATAATCATATTGCATTGAGAAACTTTTCACTAGCTAGCATGTCCAAGGGTTTTGCATGATGGAATAGGCAAAAGAATGCCAACTAGGTGAGGAGGTAGAGGAGGGACCCGAGGAAGAAGAGTTTCCCATGTTACCTAATGAGTTTAATGTGAACCTCTTAGATTTAGTTGCTCGCCTCGAGACACATTTTGAAGAATTTCACGTAGCCATTGACACTCGAATTTAATAGGACTAAAATAATGATAAAGGGAGAGGGTGAATATCATTATTTATAAATTGAGCTGATAATAAATATTTTAAAAATAAATAGAGTAAAGCAATGGAAAATAAAACAATTCAATAAACAATAGAATAAGACACAATAAATTTAATATGGTTTGGCTTTCCTCTAGGGGTTTTCTAGATCAATCGAAAGATAAGCCATTATATTTTTCTCTTTTCTAAAAGATTTGAAAGTGGAGAAACCTCTTATACAAAGATCTATAATAGGATGTGCAATAAGAGAAAGAATAATAATAAGAGATGCAGGTGGGTAGCGAAATGGGTGATCCTTTCCACACACGTTAGAATAGAGGAGAGTAGAGGAATCAAAGGAGGAGAAACTTTGCAAACGAAGAGGATCCGCGTCCAATTTTAAATGAAACGAATGAAATATTATTAATCCAAAACTAATCAATACTTACATGAGCCTTAGCCAATATTTAAATAGACTAGGAAAGGAGAAAAGTTTTAAACGAATAATAAAGATTAAAAAACAAATAAGAATTAATCAAAACCCTAATTACTATGCGACGGCGACGGCGATGGTGCTCCATGGCCCGACCATGGTCTAGACCACGACCATGGAATTGTCCATGGCCTGGTCGTGGTATGGACCACGACCGTGGAATGGAAAATGGGAAACCCATGTTCCCCTTTAGAGGCCTCCTTCAAGCTGTAGAATAGAACACATCCATGGTGGAGACCATGAGTAAGCCCTGGTAGCCTCAGGGAGCCCTATTATGCCTTGTTTCAGTCCAAAATGAAGAATATGTATGTCACGGCTATGGAGATGTTGAAATTCTTGTTTGGAGCCTCAATTACTATTCAACACGATTTGAAAGAATGTAGAATCACATCATACAAAGAGAGTTGATCAAGTTGCTAAATGCGCCTACATCAGACGCTCGGGGTTGAAAAGAACTCATCCTCAATTTTGAACTAGTGCTAGCACCTTCTTTAGCATAAGGACCCCTGTTCTCTCTTTGGTCCACTAGCTCCATCACTGATTACTGATGAGTGTGAATCATACACACTTTTTCGGGTTTATTTAGCATGAATTTCTAAGGTTTTGGTCACATATCATGCATAAAACATAGTATTTACTTTCATATTGCATTTTTAGTTCAGATAATTATGACTTTCATATTTTTATTCACAGGAGGGCATAAATCAAGGTAAAAAGAAGGCATAATTGAGTCATCAAGGAAAGGCACATGGACACACGAGCAAACGAAACCGCATCACCTGTTACAGCGCCTGACATGACCAGGTCATGCCATTTGGCATGGCCAGGTCGTGCCAATTTTTGAATTCGATTACGAAGAAAGCTTAGCATGCGCGCGGGGGGGGGGGGGGGCATACCAATTGGCACGGGCATGTCGTGGTATATTCAGCTCGAGTAAATCTCAACCAACTTGCGAATTCTTCTCCAAAATAACAATTTTTTAACTTCTAAAGTCTATAAAAAGGACCCTAAATCTCCAGCAACCATCATCAAAAGAGAGGCCGACAACTAAGGATACGAGGTTTGGTGACGGCAATCCATCTTGGGGAGACACCGAGGATAAGTCACTCAAGACATAGGACACCGAGTTAATTCTTCCTTTTCTGTCGTCTATGTTTTGTAACTCCTTCATGGAGTAGTCTTCTAAACTCTAGGATTAGGGAGTAACTTGATGTATTGTTCTGGTGATTTAATGCATTGATTCTCTTTTGTTTATGATGCTTTTTCGATCGTGATTGATTTTTGTGCGCTGCATTTATTCTATCTGACAGTGTGTCGCTAGCTTAGATTTGGAGGTTTCTTTCTTCAGGTTGGACCAAGAGGAAACTCTAATCGAGGCAATGCATCTAAGGCACATTCGGATCATATCCGAGAGAGAAGGGGAAGTACCTAGCGATGACCTTGATCTTCGACCTCCTAAACCAACTTGAGGGTTTTGTTAACAAGTAAGGGTTGAAGTCTAGAATTTGATTTGCTGGGGTTGTCGTGACAAGTTCCCATATTGCAAATAAGGTCATCTATGCACAGATACCCTGAAAGTTTGTTAGGAACGATGGTGTCGCTAGAGGGGAGATGAATAGCGATTTCACTTGTCGCTTGGAATTCGTTCGCGTTTGTCTATAAAATGATAGTGTGCATAGCGGAATACAAATAGAAATAAACACAACATGAGACAAACACAACACGTGCAATACACGACAATATAATGTGGTTCAGAACCTATGGTTTCTACTCTATGGGTTGAGCTCAAGTGAGCTCTAGTGATGCACACCATCACTAATAAATCTTTCCTTCTCGGAAAACACTCAGGAGGTGGAAAAATCTCTTACAAGTGATTACAACAGTAATACAACAAAAAAATATAATCAAATACAAGAATACAAATGAAATGCAAAGAAAACTTTACAAGAGAGGGCTTTGATTGCCTTGCTCATTGCTTGCTTTGGATTGCTCTTGAAGGTTTAAAATGCAGTAGCAATTCCCCTTTAAAATATCTCAAAAAATCACTGCAAAATCCTCCATCTTGAGCTCTTTTTATAATCTGCATCGAGCTGATTTTATGCCTAGCAGTCAACTGTCAAAAGACACTAGTTGACTATCCATAGTGTCGTTGTCTCATAACGGCTCAATCCACGCTGAAAAAATTTCAATGGATACCCTAGCAGTCAACTTCCTTTATCAGTAGTCGACTGCTGCCTAATAATCGACTAACCAATCGACTACTAAAGTTTCTGTGCTCGTGTCCACTTAAATCAGTTGACTACTTGTGGACAAGTCGACTGCTAAACCCTAGCAGTCAATTACCAAGGCCACAGATCAGCAGTCGAGCCTCAGTTGACTCCTTGACCAGTCGACTGGACATAATCTCAATCGACTGATCCAAATTGACTAGGCTGCCAAGTGTCAAACGCTTGGCCAGTGGACGGATCCATAACCCCAGTCGACTGATAAACCTCAAACATGAGGTTTAACTCAAGTATGATCCCCTCATACTTGATAGACCATCCTTAGCCTAGACCTAAGCCTTCTAACCACTTCCATCAACCTCATGCCTATCGAATCCCTCTAAGTCATTCATGACTTGTTCATCCATACGCTAGCCTTCAGGTGCTTCCATCGATTATTGTCATGCTAACCGGGTCTACTTTGCAAAGATACATTTGGACTTATGCTGCTAAGACACAGGCTTGGACTTTACACCACCAAACATTGGACTTATGCCGCCAAGACTATAGCTTGGACTTTACGCCGCCAATATCACACCCTTGGACTTCCTAATTGCCAAGTATCCATACTTGGACTTTCATAGTCAAAGTTCACTTGGACTTTACGCTGCCAAGATTACACACTTGGACTTATGCCGCCAAGACTATACCTTTGGACTTTCCTTGCCAAGTACCCATGACTTGAACTTTACCAATTGCCAAGTACCCATGACTTTGACTTTACCATTGCTAAGACCCATGCTTGGACTTTTCCTTTGCCAAGACTCATGCTTGGACTTCTCAATTTCCAAGTACCCATGACTTGGACTTTCCATTGTCAAGTTCCCATGACTTGGACTTTACATTGCCAAGTACACATGACTTGAACTTCTCAAATGCCAAGACCATTCTTGGACTTCCCATGACAATCACATTATAAATCATTTTGTCAAACATTAAAATACTACTCAAGTCAAACTCGAGTCTGGTCAATCATGACCTGGGTCGATTGCATCAATAATCTCTTCCTTTTTGATGTTTGACAACACCTTTAAGTTAGGCTAACCAATAAGCCCAACCTTAACTCTTTTAATGTCAAAGCATAGTGAAGGTTTACCTAACTTAAACCTCACTTCTCTCCCTTTGGCATACATTAAAAAGATTACCAAGGGTATTAATGTCTCATATACCAATGAGATCTTACATTCTCCCTCTTAATCCAAAATCATCTTGGATGTCTTCACTCTTCCTAGTGATAAATCACATATCACTAAATGAGAGGCAATCCTCACTATTCTCCAACTCTACCCCTTTGAGGAAAAACGCATCCATCATCCCTTGATGAATAACCTCCTCCTAAAGGCTTGCTCCCCCTTCACCATTGCACCAACAATGTCCTTGAAGAGTTTCTAAGTAAATAGGAAACTTAAACCATTGGAATTAAGGGTAAAAGTTTGAACTTGAACTTTAACCTCCCTTAGAATTTGATTTTCACCCTAAACATTTCTCCTAATCATTTTCAATGATATTTCACACTTTCAATGCTTTCCAAAGCATATCCTAAGGTTAGGAGATGTTAGGGTACCTAGGGATGGCTAAAAATGGGCTAAACAAACTTTATTTACTCGAAATCAGCTCAGTAGTTGACTTGATCAGCGATCAGTCGAATGTCGATAGCATCAGTCGACTACCCTTAAGCAGTAGTCGACTGATATTTGCAAATGTAGAAATTAGAAATTAGAAACGAAATTGAAAAACATAAGTAATTATACATAATTTAAAAAATTATGAAAATTCATACGTATAATATTTATGTCAGATACAATAGATGAAAAATATTTTTATATGAAAATACCCATTAAATTATGAGATTGATACAAAGTTCAAAAATAATGATAATTTCAATGTTTTTGACCCACTTTATATAACTTCTTCAATGGTGATTGCTATCAAAAGATAGGGTTCACTGAGGTTTTTTAAAATGATTTTAAAATGTTTTCAAAACCCTATTTTGAACCATGGTCTATGGGCTAGATATACATGATTTGTACATTAGCTTTTCTCATGATTCCTCATTATCATTTAATGAGTTCTAAGTTCATTATGATGTACTAAATAAGCACATGAATTTAGCTCATTTCCTAGCATCTCACATGTGTCTAAGGTGTATCAATATACACATGTCAATTTAATGTGAGATGAAAGCTTTGGTTATTTTCTAGTCTAAGGTCTCATGTATTTTTCTAGGCAACTCTATTTGATTCCTGTATTATGGGACTTCAAATCATGTCATTGTTCTTAAATCAATTTTAATTAACCTAAATGCATGAGATATGATCATGGCATATAATCATAGCATAATTAAAGCATGTGCCAATGATACATGATGACATGACATAAAGATATAACTTAAGTATAAGCATGACATTTAACTAAACATTATCATGACATTTTATATGATTAAATGAAATATTATGTAATGACATGACACATAGCAAACAAAATATGGTAAATAAAATGTAAAGGCATAAGAAAACCTAAATTTTAATATTAATTGTCATTTGTTAGAATTAAAAAAATTTGCCATAAGATAAAATCTTCCAAGTGTGCCAAAAACCCAAAATGACACCCCATGACCTATAAACCTAATTGTGCCAACTTTGATTTATTTTTCATACTTCTTAAATTATATTGGAACATCCTAAAATCTTTAGGATTAAGATTCTAACCTCATTTTCAAAGTATCACATTACTTTGAAAATGCCATAAAGGTCCAACTTTGCTATGGTTAGGTTAATTACCTTACTAATTCAAGTTGACACACCCTAACTCATCTAGGGTGAGGGAATCATGCTCTTAGGAACCCAAAACCTATTTGAGCTTCTTGTATTAACTAGGTACTCACTAGAGATATCTTCCCTTAGTACCTTCCTAATGACCCTCCTAGGCTTTGAAGCCTCGGTCATTTGGATCTTGTCAAGATTAACTCTAAGGGTAACTCCCCTTGTAACCTTGCTAGTGACTTTCCTAGACTTCTTTGAAGCCTTAGTCACTTGACACTTACATTGGTTAGCCTTAGGGATTACTTCCCTAGTAACCTTGGTTTTTCTAGACCTATGGATGATTCCATAGTCAAATGGAACACTATGGTAGGTTGACACAACCTCCTTGGATTTAGGCTTGTGACCCAAGTCTTTCCTATCCTTGGAAGACTCTTGCCTCCTAGATCCTAATTTTTTATCATTAGATCCATTAATTGAGTTTTCCATCTTTCTTAGGGTCTTTTCTAATTTCTCAAGTTTTGACCTCAAAACTTGATTTTCTAGCACTAATGTCTCAAATTTTGAATTTTCATTTGTTCTTTGGGCATTGTTCATTCTCTTAGGCATATGTATACCCTTCTTAGGGTTAATGACTAAGTGGTTATCTATCTTCCTAATAGATTCCTTAGATAGAATTGTTCTTGAGTAATAGATTCTCGAGTTGTCCTTAGATAAATTTACATGCTTAACACCTAAGCAATAATATTTGTTATTTCTAGCAAGCTTTTCATGAGTAATAGCAAGGAAATTTTTAGCATGCTTCCTATAATTACATAAAGTAGGAGCGTTATTTAAATTTACCTTAGGGTTTGCTTTAGAAGCTTCCCCACATGTGATGCTCCTTCTTTGCCCTTGGTTTGCTTCCTCCTCCTAGGGCATTGAGTCCTATAGTGGCCCCTTTGATTGCATTTGAAACAAATAATATGCTCCTTGTCTTAATTGTTGGGGATTCGACCTCCTTCGTCTTTGGCACTACTTGTGTCGTCTTCTTGATTCGTTTAGGACACTTACTCTTATAATGTACATTTTTTCTACACTCAAAACACACAATATGATTTTATTTTTATTCATTGTGCTTGAGTTACCTAAATTGGAATCTTCACTTCTCCCAGATGTAGATGACTCTTCTTGTTCCGGTGTGAGGGATTGTCTCTCCTCCCCCTCAATTCTAGAGGTGGAGACTTTCTTCAATTCTTTCACCTCTTCCTCGGATGTTGAGCATCTCTCAACTTCCAATTTCTCAAGTTCTTGTGAGGATGATGAACTTGCTTCTTCATCCTCATTATCATCTTCACTTTGGACTGTCGAGCATTCTTGTTCCTTGACCTCCTCTATTTCTTGAGATGTTGAGGGCTTTTCATGGAGCTTAACTAGCTTACTCCATAGTTCTTTAGCATCCTTAAACTCACATAACTTTGCCAAAATATCGTTAGGTAACACATTAATCAATATACTCATTACCTTATCATTTATGTTGAAATATCGGATTTGCTCCTTGCTCCACTTCTTCTTTTTGAGTATTCTCCCCTTTTCATCTTTCAAAGCATCGAACCCTACTATAACACTAATCCAATTATCATAATCACATATAAGAAAATACATCATTCTACCTTTCTAATATTCAAAATTTTCACGATCGAAGGTAGGCGGAACCGTTACATCATCACCCAATTTTTATTGAAACTCCATCTTCTTCTCCTCTAGCATGCTCCCTTGGTTGTTAAGCCTTGAAGAGCATCCTCGCTCTGATACCACTTATTAGGTATCGGAGTGAATTTTTCTTCTGAGAGCCCTGGGCTATATACCACTTGTTAGGAATGATGACATCGCTAGAGGGGGAGTGAATAGTGATTTCACTCGTCGTTTGGAATTTGTTCACATTTGTCTACAAAATATTAGTGTGCACAATGGAATACAAATAAAAATAAACACAACACGTGACAAACACAATACATGCAATACATGGCGATATAACATGGTTCGGAACCTATGGTTGCTACTCCATGGGTCGAGCTTAAGTGAGCTCTAGTGATGCACACCACCATTAATAAATCTCTCCTTCTCGAAAAACACTCAGGAGTTGGAGAAACCTCTTACAAGTGATTACAATAGTAATACAACAACAAGATACAATCAAATAAAAGAATACAAATAAAATGCAAAGAAAACTTTACAAGAGAGCGCTTTGTTTGCCTTGCTTGTTGCTTGCTTTGGATTGCTCTTGAAGGTCTGGAATACAGCGGCAATTCTCCTTCAAAATTTCACAAAAAATCACTGCAAAATCCTTTATCTCGAGCTCCTTTTATAATCTATATCGAGCTAATTTTGTGCCTAGCAGACGACTGCCAAAAGACACCAGTCTACTACCCATAGTACCGTTGTCTCACAACGACTCAATCCATACTGGAAAAATTCTAACGCATACCCTAGCAATCAACTGCCCTTACCATCAGTCGAATGCTACCCAACAGTCAATTGGCCAGTCGACTACAAAAGCTTCTATGCTTCTATCCACTTAAATCAATCGACTGCCAAACCCTAGCAATTGACTGCTTGTGGACCAATCGACTGATAAACCCTAGCAGTCGATTGCCAAGGCCATTGATCAGTAATCGAGCCTAAATTGATTCCTTGACTAGTCAATTGGTCATAATCTTAATCAACTGATCCATGTTAACTAGGCTACCAAGTGTCAAACACTCGGCCAGTCGACGGATCCATAACCTCTATCGACTGATAAACCTCAAACATGAGGTTTAACTCAAGTATGATCCCCTCATACTTGATAGACCACCCTTATCCTAGAACTAAGCCTTCTAGCCACTTCCATCAGCCTTACGCTTATCGGATCCCTCTAAGTCATCCATACGCTAGCCTTCATGTGCTTCCATCAGCTATTGTCATGCTAACCGGGTCTACTTTGTTAAAATACATTTGGTCTTATGCTGCCAAGACACATGCTTGGACTTTATGCCGTCAAACATTGGACTTATGCCTCCAAGACTATAGCTTAGATTTTACACAAATATTACACCCTTGTGTAGAGGATCCGTGGATGGCTAGAGGGGGGGAGGTGAATAGCCTCTTTTGATTTCTACAAACACGTTAGCGGAAGCAAAAAATAGAAATAAAAATATAAATGAAATCAAAAGACAAAAACAACACACTAACAAAGATGTTTAATGTGGTTCGTAGATGATACTCCTACTCCACGACAATCCGTAAGGTGGATCAACCCTAGCAAGTCTTCACTAAGATCTCCTTTTGATAATCACACACCAAGGTGGAGAAACCCTCTTACAATCACTCTTCTTCTTACAAATGATGGAAGTGAAAATAGAGAAGAAGAGATTAATACACACTAGAAAGCTTGAGGAGACTTGGTGAGCTTGAGAGTAAAGTTTAGAATGAGAGCACTAGCCTCCTTTTATAGAGAAAAGACTAATTTTCCTATTGAGTCTGTAGCAGTCGACTACTGCTGTAGTTGACCGAATCCAACAACTTCTAACGAGCCTGATCAGCGATCGTCACAGCCCAATGGGACTCTGATCAGTCGACTGATCATAGCAACAGTCGATTGATCAAGCCATCAATCGACTATAAAAGTTTCTATGCCCGTGTCTACTGATCAAGTCTCTGTCGACTGATCAAGTCTTCTGGACCCTCAAGTACTAAGAACTCGAGACTAGTCGACTGAGGCAAGACCCCAATTGACTGACATACTTCAAGTATGATCAAATCATACTTGAAACCAACACCTTAGACCTAGACTCAACCTTCTAACTCTTCCTTCAGCCTTGCGCCTCCAGGATCTCTCCAAGTCTGCGACTCCATCCTTGCGCTTGCTTCCAAGAGCTTCCCTCGGTTTCATCATGTCTCGGGTTTCTCCTTTGCCAAAGTCTGCTTGAAATTTACGCCGCCAAGACTACATGCTTGGTCTTACGCTACCAAGACCTTGCCTTTGAACTTCCTTTGCCAAGGTTCGCTTGGACTTTATGCCGCCAAGACTACATGCTTGGACTTATGCTGCCAAGATTTTTCCTTGAACTTTTCTTGCTAAGATTCACACTTGGACTTCTCTTTTACCAAGTCTTCATACTTGGATTTTCCTATCACTTGACACATTCACAGTTAGATCACAAATATTGTCTAACTATAAATGTTTATCCAAACATTAAAATACATAAATTCTTGGGGCATTGTTGCGGATGGCAGCCGACTGATGGATGCAGCCACAAAAGCAAGGTAGGCTCGATTGCCTGTGCATAAGTCGACTGATCGACTATCCGTTGGAGTTTTTCCAACGTGGAACAAGCCGTTGTGAGACAATGGCTATAGGAGCAGTCGACTGATGGGTATGAGCAGTCGATTGCTAGGTGAAAATCAGCTCGAGTTACAGCTTTAAAAGGATTTCGAAGGGGAGATTTTTGGTAGCGGTTCTTAGGGAGATTTGCTAGTGCAAGTTAGGGTCTTCAAGTGCAGTCCAAGCAACCAACAAGCAAAGGAATCAAAGCTCACATTTTTCAAGTGTTCTTTACATAGTTTGTTGTATTTACTTTGTATTTGGATTTTCCTATCACCTGACACATTCATAATTAGATCATAAATATTGCCTAACTATAAATGATTATCCAAACATCAAAATACATAAATGCTTGGGGCATTGTTGCACCAACAATCTTCCTCTTTTTTATGTTTGGCAATCATTTAAGTTAGGTCTTGAAATATACTTGAAATATGCAATGAAAACATAATAAATCCCAATATGAATTCTAATTTAAAGTCCCCTTCTCCCCCTTTGACACACATCAAAAAGAGAAGGACTCATAGAAGAAAAAGTTCATTAATGAGTAAAATTTGATTATGCCTTGAACTAAAGTATAAGATAGACATAGGGCTCCCCCTTTAATCCAAGACATAGTATATCATGTGTAAAGAACATGTTGAGCAAAGCATGAAGCCATAGAAATTCATCCTAACTTTGCACCAACAATAAACATTATGCATATAGAGTTTGGGATGAAAAATATATCATAAGAACACTCCCCCTAAATCAGTGTATCCATTAATCCTACTCCCCCTTATTTGCTGCGCTTATCATACCATAGGGTTAGGACACTTAAAATTAAGCTCTAGACAAGTAAACAAGGCTGATCTGCAAAAAAACCAGTATAGCAGTCGACTAGAAATTGAAGAAGTCGACTACTAATCCTGAGATGACAATTTCAAATTTTCATCCCAACTTCAGAAATGCATAACTAATTCAAGAAATAGTGAAAAATCATGAAATTTTGTGGACACATTTTTAAAGTCATTTTCTATCAAATAAAAATAATTTGAAAGATATATCTTTTCCAAATTTCGAAATTGACACAAATTTGAAAGCTAGCAAAAGCTTTAAGATTTTTCAAAAACTTTGTACCATTTTTGTTTATCAAATGAAAACTGGTTTTCAAAATATGATAAACATAATTTAAAAAATATTTTATTTGACATTTTCAATCATGTTCTTAGAGCTATATGCACATCAATTGTACATAAGCCTTTCCAATGATTGGTCCGACTCAGGATCAATGTCTCTAGATGACACTTTGTTTCATAGTAATGCATCATAACAAGCATGATGAATCAAATGTATCTTCCTAACATCTCACATGATGTCTAAGTGGCTCAATATAAAAATCATGGAATCTTAGGTGTGTTGTGAGATTCTTAGAGGTATAGTCCTAGATTTTCTATGGGATCATGCAAACCTAAACCTCTACTCTACAAAGCACATCCCAAGTTCTCTCCTAAGTGATGAAAAATCTGCTTCGGGGAGAGACTTGGTGAAAATGTCGGCAAGATTGAACTTAGATTCTATGTAGTTAAGCTCAATGTCCCCCTTTGCCACATGATATCTAATGAAATGATGCTTCACTTCAATGTGCTTGGTCTTAGAGTAATGTATCGGATTTTTGGTCAAATTAATGATAATCACATTATCACAATAGACTTTAATGTTGGAGTAGTGTAGCTCAAAGTCCTCTAGAGTGTGTCTCCTCCAAAGCAATTGAGCTACACAATCACCCATAGCCACATACTCGCCCTCAGTGGTGGATAAAACAACACAAGGTTGCATCCTACTACTCCAACTATCTAGGGAGGATCCAAGAAATTGACATCCACCATTAGTACTCTTCTATTCAATTTGCAACCTGCATAATTAGAATCGATATACCCAACCAAGTCAAAAGACTTAGTCCTAGGGTACTAAAGTCCTACACTTAGTGTGCCTTTAATGTATCTTAAAATTCTTTTAACGACCACTAAGTGAGACTCTTTGGCACAAGACTGGTATCTAGCACACATACCTACCACAAACAAAATATCGAGTCTACTAAAGGTTAGGTAGAGAAGGCTACCAATCATGCTTCTATAAAGTTTTGAATTAACTAATTTACCTTCTTGATCATTGTCTATTTTTGTGTTGGTTGCCATAGGGGTGCTTACTACCTTAGCATTTTCCAAACCAAATTTCTTGATCATTTCTTTGGCATATTTGGTTTGGTATATGTGGATTCCCTCATTGGTTTGTTTAACTTGTAAATCTAAGAACAAATTTAACTCCCCAACTAGACTCATTTCAAACTCATTTTCCATATTTTTAATAAAGTCTTGAAGGAGTTCATCATTTGTTGACCCAAAAATGATGTCATCAACATACACTTGGGCAAGAAAGATATCCTTTGACTTTGACTTAATGAAAATAGTTTGATCTACTTGGCCCCTTCTAAAATCCTTAGAAATTAGACAAGATGACAATCTTTCATACCAAGCCCGAGGAGCTTGTTTTAATCCATATAAAGCTTTTTTTAGCTTATATATGTGGTTTGGGTAATCAACACTCTCAAACCCAGGGGGTTGTTCTACATATACCTCTTCCTTAATAAACCTGTTTAAGAATGCCGATTTCACATCCATTTGGTGAAGCTTAAAACCCATGTGAGCGGCATATTCTAAAAGGATTCTAATTGACTCTAACCTAGCAACCGGGGTATAAGTTTTATCATAATCAAGTCCTTCAACTTGATTGAAACCCCTTGCAACCAACCTAGCTTTGTTTCTAGTTATGTTTCCTTGATCATCCAACTTATTCCTAAAGACCCATCTTGTGGTAACTATTGTGCTATCATTGGGTTTAGGGACTAGTTCCCATACTTGACTTCTCTCAAATTGAGCCAATTCTTCTTGCATTGCCAAAATCCAATCTAGATCAAGTAATGCATCATTGATTGATTTAGGCTCAATTTGTGAGATGAGAGCTACTTGACTAATAGGAGATCTATGGAAAGACCTAGTTCTTACTCCTTGAGATAGGTCTCCTACTACTTGATCAAGCGGATGGTTTTGATGAATCCTTAGGGTCCTAGGAGGTTATTCAAAATGATTTAGATCATGGTTATCTTCTTTCCTCCTCTCATCATCGAAATCTTCTCTTCCTCCCCCTTGATTACTACTTCTTAATCCTTCCCCTTGATCATTACCCCCCAAGGTCAAGTTTTGAATTTTTTGGGTAATGTCTTGATTATTATCATTGATATCCTTATCAATGGAGGATTTTCTAAGGTAAGTGCTAGAGGACTCATCAAATTCAACATTAGAAGATTCGTCAACCTTTTGAGTCCTCTTATTGTAAATCCTATAAACTCTACTAGTGGATGAGTATCCAACTAGGATTCCCTCATCCGCCTTGGACTCAAATTTTCCTAAGTTGTCTTTGGTATTTAAGATATAAACTTTACAACCAAAGACCTTAAAATAGTGAATTGTAGGAATTTTTCCATTCCATAATTCAAATGGTGTTTTGCCTAAAAACCTATGAATTAAGACTCGATTTTGGATATAGCAAGTGGTGTTAACTGCTTCCGCCCACAAGTAGCTAGGTAAGGAATATGCATTGAGCATTGTCCTAGCCGCTTCTTATAGGGCACGATTTCTCCTTTCCACCACCCCATTTTGTTGGGGTGTTCTCGGACAAGAGAACTCATGCTTGTACCCTTGTTCTAAGCAAAATTTTTAAAAAATAGAATTCTCAAATTCTCCACCATGATCACTACGGATCCGGTTAATTTTAAGATTTCTTTTATTTTCAACCCTTTTGCTAAATCCTATGATTGTTTCTAAGGTATCATCCTTATGTTTAATAAAATAAACCCATGTATACCTAGAAAAATCATTAACTATTACTAAACAATATTTGTTACCATTTAAAGAAGGTATGCTATGACAATCAAAGAAGTCCAAATGTAAAAGCTCTAAAGGTAATGAGGTACTAGTTAGGGTTTTATCTTTGTGTGATGATTTTGATTGATTTCCTTCTTGGCATGCATCACACAATTTATCCTTAATGTACTTGATCTTTGGTAGCCCCTTCACCAACTCCAATTTTGTTGGAATGTATACTGAAAGCCTAGCTCTTTTTTTATGAACATTTTTATTTTGAAATAAGAATCACATGATCATTGTTTGCACTTTATATATTTATTATATGTGTGCATATTGTCTAATATTTTACATTGTAGATAACATGGTGCTTGGTGTGGCACATAAGATCATGTTATCAGTCCCTTGTAGAATATAAGTAGAGGCTCACAACCAAGATGGTTTTGGACAAACCATTGGTATGGTTGTAGTGTAGCTTGGTATTGTTTTGTCTTGAACATAGAGTTACACTAGTACACTTAGGTGTATTGAGCAGGACCGACATAGAGGTGATTCAATTTATTGTTGACTACATAATTGAATTGGACCTCGGATATTATGTTGTACATGCTCTTAATCTCGATATAATAACGGACACATATACTTAGTATTTATTTCTTTGATTTACCAGAGGGTGAGATTTAGATGGATTAAATCAATATGCCCGGTAAATTGAGAAATGATATTATTTACATGGTGTGCCGTTGATTATAGGAGGAAACCGTGTCTTATATATTAGGTTGATGATGTCCCCTTGAGGAGCTCATAAGGTTCATCATGTAAACCCAGCTGGTTGACTTAGTCAACATGATGATAAGGTTGAGTGGTACTACTCGAGGAGTTAGATGTTAATTAATTGATGGTCAGTAAATCAATTAATTGACGGACATTCGATATCTTAAACACGGGGAGATGAATGTACAAATTATATATATATGGAGCCCATATTAATTTATGGGGGTTGGTGAGGTAGTTCAATGATGATCCTCTAGTGGAATGGAACATCATTGATGGATCAAGTTGGTGTGGTTCCGATCCATCGGGTGGCCAAGATCCAACTCCTCCTTATGGTCCCTATCCTAGCCTAATATAATCCTCATGAAGCCTAGATCCAAGGATGTAAAACAAAACTCTAGAACCAACGGTTGGGATTAAATCCCTAGATCCGATGGTTGGGATGAAACCCTAGAACCAACGGTTGGGATTAAATCCCTAGATCCGATGGTTGGGATGAAACCCTAGATCCGATGGTTGGGATGAAACCCTAGATTCGACGGTTGGGATGAAATCCTAGATCCGACGGTTGGGATGAAACCCTAGATCCGACAGTTGGGATAAAACCCTTGATCCGACGGTGGAGATTAAATCCCTAGATCCGACGGTGGAGATTAAAGGAGGCTTAAGCCCAATTCTATAAATAGAGGGCTTAGGTTGGGCGGCAAGGATGGTTCATTTGGATTAGGGTTTTGCCTCTCAAGTGTTTTAGGCGGCTAGGGTTTTGGTGTGGTTTGGGCAGCAACAAGGAGGTGATTAGGGTTTCTTCCTTTTCTCCTTGGTGGCCGACGCTCACTCCTTCCTTCTCCTAGCTTTGGCCGGCCCTCTTCCTCCTCCTTTGCTCCTTGGTGGCTGGCGGTTCTCCATCTTCTTGGTGGACGGCGCTTCTCCAACCTCTAGGTGGTCGACGGCAACATTGTCACAAGTGGCCGGCGCTCATCCATTCATTCCTTGGCCGGCGGTTACATCGAGCTCCTTTGCTTGGTGGCCAGTTCTAGAAAGGAGAAGTTTTGTTTGGTTCTTCTCTTTGTTCGCAGCGAACAAGGAAGGGAAGAACGCGATCTAGAAGGCTTCAACTCGTGGAGGATCTTCGCCCACACGTCGTCCATGAGGAGGAACCCTAGAACCAACGGTTGGGATTAAATCCCTAGATCCGATGGTTGGGATGAAACCCTAGATTCGATGGTTAGGATGAAACCCTAGATCCAACGGTTGGGATGAAATCCTAGATCCGACGGTTGGGATGAAACCCTAGATCCGATGGTTGGGATAAAACCCTAGATCCGACGGTGGAGATTAAATCCTTAGATCCGACGTTGGAGATTAAAGGAGGTTTAAGACCAATTCTATAAATAGAGGGCTTAGGTTGGGTGGCAAGGATGGTTCATTTGGATTAGGGTTTTGCCTCTCAAGTGTTTTAGGCGGCTAGGGTTTTGGTGTGGTTTGGGCGGCAACAAGGAAGGTGATTAGGGTTTCTTCCTTTTCTCCTTGGTGGCCGGCGCTCACTCCTTCCTTCTCCTAGCTTTGGCCGGCCCTCTTCCTCCTCCTTTTCTCCTTGGTGGCTGGCGGTTCTCCATCTTCTTAGTGGCCGGCGCTTCTCCAACCTCTAGGTGGCCGGCGGCAACATTGTCACAAGTGGCCGGCGCTCATCCATTCATTCCTTGGCCGGCGGTTACATCGAGCTCCTTTGCTTGGTGGCCGGTTCTAGAAAGGAGAAGTTTTGTTTGGTTCTTCTCTTTGTTCGCAGTGAACAAGGAAGGGAAGAACGCGATCTAGAAGGCTTCTACTCATGGAGGATCTTCGCCCACACGTCGTCCACGAGGAGGATAGGACATACGGTAGAAGATCGTGAGGTATAAAAGTTTTACAACTTTGTTTTCTGATCTTAGCATGTTCTTTTATGTGTTGATTATACAAGTGTGCATTTGTATATATTTTGTATAATCATGGACCCCGAAGACAAACACAAAAACCGGCGATCCGTCCGTCGTCTCTTCCGCGGCTAACCAACTAGAAGAGTTGTGTTGCTTGAACAACTAGTTTGTTCAAGCGATCACTCAAGTTGTTAGCACGACGATGAATTGGTTGTGCTAAGGAAACTCATCCCATCCAGATTAGTTCTTTCATTAGTGAAAATTTTAATCCGGGGACATGGGAGCCAATGAGCCTCCGAAGCAACTCCCTTCAAGTGGTATCAGAGCCACGGTTTCCAGTTTTGTGTGTTTTGGATTCGGTTACTTTCATGCACATATCATATATTGAGTATGCCGGATAATAGTAGGATGTGCGTAGGCTAACTTTTTGGTTGCAGGCATAAGATCCGACTATTATGGCTATTTGGTTGTATGTGATTGTATGTAAATTATTTGAATCCTCGGGGTTGACGAGACTAGATTAGTATTTAATTTTTGTAATTAAATACGGCATTGTTTAGCCGCTCATTTTAGTTTACTTTCGATCTAGATTATTTGTACACTCCTTTGTGGAGTATAGGATCGATGGATGTAGATTAAAATGATATATCTCGACTCGGATCTCTTTGGTGACTTGCGCACGGGAAAAGATGGAGCAGACGAGGTGGCAACACGACGGGATGCGTATTGGAGAACAATGCCATAATAGTTGGAAAAATTTTGTTTTTTTTCATATTTATTGCTTATTTGTTTTATATGCATGTTGTGTATGCTTTAAAATTCCTCAGTTTCAATTTACTAAGTGGGAGAGGGATATTTTAATTAATTCCCGCGGCTTCCATTTCAATTTGACATGTGATGCAACAAACTTGTGTGTCGGCTCTGAGTGCCTTCCTCCCTGCGGACGGGTTTGTTTGCGGATCACTAGGTCAAATAATGGTTATAGGAAATTATCTAGGAGCATGTGTACTTCCACAGCGGTAAGGCATATAATCCGAAATAATTCCCTTAGTATCGTGTAATGGTGTACACTTAAATGCAAATAAAAGTATCCTCCCCATCGGAGTCACTGCTTTTATTTGTAGGGCCAAAGAAGAACCAACTATTAATTTTATTTGTCAAAAAGTAAGGTTGACAAGATAATAAAATTAATGGGTAAAACCTCCTCTTACAAATGTAGAATTCATATACATCCACATAGCGTGGCATGCGACATTCTCGGTGATTTGAGGTGTTGGTTGATTTCGGAATTTTATTGTTTTGAGGAATCAATAATATTTGAAATCTAATGTTTTGATCATTGTGATTTTTAGAATTTTCAAATGGCTTTCAACCCACTTGCTGTGATATTAAAAGAAAATAAACTTACTGGACCAAACTATATTGATTGGAAAAGAAATCTGGATATTGTCTTAACTGCGGAGGAGTACAAATTTGTACTCTTCGAGGTCTGTTCTCCTAAGCCCACCGATGACTCTGATGAAAAGGAGAAAGAAAGTTATAAGAAATGGATCAAGGCAGATGAGATGGCGCGGTGTTACATTTTGGCATCTATGTCAAATGTGCTGCAACATCAGCATCAGGCCATGGCCACAGCTTATGACATGATGTTCAATCTCAAGGAACTTTTCGGACATCAGAGTAGGGCGGCTAGACAGGAGGCGATGAGAAACTTGATGACGACCACCATGATCGAGGGAACACCCGTTAGGGATCATGTTCTCAAGATGATGGCTCATCTTAATGAGATGGAAGTCCTCGGAGCTGAGATCGATGGGGAAACCCATGTCGATATAATTCTCCAGTCTCTGCCTAGGAGTTTTGAGCAGTTTCGCCTCAACTACAACATGAACAAGAGGTTGTATTCGTTGGCGGAGCTTCTAACAGAACTCTAGGCGGCAGAGGGGCTTTTTCGTCAAAGTGCTCAAGCCATGGTCGCTCAGAAGGTTTCTTCCTCTAAACCGAAAGGTAAGAAGAAGAAGAAGCAAGGTGGAACGAAGAAAGTGGCAATGAGACCTCAGGCAGGAGTGAAGAAGCCGAAAGGCAAGTGCTTCACTTGCAAGCAGACTGGACATTGGAAGGCGGACTGTCCTCGCCGAAAGAACAAAGGTATATCTTCTTGTTTAGTTGTTGAAACATGTTTAGCGGTGTTATCTACGGTTCGGTGTGTAGATACAGGAGCCACTGATCATGTCTGCAATACTTTGCAGGGGTTCCAGGAAACCCGACGACTAGCTGAGGGAGAGATTACCGTCTTCATGGGCAATGCTTCAAAGGTGGCGGCTATTGCAGTGGGAGATGTTTATTTATCTTTTGATAGGAATAAAGTTTTGGTTTTGAGAAATTGTCTTTTGTACCTACTTCTAGAAAGAATTTAATTTCAGTTTCTAAATTGTTTATGGATGGATATTCTGTTTCTTTAAATGACAAAGTGGTTATAAAAAGGAATAGGGAGATTATCTGTTCTGGTACATTGGTTGGCAATTTATATACTCTTGAACCGAAAACTCCCATGATGCATATAGAAATCAATAACTCATCTTCTAAGTCTAATAAGAGAAAAGAACCTTCGCAAATGAACCAAACATATCTTTGGCATCTAAAGCTTGGTCATATTAACCTAAGCAGAATTCAAAGGTTGATAGCTGATGGACCTTTGGGTTCATTAGTGGTGGAGGATCTCCCAACCTGCGAATCTTGCTTGGAAGGTAAAATGACCAAGAGGCCTTTCAAGGCCAAGGGGTATAGAGCCAAAGATGTGTTAGAATTGGTTCATTCTGATTTGTGCGGTCCTATGTCTATCCAGGCAAGAGGTGGTTTTGAATATTTCGTCTCTTTTATAGACGATTATTCAAGATATGGATACATTTACTTGATGCGTTGTAAGTCTGAATGCTTTGACAGGTTCAAAGAATTCAAGGCTGATGTGGAGAACCGTCAAGGTAAGAGTATCAAGACCCTACGATCTGATCATGGTGGTGAGTACCTCTTGGGAGAGTTTAGGAATTACTTATCAGAGGCTGGGATTCAATCCCAATTGTCTGCACCTGGCACACCCCAACAGAATGGTGTAGCGGAGCGAAGGAATAGGACTCTTATGGAGATGGTCAGATCGATGATGAGTTATTCTGAGTTAGTTCGGGGTATCTGTTTGATACTGACAATGTATACTCGAACTTGGTTCCATCTAAATCGTACCTTCTACCCTGTAGAATTGTGGGTGGGCGAAAGCCTAGTCCGAGACATATTCGGATATGGAGTCCAAAGACACATGTCTTTGAAGGTCGATCGGGTAAGTTGGAACCTCGCATGTAAGTAAGTATGCATGTTTGTTAGCTACCCTAAGGGAATGAAAGGTGGTTTGTTTTATAATCCTAGAGATCAGAGGGTGATCGTTAGCACGAATGCTAGATTTCTAGAGGAGGATTATGTAATGAACCACAAGCCCAAGAGTAGGATTGTTCTTGAAGAGTTGACAGGGGAAGTCCCGACTTCAGTACCACCGGTACAAGAGGAGATACCACAAGTCACTGCACCGCGTGTCACAGAGCATACACAGGAGGCACCTCGTCGTAGTGGGAGGGTTGTTAGACAACCCAAGAGATTCATGTTTTTGGGAGAGTCTTCGGACTTAGTCCCTGGTGAACATGAACCTGATCCCTGGACATATGACGAGGCACTCCAAGATAGAGATGCGGTATCTTGGCAAAGAGCGATGGATTCAGAGATAGAATCTATGGATTCTAATCAGGTCTGGGAGCTAGTAGAACCACCCGATGGTGTAAAAGCCATTGGATGCAAGTGGATCTACAAGAGAAAGAGAGGAGTAGACGGGAAGGTTGAGACCTTCAGAGCTAGGCTTGTTGCGAAAGGGTATACTCAGAAAGAGGGTATCGATTATGAGGAGACCTTTTCGCCGGTAGCTATGCTTAAGTCTATCCGGATTCTCTTATCTATAGCTGCTCATATGGATTATGAGATTTGGCAGATGGATGTCAAGACAGCTTTCCTTAACGGAAGTCTTGAGGAGAACATCTATATGCGGCAACCAGAGGGATTCATTGCTAAAGGCAAAGAGCATCTTGTATGTAAGCTTAATCGGTCCATTTATGGATTGAAGCAAGCTTCTAGATCTTGGAACATCCACTTTGATGAGGTAATCCAGTCATATGGATTTATTCAAAGTCTGAATGAGCCTTGTGTATACAAGAGATGTGACGGAAACGTAGTGGTGTTTCGTGTACTATACGTAGATGACATTTTGTTAGTTGGCAACAATATCAAAGTGTTATCAGACGTAAGGGTATGGTTGTCCAAACAGTTTGACATGAAGGACTTGGGAGAAGTGGGACACATCCTTGGGATCAAAGTTATAAGGGATCGCAAGAAAAGGATGTTGTGCTTATCTCAAGCCTCATACATTGACACTATCCTTGCTCGTTTTAGCATGTAGAACTCCAAGAAAGGTTTTCTACCTTTTAGGCATGGAGTTCCTTTATCTAAAGAGATGTGTCCCAAAACATCAAAGGAGATAGAGGACATGAAGGCGGTTCCTTATGCTTCGGCAGTAGGAAGCCTCATGTATGTTATGCTATGTACGAGACCAGATATCTGCTTTGCCGTGGGCATGGTTAGCAGATATCAGAGTAATCCTGGACAGGGACATTGGACTGCGGTAAAGCATATATTGAAGTACCTGAGAAGGACTAGGGATTATATGCTGGTTTACCGGGCAGATCAATTAGTCCCTGTGGGTTACACAGATTCGAATTTCCAATCAGATAGGGACAAGAGTAAGTCTACCTTGGGGTTTGTGTTTACTTTTGGAGGTGGAGCCATAGTATGGAGGAGTGTCAAGCAGAAATGCGTGGCGGACTCTACCATGGAAGTTGAGTATGTGGCAGCCTCTGAGGCAGCCAAAGAAGTTGTATGGCTCAGGAACTTCTTGATGGACTTGGATGTGATTCCTGGTTTGCCCAGAACTATCACAATTTATTGTGATAACAGTGGTGCAGTTGCAAACTCGAAGGAACCACGAGCCCATAAGGCGAGTAAACACATAGAGCGCAAGTACCACCTTATACGAGAGATCGTAAAGCGAGGAGAAGTTGTTGTCGCCAAGATTGCATCAGAGGATAACCTGGCGGATCCATTCACTAAGGCCCTTCCAGCGAAAGCGTTTGATAGGCATGTGGAGGACATGGGGATCAGATGTATGGCAGTGTGATGACAGCATAGTCTTTTAGTATAAGTGGGAGATTGTTGGAATGTATACTGAAAGTCTAGCTCTTTTTGTATGAACATTTTTATTTTGAAATAAGAATCACATGATCATTGTTTGCACTTTATATATTTATTATATGTGTGCATATTATCTAATATTTTACATTGTAGATAACATGGTGCTTGGTGTGGCACAGAAGATCATGTTATCAGTCCCTTGTAGAATATAAGTAGAGGCTCACAACCAAGATGGTTTTGGACAAACCATTGGTATGGTTGTAGTGTATCTTGGTATTGTTTTGTCTTGAACATAGAGTTACACTAGTACACTTAGGTGTATTGAGCAGGACCGACATAGAGGTGATTCAATTTATTGCTGACTACATAATTGAATTGGACCTCGGATATTATGTTGTACATGCTCTTAATCCCGATATAATAACGGGCACATGTACTTAGTATTTATTTCTTTGATTTACCAGAGGGTGAGATTTAGATGGATTAAATCAATATGCCCGGTAAGTTGGGAAATGATATTATTTACATGGTGTGTCGTTGATTATAGGAGGAAACCGTGTCCTATATATTAGGTTGATGATGTCCCCTTGAGGAGCTCATAAGGTTCATCATGTAAACCCAGCTGGTTGACTTAGTCAACATGATGATAAGGTTGAGTGGTACTACTCGAGGAGTTAGATGTTAATTAATTGATGGTCAGTAAATCAATTAATTGACGGACATTCGATATCTTAAACACGGGGAGATGAATGTACAAATTATATATATATGGAGCCCATATTAATTTATAAGGGTTGGTGAGGTAGTTCAATGATGATCCTCTAGTGGAATGGAACATCATTGATGGATCAAGTTGGTGTGGTTCCGATCCATCGGGTAGCCAAGATCCAACTCCTCCTTATGGTCCCTATCCTAGCCTAATATAATCCTCATGAAGCCTAGATCCAAGGATGTAAAACAAAACTCTAGAACCAACGGTTGGGATTAAATCCCTAGATCCGATGGTTGGGATGAAACCCTAGATCCGATGGTTGGGATGAAACCCTAGATCCGACGGTTGGGATGAAATCCTAGATCCGACGGTTGGGATGAAACCCTAGATCCGACGGTTGGGATAAAACCCTAGATCCGACGGTGGAGATTAAATCCCTAGATCCGACGGTGGAGATTAAAGGAGGCTTAAGCCCAATTCTATAAATAGAGGGCTTAGGTTGGGCGGCAAGGATGGTTCATTTGGATTAGGGTTTTGCCTCTCAAGTGTTTTAGGCGGCTAGGGTTTTGGTGTGGTTTGGGCGGCAACAAGGAAGGTGATTAGGGTTTCTTCCTTTTCTCCTTGGTGGCCGGCGCTCACTCCTTCCTTCTCCTAGCTTTGGCCGGCCCTCTTCCTCCTCCTTTGCTCCTTGGTGGCCGGCGGTTCTCCATCTTCTTGGTGGTCGGCGCTTCTCCAACCTCTAGGTGGCTTGCGGCAACATTGTCACAAGTGGCCGGCGCTCATCCATTCATTCCTTGGCCGGCGGTTACATCGAGCTCCTTTTCTTGGTGGCCGGTTCTAGAAAGGAGAAGTTTTGTTTGGTTCTTCTCTTTGTTCGCAGCGAACAAGGAAGGGAAGAACGCGATCTAGAAGGCTTCTACTCGTGGAGGATCTTCGCCCACACGTCGTCCACGAGGAGGATAGGACATACGGTAGAAGATCGTGAGGTATAAAAGTTTTACAACTTTATTTTCTGATCTTAGCATGTTCTTTTATGTGTTAATTATACAAGTGTGCATTTGTATATATTTTGTATAATCATGGACCACGAAGACAAACATAAAAACCGGCGATCCGTCCGTCATCTCTTCCGCGGCTAACCAACTAGAAGAGTTGTGTTGCTTGAACAACTAGTTTGTTCAAGCGATCACTCAAGTTGTTAGCACGACGATGAATTGGTTGTGCTAAGGAAACTCATCCCATCAGGATTAGTTCTTTCATTAGTGAAAATTTTAATCCAGGGACATGGGAGCCAATGAGCCTCCGAAGCAACTCCCTTCAAATTTTGCTACCTTGGCTATGTTTTTCATATTGATGTGCCCTAGCCTTCTATGCTATAGCCACCCTTCCTCTTCTTTTTCCATAAGACACTTATTATAAATGTTAGAAGCATAGGATAAATCAACATAATAGATATTCTATTTTCTATGTCCAACTAACATGCAATCATTTAAGCTTTTGTGTCTAATTAAACATTTGGAGGAATTGAACTCAACACTATAGCCGACATCACAAAGTTGGCTAATACTAAGTAAATTGAATTTCATGCTTTTAACTAGTAAGACTTTATGAATAATAATTTTAGGGGATACCTCAATTGTGCCTTTACCTAAAATTTTGAGTTTTCTACTCTTTCCAAAAGACACAGTTCCCTTGTTAATGTAGTTAATTGTAGAAAACTTGCTCACATCTCCGATCATATGTCTTGAGCAACCGCTATCCACAATCCACATACTTAGTCCTTCTACCTAAACAACATGAAAAATAAATTCCTTAGGCACCCAAATGTTTGGACCGGTAACATTAATCAAAAACTTCTTGGGGACCCAAGCCTTTTTAACCTTACCCTTAATTGTTACCTTTCTACTAATTAGGGAGGTATAGGCTACTTCTTTGTCCTTAGGTTTATGTCCTATGCTAGCCTTGTTATAAACGACCCTTTGATCCCTAAGAATCATGTCAAGGTATTTAGACCCACTAGTGAATTTTTCTAAACAAGTCCTTAGTTCACAAACTTCTTTTTTAAGATTTTCATTTTCCTTTTTAAATATGCAAGAATCATCACATGAAAGTTGTTCATTCCTAATTGCCTTGATTTCTACCTTCAAGTCCTTAATCCTAGATTTTGATTTATCCAAGGTATTTTTAAGATAAGCAATGGTTTTATATAACAATTCTACTATAGGGGAGTCTTTTACCTCATCGTCACTAGATGACGATTCATCGCTTGAGGATGCTTCATCTTGGCTTGAGCTCTCGGCATCATCTCCCAAAGCCATGAGTGTCACATGTCGTGTGATGTGGCATAGCTCCTCCTCATCGGATGAGTCTTCAATGCTTTATGTGTCCCATGTGGTTTGGGCCTCCATAGCCTTCTTTTTCTTCTCCTTCTTGTCCTTTTTCTTCTTTTCTTCTTCTAATCCAGGCAATTTGGCTTGATATGCCCCTTCTTATTGCATCCATAGCAAGTGACATTAGTGTTAGAACTTGAATTATTACTTGATTTATCTTTTGAGGATTGAAACATCCTCCTCACATCCTTCTTGGTGAGCCTTCTTGATCTTTCACCAAATCTCTTGACGTAGTGGGCCACCTCGCTAGTCGATAACTCTTCATTGCTACTTGATGGCTCATCCTTCGACTCGGATGATGAATAGACCTTCTTCTTCTCCTTCTTCATCTTCTCCTTCTTTCCTACAATAAGAGCTAAACCTTTCTCTTTTGATGAAGTGTTAGCTTGTTCATGCAATTCAAACTTACAAAACAATTCATCTAATTTAACTAATGAAAGGTCTCTAGAGACCTTATAAGCATGTACCATTGATGCCCATAAGGTTGTCCTAGGAAAGGCTTGAAGAACATATCTTACCAAATCTCGATTCTCCACCTTCTCACCTATGACATGTAGTCTGTTGACCACCTCCTTGAATCTACCGTGCATTTGACTCATAGTCTCATTGGTCTTCACGCTAAAATTTTGAAGTTGACCTATCAATAGGTCCCTCTTGGCTCTTCTTGTCTCCTTGAATCCTTCGTTAAGTTCAATGAGCTTCTCCTAAATCTCTTTTGCGAAGTCGAAGGGTCCGACCTTGCTTAATTGCTCCTTGGATAAACCACATTGGAGTGTGGTTATTGCCTTGGCGTTCGCTTGAGCCTTTTTTGTCATTTCTCTAGTCCAATATTTGGTTGGTAGTGGCGCTCCAAACTCATCTACGGGCTTTTCAAACCCATCTACAATATTAAACCAATTCTTAATATCATTCATTAAGTAATACTCCATCCCACCTTTCCAATATGTGAAATCGTTGCCGTCGAAGAAAGGTGGTCGCACCGTGCTATAACCCTCTTGAAATATCATTTGCTTCGGTTGATGGTTAGATCCTCCGATACGATCCGGGCTCTGATACCACTTGTAGAGGATCCTTGGATGGCTAGAGGGGGTGAATAACATCTTTCGATTTCTACAAACACGTTAGCAGAAGCAAAAACAAAAATACAAATATAAATGAAATCAAAAGACAAAAACAACACACTAACAAAGATGTTTAATGTGGTTCAGAGATGATGCTCCTACTCCACGGCAATCTGTAAGGTGGATCAACCCTAGCAAGTCTTCACTAAGATATCCTTTTGATGATCACACACCAAGGTGGAGAAGCCCTCTTACAATCACTCTTCTTCTTACAAATGATGGAAGTGAAAATAGAGAAGAAGAGATTAAAACACACTAGAAGGCTTGAAGAGACTTGGTGAGCTTGAGAGTAAAGTTTGGAATGAGAGCACTAGCCCTCTCAAGCTCCCTAAGGCCTCCTTTTATAGATAAAAGGTTGATTTTCCCATTGAGCCTGTAGTAGTCGACTATTGATGTAGATGACTAAATCCAACAACTTTTGACGAGCCTGATCTGCGGTCGTCACAGCCCAACGGGACTCTGATCAGTCAACTGATCATAGCAACAATCGACTATAAAAGTTTTTGTGCCCGTGTCCACTTATAACAGTTGACTTCCAAGGTATGGCAGTCGATTGATTGGTGGACGAGTCGACTGCCAAATCCTGACAATTGATTGATGAACCACACAAACTCAATCGACTTCAGTTGACTGACTGACCAGTCGACTAGGTCATAACCTCAGTCAACTGATCAAGTCTTCTGGACCCTCGAGTACTAAGAACTCGAGACCAGTCGACTGAGACAAGACCCCAATCGACTGGCATACTTCAAGTATGATCAAATCATACTGGAAACCAACACCCTAGACCTAGACTCAACCTTCTAGCTCTTCCTTCACCCTTGCGCCTCCAGGATCCCTCCGAGTCCGCAACTCCTTCATCCTTCCGCTTGCTTCCAAGAGCTTCCCTCGGTTTCATCATGTCTTAGGTTTCTCCTTTGCCAAAGTCCGCTTGGACTTTACACCGCCAAGACTACATGTTTGGTCTTACGCTGCCAAGACCTTGCCTTTGGATTTCCTTTGCCAAGGTCTACTTGGAATTTACGCCGTCAAGACTACATGCTTGGACTTATGCTGCCAAGACTTTCCCTTGAACTTTTCTTGCTAAGATTCACACTTGGACCTCTCTTTTACCAAGTCTTCATACTTGGATTTTCCTGTCACTTGACACATTCACAGTTAGATCACAAATATTGCCTAACTATAAATGTTTATCCAAACATCAAAATACATAAATGCTTGGGGTATTATTGCGGATGGCAGTCGACTAATGGATGCATCAACAAAAGCAAGGTAGGCTCAACTAGTGGCTCGACTGCCTGTGCATCAGTCGACTGCTAGGGTTTGGCAATCCACTGATCGACTATCCGTTGGAGTTTTTTTAGCGTGGAACAAGCCATTGTGAGACAATGGCTATAGGGGCAGTCAACTGATGAGTATGAGCAGTCGACCGCTAGGTGAAAATCATCCTGAGTTGCATCTTTAAAAAGAGCTCGAAGGGGAGATTTTTGGTAGCGGTTCTTAGGGAGATTTGCTAGTGCAAGTTAGGGTCTTCAAGTGCAGTCCAAGCAACCAACAAGCAAAGGAATCAAAGCTCACATTTGTCAAGTGTTCTTTACATAGTTTGTTGTATTTACTTTGTATTTTCTTGTATTTCTCTCTTATTTTTGTAAGAACTATTGTAAGAGGTTTTCTCCACCTCCGGAGTATTTTCTGAGAAGGAGAGGTTTATTAGTGGTGTGTGCATCACTAGAGCTCACTTGAGCTCGACCCGTGGAGTAGGAACCCTAAGGTTCCGAACCATGTTATATTATTGTCTTGTGCTTGTATATTCGTCTTTATATTTGTATTTGTATCTTGTATTTTCATTGCGCTAACCTAATTGTAGAGACGAATGACCAAATTCCATCATCAAGCACAAAAATGCTATTCATCCCCCTCTAGCGACATACGATTCTTCTACACCCTGGACTTCCCAATTGCCAAGTATCCATACTTGTACTTTCACCACCAAAGTTCACTTAGACTTTACGCTGCCAAGATTACGCACTTGGACTTATGCCACCAAGACTATACCTTTGGACTTTCCTTGCCAAGTACCCATGACTTGGACTTTACCAATTGCCAAGTACCCATGACTTCGAATTTACCATTGCCAAGACCCATGCTTGGACTTTTCCTTTGCCAAGACCCATGCTTGGACTTCTCAATTGCCAAGTACCCATGACTTAGACTTTCTATTGCCAAGTACCCATGACTTGGACTTTACATTGCCAAGTACACATGACTTGAACTTCTCAAATACCAAGACCATTCTTGGACTTCCCATGACAATCATATTGTCAATCGTTTTGTCAAACATCAAAATAGTACTCGAGTCAAACTCCAGTCTGGTCAATCGTGACCTGGACTGATTGCACCAACAAAGTTGACTTTCTCTTTCAAGGATTTTAGGATTTGTCATAGAGTTTAATGGGTCTACTCTTGCCCTCTTTCTAAGGTGCGGTCAAGGTAGGCACATTGGTGTTTTCTTTCTTTTCTCTACCCCATAGATACATCGACTACCTTAGGATGAGTCCATTCATTATCGTACATCGAGACAATAGGATTTGTATTGATCAAACATCATCAACTGAAATCAAACCCTAGAGTTACTTCTCATATAAAGTTTCCCATATTGTTTCCTTGTCGTCCCTTCTTGTTGGGAGTATTGGAAATACAATCAAAGTCCCACATTGGTAAGACATAGAAAAGATCATGTACTTATAAGATGAAAAGATATCTTCATTAGTATGAGACCTTTTGAGTAAAGCCTAAAAATAAAACCACGAGGGCTTAGGCCCAAAGTGGACAATATCATTCCATTGTGAAGATATATGAATCTTATAGGCACTAACAATTGGTATCAGATCCATGGTTCATGTCAAGCCATGCACCTTAAATGAAGGAAGTGAGCTCCCATGTCTGGATCAAGAGAACCAGACACTAGGCAGGAAGTCTAGTTGGGTCAGGATGACCAGACAATTGGTAGGAAGTCCAGTTGGGTCAGGGGGACCAGAAAACTGGCAGGAAGTCCAACTAGGTCAGGAGGACCAGACAGTTGGCAGGAAGTCCTAGTGGGTTGAAGATCGGACATCAAGCAAAGGAGTCCTTCGAGGATAGACTTGAGGGGGAGCAATGTGGTCCTTCATTTAAAGGGGGGATTGTTGGGAGTATTGAAAATACAATCAAAGTCCCACATTGGTAAGACATGAAAAAGATCATGTGCTTATAAGATGAAAAGATATCTTCATTGGTATGAGACCTTTTGGGTAAAGCCCAAAAATAAAACCATGAGGGTTTAGGCCCAAAGTGGACAATATCATACCATTGTGAAGATATATGAATCTTATAGGCACTAACACTTCTCTCCGCCTTCGTATTCAAATTCTCATTTGTGGTTCTTCTAGATAATCTTCCATCACTCGTATCCGGTACTTGACCAATCTCTGTGGAATAGATATTTTATTACTTCACGTCAACTGTGCGCTTGCGAAAATATCACATCAATTACTTTGCCGGTAAATCCAAAACACTATTCAACCGAGGTAGCAAGGCATGTGCGACTAAACACCTGGACATAGAAAGAATAGGAGAAATAGAATATACCAAAATAGGAGTGGAATCCTCTGCCCGAGGTACTAGTGTAATCTTTTATCCTTCAATATAGGTGCTCATCATCGTCAACCAATCATCCCTCATTTTATCCTTTGGAGAGAGAACAAGCAGTGTCTCATCGTCATCTTTGTAAAGTACCTCATCATCATCATACTCGTCGTAGATGGAGTCGCCCATGTCTTCTATAACCAACATAATCTTGCGTTCAATGCTCTCTTATCCATTTTCGTACATGACCTCATTAATATCATCATAAATGCCCTCTACAATAGATCCTTCAGGTCGTACTTTATTACGAACATATTTTTTTAGTCTTCCCAAATATCACTCAAAGGGATACATCCATCGTGACAAAACTGACCCAGCTAACATGGCTTCACGAGGTAAATGAACTGTCAAATGAACCATAATGTCAAAAAATATCGGAGGAAATATCCGTTCCATCTTACACAATATCAGGACTATTTGCTCCTCCATTCTACATATGTCCGCTGTGTGGAAAAATCTTGCAATGATCTTTTTAAAGAAATCACATAACTCAATTAGTGTGCTATATATGTCTTTTGGGAAAAATATACGTACATCAACTGGAAGTATTCTTTGCAACAATACATGATAATCATGTGATTTTAGTTCATATATCTTTCCTTCATTTGCATTCATATGTCTGGATATATTAGCAGCATAACCATCTGGAAACTTCACATATTTCAAAAATTGACAAAATTCACACCTTTCTTCCAATGTCAATGTGTAACTTGCATACGATTTTCTGAATTTGTCTCATACTGACTGTAAATGCAACTCACTCTTTATCCCCATATCTTACAAGTCTAATCTTGCTTTGAGAGTGTCCTTTGACTTTTCATCTATATTTAATAATGTGCCAATTAAAGCATCACAAACATTCTTTTCAATATGCATCACATCTAAATTGTGTCTCAACTTTAAATATGACCAATATGGCAACTCAAAAAAATATAGACTTCTTTACCCAATTTGTATCATCCAAAGATCGCTTCCATTTTTTATTAAGTGAAGGATGCTTATTGAATGTCACTTTGGGTAACGCATCTAACTATGCTAAAATCTCATATCCATTCATTACTCGTGGTGCTCCTTTTTTTCAACCTTTCCATTAAAATCTTTATTTCTACGCCATGAGTGTTGCATATTCAAGAATCGACGAACACATGTGTAGCATATTTTACTCCTTAATCCTTGAGATTTGGTTTCATTCAGACATACTGGACATGCCTTATAGCCCTTTGTGCACAATCTAAAAATTGTTCCATATGCTGGAAAGTCATAAATGGTCCACATCACAATAGCATGTAATTGAAATACTTGTTCAGTCGATGCATCATATGCTTCCACCCCGTCATTCCATAGCTCCTTCATTTGTTTATCAGAGGTCGTAGGTATACATCTATCTCTTTGCTAGGTGATTTAGGCCCAGGAATTAAAAGAGACATAATCATATATGCATTTGACATGTTTCCAAATGGATTAAACCCGTCAGTAGCCAACCCTAAGCGAATATTTCGTGGATCACCTACAAATATTTCATGTGCATTGTCAAATTCTTTCCATGATTCACTATCAGTTGGGTGTCTTAATACACCATCTATTTCAACTCGCTTTTCTTTATGTCATCGCATCTCTTTGGCTGTATGCTTCGAAATAAACAACCGTTTAAGTCTCGATTTCAAAGAAAAATATCGAAGAATTTTTTGAGGATTCTTTTTCTTATTCATCCCTTCGTACTTGTATCTGGGCTCTTTGCACACTTGACATGCATCCTTATTCTCATGCTCATCCCAAAATAATATACAATCATTCTTACAAACATGTATCTTCTCATATGTCAATCCTAACTCTTTTAATAATTTTTTAGCTTCATAATAGAAGTTTGGAATCACATTCGGTTTAGGAAATGTTCTTGCAATAACTGAAGTAAAGTATCAAAAGATTTATTGCTCCAACCATTTAACACCTTCTCATGCATTAGCTTCACCACAAAATTGAAAACCGAAAAATCAGTACAATTGTAATACAGTTCTTTTTGTGCCTCTTCCAACATTGAAGTATAACTTCGTCTACAATCATTTGCATTCGTGTTTTCATTGATATCATCTAATTGAGGCTCATTATTGTTTATATTTTCTGCATTTCGCAAATCAGTAAACATGTCTTCAAAATCGTCTTCGAAATCATCTACTTCAACATCAAAATCATTTCCATCTTGATTGACAATATTTATACTACCGGATGATGTAGAAGCTTCTCCATGAAAGTTCCAGACTTTATATAGTCTATCGAATCCCTACCTATAAAGATGTCCTCACACATAATCTAATTCATATTGAAACAAATTGCCACACGGTCAACATGGACAATGAATTTTCGATAAATTCAGACAAATCATGTAATTCTCTGCCATATTTATAAATTGATTCAACCCATTTATATATTCAGGACTAATCCGATTCTGAATCATTATCCAACTTTTATCCATATTTTTAAACCCTGGTTAAACATATATAAAATAATTTTGATGTTAATTTTCAATAAAAGAAATTTAGCAACTTAAATTTATTTATCACATACAAAATAATCAAAAAATTTATAATTTAAACCTCACACAATATAACTTACAATTTGTATTATAACCCAATGCTTATCATCGAATCGCAAAATAATCTTAAAATCATCATCTAATTGACAACATATCTGCAAATTTATCATATAAGCAATAAGTTACTACTCTATCACCATGAATAGGTCCAAATATAATTGATAAAAAACCCTAAATTCATCATATGAGTATAACAAAATCCTAAATTTATCATCTAATCATAACAACAATACAAAAAATATTATTAATTTTATTTTAAAACCTTGAAGAAAGAATCCGGAAAAACCTAAGTAGGTTGACCTTGAGAGGACACCGAGAAGAAGCCAGAGCTAGAGACCGGAGGTGGAGAAGGAGGCCAATACAAGGCCGGAGCTGCCGCCAGAGACGGATAACTAGGAGCTAGCACCCGCGGAAGAGAAGTCACCAGAGAATCATGTGGAGAATTGCCGGAGCACAATATGGAGATGGAAGAGAGGAAGGAAGAGTCGCGTGGAGGCGGAAGAGAGGAAGGAAGAGTCACGTGGAGAATCGCCGGAGAGGAAGGAAGAAGGGTCGCGTGGAGAATATGGGGGAATTGGCACGACCGAAGTTATTTTTCACGAATATTAGCGATAAAAAAATATTTCGTCGCTAATATTTATTATCTTAGCGACGGAACATTAAATTTTCATCTTTAATATATGACATATTGGCGACGAACAATACATATCATTGCAAAAAATAGGCACATTAGTCGACTGGTGGTATGCACCAATCGACTGACGATAATTTGGCCGGCCACAGAATCTAGTTTACTCGATTGGCCAATTGACTGAATAGTTTGTGATGAATATTTATTTATTTCATCGCTAAATAGTAGTCGACTAGTGATATATACCAGTTAACTCCTAGTATTGGCGACGAATTGATAAATATTGTCTCTAAACTTAAATATATTAGCGACAAAATATAAATTTCATCGCTAATACTCATTCGAATATAGGTTAGCGATGAATATTTTTAATTCATCTCTAATATATTTTATATTTGTAACAAAATATTACTATTTCATCCCTAATGTGATATTATTTACGATGATTAAATAATTCATCATTAAGTCCTCATTTTAGCGATAGATTATCAATTCGTCGCTAATATTTCATCGTTATTTCCCATTTTTCTTGTAGTGGCTCTTCGACGACAACCATTTTGCATATTGGAAAGGTAGGATGGAGTACTACTTAATGAATGATATTGAACTTTAGTTTAATATTGTAGATGGCTTCAAGAAACCAGTGGATGAAGATGGAGCACCTCTCCAAACCAAGGATTGGACAAGGGAAATGGCTAGGAAAGCTCAATTAAATGCAAAAGCCATAACCACACTTCAATGTGGCCTCTCTATGGAGCAACTAAACAAGGTCGAGCCTTTTGGATTTGCCAAAGAGCTATGGGAGAAGCTCATTGAGCTAAATGAGGGATCCAAAGAATCAAAGAGAGCCGAGAAGGACTTGTTGATCGGACAACTTCAAATCTTTGCCATGAAGACTCATGAAACCGTAAGTCAAATGCATGGAAGGTTTAAAGAGATTGTGAATGGACTCCACATCATAGATGAGAAGTTAGACAACCGAGATTTGGTAAGGTATATTCTTCATGCTATTCCTAGGACCACATTATGGGCATCAATGCTTGATGCTACTAAGGTTTCTAGAGATCTTTTCTTAGTTAAAATTGATAAATTTTTTGTGAATTTGAATTACATGAGCAAACTAACATGTCTTCCAAGGAAAAAGGATTAGCTCTCATTGTAGAAAAGAAGGAGAAAAGGAAGAAGGAGAAGAAGGAAGTTTTCTCATCATCCGAGTCGGAGCATGAGTCAAGTAGCGACGAAGGATCGTCGGCTAGTGAAATGGCTCATCTTGTTAGGAAGTTGTTTAGGAAAACAAAAGGATTCAAGAATAGGGATGCAAGAAAAATGTCTCAATCTTCAAGAGGTAAGCCTAGTGGTAATTTAAATTTTAATACTAATGTTATTTGCTATGGATGCAATAAAAAGGAGCATACCAAGCCAAATTGCCCGAAACTAAAGAAGGAGGAGGAAAAAGAAAAGAAGAAGGACAAGAAGGAGAAGAAGGAGGAAAAAGAAAAGAAGAAGAAGGACAAGAAGGAGAAGAAGGAAGCTATCGTGGCCTAAACCACATAGGACACTCAAAGTGTGGAGGACTTATCCGACGATGATGAGCTTTGCCACAACACATGCCATGTGACACTCATGGTTTTGCGGAATGACACCGAGGGCTCTAGTTAAGAAAAATCCTCTTCTAGAGATGAATCGTCATCTAGTGACAATGAGGGAAGGGATTCTCCCCAAGTAGAATTATTGTATAAAACCATTGTTTACCTTAAGAATGCACTAGATGGATCTAAATCTAAGGTTAAGGATTTGAAAATACATATAAAGGAAATTAGAAATGAAGAACCTGTTGGATCGTAGAGTCACTTGGGGGGGGAGGGGGGGTGAATAGCAAACTTAAAACTTTCTTTTTGATACGTCAAAAACACGAGTATTGCAGCGGAAATAAAAGTAAAGCAAAAGAAAAGGGGCACCTTTTGTTTTTTACTTGGTTCACAACCAAAATGTTGCTAATCCAAGGCCCCGCAATCCTAGACCATGTACGATAGAGCAATCCACTAAAAGTCTCTTCCTCGTTGGAGGTAAGAGATGACGATTACAAAAACACAAGATCGAGGAAGAGGAAACAAGCCTACCTCTCCTCTTTACAATGGAAAGCTCGACTACCGACTTAGAAGATGGAAACTCGGCATGAAGTCGATGTTACGACGACGCAACATTGTTGTTGAAGCTTGGCGTTGTTGGAGAACTTTGGGAGCACAATTAGATGATCCAAAGAGGTGAAAAGCCTCTTCTTTTATAGCCCTTCAAACCCTAGCTCGTTGAGATCTGGATCTGGGTCAAAGCTCCTCATCGCCCCATTTTTGGTGGAGCTTATCTTGACTTTCTTCGAGATGATCAGTTTGACCATCAGTTGAATGATGCCCCTCAGCAGTCGACTGATGGTAGGATCAGTCAACTGCTACTAACCTTCAGTCGACTGTTAGCTTGATCACTCACCTGCAGGATAGAGTTAGCATAGAAATGTAGATTAATGGTAAATACGACGATCCTTACCATCCAACCTCAACCTAGACCTTCCTCCAGAAGTCTTAGTCGGATCGCCGCCTACAGTAGTCCCCATATGGAGGACACAACCTTACCATCGCTTCACACTCGATGCTTACCTCTGGTCCTTCCTAACCTATCACTTAGCTTTCGGTCACCACTGAGATTCCTCGACTCCAATGAGGTTCTCCTGGTGTCGCCCGACCACCACGGTTTCTCATCTTGAGATTCTCCGGGTGTCGCTGACCTTGGGCTTACTCAATACAATTCTTGCACACTCAACATAGCACATGAGATAACAATAATGGCTTAACTTTGAACCTTTGCAATAATCAAAACCTAGGTTCGATTATCTGATGCCCCTGCACCAACAATCTCCCCCTTTTTGATCTATGGAAAACCGATTCAAAGTTAAGAAAAATTAAGCATAAATAAGCATGAGTAAATAAGCATGTAGTAAGCATGTATGTAGTGAACATGTAGTAAATTACTATGAGCAAGTTCTTTTTCAAATGCTCCCCCTCAAGGTTACCTTCCCCTTGACTTTAGGTGAGTTTTTGAAAAAGAAACTTATTTCTCCCCCTTAACTTTGGCCTTTTTTCTCCCCCTTTTGCCATATATCGAAAATACTTGGGAGTGTATTTATAAGATTTTAATGTGTAAAATGTTTGTAATGGAAAAACAAAGGAAACTTTAGAACCCCATGTTAGGATTAACAAATGTTTGTAAGTCCAAGCATGACCCTTTTGATTTTGAAAAATAATAATTTCAACATACTTCATCTAATAAATATGTTCAACTCTTTTTGACTTAATTGATATAAAATGATCAATAAGTCTTGATTAGAGTCGGTTATTTTGAATAACTATACTCTATGATTCATATCGATGCACTTGATCTACATTTGGAATCAGGAGTAAGGTCCTAACATCTCATGCCCATCTACGTGGCTCAGTACACAAACACATTAAACCTATGTGTTGTGAGATATGTTGGCTCCTTAAATCTATAGGTACATGCTTTCTAAGGTAAGCCCTAGTCTAATTCCATGTAGCATAAAAGAAATAAGAATAGATCATAAGTAAGAGTTAAATCCTACTCTATTATGCACATTCCTAATCTTCTTCTAAGCAGACTAAATTCTGCTTCGGATAATGGTTTCATGAATATGTCTGCTAGGTTCGATTTCGACTCAACATACTCAAGTTTTATAGTTCCATTAGCTACATGTTCTTGAATAAAGTGATGTTTAACTTCTATATGTTTAGTTCTAGAGTGACAAATTGGGTTCTTAGTTAGATTAATAGAGCTAATGTTATCAATTAAAATTTTAGTGTTACTAAAGTTCAATTGAAAGTCTTGGACAGTGTGCTTCATCCAAAGAAGTTGAGCTACACACTCACCCATCGCAACATATTCGACTTCGGTGGTAGACAAGGCAATACAGTGTTGCTTTCTACTACACCAGCTAACTAGACTCGAGCCTAGGAGTTGGCAACATCCACTCATGCTCTTTCTATCGAGTTTACTACCGGCATAATCTGAGTCAGAGTAGCCGATTAGTTCGAACTCGTTTGACCTAGGGTACCGAATTCCTATGTTTAGTGTTCCTTTTAAGTATCTAAAAATTTGTTTGACTAGCATTAGGTGTGATTCTTTAGCGCAAGATTAAAATCTCGTGCACATACTTACTATGAAGAGTATATTCGGTCGGCTCATAATTAAGTATAGAAGGCTACCTATCGCGCTCATATAATACTTTAAATCTATCGCTTTTCCCTCTAAGTCATCTCCTATGTTTACATTGGTAGCTATTGGTGTATTAATCTCCTATGTTAACATGAAGAACATAGCCAAGGTAGCCAAATTGGAGCTAGTAAAAGGGCTACCAAAGATCAAATACATTAAAGATAAATTATGTGATTCATGCCAAGAGGGAAAGAAATCTAAATCATCACACAAAGGTAAAACCCTAACTAGTACTTTATTACCATTAGAACTATTGCATCTAGATTTATTTGATTGTCATAGTATTCCTTCCTTGAATGGTAATAAGTATTGCTTAATTATAGTTGATGATTTCTCTAGGTATACATGGGTTTACTTTTTAAAACATAAAGATTATACCTTAGAAACCATTATAGGATTTAGCAAAAGAGTTGAAAATGAAAAGAATCTCAAAATCAACCGGGTCTGTAGTGATCATGGTAGAGAATTTGAGAATTCAAATTTTTCAAAATTTTACTTAGAACAAGGGTACAAACATGAGTTCTCTTATCCTAGAACACCCCAACAAAATGGGGTGGTGGAAAGGAGAAATTGTTCCCTACAAGAGGCGGCTAGGACAATGTTTGATGCGTACTCCTTACCTAGCTACTTGTGGGCAGAAGTAGTGAACACCGCTTGCTATATCCAAAATCGAGTCTTAATCCATAGTTTTTTAGGCAAAACACCTTTTAAATTATGGAATGAAAAAATTCCTACAATTCACTATTTTAAGGTCTTTGGATGTAAAGTCTACATTTTGAATACCAAAGACAATCTAGGAAAATTTGAGTCTAAGGTGTATGAGAGAATCCTAGTTCGATACTCATCCACTAGTAGAGGTTATAGGGTGTACAATATGTAATGTCCGCCCTTATCTGTTCTCAGGGCGGCGCTACTTTTTTTTTTATATAACATAACATATATGGATCATTTCACAATCTACATAATCAAACATGTTATCATGACATAAATCTTCTTTTATAACATGCATCACATATCATAGACCTAATTAGCATGTTAACATATCATATCTTCTTTATAACGTGCATCACATATCATAATCATAATTAGCATGTTAACATATCATAACTTCTTTTATAACATGCATAACATAATGATTAGAGAATGTAACTATTATTAACACGATCCATTCATGAGTTCTAACATATCAAACTTTCATAAGTAAGGTGAACAGTAACATAAACTTAGCAACATCCAACATAGTACTAATAAATCACAAGTCATAAAAGCGGAAGCAAATGTCTTAAGTTGTTCATTGAGCATATAAATAAAAGCAGAGAGTAATAGGGTCTTTTTCCACCATGCCACTATCACACACACTTTGCCCCTCCTGCTACTTCCTCTAGTTCATGTTTCCTTTATCTACAGTATATGGATAACATAAACTATAAGCATATATCTTAGTAAGATTCTTGCCTACTCACAAAAGCCACAAATTACATCAAATAATTAGAAAACATGAGCATACTAGCATAAATAACATAAGTATTGCATAACAACACTAAACCTCAGCATACTAACGTAATGAAACATAAGCATGGAATAAAATTTACATAAGCATGCTAAACATAATTAAACCTAAGCATGGCATAAATTAAACATAAGCATCCATGACATCATCAATCCTAAACATGCATAAAGGACATAATCATAAGCATTCTTAAAATTAAACATAAGCATTCACAATTTCATACAAGTCCTTTCTTTTCAAAACATATACATATAGATACTTCAACATAATCATAACATGAAGGGTGGGCCCCAGGCTAAGTACCACATAAAGTACGTTCCCTAATAGGCTGGGGTAGCTAGCCACCAGACCTACTAGAGCAAGACCTCTTACGTCTTACCAGGGCAAGACCTCTTACGTCTTCTTATGTCCCTTGGATTTGATTAACAACCACCTAACGGGTAGGGTACTTAACCTCTTACAAAGTAAAATACTTAATTTTCTTTCTTTTCTTTCTTATCATATCATAAAGAATGCTCTTAATCCCCAACATAAAAAGGGAAGCATCTTCGTCTTATCTTATCATAAAGAGAGCTCTTAATCCCAACATAAAAAGGGGAAGCATCTTCTTAGACATTTCATAGCATATATGCATTCATAACATAAGAATACCCTAAAGGGGTCTTAAAGCATAAACATGTTCATCACATAAGCATATTTCATGGCATATCAAGCATAAACATGCTCATCACATAGGCATATTTCATGGCATATTAAATCATAAACATGTTCATCACATAGGCATGTTTCATGGCATATTAAATCATAAACATGTTCATTACATAGGCATATTTCATGACATATTAAATCATAACCATGTTCATCACATAGGCATACATAAATCATGCAACATATCATGAATTCTAAGGGAATTCTTGTACACCAATTTAAGCACATAATCTTAACCCTAGCTTAGGTACCCTAAGTGGCCGAAATCACTAGGGAGGGGTTCATACATTTTTTTTTTGCACATGAAGCTTACATAAGTGTCACATAACATATCATAAACTTAGGGGGAGTATTTGCACATGAAGTTGGGTACTTAGACCCCACCCTAGCCCTAACACCCTAGTTGGCCGAAACATTAGGGCACAAGAAAATTTATTTTTGTCACATAAAATTTATACATGAAGACATACAACATATCATAATTTCATAAGGAGTATTTTCATGCAACCCTAGCCCTAAAACCCTAGTTTGCCGAAACATTAGGGGCACAAAAATTTATTTTTGTCACATAAAATTTATACATGAAGACATACAACATATCATAATTTCATAAGGAGTGTTTTCATGCAACCCTAGCCCTAAAACCCTAGTTGGCCGAAACTTGTATGGTATAAAGCATCACATTTCTTTCATATATCATGTCCTACAAGAGCAAATATACTGCAGGTGAGGGAATCTTACCACTTATAATTGGTTACCCCTTAATAAGAGAGACCTTGATTGGAGAGGAGACTAAAAAAATAATCTTGCCCTAGAACCCTTCTTGGTGCTCTTGACCCTTAGATGAAGATTAGCCCCTTAGATGAACCCTTCTCTTTGCTTAACTCACTAGGGTGGAACCCTAGTTTGCTTTGGCCGAAACTCAAAGAAGGAAACCTAGTGTTTAGGAGGAAGAAGGAAGAAGAAGTTGTCAAATGAAACCTTCACTCTTATTTATAAAGGGAGGAAGAGAAGTGTCTCTTCTCTTTTCATGCCTCTTCATTTACCCTCCTCACACTCATCTAAAATTTCTCCTCTTTCTCCAACAGTAAGCTACTGCTGAGCACTTGGTCATCACATGCATGGTAAGAGTTAACTCTCACCAAGAGGTTTAAGGTTCAAACCTCACCTCTCCACTTTTATTCTTTTATCATTATTTTCCAGGATTCCATATATAATCTACTAGAAATGAAATTAAATTCTATACAAAAATTTTGGAGAAAAATTTTGGGGTGTTATAATCCCCCGTACCTTATGAAAAGTTCATCCCGAACTTAAAACAGTTCCGGATACTTTTGTCGCATCTCGTCTTCTCGTTCCCACGTGAACTCTTCGAACCCTTTACTTCGCCATAGGACCTTCACTAAGGGTACCTCTTTGCTCCTTAGCTTCTTGACCTCTCGATCATTATCCAACAGGTCAGCTTTCATAACTTAGGTCCCCTTGAATTTGTACTGCCATTGGTTCGATCACCTGGTCTGCATTGGGAACGCATCTCTTGAGTATTGATACATGGAAGACATTGTGGATAGCCGACATCTCCTGAGGTAGCTCCAGCTCATAGGCCACCTTGCCAATTCTTTTCAGGATCTGATACGGTCCTACATAATGCGGACTCAGCTTTCCCTTTCTTCCAAATCTCATTACTCCTTTCATAGGGGTGACCTTGAGGAACACAAAATCCCCAACTTCGAATTCCAATGGTCGGCGTCTCTTATCCGCATAACTCTTTTGCCGGCTCTGAGCAGTCTCTATCCTCTGACGGATAGTCTGTATAGCTCGGGTGGTATCGTCAATAATATCGGCCTGAAGACCCATTTCCTTCCTTTCACCACCCTCGTACCAACAGATAGGAGACCTGCATCTTCTCCCGTATAGAGCTTCATATGGTGCCATTCCAATAGTAGCCTGGTAACTGTTGTTGTAAGCAAATTCTACCAAGCACAAATATCGACACCAACTCCCCTTAAAGTCTAGAGCACAAGCCCGCAACATATCTTCCAGCACCTGGTTCACTCTTTCTGTCTGACCGTCGGTCTGAGGATGAAACGCAGTGCTGAATCTCAACTTAGTGCCAAGAGCCTTCTGAACACATTCCCAGAAATGGGAGGTAAAACGGCCATCACGATCAGAAATAATAGCCTTAGGCACTCCATGTAATCTGATAATTTCCTTGGCATATAATTGAGCTAGCTGCTCAACCGGATAGGTCATCTTAATTGCCAGGAAATGGGCAGACTTTGTCAACCGGTCTATGATTACCCATATAGCATCATAACCATTTGTTGTTCTGGGTAATCCCGAGATGAAATCCATAGAAATTTCTTCCCATTTCCACTCTGGAATCTGTATCGGCTGCAGTAATCCTCTAGGTTTCTGGTGTTCTGCCTTAACCCTCTGGCAGGTCAGACAGGTGCTGACGTACTGAGCCACATCCCTTTTCATGCCGGACCACCAAAATTTATCTCTTAAGTCCTGATACATTTTTGTAGATCCAGGATGCATGGTATAAGGTGTTCCATGGGATTCCTCGAGTATCTTCTTCCGTAATTCCGGATCGTCCGGAATACATAGTCGGTCCCGGAGGTCACAAGTTTGGATATTAGGTTTCCCACTGAAAGACATAGGCTTAGATTTAATAGCACCACATATACCCCTATGCCTACTAGGTATCTAAGTTGATCATTTTTCAGTAGGTCATGCATACTAAGTGTAGATGTTATAGAGCATTATGACTTAGGTAAATTAGTTTATTGCAGGAACTTAATCAACATAGACTTATGTGCTGAGTTTTACAATAACTTTATTAGGATCAATGATTTCACATACTCTACCAGAGTACAAGGTAAAGATTTTATCTTTACCGCATCTATGTTGAGAGATCATCTAGGTCTCATACATTCATCATGCCCAATTGTTTGTTTCCCTCCCAGGGAATTACCTTATGGTGATCCCTACTCGCACATCACATTAGATAGGATGCATTTTCATTTCTTTGCTGAGGAAAGGACTCCATTTGTGAGTCTATTCAGTTCCACTAAACTCAGAGTACAGGACTATGCCCTGTACAGAGTTATAGTGAACTGTGTTTTGCCACTAACTACTAGGGACATCGCTATGATGCATCCTTATCATTCATTTTTACTCCATGCATTCATTCACAGATTAGACATAGACATTTAGTCTACAGATGTTCCAATCTATCATTTATCATTCTAGGATCCTTACTAGCGGTAGGGCACACATGCCTTATTGTCATATCATCACATCTTTATTAACTACATTACAGTTTGATGTTACCACAGATAATGTCAAATAACTCACTAAGTATGACATGATAGGTTCCAGATAGTTCGCATTAGCTAAGATAGGTTTAGATGAGAATGTTGGTGATCGATTGACCGGCTAGAGGGGGGTGAATAGCCCTCGTTCGTTGATGTCGTATTTTGCTCATCTACAAAACGTTAGCACAAGCGGAAGCAATAAACTAAGACAAGAAAATTGAAATAAAACAAAGACAACACAAACACAGAGATGTAACGTGGTTCACGGCTACGCTGCTAATCCACGGTCCGATTCGTCCACGGTGAATCACTCCGAAATCTATCCACTAGATCTCTCCTTTGCACAAAGCTAGGTGGAGGTAACCTCTTTACAACAACACTCCTCTTACAAATATAATGAAAATAAGCTTGGGTAAGAGAATGAAAAGCTTTAGGGAACTTTGGGAGAGTATTAGAGTATAAGCATTGGCCTCCCAAAGCCTTACCCCCTTCCTTTTTATAGAGGAAGAGGGTTTCTTCCCGTTGACACAGGATCAGTCGACTGATGGCACCCATCAGTCGACTGGTGCTGTAGCCGTTGCCCAATAACGGCCGCTTTCCACGTTGGATACTATCCAACGGTACTGGCATCAGTCGACTGATGGCACCCATCAGTCGACTGATGTCAACCAGTCGAGTCCTCAACGAGGTCGACTCCATTACGTCGTGCCGCGGTGACATCAGTCGACTGCCATCCCTTGGCAGTCGACTGATCAAGCCATCAGTCGACTGCCCATGCTGGCAGTCGACTGATCAACTTGATTCAGCCACATTAGACCAGTCGATCGAACCATCGACTCAGAGCAGTCGACTGCCATGACATGGCAGTCGACTGGTGTCGGGAAAAACCCATCCGACACTTGGCCAAATGGCCAAGTTTCACCTAAGAGCTACCCTTCCCGGGTTACAATCGCTCACTCTCATCCCTCGGAGTCCCTCGCCTTCGAAGTTCTCTTCGTTCGCGGCCACGTCCCTCGGCAGCATCAGGCGCACGGCTCTGCAATGCTCCTTCGCGTCTCTTGCCTCGAAGTCTACTTCCTCTGGCTTCACTCCGAGCTTCTCGTCAGGCGGTCCCTCGGATGCTTCAACCGCACGGCTTCTGCAAAGCTATCCTTCACCGACTCAAGGCACGAGTCATGAGATGTGAAACTCGCCATGGCTCCATGTGCGAATTACTAAGTCCTGCACGACTTCAACGCACATATCAAATCAACATATCAAACTAACTTAAACCCTTTGCCACACCATCAAAACCATATTACGGCAAGAGATTGCCCTAACAATCTCCCCCTTTTTGATGTGTGGCAATCCGTTTAAGTTAGGTAAAAACATTTGATATAAATTTTAAAGGAAAGAAAGCATGTAAACATAAACATTGATATCAACATGCAACTCCCCCTTAATCCATGAAATTCTCTACACAAATTTTCTCCCTTAATTTCTCCCCCTATCATAATTAACTTAAACATAATCATTTCTCCCCCTTTGACACCATCAAAAAGATTATCACTAAGTTAAAAACACATGGCATCAAGTCTAATAGAAGGAAAATACCACAAGTTGATTTAAAGTTCGGAATTCAACCTTTACTGGTCTAATATTCAGGCCATCGATCGTAGTTGGATACGGTCGGTAGCACGTGAATTTCGAGATTTTCTGATTGTCAGACCGAATTTTAGAAATGCATTAAAAATTCCAGAAAATTCAAAAAATCATGAAATTTGGGGAACACATTTCTTTTAGGTATATCTTTCAGTGAAAAATAGGTTTTCATGAAAAAACATTATATTTCCACGTATTTGCCAAAAATCCAAAAGCTTTAAAAACTACTAGGTTTTTGATCATAAGAGTATCCATTTTAACACCTAGTCTTGCATCCAATTGTTTCAAAACATGAATACATATATTTTAAAGTAAGAAATTGTTTTGAAAACATATGAAATATCCAACCATGATCTTTGGGCAATATGTCTATGAATTAAACATAAGCCTTCCCCATGATTGGTTTATTATTGCTATTTTGATACTTTAAATGACCATCTAAATGCCATAGGCATTAGTGAACATTTGTATCATCCTAACATCTCACTCATGGTAAGTTTTCAATCAAGGTAGCCTATGGTGAGTGTGAGATGCATCCTAGGGGGGGTATTTGTATATACTTAACCAATATGTTAATGCAATTTTATCATGGTTAAGTGTCAACCTAATAATCCTCATGATCATAAAGACATATATGAATGAATTCTACATTATGATCATGAAACTCATGTATTCATCAAATAATAGTCATGCATTAGGTATTATATGATGATAATAAACAAAGTATTACCTAAAGCATGATTCAAACCTATTTCTTATGATAACGTGCCAAATTTCAAAAACATAAATCATGATTGTAAATATACATAGGAATTACATCAATCATCATGATTTAAGCATTATTATCTATTTATGGGTACGTTATCATCACCCAACACTATCTAAAAAATGTTGTCCCGTCATCCTAAGTCAACCAAAATATGATATAGGTTAGGTCCATGTGGTTGACTACCCTAGGGTTATTCTAACCCTTAAGGATGGATTTTGGAACCCAAAATAAATTCTTTCCTATTGGGTTCACTAAATATTCCTTGGGGATCCATTTTCTAGCTATTACCTTCTTCTTATCTTGTCCCCTAGCAATTAGGCATTTATAGGCCTTTTCATTTTTCTTTTCCTTATATCCTAGGCCTTTTTTGTTAAAACTTGCTCTTTGGCTCCCTATGATCATATTTAATGTGTTGGAGCCAATTGTGAATTTCTCTAGGGCTTTGGTTAAATAATCTACTTTTTCCCTTAATGCCCTATTTTCCTCTATGCATGCATCATTAACATCCAAAGGCATATAGTCATGTGAGCATGCATCATGGCAAGAAGAAACATTATCATTTAAGCATGCATTTTCTAGTTTTTGTTCTAAATCCTTAATTTGATTAAGCATGCTTTTATTTTTCTTTTTCATGCCAAATAACTCCTTAGTTAAACTAGAAATTATGGAAACTATTTTCTTAGGAGAAGCATTCGTTACCATAGTTTCCATATCCTCTTCTTCTTCTTCGGATGAGGAGGATGTAGAATCTCCCCCTTCATTTGAGCTCTCCCCACTTGTGCTTGATTCTTCATTTGAGGAGGAGGAGCAATCCGAGTCATGAAGAGCCATTAGTGCTAGGTTGGAGTAGACATGCTCTTCTTCTTCGGATGAGGAGGCGGAAGCAACGTCATCCCATGTCTTGGCTTTGAGTGTCATGGCCTTCCCTTTTCCTTTTGCCTTCTTTTCTTCTTCCTTTTTCTTGCTCCCCTTCTTCTTCCTCTTTTCTTCTTTCTTGCTCTTGTTTAGGAGGGGACAATTATCCCTTATATGTCCCTCTCCTTGGCAATTATAGCATATGACCTTCCCCCTTGGTCTTCTATTCCTATCATGAGATTTATCAAATCTAAGATTCTTAAATGCACGCCTTACCTTCCTTACCATGTAGGCTCCTTCGGTGCTATCCATGGAGGAGGAGGAAGACGCTTCATCATCGGAGGAGGAGGGAATTCCCATCTTCTTTTTCCCTTTGTTGGCCATCAAGGCTACTCCCCTTGAGGTTTGGACTCTAGGCTCTTCTTGTATTCCTTCTAGCCTAGTTTCATGAAGCTCCATTGTTGAGAAGAATTCCTCCAAGGTGCTTACTTCTAAGTTCTTGGAGATATAAAATGAGTCCACCATGGAGCTCCATTTTGAGGACCGGGGAAAGGCATCTATGGCCTTCATTACCATATCCCGGTTTGATAACTTCTCACCTACACTTGTTAGCCCAATTAATATTTCTTTAAATCTAGAATGTAGGGAAGTTACCTTTTCTCCCTTTTCTAATTTGATGTTTGAGAGTTGAGAGCGGAGGAGGTCTCTTCTTGCTAGCTTAGCCTCCGAGGTACCTTCATGAAGCTCCACTAGCTTCTCCCACATCTCCTTAGCACTAGAACATTCCCCTATCCTATTGACTTCTTGTTGGGGGAGGACATTGTATAGGTGGTGCTTGGCCTTTGAATTCGCCAAGTATTCTTCTCTTTGCCCTTTGCTCCACTTCGATTTCTCCAATGGCTCCCCATCCTCGTTCCTAGGCAACTCGAAATCGTTTTCCATTATTAAAAGGATTTCAAAGTCGGTTTCGAAGAATACCTCCATTCTTTTTTTCCACCAAGAGAATTCGCCGTCGAACTTCGGTGGGTGGATGTTTGAGCCGGCCATTTTGAAAATTTTCTTGTTGTGGCGGTTAGTCCTCGACAAGCTTAACCTTGCTCTGATACCACTTGTTGGTGATCGATTGACCGGCTAGAGGGGGGTGAATAGCCCTCGTTCGTTGGATGTTGTATTTTGCTCGTCTACAAAATGTTAGCGCAAGCGGAAGCAATAAACTAAGACAAGCAAATTGAAATAAAACAAAGACAACACAAACACAGAGATGTAACGTGGTTCACGGCTACGCCGCTAATCCACGGTCCGATTCGTCCACGGTGAATCACTCCGAAATCTATCCACTAGATCTCTCCTTTGCACAAAGCTAGGTGGAGGTAACCTCTTTACAATAACACTCCTCTTACAAATATAATGAAAATAAGCTTGGGTAAGAGAATGAAAAGCTTTAGGGAACTTTGGGAGAGTATTAGAGTATAAGCATTGGCCTCCCAAAGCCTTACCCCCTTCCTTTTTATAGAGGAAGAGGGTTTCTTCCCGTTGACACAGGATCAGTCGACTGATGGCACCCATCAGTCGACTGGTGTTGTAGTCGTTGCCCAATAATGGCCGCTTTCCACATTGGATACTATCCAACGGTACTGGCATCAGTCGACTGATGGCACCCATCAGTCGACTGATGTCAACCAGTTGAGTCCTCAACGAGGTCGACTCCATTCTATGCCTGCGGTGACATCGACATCACGACCGCCCCTCGGCGATCGATCGACAGCCACCGATCGCCTATGCCGGGCAATGATCGATCAACTTGATTCAGCCACATTAGACCAGTCGATCGACCCATCGACTCAGAGCAGTCGACTGCCATGACATGGCAGTCGACTGGTGTCGGGAAAAACCCATCCGACACTTGGCCAAATGGCGAAGTTTCACCTAAGAGCTACCCTTCCCGGGTTATAATCGCTCACTCTCATCCCTCGGAGTCCCTCTCCTTCGAAGTTCTCTTCGTTCGGGCCACGTCCCTCGGCAGCATCAGGCGCACGGCTCTGCAATGCTCCTTCGCGTCTCTTGCCTCGAAGTCTACTTCCTCTAGCTTCACTCCAAGCTTCTCGTCCGGCGGTCCCTCGGATGCTCCAACCGCACGGCTTCCGCAAAGCTATCCTTCGCCGACTCAAGGCACGAGTCATGAGATGTGAAACTCGCCATGGCTCCATGTGCGAATTACTAAGTCCTGCACGACTTCAACGCACATATCAAATCAACATATCAAACTAACTTAAACCCTTTGCCACACCATCAAAACCATATTACGGCAAGAGATTGCCCTAACAGAGAATAATGTTCTAACTCGGAGGAGAGATGGACCACAGCTTCAGCCCCAGCCTGAGCCTGAGCTTGATCCCGAGCATGAGCCAGATAGGACTGAGGAGTCACCAGACTATGAGATCCATGACCTATCTCTCTTTCTTAGACTTCCTGCTTCTCCCATAGTAGCAAAGAGATTATCCAAACTGGAGGATGCGATGTAGTGTCAGGAGCAGCAACATCAGACACATCATCTAGAGATGATGCAAATGCTCCAACAGAGAGACGATCACAGAGAAATGATGGAGATGCTTCGATCTTGAGGCATGAGTCATCCTCATCCACCTCCCTCTTCCTCAGATTAGAACTTTATTATTGGGTCTATGAAGTCGCTCTAGAGGGGGATGAATAGCGATTTCTTCGATTTCATGCTTGGATCATGATTGCTTGTCTACAAAACATTAATATGCAGTAGAATACAAATATACGAAGATAAAATACAAGACAATCACAACACGAACACAAGACAATTAACGTGGTTCGAAACTAGGGTTCCTACTCCATGGTGCAAGCTCTAATTGAGCTTTAGTGATGCACACCACCACTATTAAACTTCTCCTTCTCGATATAACACTGAAGGTGGAGAAACCTCGTACAAGTTCTTACACAAGTAAAAAATACAACCAATACAATACAAGAATGAAATACAAGTAAAGAAAACTTTCCAAAAAAGAACTCTTGATTGCTTGCTTGTTGATTATTTTGGATTGCTCTTAAAAGTCTGGAATGCAACAACACTTCTCCTTTAAAATCACCTCAAACATCGCTTGCAAAATCCTCTCAAAACTACTCCTTTTATATCCTGCATCGGGTTGATTTCACTCCTAGCAATTGACTGCAAAAAGGCACTAGTCGACTATCCACAGTGTCATTGTCTCACAACGAACTTAATCCACATTGAATTACTCTAATGGATACCCTAGCAGTCAACTGATGGCCTGTAGTTGATTGGTCAGTAGACTATCCAAGAATCTGTGGACTACTACAGTGCCATCAGTCGCTGCCCATACATGGCATTCGACTACCTAAGGCCAGTCGATTGCCCATACATGGCAATCGACTACCACAACCTCAACCGAGCAATTGAGCCTCAGTCGACTCCTCAACCAGTCGACTGGTCATACAGTCAGTCAACTATTTCGAGTTGACTAGGCTCCCGAGTGTCAAACACTCAGCCAGTCAACTGTCCATAATCTCAATCGACTAGTAAACATCAAATATGAGGTTTAACCCAAGTATGATCCCTTCATACTTGATCCTCACCCATAACCTAGATCTAAGTCTTCTAGCCACCTCCATCAGCCTCATGTCTCTCAGATCCCTTGAGTCCATGACTCTTCATCCTTCATGTTAGCCTTCAGGTGCTTCCATCGACTATGTCATGCTAACCGGGTCCTTTGTCAAGGTTCATTTGGACTTATGCTGCCAAGACCACATGCTTGGACCTTACACTACTAAAACCTCACCCTTGGACTTCCCATTGACAAGCCTCAATGCTTGGACTTTCTTGCCAAGATCCATTTGGACTTGCGTCGCCAAGACCACTTGCTTGGACTTTACACTGCCAAAACTACATCTTTAGACTTTACCATTGCCAAGACCATACTTGGACTTTCCATGCCAAGACCCTACTTGGACTTTCCCTTGTCAAGACCATTCTTGGACTTTCCTTGCCAACTCCATGTTGGACTTTTCAATTGCCAAAGTTCACTTGGACTTTACACCACCAAGACTACACACTTGAACTTATACTACCAAGACTTTACCTTTGGACTTCCCTTGCCAAATATTCATATTTGTACTTTCCTTGCCAAGTATCCAAATATGGACTTCCGAGGTTAATTGCTCCAACAATCTCTCCCAAATAATCTCCCCCATATGACTTTGGATATCCCAATCATCCACTAGTCATATGACCAACATATAGTCAAACCCATATAGTCAACCAATGGTCAAATCCATTATCAAACATCAAAACACTGCTCGAGTCCCACTCGAGTTTGGTCAACATTGACCCGGGGCCTATTGCACCAACAACCTCCCCCTTTTTGATGTTTAATAATGCCTTTAAGTTAGGCTAATAATAACCCAAACTTAACTCTTTCAATGCCAAAGCATAGTGAAGATTTATCTAACTTAAACCTCACTTCTACACCTTTAGCATACATAAAAAAAGTCTACCAAGATTTTCAATGTCTCATCTCCCAAAGGGATTCTACATTCTCCCCCTTGGTTCAAAAACATCTTGAATGCCTTCACTCTTTTTAGTGATAAATTTCATATCACTAAATGAGAGGCAATCCATAATGAAGGTACCTAAATCCTCATTTCTTCTCCTTTGTAATCAAAATTGTATCTATCATCTCTTGATGGATACACTTCCCTTAAAGGATTGCTCCCCCTTGACCATTTCACCAACAATGTCCTTGGAGAGTTACTAAGCCTATATGAAACTTAAACCATCGAAAATAAGGGTAAAAATTCAACCTTGAACTTTAACCTTCCTTAAATAACTCTCCTAATCATTTCCAATGATAATTTCACCCTTCCAATGCTTTTCAAAGTATATCCTAGGGTTAGGAGACGTTAGGGTAACCTAACATTGATGATAAATGGCTAAACAAATCTTGTTCAACTGAAATCAACCATGATAGTCGACTGCACCATCACCAATCAACTACTCCAAGCAGCAGTTGACTGGACTCTGATTTTCTAGAAATCATAGTTTTCAGTCAAATTTCAAAAATTCATAAGTAATTGTACGTATTTTTAAAAATCTTGAAAATTCATACATATACTACTTACATCAAATACAATGGGTGAAAAATATTGTTATAATAAAATACCCATTAAATTGAAGTATTGATACAAAGTTCAAAAGCATTAATAACTTTAATGTTTTTGATCTAACTTGTATCAACTTATTTAATGGTGATTGCTATTAAAAGATAGACTTCACCAAGGTTTTTCAAAATGATTTTGAAATATTTTTAAAACATTATATTGAACCATGGTCTTTGGGCTAAATGCACATGACTTGTACATTAGCTTTCCTCATTATTCTTCAATGCCATGTTATGAGTTTGAGTTTATCTAGATGCAACATCTATGCACCTTGAACTTAACTCATTTTCCTAACATCTCACATATATCTAATGTGTCTCAATACACATACATGTCACCTTATAGTCCTTGTGAGATGTGAGTTTTGTTCTTCCCTAATCTAAGGGTTCATGCATTTTATCTAGGCAACTCTATGAGACTTCAAATCATGATATTGTCCTTAATTTCATTTTAATTATTCTAAATGCATGAATATTATCATGACATAATAGATGTGAATAATTTAAAACATCTTCTAATAATCATGATGTCATGACATAAAGATAAACCTAAATGCAAACATGACATATATTACCCTAAGCATGATCATGACATTTAAATAATTATATGAAGCATGATGTCATAACATGACATATGACAAACAAAGCATGATAAATAAGATATAAAGGTATAAGAATACCTAGATTTCAAGCCTAATTGCCATTTGTTAAAATTTTTACCAATTTTCTATAAAGCCCAATTTTTCAAGTGTGTCAAACCCCCGAAATGGCACACCATTGACTCTAACCTATCTTGTGCCAATTTTGATCAATTTTTCAAACTTCTTTAATTCTATTGGCACATCCTAAAATCGCTTAGGATAAATTTTTAATTTCATTTTCAAAGTATTACAATACTTCAAAAATATCCTAAAGTGCCACCTTTACCATGGTTAGGTTAACTACCTATCCAGGTTGACACATCCTAAATCCATCTAGCGTGATGGAATCACGCTCCTAGGAACCCAAAATCTATTTTAGCTCCTTGAGTTAATTAGGTATTTACTAAGGATAACTTTTCTAGCTACCCTCTTAATGACCCTCCTAGGCTTTGAGGCCTTGGTTATTTATGTCTTCTCAAGGTTAACTCTAGGGGTAACTCTCCTTGTAACCTTGCTAGTGACTTTTTTAGACCTTTTAGAGGCCTTAGTCACTTTGGTCTTCCTAAGGTCAACTCTAGGGATTGCCTCCCTTGTGACCTTGACCTTCCTAGGCCTAGACTTAGTTCCATAGTCAAATGGAATATTGTGGTAGGTTGGCATTATGTTCTTAGACATAGGCTTGTGATCCAAACCTTTCTTGTCCTTAGGCAATTCTTGCCTCCTATGTTGGGTTTCCGGCACCGCGGCGTGTGTGTGTTCGATCATGTTTCGTAAACATGAGCACAGCGGAAGCAATTAAAAATAATAAATACTCCTATTTATTACAACACACACAACACACGCATGCTATTACAATAAGTGTAGACATAACCGTAAATTAAAATTGCAATAAAAGGAAATTAAACTACGTTATACCTTTCGTATGACGTGTAGCGGGAACGGCATCAACCGGAACGATCCTCGTAAGAATCGTCTCTATCCGTATCCACGCCGAGCTCCTCGGGATGACTTCGCCAAGCCACGAGCTTCGTCTTCGTACGGGTTACTAGCCTCGTGTTGAAGACGACGTGATCGAGAGATGATCACGATCCGAATCCAAATTCGGACCTAAAACAAGTCCTCAAGACTTGCTTCTCCGGAGAGGTATTCGTCAACCGATTGACGAATCCTTCGTCCTCCACCTCAGAGGATTACCGGAGATCAAATCCCCGGTATGTTAGCCACTGTCGGAGCACTAACCGTCGTCCAAACGATGCTCCGACGAGAGGAGAAGAAGCTGTCCAGAAAACTGGACAGCTTGGTGGAGGAGATAGGCGCCGGCCAAAACAAGGAGACAAAAGCTCACCTTGATGCCGAACCTTTTAGGGGATCACCGGAGGGTCGCCGGAGGTTCACCGGCTGAAGCTTGGTCGCCGGCAACAAGTTGGAAGGCTGCACCAAGCTGGGCGGCAACAAGATGTTGGGCGGCCACAATGTGTTGGGCGGCAACTAGGTGTTGGGCGGCAACTAGGTGATTGGGCGGCAACTAGGTGATTAGGTTTAGGGTTAGGGTTTAATCCCTATTTTATAGAGAACTAATTCTCTTAATGGTTAATGGATCATATCCATAAAGCCCGTTAACCCGCTCCATTAAGATAAGTTAAAATAAACCAAACCATAATGGTTTATTTTAAGTTAAAACGAACCGAACCAACTTTTGGTTCATTCGTTTAAAATAAACCAAACCCTTTGGTTTATTCTTATCCATTGGATTAGAACCAAACCATTTTGGTCCATCCATTACGTCTTCATAAGACGCAGCCCATCCACGCTTCCATTGCGACTGAAACGATTTCATGCTCGCTTTATGTTTGGTCCAACCAAACATAGTTTCTCTCGGTCTGAGAATCTCATTCTCAAGCTCGTTTTAAATCCTTTGGATTACACTCGTTGTCGTGTGACCAAATAGGTTCTCGGTTTATGTTGGCCGTCTATAATTAACCATTAATTATAGAGCGATCATGAGTGGCACCTAGTAGTACATCATGATCCCCAATTAACCGAAAAGATCAACGGTTGATCCGTAACTATTTCAAACCCTTCGATGCTCGAATGAATCGTGCCCCATTCCCTTCACTCATCTTATACCCACTTGGTTCGGGACATGGTCTATTGTGTCGGTCCCACTAGGTCGACTACGTCACACCTAGCCCAGTATCATTTCCTCGCCCTCACGGATTCTAGTTACTCCACATGTATCGAAGAGTACCTTACTCTAAACATGTATTGCTTTGGCCAAAGACTTTAGTAACAATCCGACGAGAGGCCATGGGTATACATCTCCTCGCAAGGAGTGGTGAATCCTTTATAGGCTATTCAAACACCTTCGATCACTTCGACTTATACCCAATCATCCCGGGTCCACATCTCCTTAGAGATGTTTGCTTAAGATGTCAAAGCATAAGTCTTCATGATCAAGATGACTTGAATACCGCAAGTTAAAGGAACATCGCACTTAAGCCACAGTAAGAACTTCATTGACATATCTATATATGCAGAGAACCATATGAAGTCTTATGGCTGGTCACTCCAATGAACTAGTTACCATAACTAGCATCCACGATTAACTCCGGACATCACTATGTCTCCAGCCAGTGAGAATCAGCTGCTTGGATACACCAAGGAGTATACCTCGTGCTAGTCTCAACAGAATTGATGGTGTCCAGATTCATCAATTCATCGACTAGGGATAATTCCGATACATCACAATTACACATGTAGAGATACTCACTAGTTGTGATCCAATCACAAATTCTCTCATGCTGTGAATCGTATCGTGGACATTCAGTAAATGAGTTTAAGATCCAATCAAATACATAAAACATGTATACTCAAATAGTGAATCTTCATTTATCATATAAATGGTTCATACATAAGGCGATTGCCTTAGGACATCTCTCATATATTACTAACAGACTCCCACTTGGCCTAATGCCAATCGCTACGGTATCCAATACCATAAGCACCAACATGACCCTCAAACTTACTTTGAGGTAATGCTTTAGTCAAAGGATCCGCTAAGTTCCTTTCAGTGGGAATTTTCTCGATTTGTATTTCGTTCCTACTTATGATCTCTCTGATAAGATGATAGCGCGGCTGTTTGGATCGTTGATGAGACCTTGGCTCTTTCGCTGTAATTGCTCCATTGTTGTCGCGATGAGACCGGTATTGCTTCAACAATGGCCGAAATCACACCAAGTTCATGAACGAACTTCTTGATCCAAACCGCCTCCTTTGCTGCTTCCGAAGCTGCAATATATTCTGCCTCAGTGGTAGAATCCGCTACAGTCTCTTGTTTGGAACTTTTCCAACTCATCGCGCTTCTATTCACAGTGAACACGATCCGCATCGAGACTGAATCATCCTTGTCTCGAAGTCGCATCCGATACCCGCTGTCCCTTCTCCATATATTAGGAACACATCCTTAGTTCTTCTCAAGTACTTAAGGATCGCGTCTTAACACCAATGATCCATTCCTCGATCGGGATCGTATCTGCTCGTGACACTCAGAGCATACGATACATCGGGCCTCGTACATAACATAGCATACATGATAGATCCTATTGCGGATGCATAGGGAATCTTACTCATGCAAATCCTCTCATCTTCTGCGCGCGGACACATAGACTTCGAAAGGTGTACCCCATGCCTGATGGGCAGATAACCTTTCTTGGATTCCGACATGCTAAACCTCTTTGCACTTTTCGGTATATATATGGTGTGAAAGACCAAGCAACCGCTTCGATCTATCTCTATAGATCTTAATCCCAGGATGTAGGTTGCTTCTCCCGAGTCTTTCATGGAGAATGTCTTGGATAACCAAACCTTAATCGATCAGAAGATGGACACATCGTTTCCTATAAGTAATATGTCATCGACATACAATACTAGGAACACGACTGCACTCCCACTAACCTTCTTGTACACACAAGGTTCGTCTGGATTTTGTGAGAAATCAAACCTTTTGATCGTCTCATCAAAACGGATATTCCAGCTCCTGGATGCTTGCTTCAATCCATAAATGGATCGTCGCAATTTGCATACCTTGGTTTTATCAACCGATGTGAAACCCTCAGGCTGTATCATATACACGTCCTCGGCGGAGGTTTCCGTGGGAAAAATTTGTTTTCACATCCATCTGCCATATCTCATAATCATAATGAGCTGCTATGGCCAGGAGCATCCGAATGGATTTAAGCATAGCTACAGGCGAATAGGTTTCGTCATAATCAACACCTTGCTTTTGGCGATATCCTTTCGCCACCAATCTAGCCTTATAGGTAATCACATTACCATCCATGTCGGTTTTCTTCTTGAAAACCCACTTGCACCCTATAGGCTTTATGCCTTCAGGTGGAGTCGACGAGTTCGAACTTGGTTTTTCATACATGGAATCCATTTGACTTCATGGCACCAAGCCACTTATCCCTTCTACGAACTTATCGGCACTTCTTCATAAGCTGGTAGGCTCCTCATCATCAATGAGTAACACGTCGTTCGATTCACTTCACGAAATCCATATCTCTCGGGAATATTGCGTGTTCTACGGATCTCTGAAGATGTGTTCTGATAAGTCAGGATTGCTCATCACTATGAGTTGTCGGTGTTGTGCTTCACCGGGTATCTCATCTAATGTCTATTTGAGTCTCTCGAGCCTCCTCAAGCTCGACACTCCCCTTTGTTTTCTTGCAAGAGAAACTCTTTCTCTAGAAACACATGCCTTGAAACAAACACCTTTTGTTCCACGGGATGATAGAATTGGTAACCCCTTGTTTCCTTAGGGTATCGATAAATAGACATTTATCGGACTTAGCATCGGTTTATGCGATCTGATCAGCTTCACATAAGCGAGGACAACCCCATATCTTCAAGTAAGATACATGAGGTTTCTTACCATTCCATATCTCATATGGAGTAGTTGAGACTACCTTGGTAGGCATTACATTTAACAAATGTAAGCGGTATGCGAAGTCATAACCCCAAAGGACTTGGGAAGAGTTGCATGATTCATCATTGACTGACCATGTCAGCAGTCGATTCGCCTCTCGGATACACCATTATCTTTGTGGTGTATAGAGTCCATTGAGACAATATGCCATTGTCTCTTAGATAATCAGAAACTCTTGACTTAAGTATTCACCACCTCGATCCGTCGAAGTATTTTAATACTCTTGTCATGTTGTTTCTCTACTTCATTTCTGAATTCTTTGAACCTTTCAAAGGCTTGGACTTGTGTTTCATCAAGAACACATACCCAAGCCGTAGTGATCATCGGTGAAGGTAATGAAGTAGCTATAGCCTCCTAATGCTTGAGTTGACATAGGTCCACATACATCGGTATGTACTAAACCTAGTAACTCTCCACTCGTTCACCTTTTCGGTAAAGGTAACTTAGTCATCTTGCCTTTTAAGCATGATTCGCATGTATCGTATGAATCAATTCAAGCGATTCGAGAATTCCACATCGGTGTAATTGGACATGCGTTTCTTGCTTATATGGCCAAACGACAATGCCACATATAGGAGTCTATGTGATTATCTTTTCGAACACGCGCGTGTTGCTCGCCGATATTGAAAATGTCCTTTGGATCGTCCATGTATAAATGCCATTACTCAAAGTTCGGTTCCATAAAGTCGCCATTCAAAGTTATATAACAACAATTGTTACTAAGCGTTAAATGGAAACCATTTCTATTTAAGCGAAATAGAAACAATGTTCTTTATTAGAGAAGGAACATAATAGCAATTGTCGATTCAAGACTAGTCCACTAGGGAGCTTGACAAATAAGTTCGATGGCGGCCACGTGACCTTTGCTCCATTGCCAACTCGCAAATTTGACTCCCCTCGACAAGTCTTCTTCTATTCCTTAGCCCCTGTATGTCATTACATATATGTGAGCCACTACACCCGATTATCAATACCCAAGTGTCTAAGGAAATAGAATGACAATCAATAGCGAAGATACGAAGAGGATGGGGCATCGGATGCCTTCTTCTTCTTCATGGACTCAAGATAAATCTTAGTTTCTTCGCGATGGCCTTCCTTGCCCAGTGATGGCAAGTGCCCTTTTCTTATTGGTTCGCCTTCTTTGCCTTTTTCTTTCCTTTCTTCATTCTTTTGCCTTCCTCTTAGAACCCTTCTTTGAGGAATCAACTAACAGAACCGCCTTCTCCTCATGCTTCACAGAAGGCTCCACAGTCTTCAGCATATTGAGGAGCTCGGGAATGGTGGGTTCCAATTTGTTCATCCGATAGTTCATCACAAATTGCGAGAAACTCTTGGGCAAACAATGCAGAATTAAGTCAATACTTAACTCTTGATCCATCACAAAACCGATGGTAGCTAGCAGCTCGATGTACCCGTTCATCTTTGCACAAAGCGCCTCTGAGGCGAACCTTCTTGCATCTTCGTGGTGAAGAGGAGCCTAGAGACCTCGAACCTTTCCGGATCTCGCTTGCTCAGACAACTCATGAAGATGGAAGACCATAGTGTTAGCATCCATATGCTCATGCGCCTGCGGCTCGTACCATCGCCGCTAGCATGATGCAACTTCGCGGCTCGAGAATCGCCACATGCTTACGATAGACCAACATTTGATGCAGGTTGCATCGTCCTTAGGGATCGGGAAGAGGCTCTTCAAGGACATATGCTAGCTTTTCCGCCTTGAGAACAATTCTCGAGTTTCTAAGCCATCCGAAGTTAGGCCCGGATCGGTTTGTTCGAATCCAAAATAGTGCGCAAATTCAAAGACGCGTCATGTCGATTTATTGACCTAGAAATACGAGCATATATGAAAATGATTTTTAAAATGCATCAATATACATTTATAAATCCCATTCATTTTTTTCGAATTTCAAAAACCCCAAAATCACTTCGGGAGATTGTAGGTCCATCTCCGAATGGGCTGATATCCATCATAGTTATGAACAACCTTGGAGAGAGTCCAACAAGCCATTCATAACTTCTGACGGTGAGTATCATCTATACGATTGCATATCCGTATATGCAACTATCACAATGTGCTATCAACTAATTGAATGTTCACACATACATCGGGTTGTTAACACATTAACAAGTATGCATCATATGCATAGCACCCAACTTCACCTCCTTTACATCGACCTTGGAGAGTCGACAAGCCGTGCTCGGGTTAAAGCCAACCCATTAATCAAGACATAGTTTTAATATGGTTAGAGCGCATTCAACCAATTAGCCCAGCTTGGAGAGAGTCCAACAACCAAAGCTAACGATTGACCTCTGACTCTTACCATATTAGTATTAAACTATTCCATGGTTTGAACATATTCAGGTTCGAGGGCTTGGAGAGAGTCCAACAACCCAAACAAGAAAGAACTCGGTTCTAACCATATTAATGGAAGGTGTAGGCTTTAATATTGAGTTAGGGTTTTATGTCTCATCCTCTTTGCATGCAAATAACTATTATCTACATGGCATGGCATACATGGCATACATCTACATGTCACGACACGCATGGCATAATGTTATGCATCTAATGCAATTACATGGCATACAATTATGTCATGTCTATATTTCCTTATATGTCATAACTATTTATGGAAATAAAATATGTTTAAGATTTGATTCTCCAAATCAAATCATAATTAAATTAGGAAACAAATTTCCAAATCTAATCACATATTTTATTCATGGAATTATTTGATTAAGGAAAATCTATTTAGGAAACCAATTTCCTAAATCATTAAAACTACTTATGGAAATAAAATATTTTAAGATTTGATTTTCCAAATCAAATCATGATTAAATTAGGAAACAAATTTCCAGAATCTAATCAAATATTTTATTTATGGAAAATATCAATTTCCATAAATACTTCCAACTTTCCAAAAGTGGAAGATTTCCATAAATACTTCTAGACTTTCCAAAATTGAAAAATTTCCATAAATACTTCTAAATTTCCAAAATTAGAAAATTTCTAGAAATACATTATGACTATCGCAAAACCATTTTACGATTATGTCGAAACACAACCTGGGCTCTGATACCACTGTTGGGTTTCCGGCACCGCGGCGTGTGTGTGTTCGATCATGTTTCGTAAACATGAGCACAGCGGAAGCAATTAAAAATAATAAATACTCCTATTTATTACAACACACACAACACACGCATGCTATTACAACAAGTGTAGACATAACCGTAAATTAAAATTGCAATAAAAGGAAATTAAACTACGTTATACCTTTCGTATGACGTGTAGCGGGAACGGCATCAACCGGAACGATCCTCGTAAGAATCGTCTCTATCCGTATCCACGCCGAGCTCCTCGGGATGACTTCGCCAAGCCACGAGCCGTCTTACGTGCGGGTTACTAGCCTCGTGTTGAAGGCGGCGTGATCGAGAGATGATCACGATCGAATCCAAATTCGGACCTAAAAACAAGTCCTCAAGACTTGCTTCTCCGGAGAGGTATTCGTCAACCGATTGACGAATCCTTCGTCCTCCACCTCAGAGGATTACCGGAGATCAAAGCCCCGGTATGTTAGCCGCTGTCGGAGCACTAACCGTCGTCCAAACGACGCTCCGACGAGAGGAGAAGAAGCTGTCCAGAAAACTGGACAGCTTGGTGGAGGAGATAGGCGCCGGCCAAAACAAGGAGACAAAAGCTCACCTTGATGCCGAACCTTTTAGGGGATCACCGGAGGGTCGCCGGAGGTTCACCGGCTGAAGCTTGGTCGCCGGCAACAAGTTGGAAGGCTGCACCAAGCTGGGCGGCAACAAGATGTTGGGCGGCCACAATGTGTTGGGCGGCAACTAGGTGTTGGGCGGCAACTAGGTGATTGGGCGGCAACTAGGTGATTAGGTTTAGGGTTAGGGTTTAATCCCTATTTTATAGAGAACTAATTCTCTTAATGGTTAATGGATCATATCCATAAAGCCCGTTAACCCGCTCCATTAAGATAAGTTAAAATAAACCAAACCATAATGGTTTATTTTAAGTTAAAACGAACCGAACCAACTTTTGGTTCATTCGTTTAAAATAAACCAAACCCTTTGGTTTATTCTTATCCATTGGATTAGAACCAAACCATTTTGGTCCATCCATTACGTCTTCATAAGACGCAGCCCATCCACGCTTCCATTGCGACTGAAACGATTTCATGCTCGCTTTATGTTTGGTCCAACCAAACATAGTTTCTCTCGGTCTGAGAATCCCATTCTCAAGCTCGTTTTAAATCCTTTGGATTACACTCGTTGTGCGTGTGACCAAATAGGTTCTCGGTTTATGTTGGCCGTCTATAATTAACCATTAATTATAGAGCGATCATGAGTGGCACCTAGTAGTACATCATGATCCCCAATTAAGAAAAGATCAGCGGTTGATCGAACTATTTACGAAACCCTTGATGCTCGAATGAATCGTGCCCCATTCCCTTCACTCATCTTATACCCACTTGGTTCAGGACATGGTCTATTGTGTCAGTCCCCACTAGGCTGACTACGTCACACCTAGCCCAAGTATCATTTCCTCGTCCTACGGATTCTAGTTACTCCACATGTATCGAAGAGTACCTTACTCTAAACATGTATTGCTTTGGCCAAAGACTTTAGTAACAATCCGACGAGAGGCCATGGGTATACATCTCCTCGCAAGGAGTGGTGAATCCTTTATAGGCTATTCAAACACCTTCGATCACTTCGACTTATACCCAATCATCCCGGGTCCACATCTCCTTAGAGATGTTTGCTTAAGATGTCAAAGCATAAGTCTCCATGATCAAGATGACTTGAATACCGCAAGTCAAAGGAACATCGCACTTAAGCCACAGTAAGAACTTCATTGACATATCTATATATGCAGAGAACCATATGAAGTCTTACGGCTGGTCACTCCAATGAACTAGTTACCATAACTAGCATCCACGATTAACTCCGGACATCACTATGTCTCCAGCCAGTGAGAATCAGCTGTTTGGATACACCAAGGAGTATACCTCGTGCTAGTCTCAACAGATTTGATGGTGTCCTGATCCATCAATTCATCGACTAGGGATAATTCCGATACATCACAATTACACATGTAGAGATACTCACTAGTTGTGATCCAATCACAAATTCTCTCATGCTGTGAATCGTATCGTGGACATTCAGTAAATGAGTTTAAGATCCAATCAAATACATAAAACATGTATACTCAAATAGTGAATCTTCATTTATCATATAAATGGTTCATACATAAGGCGATTGCCTTATGTATCTCTCATATATTACTAACATCCTAGACCCTAAATTTTGACTCCTAGTCCCTTTAATTGAATTTGTCATAATTTGAAGGATTTTTTCTAATTTTTCAAGCCTTGACTTAAGGCTTGATTTTCTATTTCTAATTTCCCAATATTTGAATTTTCATTCTTCTTTTGGGAATTTCCTTTCTTTCTAGGCATATGTCTAGTCTTTTTCAGATTAATGCCTAGTTTCTTATCATTCTTAGGTGAAATAGTTCTAGAATTGTCCTTAGGTAAATTAACATGTTTAGCACCTAAACAAAAATATTTGTTTCTAGATTGATTCTTAGGCTTACTACTAGCATGCTTTTTATCATGAAGAACAGTAGCAAGAAAATTCTTAGCATGCCTTTTATTTTTGCACAAAGGAAGAGCATTATTAAAATAAACCTTAGGGTTTGTCTTAACTCCCCCTACATTTGATGCTCCTCTCATGTCCTTGGTTGGATTCGTCCCCCTCGGACATTGGCTCCGGTAGTGTCCCTTTGTTGGCACTTGAAACACACTATGTGCTCCTTGCTTCTTCGAATTGGGGCACCGATCTCCTTAGGCTTCAACTTGGCCATTGGCACTTGAGTTGTCTTCTTAGCTCTTTTTGGACACTTGCTCTTATAGTGCCCTATTTCCATACACTCAAAACACATAATATTATTTTTATTTTTAATACATGCATTTGAGTTACCTAGCTCGGTAAGGGAAGCTCGGTCGGATTTTTCACTTCTTCCAGAGGTTGATGGTTCCTCTTGCTCTTGCTCTGCCATTGAGGATGGTCTCTCCTCCTCCTCAATCCTAGAAGTGGAGACTCCTTCAATCTCCTCTACCTACCCATATGTTGAACATCTCTCAACTTCTGAATCCTCAAGCTCTTGGGATGATGATGAGCTTTTTTCTTGATCTTGAGAAGATGAGCACTCCTCCTTGGACTCCTCTACTACTTTTGTCAATGAGGGCTCTTTATGAAGCTTGACTAATTTGCTCCTTAGCATCCTTAAAATCTCCTAGCTTACACAAGATGTCACTAGGCATTAAGTTAGCTAAAATTAACATTACCTTTTTATTTATCTTGTACTTTCGATTTTGCTCCCCGGTCCACTTCTTCTTCTTGAGGACTCTTTCCTTCTTGTTCTCAGGGGGGGGGGGGGGGGGTCCATCATGACAATTAAATTTTCAATATCACACATAAGAAAATATTTCATTTTACCTTTTCAATACATGAAGTCTTCGCCATTGAAGAAAGGTGGAACCGTGATGTCTTGGCCTAGTCCATCCTTGGGCAATTCCATCTTCCTCTAGCGCTTTGCTCTCTTGCCGATGAGTCTATAGAAGAGAAACCTTACTCTGATACCAATTGTAGGGTGTATGACATCACACTAGAGGTGGGTGAATAGCGATTTTCTTTAATTTCATGCTTCGATCGTGATTGCTTGTCTACAAAATGTTAATATGCAGCAAAATACAAATATACAAAGATAAAATACAAGACAATCACAACACAAACACAAGAGATTTAATGTGGTACATAACTAGAGTTCCTACTCCACGGGGCGAGCTCTAATTGAGCTCTAGTGATGCACATCACCACTATCAAACTTCTCCTTCTCGGTATGACACCGGAGGTGGAGAAATCTCATAAAAGTTCTTACACAAATAAGAAATACAACCAACACAATACAAGAATGAAATACAAGTAAAGAAACTTTACAAAAAGAACTCTTGATTTCTTGCTTGTTGATTTCTTTGGATTTCTCTTGAAGGTCTTGAATGCAAAAACACTTATGTTATGTTTGAGAGGTGTCCTAAGGCAATCACCTTATGGTTATACTATTTATTTGATAAATAATGATTCACTATTTGAGTGCACATGTCATATGTGTTTGATTGGATCTTAAACTCATTTACTGAATGCCCGCGATACGATTCATAGCATGAGAGAACTTATGATTGGATCACAACTAGTGAGTATCTATACATGTGTAATTATGAATGTATTGAAATAATCCCAAGTCGATGAATTGATGAATTCATACATCATCGATTCTGGGAGACTAGCACGGGTTATACTCTTTGGTTTATCCAAGTAGTTGCTCCTCACTGGCTAGAGACATTGAGATGTCGAGAGTTAAACGTGGATGCTAGTTATGTCACGCCCCGAGAGTATGCCGAGCCGAAGATAATTGGACAGCATCTCCCCTGTATGTGACACAATTCTCTAATATACATAAAACCTTTCGGCCACATTCTCATAACAATTATATAGACATAATCCATACAAATACAGCAGAAGATACTGACAAATAATAAATACTCAACGACTCAACTATGCACTCCGGAGTGACTTGACACAACAAGAACCATAATAGAAACCACATCAGAAGTCAAATACATACAACACATCCGTAACCACAAATACGGAAATGATACAGGATAAAATACCAAAACGACAATCCAACAGAATACCACAAATCGTAATAAACCTCTATCCATTCGATGTGAGATGGGATCAGCTGGCGGAGCTCCAAACGTCTAAGGAATCTTCTATCTGTTACCTGGGCGACAGAAAACCCAGGGTCCGGGGTGGTGAGTATAAACTTCGGGGTAATATATAGAAAGTGCATGAACAACATATAGGATATAGAGATCTGCAAGTATACATGTGAAGATCTACAGGTATACAGAATATGTCAAATAGATATACAGTCATAACTGTGATGACAACTAACTACCAGAATAGTCATACTCAATGCATATGCTAAACTGATCAACTGAATATGAAGTAATGTACTAACATACCTGGTGGTCTGCAACACCATAAGCTATATCATCCTGAACAAATATATAATAACATAACCCATATGATGTACAAGGTCAATCTCATACCTGACCAACACTCAGACATATGAACAGTATATAATCACATGTAATAACATCCCGGACCATACCACACTATGACATGATGCTAATCAAATGCATACAACAGTCTGGACCAACACATATATCATGCTCAACACACAGCAGTATATAATATGCAAATAGCAGGTATCATGATGTACAAACATATGCAGCAACCAAATGCAGCTCACAGGCATATGTAAAACATATATTGAATACATGTATACATATATATATCAGCAATGCATATGCATGGTCATGTCTGCGGACCCATCCAACCACGACCCCAGTATGGTCTGGATGGCACAACATGACAACTATCCCGACTCCAGCCGCCACCACTCTCGAGTGACCGAGTTGGGTAGTATGAAATAGTAGCTAGCCACCATAGAGCTATATGCTACTCACATGGGGGTCCCTACTGCTAGCCACTCCGTCCCTACCCATGAGTAGACGAGCACCGCACCCAGGACAACTGCACATCACACGACCACCGTCTATAGTGGGTGAGTGCGCAAACTACCACTCCGCACAGTGGCCAAGTGTGCATCTCCATCTACCACCATCCATAGTGGCCGAGAACGGCACGCATAATAATGCTCTGCACTCAACCCTGCTACCACTACCCCGAGTGGCCGGGGAGGCAGGATGACTAGCGACCCTCTCAACCACAAGGGGGACCTAATCGGCAGCATGCATGCAATGTAATGATGCATAGCTCCACACAAGTATCCTCGCAACACTCCCTATCCCACGGGGAGTCCTGGTCAACCAAAAGTCAACTATGCAAGAACTACTAATCCACAAGGCACTCTCTCTACCACACAGAGAGTCATACACAACTGACAGTCAATCACGCTAAGACCTCCAGTCCGTAGCGATATACTATCAACAATTGATATAACCATACACAGATACACGATCCATAATGAATATATAATCACGCTAGGACCTCCAGTCCATAGCCACATACTGACAACCACACACTTATCTATGCACAGACAACTAGATCCACCATAGATGCACAACTAATATGTGTACGATATAACAATCGACTCCATAATCTAATCCATCACCTAACCCTAGTGATGTAACACAGTACTCAATCTAAGGTCACAAAGATAACCCTAACCACATGTACTTACTGAACATCCATCAGCTAACACACAATATGGTTTATAGTTCATATCCATGATAGATAATCAATGAAGTAACAACAATATATCTCAAAGGTCAAAGGAAGTACAAGCATATGATTAAATAAGAGTGGATTTAAGATCAAAGGTATCATCATAAATCCAAATTCATGCACTCGAATAAGTCAAAACTACCTGACCAGGGTAGATATTACCCACCTAATACGAAGCTCAAATAATTCTCACAGTCGTGGACCTGCTTCGTATCCCAAACCTGCACATAATAGCAAACAATGATTAAGTACAAGTATCCAACAAATATACAAACTAAACACTACATCGTTTCTATACTCGCATCCTTTCCTCGTCTACGAGTTAAAAACCCTGATTATCCCAATCCGATCCACCATAACCCAACACATAATAAATCCACACAATCGTCAACGCTCAGAACAACTCAGGCTTACCTCAATATCCAAATCACCACAACCAATCCATTCACACACTAAATTCTCCATCCACCGAGAGTATCACAACCTACATAGATCAATTGACATCCACAACTAAATCATCAACATCGAATAGAAACACCACATACAACACCATCATTCACAGCCATGGCCCAACAATACAACATCATCCCAGACATGGAAACAACATCCACAAAACAGGTAAAGGGAAAAACATAGGGATTATACCCAATTTAACTTCACCACTGCATCAACCTCCTCAAATCAACCGAGACCCTTGTTCACAGCCATGATCTCACCACATACTACACAGATATTTGCAGATGACATAATAGATAACAAAGCTTACCAGTTCTAGATCTCCGCCGGCAATCCACTCCTTCTCGTCCCCTGCTCACCAATGGAAGTCCTAACTCCTAACACTGATTCGAGCTACCGACAGTGAGACTCACAACAACATAGATTCAATCCAAATCAAGGAAAGAAAATTGCCTACTCACCGAGCTCAGCACTCCACCGGCAGCCCCCCTTTTTCACCGACGAAATCAGCCCCAATCACTGCCAACCACAGATTTGAGCTAAGACACACCATCCACAACTAGATCTAAGGAAAACAACGGTGAAACCCATCCCTAGACCACCGACGTACCTTGATCGGCAGCTCGCTGTTGCACCGACAGCACCGCCCATCCGCCGAAGATATCACCGAGATCCCCCAGGTGAGAACCCACTGATCCACCACCGGAGATCGACCAAGGTGTTGGTGCCGTCGACTGCTCTCACCGGGACACCAACGAGCTGAGGAGGAAGCAACGCGATCACGGCGAAAGAGGAGCGACGCGGAGAAGAGGAGAAACGGAAATCGCGATCGGGGATGTGGGTGAAGCCGACGAAGATGGATGCGGGTCGGGTTTGGGTTCGAGTGGTTTTTAAAAGCCGATGGAATAGGTTTAGCTAACTCAAGTCTAGCCTAAGTTTAACCCAATCATCTATTTAAGCTTAAATCTTCCTCATATGGACTCCTTTTGAATCCAAAAAAATTTCTGTGGACTCCTGAGAAATTATATAAGACAATTTCTCAATTAACAAGGGGTATTTTATTCTATTATTATTATTATTATTATTCCATATCTTGTATTCTCCCCCACTAATAAAAATTTGGTCCCCAAATTTTCGACTCATGTACGAGTATGAGATGTCACAACAACCAACTCAAGTATCTAGAGAAAAGTCACACACCTCAAGTGACTAAGTGGGGTACTAAGCTCGAATATTATATTTCAACTCTTATATACACTCTCAACCGACCTATTAAAAGGTAAATAATAGTACCAAAGTGGAGCTCTATACCCATGGTCGATGGGAGACTTTGCCATAATCATAAGGTGAATCATGAATCACTATCAGAAATGATACTCAAGGATACTCCATGGATATAATTTCATCAAGAGATCCAATGAAATCCACCTTACGTCTCGATAGAAAATGAGAAGACTTGACTAATCGACCATCGATTACCCAAATCGCATCAAATCCTTACCGAATTCTAGATAATCTCCCAACACAGTCTAACGTACTAGACTCCCACTTCATCACAGTACATAACCCTACCGATCAATAATATTCCACCTTTATTTGTTGGCACACCCAACATCAAACTACGGAATCATCCATTTCCCATATATCGTTCCACCAATCGAAACGTCTCAATACTCACTATTTTCGGATCCACTCTGAATAAATCACCACTCTCGAATGACGAGCCTTCTAATTCAACTCGTTTTGAATCCAATACCAGTCTGTAACCCACTATTCTCTTCGGAGATGGAGAATTCCTTTCTCACAAGAGAAATCAATCTAATGTTTAAAATCCACTCTGTCACACAGAACTGAAAGTAACTGGAAGACTATAATGACCAATCTCGCTAGTTTCTCAACTAGCGTACACATAATATACATCTCATTCAACTGCATCGAGATCACTCCTAATCCCTGAAATGATGCATCTGCGTACAATACCCTTCCAGCCTCACCGGAAGGATTAACTAACACTGATGCAAAAGTTAGCCACTATCTAGGCCCTAAAACCTAGCTTCACAAGCTTCCGACCAAGTGATTTCCATCACCTTCTTGGTCCAATAAATCGACGATATAGTAATGTTAGAGCATCCTATCAACCTCTACGGTATCATCCAAATCAATCCAGGGAAACCATAACTTCCCTTAAGATTGTAAATATATCCAAAAGTATTGTCTAAAAAAAAACAATCACCAACTGATCCAATCGCTTCCGAAATTCTCGATTCCTCAAGTCCAAGAACGACTAAATCATTGATAAGTCTAACAACATTATCAACATCTCATAAAATTCATGCCCAGTATGAAATGTCGTCTTCTACACACCTGCATCTTTTTACTCTAAGCTGATGATATATCAATCATCACCCTAACAATGATAATTGTATGACACTAAGTCACTACAATATCAACACACCAATCATAAATCAACCCTAAAGTATACATAGGTGCCCTTTAAGCTGATCTAAAATAGATCATCTATCCACAATGAAGGATATCATTTTCAATAGCTTCCACGTTCCAACATCGATAATCGATGCATAACGTCAAAGGTCCATCTCTCTTTTAACAAAGAGTTTCGGATCTTCTCCAAAAGGAATACTGGAACAGATAAATATCACAACTTACGTTCTTCTAATTCTCACAGTGTTAGCAACACTATCACCAATAAAATCATATCCCGATATGAGGTCTTCAATATTGGAACTATTCCCAAAAACACCCCCAATCGCATATTCCACTTGCCTATACAGTGACAAGCCCGAGAGTTCATCCGAAACTATATCTGAATACTCTCGGATTATAAGCACATCCGAGAGACATAGCATACCGTCATTTCAACAATTTAACTATCCGTAAGGATATGTCTATAGTAGAGGTATGTCTAGCAAAGGCTAAGGGTATCCCCTGACTTCTTGGTTGTTGATCAATATGAATTGATGAATCCAGACATCATCGATTCTGGGAGACTAGCATGGGTTATACTCTTTGGTTATCCAAGCAGTTGCTCCTCACTGGCTGGAGACATTGAGATGTCAAGAGTTAAACGTGGATTCTAGTTATGATAACTAATTCATTGGAGTGACCTGCTATAAGACTTCACATGGTTCTATGCATATAAGATATGATAGTGAAGCTCTTACTGTTGATGCAGTGAGCATCACTCCTTGGTTTTGATGTATGAACCGTAATTAAAGTTAGGAATTACTTGTGTTCTAATATTAGTGTTAAGTGTGCAGACTTAACAAGAAATCCTAGTAGGTCGTGTTGACCGGATACTAGGAAAATGACTTGACAGATCAGGAGGATCGGACATCAGACATGAAGTCCAGATGGGTCGTGTGGACTAGATATTTGGCATGAAGACCGATTGGGTCAGGAGACCAGACAATCGACAAAAAGTCCAGCTAGGTCAGGTAGATCGAACAGTTGGTGGAAGTCCTGGTGGGTCAGATCGGATGTCAAGAGTGGTAAGTCCGGTAGGTAAGCCTCGAATGAAGAGGTGAGACCGAGTCCTCTGTAGGGGGACAAAGCTAGGCATCGATTCGACGGAAAGTCCGTGTGGGACTTAGTAGTCGAGATCGAGCAGTATTACTACTGCTATCATATTTGATTTTATCTATTTGTGCTAATCTCGATTTGCGAGGATCGATCGTGAATGAATTTGATCTCATCAAGTCAAGTCGGAATGGATTTGATCGAGTTTAATTCGATCCACGGATACAAACTTGGCAGGATTAGATGGTGATCGATCAAAGATCTGGCACCGTAGTTGGAAAGTGTTTCAATCGATTGAAGTGATAAACTTCCTGATGTGGAGCCGGGTGACGTGGAGTCGACTGGGGAGTTTTCAGTTGACTGGAAGACCAAAAGTTTCATATCGACGGGCTGATGTGGAGTCGACTGAAAAAGGTTTATAAAACAAGTACTCCACCAGATCCGAGTAGAACACTGCTACTAAGTCAAAGTGTTGTCAAAATTCATTCTCATCCACAAAAGCTTCGACTCCTCATAAAGGCACTTTATTGACACCTCGTACCTACATCAAAGCCTTCATCTGTGTCGGTATAAAGTAGCTTGTAATTTCCTATATTATTTTTTGCTTGTGTACTTAACTTCAAAGAGAGGGCAGTGTGTTACCCATCTCTTACCTTTGTAAAAAGCAAACCCCTCCGAAGTCAAGAGTTCTCAAATCGAAGGGTGTATAGTGATTGCCCATCGAGGTAGCTCTCGGAAGAGCTACGGGCCTTAGAGTAGTAACCCAGTTAGGGATGTGAATCAAGTAAAAGAAATTGTTCCCCATTTTATTATTTTATTACCGCTGCATACTCTTAATTAATTTAAAAATATAAAAATAAGTTTTTTAAAAGAAAATTATAATCTCCGAGATTCACCCCCCTCTCTCGGAGTATCACGATCCTACACTTACTGCAGCTCGAGTGCAAGTTTCCTTCGACTTGAGGTATTCAAGTCATCTTGGTCATGGAGACTTATACTTTGACATCTTAGTCGATACATCTCTACGAAGGTGTGGGTACGGGATGATTGGGTATAAGTCGAAGTGCTCGAAGGTGATTGAATAGCCAACAAAGGATTCACCACTCCTTGCGAGATGTATATCCTATGGCCACTCGTCAGGATTGTTACTCAAAGTCTTTGGCCAAAACATTGCATGTCAAGAGTATGATACTCTTGGATACATGTCGAAGTAATTAGAATCCACTGGACGATGAAGTAAGACTTGGGCTATGTGTGACATAGTCAGCCTAGTGGGGACTGACACATAGACCATGTCCCGAACCAAGTGGGTATAAGATCAGTGAAAGGAATGGGACACAATTCACTGCAGCAGCTGAAGGGTTCGGAAATGGTTCTGAGATCAACCGTTGATTTTTTAATTAATTGGGGATCATGATGTACTACTAGGCGTCACTCATGATCGTTCCATAATTAATGGTTAATTATAGATGACCAACATAAACCCAGAATCTATTAGGTCACACACACTACGAATCCTTCCAAGAGACTTAAAACGAGTTTGAGAATTGGATTCTACTTCTCTGGTAGACAACTCGAGTAAGTTAGATCTGGAGGAATGGACTGCGAACATTAGGAAAAGAGGTTAAGTCAATTATAAGGCCCTTAACACCTTGCAATATGTACTAACAAAAGGAGAGCTTAATAGAGTTGGATCATTTAAAAATGCTAAAGAATTATTGAATAAGTTAATAAAGTTGCACAAATAGGCTAACTTGGGTCAAACCAAGAATGGTATAATTTTGATGGCAAGATCGAACAAAAATAAAAAGAAAAATAAAAATGCATCTAAGGAAACCTTGAACAAATCGTCATCGAAAGAATTGGACGTGGACATCCTGAAGACGAGCTTCGTCACATTCATGGCAGTTGACGAGTTTGAAGCCGAATCAAGCTCTGATTCTGAGAGAAGCCATGGATCCGCATCCATTTCTAAAGGACTAGATGAGCTAAACTCTCCCTTAGAAGATAAATTGTACAATATCATAGCATGCCTAGGTAGGAAATTAGCTAAGTCCGAGAATCGAGTCGACCCACTTCTTAAGGAAGTCCAAGTACTTAAGGAACAAGTCAACTCGAAGACTTCGACTTGCCAAGTTGAGGATAAAGATTCAACTCAAGTTGTAAAGCTTGAGGAAGAGAACTCCGTCATAAAAAGACAAGTAGAAGATCTCACCGAAACATTGGAAAGGTTCACCTTGAGCTCCAAGTATCCCAACATGATGCTTGGGTTTCAATGACCCATGTACAACAAATATGGACTCGGATACAAGGCTAAGGACACAAATAGATCATACATGTCCTTGCTTAATAGAAATGCTAAGGGTCGAGTCCAAGCATGGGTTCATAAGACTAGCTTAGTTAACCAAATTGAACTGAATCAATTTTGGATTCCCAAGGGTCAAACTCACTTAGTGAACAAGACCTATCATAGCTACCACTCAGGGGGAGTTAACTCTCTTCTTGTCTCATTAATTAGTTAAACTCTTGCATTCTTAGTTAGTACTTGCTTAATTTAGAATGGACTTGATAGGAAACAAAGTAGTTTAAACTTGAACAATCTAGTACTAAGACGAAGTGAATTGATAGTAAGTTTGGGAAATTCTTTGAAGTGCATGTCTAGGAAGTGGTCCACCTGATATTCAAGAAGGTTATATGCCTCACCACTACCTGGTGCATTAAGTTGAGTGAAACTAACTGAAGTTAACTCACTAAGTCTTTAACTAGTTAGACCAAAGCTTAGTCCAAAGCGAGTCAAGTATTTGATTCCTTGGTCGACTTTGTCTTAGGAAGTGGTCCACTTGGTATCCAAGAAGGTCATATGCCTTGCCACTACTTGGAAGTTGATTTTAGAAAAACTTACTTGATTAGGCTAAGCTAAACTTGAATCTAACACAATTTTAAACACTTTTAATTTTCATTAAATTTAATCAAGATAAAATGAACAACCATCTCACAAAACATATAAGGATTAACGTGTATTGAATACCTAGAATTGGTGAGATGAATATGAATAACACAATTAACTTATGGGTAAGTTTTACGGCATCATTTTAGGGGGAGTTTAAGAAAAATCATTTTGGAAAACTATTACATTATAAGTTTAAAATATTTTGATCAAAAATTATTTACAAACTATTTTCAAAATAAACTTTAAAAAATAAAATTCAAAATCTTATGCTAAGATCACAAATTAAAAAGGTCTATCATAATTATTTTCAAATTTTAAGTTAAAATATTTTTGAAAAACTTATTTTGAAAATGTAAAGTAAAAGCATTATTCTAAGAAAAAATCAAGAATTTAAGGGGAGCCTAAAAGATTATTTTGCTGAATTATGAAATGGTTAATACCCTTTCAAAATTAAGTTTATAATACTGTCAAATTATACTTAAGTTGAAAACTTGAACTTGAAATGAATAATTCTAAGGTGGAAAGAAAAATTTGAGTACTTGAACTGGACTTATCGATCTAATGATGCTTAGTACTCAATTAACATTCATCCTAAGTAACTTAGCTTTTTCTAAATTTTGGGAGATGAGAGTTAGCTAAGCTAAGTCTAAACTTAAAATGTTCACTTCAAAATCTAATCATAATAGGATCTATGTGTGGAGTCCTTAAAAGATTAAAGTAAATTTCTATCATGATAATCACATGTGCAACATTGATGGAGAACATAAGGGAGAGATTGAAAAAATTATTTTGAAACTTATCTTGGAAAAAAAGAAAGAAAGCATAGGTTAAGGGGGAGTTTCAATACTTTTTGAAAAGTCTCAAGATTAAAATACTACTTTGTCTAATCACAAGTTTCATGCTTGGATATTCTTTATTGACATTGATTGCATGAATCATAAATTAGAAATATGTTTCAAAATTTGATTTAGGGGGAGAGAATGTAAGGTTATTTTTGAAAGCATAAGTAAAAAGGGAAATAAAATGAGTCTAAGAGAATATGAGAAACTTTAGGGGGAGTTTTGAAAACTTAAGTGATAGCATAAATTTAGGGGGAGTTTTGATATATTTAAACAATTTTTTCACGAACAAAGTTTTTGAATAACTTAGTGAAAAAGCATAATTCTAGGGGGATGCCATACAAAACTTATGTTTCAAAACAAATTTATGTCTAAACCCACGCTTCAAAAACAAGTTTTTGAATCTATAAAGGTCTTCTATATTATATAATTTTCAAAACAATAAGTGACAATTTGGAATATTTCTAAATATTTTTTTAAAATCCAAATAATTTTTTAAGAGTAAGAAAATGCTAAGGGAGAGTTTGATCTTTGACAAGTTTTTAAAAATTTCAAATCTAGTATTTCAAACTTGAATATTTTCAAACTTTGAATAGTTTCATATCTCTTATTATTAAAGCTCTGAAAATTCAAGTAATTTGAAAAATGCAATTTTGAGTTTGAAAGCAATCTTTTTCATGACTTAGAAAATTTATGTGAACTTTGTATATAAATCATGGGACATTGCTAAACTCCTTGGCATATAATTTATTTTTGTATTTTGATGTATGCCAAAGGTAGAGAGTGTGTGTTTAAGTTAAAACTTAGAATTGAGAGATGCATTTGTATATGCATGTATAAGTTAAAATGGAGAAATGCATTTTTTGTAATTCATGAATTAAAAATTTAGTATTTTTAATCCTAATATTAAACGGTTGTCATACATCAAAAAGGGGGAGATTATTGGTGCAGGGAACGCCACTCCTGTATTTTGATGTATGAACTAGGGTTAAATGTTAGGATGAACCTGTGAACTGATATGTGTGTTAAGTGTGTAGGCTTAATAGAAGTCCTAGTAGGTCAGGCAGACCAAATACTAGGCAGAAGACTTGACATATCATGAAGACCGAACACCAGGCAGGAAGTCCAAATGTGTCGTATAGACCGATTATCTTGCAGAAAATTGGTTGGGTCAAGAGACTGGGCAATCGACAGGAAGCCCAGTTGGGTCAGGAAGATCAGACAACTGGTGGGAAGCCCTGGTGGGTTAGATCGGATGTCAAGCATGGTAAGTTCGGCAGGACAATCGACAAGTAAGCCTCGAGTGAAGAGGTGAGGTCGAATGCTCTATAGGGGGACAAGGTAGGCGTCGATCCGACGGATAGTCTGTGTGGGATTAAGAAGTCAAGATCGGGTTGTTGGTGCAATCGGCCTAGGTCACGATTGACCGGACTCGAGTTTGACTCAAGCGATGTTTTGATGTTTGACATGAAGGTTTGACATTAATATTTGACATTGATGTCTGATAATGTTTTGGGGAGATTGTTGGTGCAATCGACCCGGGTCATGATTGACCGAACTCGAGTTTGACTCGAGAAGGATTTTGATGGTTGACTGAAGTTGACCATGTCATGGAAAGTCCAAGTCTTGAGTACTTGGCATGTAAAGTCCAAGCATGAGTCTTGGCAAGGAAAAGTCCAAGCATGGGTCTTGGCATGGAAAGTCCAACATGGGTTGGCAAGGGAAGTCTAAGCTTGAGTCTTGGCATTTGAGAAGTCTAAGGGGTTTGATATTGGTGGCGTAAAGTCCAAGCGGGAGTCTTGCCAGCATAAGTCCAATGGTTGGCGGCGTAAAGTCCAAGGGTGAAGTCTTGGCTGCATAAGTCTAATGGTTGGCGGCATAAAGTCCAAGCGGAGTCTTGGCAGTGTGAGTCCAATGTGCCTTGACGGTGTAGACACCGTTAGCATGACATAGCCGATGGAAGCACCTGAAGGCTAGCGTATGGATGACTTGGAGGGATCCGATATGCGTGAGGCTGATGGAGGTGGCTAGAAGGCTTAGGTTTAGGCTACGGGTGGTCTAGTAAGTATGGGGGAACCATACTTGGGTTAAAATCTCATGTTTGAGGTGTATCAGTCGACTGGTATCATATGACAGTCAATTGGTGTGAGTCAACTAGGTGTTAGTGTTTATAAGATCCACATATCTCCACAATGGTATGATATTGTCCATTTTAGGCCTAAGCCCTCATGTTTTTTTTTAGCTTTACCCAAAAAGCCTCATACCAATGGAGATATCTTTTTATCTTATAGGCACATGATCTTTTCTATGTCTTATCAATGTGAGACTTTGATTGTATTTCCCATACTCCCAACAATCCCCCCCCCCTCAAACGAAGGACCACATTGAGCCCCCCTCAAACCTATCCCTCCTCGAAGGACATTCTCTGCTTGATGTCCGATCTTTAACCCACCAAGACTTCCTGCCAATTGTCCAACCCTTCTGGCCCAACTAGACTTCCTGCCTGGTATCTGGTTCCCTAGATCCGGACATGGGAGTTCCACTTCCTTCATTCGAGGTTCATGGCTTGACATGGACCATGACTCTGATACCAATGTTAGTGCTTATAAGATCCACATATCTCCACAATGGTATGATATTGTCCACTTTGGGCCTAAGCCCTCATGGTTTTATTTTTGAGCTTTACCCAAAAGGCCTCATACCAATGGAGATATCTTTTTATCTTATTGGCACATGATCTTTTCCATGTCTTATCAATGTGGGACTTTAATTGTATTCTCCATACACCCAACACTAGGGTTTGACTACGGGGAGTGCCCTAGCGATCATTGTCGAGGTGGGCGATCGGCCGGATCGGCCGATCGATCTTGTGATCGATTAAGCGGTACTCGATATTTCGGAGGAGAATGAGTCGACTCGACCTCGGGTTAGCGATCAGTGAAGGCTCGATCAGTCGACTGATGGACATGATCCGAGTAGTCGACTGATAGGTGAAATCCAACCCAGGTAGCAGCTATAAAGGAAGCTCGTGGAGGAGGATTTTGCAAGCGGTTCTTGAGGAGTTTTGGGGCGATTTGCTGCTGTAAATCAGGATCTCCAAGTGCATTTCAAGCAACCACAAAGCAAGAATCCAAAAGCACAATTGTAAAGTGTTTTTCTTTATTTGTATTGCATTTCATTAGTGCAATTGCTTGTATTTGTTGTATTACTTAGTGTAATCATTTGTATGAGGTTTCTCCACCTCCGACTTGTGTCGAGAAGGAGTTTTATTGTTTAGTGGTGTTTGTGGCATCGCTAGAGCTCTTTAGAGCTCGATCCGTGAAGTAGGAACCATTCGGTTCCGAACCACGTTATATCGTTGTGTTTGCATGTTTGTATCGTGTTATTGTTTTTATTGTTATTATTCCGCTGCGCACTAACACGACTTGTAGACGCAATCGTGAATGAATTCCGTTGACGCATCGAAACACAGTATTCACCCCTCCCCCCCCCTCTAGCGGTCACCAAATACTCAACAATTAGTATCAAAGCTAAGAGCTCTTCTACGGATTAACACCCGGGAGCAACACCGCTAGAGGAAGAAAGATGGAGGTTCAAGAGACATTGGGATGGGATATCAACACGCTGGTCCCATATGCTTTCTATGGATAAGAGGGCTTCAACCAATGGAAGGCAAGGATTGAAGACTTCTTGATGATGAGAGATTTTGAGGAGTGGTCCATTTTGATGGAAGGATTCGAATATCCAAGAGGACCAAAGGGAGGCTTCCTCAAAAAGAAGAGATGGACCGAGGAGCAACTCCAAGCCTTTGAGAAAAATGATAAGGTAATAAAATTCTTGGATGATTTGATTCCTAACAACATTGTGTGTATGTTAGGTAATTACATGGATGCCAAAGAGCTTTGGAGCGATTTGGCCAAGCTTCATGAAAATCCCGAACCAGTCCAAGAACACTTGGAAGAGGAGGCTGAAGATGAATACTCATCCTCACAAGCAAGTGAGGATTCGAAAGTTGAAGAGGAGTCAATTTCTGGATCGGTGGAAGAAGCCTCCACCTCTAGGATTGAGGGGTAGGAGATTAGGGCATCCTCAACACCGGAGCAACAAGAAGAACCATCTACATCCGATTGAGAAAAAGAGCAAGCTCAAGACACCCTCACCACCACCCTAGGTGACTCAAACACCTCAATTTCAAATAAAATTCATATAATGTGTTTTGAGTGTAGGGAGTTTGGGCACTATAAGAGAAAGTGCCCAAAGAAGGTCAAGAAGCCTAAATCGGCACCAAAGGTCAAGGATGTCGATCCCCCAACAATCAAAAGCAAGGAGCAAGTGATTTGCTTCAAATGTCGACTACTGGGTCATTATCGAAGTCAATGCCCAAAGGGAGAGAAAAAGGCTAAAAAGGGAGCATCACATGTAGGGGGAGCTAAGGCTAACCCTAAGGTACATTTTAGTAATGCTCCTTCTAATTTAAATGTCAAAAAGCATGCTAGGAATTTTAATTCTCTTGCAATTTATCATGAAAAGCATGCTAGGAATAACAAATATTTTTGTCTAGGAGCTAAGAGTGTCCATTTTAATAATAAGGAGAAATTTGGGATTAATGTCCCTAGAAAAACCTTACCTAGGGAATCTATTAGAAAAATTGAAGACCACCTAGGTTTTAAACCCAAATGGACTAAGCATATGACTAGAAAGAACAATGCTCAAAGATTAAATCAAGATTTAAAAATTGGGCAATTAGAAAAGGAAAATTAAGCCTTGAGATCAAGGCTTGAGAAACTTGAAAAGACCCTTGCAAAAATGACAAATTAAATGCAAAGGTCAAATGGTCAAACTCTAGGGTCTAGAAGTTAAAGTCAAAACCTAGGGTTTAGAAGACAAGAGTCATCCAAAGGCAAGAAAGGTTTGGGTCACAAACCTAAGCCTAAGGAGACTTATCATAATGTTCCATTTGATTATGGAACTAAATCTAGGTCTAGGAAGACCAAGGTCAATAGGGAAGTCATCCCTAAGGTTGACCAAGGTAGGTGCTTAGTGGCCAAGGTTTCCATGAAACCTAGGAAGACCACTAAGAAGATTACTAGGGAGGCAATCCCTAAGGTTAACCTAGTCAAGATCCAAATGACCAAGGCTAACAAGCCTAGAAGGGTCATTAGGAAGGTATCTAGGGAGGTTATCCCTAAGGAATACCTAGTAAACCCAAGGAGCTCAAATAGGTTTTGGGTTCCTAGGAGCGTGATCGATTCACGCTAGATGGGTTTAGGTTGTGTCAACTTTAAATGGATGGGTAGTTAACCTAACCATGGTAAAGGTGACATTTTAGGTCATTTTCAAGGTTATGATTACCTTGGGAATGTGTTTTGATCTTAAATTCTAAAGGTTTTTAGGATGTGCCAATACTATTTAAGAAGTTTGAAAAATCAATCAAATTGGCACAATTTAGGTTTAGAGGTATTGGTGTGCCATTTTGGGTTTTTGACATACTTGGGAAATTTGGATAATATGGCAAAATATATTTAATTATATCAAATGGCAACAAATATTAAAATTTAGGTATTATTATATCTATACATTTTATTTGTCATGCTTTGCTTGCCATATAACATGCCATGATATTATGTTTATTTTTAATCATTTAATATGTCATGATCCTGTTAGGATTAAGATTTAATGTCATGTGTTTTTAGATTATATCATATGTCATGACATCATGATCATTGGTCATGCTTAATTATGTCATCATTTATGCCATGATCATTCATGCATTTAATTTGTTTAAAATTGATTTAAAGACAATGGCATGACTTGAAGTCCCATTTATAAGAGATCAAGTAGTGTTGCCTTAGAAAATACATGAGGCCTTAGTTTAAGATAAACCAAAACCCACATCTCACATCTAAATTGACATGTATGTGTATTGATACACTCTAGATACATGTGAGATGCTAGGATATGAGTTAAGTTCAAGGTGCATAGTTTTTGCACTAGATGAACTAAAACTCATCTTTTACTAAATGTGGATCATTAGGAAAGCTAGTGTACAAGTCATGTACATTAAGCCCAAGGAATATGATCCAATACAGGTTTTCAAAATCATTTTAAAATCCTTTTAGAAAACCTTGGTGAAGTCTATCTTTTGATAGCAATCACCATTGATGAAGTTGATACAAAGTGAACTAAAACATTGAAGTTTTTCTTCACTTTTTAACTTTGTATCAATTTCGATATTTTATGGGTAAAATATTTTTCTAACATTTTTCACCCATTATATTGCTTATAAGTAATATACGTATAAATTTTTATGATTTTTCAATGTACGTAGAATTACTTATACCTTTTCGAATTTCATTTCTGATAACTGAAATTCCGATTTTTCAGTTATCAGTCGATTGCCCTTGTTGGCAGTCGACTGATCTCTGATAGAGTCGACTGCTAGGCTGATTTAGGGAAAAATAAGGTTGTTTGTTTTCAACTACAGTAAAGTTCCCTAATCACTCCTAACCCTAGGATATGCTGTGGGAAGTATTATAAAGAGTGAAAATCCATTGGATATGGATTAGGAGAGTTGTTAGGGTGATGTATCAAATTTAAGGTATGGAAAAGTTCAATGTTGAATTTTGAACCTTATTTTTGATGGTTTAGAGTTCCAATTGGCTTAGGGACTTCCCAAGGACATTGTTGGTGCAATGGTCAAGGGGGAGCAAGCCTTTAGCGGAAGGTATCCATCATGGGATGATGGATGATATTTTTCCTCATAAGGGGGAAATGGGAATTTTGAGATACCCAATTTGGAAATTAAGAGAGTTTGTAGGATTTCCTCTCTTGAGTAATATGGGACTTATCACTAGGAAGATTGTAGGCATATTAGGTATTTTTGGACCAAGGGGGAGATTATAAGATCTCATTAGGACATGAGACATTGACTTCCTTGGAGAAAACCTTTTTGATGTTAGTCAAAAAGGGAGAGTAATGTTTGGGGAGAATGTTTGGGAAAATTTATGGGATTACCAATTTGGGATAATTGGTAAGGAGATTTGAGTTAGTGTTCTAACTCAAAGGTATGTGTTTTGGTCAAACATCAAAAAGGAAGAGATTGTTGGTGCAATCGGCCCAGGTCACGATTGACCAGACTCGAGTTTGACTCGAGCGATGTTTTGATGTTTGACATGAAGGTTTGACATTGATGTTTGACATCAATGTCTGATAATGTTTTGGGGAGATTGTTGGTGCAATCGACCCGGGTCATGATTGACCGGACTCGAGTTTGACTCGAGGGGGATTTTGATGGTTGACTGGAGTTGACCATGTCATGGAAAGTCCAAGTCTTGAGTACTTGGCGAATAAAGTCCAAGCATGGGTCTTGGCATGAAAAGTCCAACATGGGTTGGCAAGGGAAGTCCAAGCTTGAGTCTTAGCATTTGAGAAGTACAAGGGGTTTGATATTGGCGGCGTAAAGTCCAAGCGGGAGTCTTGGCAGCATAAGTCCAATGGTTGGCGGCGTAAAGTCCAAGGGTGAAGTCTTGGCAGCATAAGTCCAATGGTTGGCGGCGTAAAGTCCAAGCGGAGTCTTGGCAGCGTAAATCCAATGTGCCTTGGTGGTGTAGACACCGTTAGCATGACATAGCCGATGGAAGCACCTGAAGGCTAGCGTATGGATGAACAAGTCATGGATGACTTGGAGGGATCCGATAGGCACCAGGCTGACGGAGGTGGCTAGAAGGCTTAAGTCTAGGCTACGGGTGGTCTAGCAAGTATGGGAGAACCATACTTGAGTTAAAACTGCATGTTTGAGGTGTATCAGTCGACTGGTACCATATGGCAGTCGACTGGTGTGAGTCAACTAGGGTTTGACTGCGGGGAGTACCCTAGCAGTTGGACGGGCGATCGTCGGTGATCTTGTGATCGGATCTTGTGATCACGACCGCGCTGGGTATTTCGCGAATGAAGGCTCGATCAATCGACTGATGGACATGATCAATCGACTGATGTCCTATCCATTGGATTTTTCCAGCTTGGATTGCACCATTGTCTCACAGCTACAGTGTCATCAGTCGACTGATGGTCCCAAGCAGTCGACTAATAGGTGAAATCCAGCCCAGGCAGCAACTATAAAGGAAGCTCGTGGAGGAGGATTTTCCGAGCGGTTCTTGAGGAATTTTGGGGTGATTTGCTGCTGCAAATCAGGGTCTCCAAGTGCATTTTAAGCAACCACAAAGCAAGCATCCAAAAGCGCAATTGTAAAGTGTTTTTCTTTACTTGTATTGCATTTCATTAGTGTAATTGCTTGTATTTGTTGTATTACTTAGTGTAATCATTTGTATGAGGTTTCTCCACCTCTGACTTGTGTTGAGAAGGAGTTTTATTGTTTAGTGGTGTTTGTGGCATCGCTAGAGCTCTTTAGAGCTTGATCCGTGGAGTATGAACCATTCAGTTCCGAACCATGATATATCGTTGTGTTTGCGTGTTTGTATCGTGTTATTGTTTTTATTGTTATTATTCCGCTGCGCACTAACACGACTTGTAGACGCAATCGTGAACTAATTCCGTTGACGCATCGAAACGTGCTATTCACCCCCCCCCCTCTAGTGGTCACTGAATCCTCAACACGGGAAGTATTACTACTGTCAATTCATATTATATTGTGTATTATGATAATTTGGTTTTGCAAGTTTTCAGTCGACTGGAATACCCAATTGGCAATTTTAAGTTAGCAAATGTTGGAGATGCTACGATCGAGATGGCAGGTACTCCAAGCGACTGGACGAGGTACATTCGATTAGAAATGTAAAATTCTATAAATGTGGAGTGGGAGCTAGCTGACATGAAGTCGATTGGACCAGGTCCAGTCCACTGGAAAGCCTAAAATACCAAATCCATAGTCTGATTTGGAGTCAACTGGAGGGTGTTCCAGTCTACTGGAATATGCTTATAAAAGAAATGGATGACCATCTCCGAGTACAATAACCATACCACTCTGAAATGTTGTCGTCATAATCTCCCGTCTGCAAAAGCATCATCACGCCGGCATTCCACACATCCAACACTCCGAGCTCCATTTCAAACTCTACAAGTATCGGTATATTTAGTTAAATTGTATTTATTTTGCTTACTTGTACTTAAATTCTGAAGGTAGGAAACTTCGCTTCCCACTTCAACTCGGTCGCTTGTTCATGGCGATCCCTTCGACGTCCCTAGATTAAAAAAAATTAATCCTAGACAAAAGGGATTACCCAAGCTCCCGTTTCATCGTCGTGCTATTCGATTAGAGTGGTCACTTGAACAAACTTGTTGTTCAAGCCACCAACCTCTATTCTACGAATAGCCGCAGAATAGACGATGTACGGATCATCATCTTTTGTGTTTATATTCGGGGTCTAAGTTATTTTAGCCATAAAAATAGAATACAACATGCATATATAATTGAAAAACAATTATAGACACGTTACAAAAGAAAATAGACAATCGATATACCTCTCGATCTTCTATTGTATGTCCTTCCTCCTTTTGGACGTCATGTGGGCGACGGTCTTCCAAAAGTCAAAGCTCCTATATCACTGATCTTCCATCCTTGCTCACTCCGAACAAGAGGAAGTATAGAAACAAAACTCTTCTCCTTCCTTTAGCCAACTAACAAGCACCAACCTAGATGCTTGCTGCCAGCCAACAAGGAGAAGGGATGAGAAAGATGGATGCCGGCCAAAAGCTCCAAGGGAAGACCCTAAGCTTTGTTTCCACCGGCCAAGGAGAAGAGGATGAAGGGGTTTGGACGCCGGCAAAGGAGAGGAAAGGCTTGTTTGGGCGCCGACCAACAACAAGAAGAAGAGAAAAGGAAAATCTTTCCTTATTTGTGGCCGCCTAAGCCCCAAACCCTAATCGCCCAAGCTTGCTGCCCCTTAACCCTAATCCCTCTTCAAATGTGTTTGCCACCCACCCCTTTGCCTCCTTTTATAGAGTTAGGGATAAGCCTTGTTTTAATCTCCACCATTGGTTCTAGGGATTTAATCTCAACCATCGGATCTAGAGAATTAATCTCAACCGTCAGATCTAGAGATTTAATCTCTACCATTGGTTCTAGAGTTTTGTTTTCTACCATTGGATCTAGGCTTCATGAGGTTTTAATAGGCTACAATAGGGACTATGAGGAGGAGTTGGATCTTGGCCACCCAATGGATCAAGCCCACATAAAGTCCGATCCATTAATGATAATCCAATCCACTAAAGGATTATCATTAATCTACCTCACCAACCCCCATAAGTTAATATGGGCTCCATATATTATTTGTACATTTTTCTCCCCGTGTTTAAGATCTCGAATGTCCGTCGATTAATTAATTTACTGACAATTAATTAATCAGCATCTAACTCCATGAGTAGTACCACTCAACCTTATCATCATGCCGGACCAAGTCCACCTGCAGGGTTTACATGATGAACCTTATGAGCTCCTCAAGGGGACATCATCATCCTAATATATAGGACACGATTTCCTTCTATAATCAACGACACACCATATAAATAATACCATTTCCCAACTTACCGAGCCTATCGATTTAATCTATAAATCTCGCTCATTGGTAAATCAAAGAAATGAATACTAAGTATATGTGCCTGTTATTATATCGGGATTAAGAGCATGTACAAAATAATATCTGAGGTCCGATTCGATTATGTAGTCAGCAATAAATCGAATCACTTCTAAGTTAGTCCTGCTCAATACACACAAAGTGCACTAGTGTGATTCTATGGTTATCAAATCACACTACAACCATACCAATGGTTTGTCCAAAGTCATCTCGGTTGTGAGCCTTTACTTATACTTTACAAGGAGCTGATAACATGATCTCCTGTGTGACACCACATACCATGTTATCTACAATATAATGTATTAGACAATATGCATAACCATAAATATACAAACAATGATCATGTGATTCTTATTTCAAAATAAAGATGTTCATACGAAAGATAGACTTTTCAGTATACATCCCAACAAATTCAAGAGGGAAGGTAGCTTGTACCTTTACCTCTAATCCTTGTAAAAAGAGAACCCCTCCCAAGTCGAGAGTTCTCAAGTCGGAGGGTCTTTTAGTGAATTGTCTATCGAGATGACTCTTGGAGAGTCATGGGCCATGAAGTAGCAACCTGACTAGGGTTGTGAAAAAAGTAAAAGATCTTGTGCATTCTTACTTTACTTAATTTTGATTTCCGCAGAAAACTTTGATTTAGTTTTAATAAAAGCAAAAGTTTTAAAAGATAAAGAAAATTTATATTCTCTGAGATTCACCCTCCTCTCTCTTGGAAACTCGCGATCCTACAAAGGAGACTCAGTTAGCATGACATAGCTGATGGAAGCACCTGAAGGCTAACGTGAAGGGTGAAAGAGTTGTGAAGGACTCGGATGGACCCTGAGGGCGTGAGGCTGATGGAGGTAGCTAGAAGGTTTAGATCTAGGCTATGGGTGGTCGATCAAGTATGAGGGGAGCATACTTTGGTTAAACCTCATGTTTGAGATTTACTAGTCGATTGGGGTTATGGACCAGTCGACTGGCCAAGTGCACGACACTTGGGAGACCAGTTTGACTTGAGCATTCAATTGGGATTATGACCAGTCGATTGGGATTATGACTAGTCGACTGATCATGTAGTCGACTGAAGCTCGACTATTATCTGTGGTTCTGGCAACCGACTGCTAGGGTTTAGCAGTCAACTGGTCACTAGCAGTTGACTGCTAGGGTTGAGCAGTCGACTGATCATAGGTGACCAGAGCACAGAATGTCTGAAAGTCGACTAGTCAGTCGACTACTAGTTTGGTAGTCGACTACTGGTAAGGGCAGTCGACTGCTAGAGTATCCGTTAGGAGTAAGCCAACGAGGATTAGTCCATTGTGAGAAAACATATAGGCGAACAATCGATTGAGGTCTTTTGGCAGATGACTGCTAGGTGGAAAAGCATCCTGAGCTCAGCTTTATAAGGAGACTTCGTGGAGGATTTGGAGTTGTCGATTCTTGGAGCTTTTGAGGAGGAATTGTTGCTGCATTCCAGATCTTCAAAGCCTTTCAAAGAAACCAAAAGATCAAGTAATCAAAAGTGCACTTGTAAAGTGTTTTGTTTTTTTACTCTTTCATTTGCTTTGTATTTGGTTGAATTTCATTGTATAAACTTGTTGTACAAGGTTTCTCCACCTTTGGATTATTTTCGAGAAGAAGTTGATAGTGGTGTGTGCATCACTAGAGCTCAGTGTTAGTAATATATAAGAGGTGTCCTAAGACAATGGTCTTATGGTTGTACCATTTATTTGATAAATGAAGATTCACTATTTGAGTATACATGTTTTTCATGTATTTGATTGGATCTTAAACTCATTTATTGAATGTCCGTAATACGATTCACAGTATGAGAGAATTTATGATTGGATCACAACTAGTGAGTATCTCTACATGTGTAATTATGATGTATTGGAATTATCCCTAGTCAATGAATTGATGCATTCGGATGCCATAGATTCTATTGAGACTAACACGAGGTGTACTCTTTGGTTTATCCAAGCAGCTGTTTCTCACTGGCTTGAGACATTGGGATGTCCGGAGTTGATCGTTGATGCTAGTTACGGTAACTAGTTCATTGTAGCGACCCGCTGTAAGACTTCATATGGTTATCTGCATATATGGATATGTCAATAAAGTTCTTACAGCAGCTTAAGTATGATGTTCCTTCGACTTACGGTATTCAAGTCATCTTGGTCATGAAGACTTATGCTTTGACATCTTAAGCAAGCATCTCCGAGGAGTTGTGGACCCGAGATGATTGGGTATAAGTCGAAGTGGCCGAGGTGTTTGAATAGCCTATAGAGGATTCACCGCTCCTTGCAAGGAGATGTATACCCTATGGCCTCTCGTCGGATTGTTACTAAAGTCTTTGGCCAAAGCATTACATGTTTAGAGTATGGTACTCTTGGATACATGTGCAGAAACTAGAATTCGGAGGACGAGGAAGTAATACTTGGGCTAGGTGTGACTTAGTCAACCTAGTGAGGACCGACACAATAGACCATGTTCTGAACCAAGTGGATATAAGATGAGTGAAAGGAATGAGGTACAATTCATTGTAGCTGCTGAAGGGTTTCAGAAATGATTCTGGGATCAATCGTTGATTTTTTAGTTAATTGGGATCATGATGTACTACTAGGTACCACTCATGATCGTTCTATAATTAATGGCTAATTATAGATGGCCGACATAAAACGGGAACCTATTTGGTCACACGCACAACGAGTGTAATCTGAAAGATTTAAAACGAGTTTGAGAATAGGATTCTTAGATCGAGAGAGAATTGGTTTGGTTGGACCAAACAAAAAGCGAGTATGAAATGGTTTCAGTCTCATCAGAAGCATGGATGGGCCGTGTCTTTTGAAGACATGATGGATGAATCAAATTGGTTTGGTTATAATCCAATGGTGGAAAATAAATCAAAGTGGTTTGGTTTGTTTTAAACGAATGAACCAAAGTTGGTTCAGTTCGTTTTAACTTAAAATAGACGAACGCGGTTTGGTTTATTTTAACTTAAGTTATTGGAGCGGGTTAACGAGTTATTGGTTATGAACCAATAAGTGCTAGGAGAAGGTTTCTTGATGGTCAAGAAATATTCTCTCCATAAAACACAACTTTAGGGTTTTTCGTGGAGAACTTTTGGTTATTGGAAACCCTAGCCACCCAAGCCCTCCTCCTTGCTTCTTGCCGCCCAAGAGCTCTTGCCACCAAAGATCTTTAGCTGCCCAAGAGGAGATGCCACCCAAGTCACTGCCGACCACCCACCAACCGCCGAAACTCCTCCGGCCATCCTCCCTTGGCCTCCGGCGACCAAGGAGCAGCCGACCATTGATTGGCTGGCCATATCTTCCACCAAACAAGCTGTCCAGATTCTCCTCTTTATGGAGAGGTCGTTTGATCGGCGTTTTATGCTCTGACAGTGAACTATTTGTTGGGGATTGGTTCTCCAACAATCCTCATAGGTGGAGGGTTGAGTTTTCATCTATCGGTTAACGAAAACCGCTTCCGAGAAGCGAGTTTGTGAAACTCGATTTTTGGATCCGAATTTTTTTCGGATTGTGATCTTCTCTCGGATCACATCGTCTTCGACACAAGGCTAGTAACTCCTACGGAGACGAGGCTTGTAGCTTGGTGAAGCTATCCCTGTTGGAATGTCGATGGCCGACTTGAGGGGGGTGAATAGCCCTCAATCGTCGTACGGTGAGATTTGCTCATTCTTGCGTGTCTCTTGTCTACGATTCTCGTTAGCGCAGCGGAATAACAATAATAATACTAACAAGATAAACAAATACACATAAGCACACACAATACATCAAGATATACGTGGTTCGGAACTGAATGGTTCCTACTCCACGGGCGAGCTCACCGAGCTCTAGTTATGCGCACGACACTAACTAACACTCCTTCTCGACAACACGTCGGAGGTGGAGAAACCTCGTACAAGCAATTACAAAGTAATACATGAAGTACAAATAAGAATACAAATACAATACAAAAGAAAACTTTTCACCGATTGCTTTTGATCACTTGCTTGTTGCTTGCTTTTGTTTGCTCTTGAAGGTCTGGAATGCAACAGCAATTCCCCTCCAAAGTCACCCCAAAAGTCTTGGCGAAATCCTCCATCTCGAGCTCCATTTATAACCTACATCAAGTTGATTCTGCACCCATCAGTCGACTGATTGTGACCATCAGTCGACTGGTCCTGTAGTCGTTGTCTCACAACGGCCAGATCCACGTTGGTCATGTTCCAACGGATACCCATCAGTCGACTGGTAACACCATCAGTCGAGTGCTCAGCGTGACCACTCGGTTGGAAACCATTCTGTGCCCGAAATCGCCCCGATCAGTCGACTGATCCCATCATCAGTCGATTGATGGCGTCGGCAATCGACTGCCCTCCCTCGACAGTCGACTGTTGGCCAGAATCTGGTCGGTCGAACACCAGTCGAACCCTAGTTGACTTGGAGCAGTCGATTGGCACATATGTCAGTCGACTGATGTCGAGTAAAACCTCAAACACCAAGTTGTTTGAGCATCCGACCGTCGAGTAAACCCTCAAACACCAAGTTTGAGCATCCGACACTCAGTCTTAGCCACTTGGCCAAGTCCACCTCATCCCTCATGGAGTTCCCAACCGAAGCTCTCTTCCCTCGGCCTACGTCCCTCGGATGCGCTAAGCGCACGGCTTTACAATGTCATCCTTCGAGTCTCATGCCCTCGAAGTATGCTTCCCTTAGGCCTCACTCCATTCGCTCCCCGTTCAGCGGTCCCTCGGATGCACCAAGCGCACGGCTTCACAATGTCATCCTTCACCGACTCAAGGACCCCAAGCCTAGTGATCTTCCCAAGTCCTCAAGACTTCCCAAACCAAGCCTCATGCTTGGATTTTCACCACCAAGGCTACACACTTGGTCTTACGTGGCCAACCCATGTTGGACTTTCCAACACCAAGCTCTATGCTTGGATTTTCCCAACACCAAGTCCCATGCTTGGACTTTTCACCACCAAGGCTACACCCTTAGATTTACGTGGCCAACCCATGTTGGACTTTCCATGACAATCCCATGTCATGCATTTTGTCTAACATCAAAATATAGTTCGAGTCAAACTCGAGTCCGGGCCGATTGCACCAACAATCTCCCTCTTTTTGATGTTCGACAAAACCTCAAACCCAAATCTATCAATTATCCCCAATTGGCAATTCTTACATCCCAATGAGAATTCCAGCTATCCCAATTGGTAACTTCTCTCCCTTTTTGACATACATCAAAAAGGTCCTCCCCAAGGGTATGAATGTCTCATATCCCAATGAGATCTTACAATCTCTCCCTTGGAGGAACAAACGTCTACAATCTTTCTAGTGATAAGTCCTATATCACTTAAGAGAGGCAACCCAATTTTCCTCCCATGAGGAAAAAATACACATCCATCTTTCCATGATGGATACCTCCCCCTAAAGACTTGCTCCCCCTTGACCATTGCACCAACAATGTCCTTGGAGAATCCTTAAGCCAATAGGAACATTAAACAATCAAAATTAAGGCAAAGTTCAACAATGAACTCTCATCCACCTTAAAATTGATACTCTCCCTAAACACTTCTCCTAATCAATATCCAATGGATTTCCACCCTTTCTAATGCTCTCCATAGCATGTCCTAGGGTTAGGAGTGGTTAGGGGACCAAAACATAGCTGAATATGGGCCTAACCACCAAGGTTTACCCGAAATCAGCAGTATCAGTCGACTGAATTAGATATCAGTCGACTCCTTCCCACATCAATCGACTGGCCTCCCTGACAATCGACTGATAACTGCATTTTGCAATTTTCTGATTTTCAGAAATGAATTTCTAAAATTCATAAGTAAATATACATAAGTTGAAAAATCTTGAAATTTTGTATGTTTATTACTTATTACAATCATAATGGGTGAAAAATATTGGAAAATTATTTTATCCATAAAATAGTGAGATTAATACAAAGTTCAAAAGTTAAGAAAAGCTTCAATATTGAGCCCTCTTTGTATCATCCCATTCAATAGTGATTGCTATCAAAAGATAAACTTCACCAAGATTTTTCAAAATATTTTCAAAATGTTTTTGAAACCTTTAATTCCTTTTTCTAAACATCTCACTTGTATCTAGATGTGTAAAACACATACAAGCCAAATATTCTAGTAAGATGTGAGTTTTTGTTCTTTAATGGTCTCATGCATATTATAAGGCAACTCTACTTGATTCCCTTATGCATGAGACTTCAAGTCATGCCAATGGTCCTTAAATCAATTTTATTTTATGCATGATATGATTATGGCATATATATGATATAACTAAGCATGTGCCAAAATCATGATGTCATGGCATGTGAATGAAATATAAGTATTCATGACATATAAACATAACCCTAAAAATGATAATGACATTTTATATGATAAAAATAAATATGATGTCATGTCATGGCAAGGCAAACAAAGCATGACAATTATAAAATGCTAAGGTATAGAATACCTAAGTGTTAAGCCCAAATTGTCATTTCTAAGATTAAACCTATTTTTGCCTTAATGCCATTATCCCCCTAGTGTGCCAAAAACTCAAAATGACACACCAATACTTCTAAGACCTAATCGTGCCAATTTAATCATTTTTCATCTTCTCAAACCACATTGGCACATCCTAATGTGTCAACTCAACCATGGCTAGGTTAACTACCCATCCACTTAGGGTTGACACACCCTAACCCATCTAGCGTGAATCGATCACGCTTCTAGGAACCTAATACCTATTGGAGCTCCTTGGGTTAACTAGGTATTCACTAGGGATAACTTCCCTAGATACCTTCCTAATGACCCTTTTTAGTTTTGACACTTTAGTCATTTGAGTCTTTCCTAGGTCAACTCTAGAGGTGACTCCTCCTTTGACCTTCTTAGTGGCTTTCTTGGTTTTTCTTAAGTCCTTAGCCACTAAACACACACCATGGCTAGTCTTAGGGATAGCTTCCCTATTAGCCTTGGTTTTTCTAGACCTAGAAATTGTTCCATAATTAAATGGGACATTATAGTAGGATATAGGTTTGTGATCCAAACCTTTCTTGCCCTTGGACATTTCTTGTTTCCTAGGCCTTAAATTTTGAACACTGGACCCCTTAAATGAATTTGTAATAATTGCTAGGGTCTTTTCTAATTTTTCTAGCCTTGACCTCAAGGCTCAGTTCTCCACCTTTAATCTTTCCAATTTTGATCTATCATTAGATTTTTGAGAATTGTTCTTCTTAGGCATATGCCTAGACTTCTTGGGGTTAATGCCCAAATTTTCCTCAATTCTCCTAATGGACTCCTTAGGTAGGATTTTTCTAGAATTAATGTGTCTAGGTTTGTCCTTAGGTAAGTCAATATGCTTAGCACCTAAACAAAAATATTTGTTCCTACTAGCATGTTTTTCATTAATAATTGTAAGAGAGCTAAAATAATTTCTAGCATGCTTATTAACCTTAGGAATTGAAGGTGCATTAACTAAATTTACCTTAGGGTTAGCTTTGGAAGCTCCCCCTACATGAGATATACCTTCTTGCCCTTTCTTCCTCCCCCTAAGGCATTGGCTTCGGTAGTGTCCTCTTTGGTTGCATTTAAAGCACATAATGTGCTCTTTGCTCTTTCTATCGAGGACTCCGGCATCCTTTGACTTTTGGTTGACTTTTGATGTCGGTACCTTTTCCTTAGCCAATTTTAGGCATTTACTCTTGTAATGCTCTTTCTCCCTACACTCAAAGTATATTATATTATTTTTATCCTTAATTATAATGCATGAGTTACCTAGAGAGGTGGTGGAATCCTCTTGATCACTTCTCCCGGATGTTGAGGCTTCTTCTTGATCTTGCTCCGGGATGGAAGTCCTCTCCTCCCCCTCAATGCTAGAGGTGGAGGTCTCCACCAAATCATCTACATCGTCAAAGGTTGATGGACGTTCTTCCTCGACCTCCTCTTCTACTTGTGCCGGTTCAGAATTTTCATGGAATTTTATTACCTTATTTACGTCCCTATAATTACCTAATCTAGACCAAATATGGTTAGGAATCAAATCACTTAGCAATTTGATTACCTCAAGATTAGTCTTGAATTCCTTGATTTGGTCCTTGGTCCATCTTGACTTTTCTATTGGCTTATTTTCTTCATCCCTAGGCATTTCGAAACCATTTTCTATAATAAGTATAATATCGAAATCAGTTTCGAAATATACCTCCATCCTTTGCTTCCACCAAGAGAAGTTTCCATCGAATTTCGATGGATGGATGTTGTAGTCGGCCATCTTGTCGTGCTTGTGTTGGCGGTTAGTCTTCGATAAGCTCCTAGCTCTGATACCACTTGTTGGAACGTCGGTGGGCGACTAGAGGCGGGTGAATAACCCTCAATCGTCATATGGTGAGATTTGCTCATTCTTGCATGTCTCTTGTCTACGATTCTCGCTAGCGTAGCGGAATAACAATAATAATACTAACAAGATAAACAAATACACACAAGCACACACAATACACCAAGATATACGTGGTTCGGAACCGAATGGTTCCTACTCCACGGGCGAGCTCACCGAGATCTAGTTATGCGCACGACACTAACTAACACTCCTTCTCGACAACCCGTCGAAGGTGGAGAAATCTCGTACAAGCAATTACAAAGTAATACATGAAGTACAAACAAGAATACAAACACAATACAAAAGAAAACTTTTCACCGATTGCTTTTGATCACTTGCTTGTTGCTTGCTTTTGTTTGCTCTTGAAGGTCTGGAATGCAACAGCAATTCCCCTCCAAAGTCACCCCAAAAGTCTTGGCGAAATCCTCCATCTCGAGCTCCATTTATAACCTGCATCGAGTTGATTCCACACCCATCAGTCGACTGATCGTGACCATCAGTTGACTGGTCCTGTAGTCGTTGTCTCACAACGGCCAGATCCACATTGGTCAAGTTCCAACGGATCACCCATCAGTCGACTGATGATGCCCATCAGTCGACTGGTAACACCATCAATCGAGTGCTCAGTGCGACCACTCGACTAGAAACCATTCTGTGCCTGAAATCGCCCCGATCAGTCGACTGCCCTCCCTTGGCAGTCGACTATTGGCTAGAATCTGGTCGGTCGAACACCAGTCGAACTCTAGTCAACTTGGAGCAGTCGACTGGCACATATACTAGTCGACTGATGTCGGGTAAAACCTCAAACACCAAGTTGTTTGAGCATCCGACCGTCGGGAAAACCCTCAAACACCAAGTTTGAGCATCCGACACTCAGTCTTAGCCACTTGGCCAAGTCCACCTCATCCCTCATGGAGTTCCCCACCGAAGCTCTCTTACCTCGGCCTACGTCCCTCGAATGTGCCAAGCGCACGACTTCGCAACGCCATCCTTCGCGTCTCATGCCCTCGAAGTATGCTTCCCTTGGGCCTCACTCCATTCGCTCCCCGTTCGGCAGTCCCTCATATGCACCAAGCGCACAGCTTCACAATATCATCCTTCACCGACTCAAGGACCCCGAGCCTAGTGAACTTACCAAGTCCTCAAGACTTCCCATACCAAGCCTCATGCTTGGATTTTCACCGCCAAGGCTACACACTTGGTCTTACGTGGCCAACCCATGTTGGAATTTCCAACACCAAGCCCTATGCTTGGATTTTCCCAACACCAAGCTCCATGCTTGGACTTTTCACCACCAAGGCTACACCCTTGGATTTACGTGGCCAACCCATGTTGGAGTTTCCATGACAATCCTATGTCATGCATTTTTTCTGACATCAAAATATAGTTCGAGTCAAACTCGAGTCCGGGCCAATTGCACCAACAATCCCGACGATACTTGGCATGGATACGAATAGAGGCAATTCTAGCAAGAGTTGCTTCGGTTGATGTCATTCCCACTACACGTGATTCGTCAGGTATAACTAGAGTAATTTCCTTTTATTACAAAATTTTAAATAACGATTATGTCTACACATGTTGTATCCTGCATGCGTGTGATATGTGTGTTGTAATAAATTAGATTTATTGCTTTCGCTGTGTTCATGTTTACGAAACGTGTTCGAACACACACTTGTCGCGGTGCCGGGGATACCCAACAGTGGTATCAGAGTCACGCTGTGTTCTGACATAATTATAAAATTATTATGCGATAGTCATAATTGTATTTATTGAAAATTTTTACTTTTGGAAAGTTTAGAAGAATTTATGAAAATTTTCTACTTTTGGAAAGTATAGAAGTATTTATGGAAATTTTCTACTTTTGAAAAGTTTAGGAGTATTTATGGAAATTAACACTTTCCATAAATAAAATATGTGATTAGATTTAAAAATTTATTTCCTAATTTAATCATGATTTGATTTGGGAAATCAAATCTCAAACATATTTTATTTCCATAAATAGTTATGACAAATAAGGAAATTCAAATTGGAAATTTCCTAATATGATTAGGAAATTACAATTTATGAGATTTATTTCCTAAATTAAATTTGACTTTCCTTAATTAACACTTTCCATAAATAAAATATGTGATTAGATTTGAAAATTTATTTCCTAATTTTAATCATGATTTGATTTGGGAAATCAAATCTAAAACATATTTTATTTCCAAAAAGTTATGAAAAATAAGAAACTATTTGTACATGCCATAATTGTATGTCATGTAATTGCATTAGATGCATATCATTATGTCATGTGTGTCGTGACATGTAGATGTATGTCATGTGTGTCATGCCACGTAGATAATAGTTGTTTACATGCAAAGAGGATGAGACATTAAAACTCTTACATAATATTAAAGCATACACCTTTCATTAATATGGCTAGACCCAGAGTTTTGTTTCTTGTTTGGGTTGTTGGACTCACTCTAAGTCCGGCTCGAACTTGAACATGTTTAAATCATTGGAATAGTTTAACACTAATATGATAAGAGTCAGAGGTCAATCGTTAGTTTGGGTTGTTGGACTCACTCCAAGCCTAACTAATTGGTTAAATGCGCTCTAACCATATTAAAACTATTTCGCAATTAATGGGTCGGCTCTAACTTAGAGCATCGATTTGTTGGACTCACTCCAAGGTCGATGTGAAGAGAGGTGAAGTTGGGTGTTATGCATATGATGCATACTTATTAATGTGTTAACAACCCAATGTATGTGTGAACATTCAATTAGTTGATAGCACATTGTGATAGTTACATATACATGATATGTAATCGGTATATTTGATACCTACCATCATAGCTAAGAATGGCTTGTTGGACTCACTCCAAGGTTGTTCTTATCTATGTTGGATATCAATTCATTCAGAGATGGACCTACGATCTCCTGAATTAATTTTGAGGGTTTTTATTTCGAAAAATGAATGGGATTTTGTAAATGTATGTGGATGCATTTTAAATCATCTTTCTCATATATGCTCGATTTGTATTTCTAGGTTAATCGCATGATCATGATGTCTTTGAATTTGCGTTCTATTTTAGATTTGAATAAATTGACTGGGCTAAATTTCTTGGACTGGCTTAGAAACTTGAGAATTATTCTCAAGGCTGAAAAGCTTACGTATGTCCTCGAAGGGCCTCTTCCCGCCCGTCCTAGTGATGACACAACTCCGAACCAATTATTGTCTCATCAGAAACATGTGAATGATTCTGAACTAGTGAGTTGCATCATGCTAGCTGTGATGGTACCCGAGCTACGAAAGCAGCATGAGCATATGGATGCTCATACCATAGTCTTTCATCTTTATGAGTTGTTTGATGAGCAAGTGATATCCGAAAGGTTCGAAGTCTCCAAGCTCCTCTTCACCTCTGAGATGCAAGAAGGTTCATCTGTGGTACTGCTCAACATGCTGAAGACTGTGGAGCCTTCTATGAAGCATGAGCTAGGGACGGTGTTGTTAGTTGATTCCTCAAAGAAAGGTTCTAGGAGGAAATCAAAGAAATAACACAAGGGGAAGAAGAAGGCAGAACCAGCTCAAAAGGACACTTGTCATCATTGTGGCAAGGAGGGTCATTGGCGAAGAAACTGCAAGATTTATCTTAAGTCCGTGAAGAAAAATAAGGCATCTGATGCCCAATCTTCTTCAGATATCTTCGTTATTGATTGTCATTCTATTTCCTTAGACACTTGAGTATTGGATACTGGGTGTGCCTCACATATATGTAATGACATACATGGGCTAAGGAATAGAAGAAGACTAGTCAAGGGAGAGTCAAATTTATGTGTTGGGAATGGAGGAAAGGTTGCTGCTCTCGCCATCGGAACGTATTTGTTGAAACTCCTACATGACTTGTCTTAGAACTAGACAATTGCTTTTATGTTCCTTCATTGATAAAGAACATCATTTCTATTTCTTGTTTGAATAGAAATGGGTACCATTTAACTTTTAGTAACAATTGTTGTTACATAACTTTGAATGATGTTCTTTATGGGACTGGAACTTTAAGCAATGGTATTTTTACGTTGGACGTATCCAATGACATTTTCAATATCGAAGCGAGCAACAAGAGTGCTCGAAAAGATAATCAATTAGACTCCTACATGTGCCATTGTCGTATTAGCCATGTGAGCAAGAAATGCATGTCCGAATTACACCGATGTGGAATTCTGGAATCGTTTGAATTAAATTCATACGATACAAAGGTTTGGGTATGTGTTCTTGATGAAACACAAGTCTGAAGCCTTTGAAAGGTTCAAAGAATTCAAAAATGAAGCAGAGAAACAACTTGGCAAGAGTATTAAAATACTTCGATCGGATTGAGGTGGAGAATACTTGAGTCAAGAGTTTCTGGATTATCTAAGGGACAATGGTAAATTGTCTCAATGGACTATGCCGTATACACCACAGCTTAATGGTGTATATGAGAGGCGAAATCGGACCTTATTGGACATGGTCAGGTCAATGATGAATCACACGAATCTTTCTAAGTCCTTTTGGGGCTATGCACTTCAGACAACTGTTTACTTGTTAAACAGAGTCCCGACCAAGGTAGTCTCTACTACTCCATATGAGATATGGGCTAGTAAGAAACCTCATTTATCTTATTTGAAGATATGGGGTTGTCCTGCTTATGTGAAGCAGACTGTGTCAGACAAATTGGATGCTAAGTCTAATGAATTCCTATTTATTGGATACCCTAAGGAAATGAGGGGTTACCAATTATATCATCCTTTGGAATAAAAGGTGCTTATTTCAAGGAATATTGTATTTCTAGAGAAAGAGTTTCTCTTGCAAGAAAACAGTGGGAGTGTCGTTGAACTTGAGGAGGTTCAAGAGACTCCAGTAGACATTGAGGAGATACCTAGTCAAGCACCTTGACCGATGACTCATAGTGATGAGACATTGGCTAAACCTATTGTGACACCACATCTTCGTAGATCTAGTAGGACACACAACATTCCTGAGAGATATGGATTTCTCGTAAGTGAATCGAATGACGTGTTACTCATTGAAGATGAGGAGCCTACCAATTATGAAGAAGTTCTAAAAAGTTCAGAAAGGGACAAATGGCTTGAAGCCATGAAGTCGGAAATGGATTCCATGTATGAAAATCAAGTTTGGAACTTGGTGGACCCACCTGAAGGCATTAAGCCTATAGGGTGCAAGTGGGTTTTCAAGAAGAAAACCGACATTGATGGTAATGTGATTACCTTTAAGGCTAGATTAGTGGTGAAAGGCTATCGTCAAAAACAAGGTGTTGATTATGACGAGACCTATTCACTAGTAGCTACTCTTAAATCCATTCGGATGCTCCTGGCCATAGCGGCTCATTATGATTATGAGATATGGCAGATGGAAGTAAAAACGACTTTCCTTAACGGAAACCTACTCAAAGACATGTATATGATATAGTCTGAGGGTTTCACATCGGTTGATAAAACCAAGGTATGCAAACTTTGACGGTCCATTTATGGACTGAAGCAAGCATCCAGGAGCTGGAATATCTGTTTTGATGAGACAATCAAAAGGTTTGATTTCTCATAAAATCTTGATGAACCCTGTGTGTACAAGAAGGTTAATGGGAGTGCAGTCGTATTCCTAGTGTTATATGTCGATGACATATTACTTATAGGAAATGATATATCTATCTTACAGTCGGTTAAAATTTGGTTATCCAAAATTTTTTCCATGAAAGACCTGGGAGAAGCGACCTACATCCTCGGGATCAAGATCTATAGAGATAGATCGAAATGGTTGCTTAGTCTTTCACAATCTACATATATAGACCGAGTGCTAAAGAGTTTTAGCATATAATGCAGGAACGTTCGTACCGCTAGAGGGGGTGAATAGCGTGTTTTCGTCATGGATGGAAATTGATCGTTTGTTTCTACAAATTGTGTTAGCGCAGCGGAATATATATAATAGCAATAACACAAATGAAGACAAACGCAAATACACCAATACATGAGTATGTAACGTGGTTCGGAACCGAATGGTTTCTACTCCATAGATTGGGCTCGTAAGAGCCCTAGCGATGCCAATCACACACCACTATAACAATAACTCCTTCTCGGAACAATCTGGAGGTGGAGAAACCTCGTACAATAGTTCTTACAACAATAAGAATGAAATACAAGCAAAATACATTCAAATGCAAGTAAAGAAAACTTTACAAAGAGCTTTTGGATGCTTGCTTGTTTGGTTGCTTGAGTTGCACTTGGAGACCCTGATTTGCAGCAACAAATCGCCTTAAACACATCCAAGAACCGATGCCAAAAATCCTCCCCACGAACAGCTTTTATAACCTGCATTCGGGCTGATTTTTCGCCTAACAGTCGACTAATCGGGACCATCAGTCGACTGCCCCTGTAGCTGTTGTCTCATAACGGCATGAAACACGTCGGATAAGTCCAATGGATACATTATCAATCGACTGATAGCTCAATTAGTCGAGTACTCACACTGATCACTCTACTGAAGAGCGTTCTATGCTCGACATCCCGATGAGCAGTCGACTGATCTGAGGCTATCAATCGACTGCCCAATGTTGGCAATCGACTGCTAGGACATCTTCCCACAGTCAAACCCTAGTTGACTCACATCAGTCGACTGACCATAGTCTCAGTCGACTGATACACCTCAAATATGAGGTTTTAACCCAAGTATGGTGCCCCCATACTTGCTAGACCACCCTTAGCCTAGACCTAAGCCTTCTAGCCACCTCTATCAGCCTCACGCCTATCGTATCCCTCCAAGTCATCCATGACTTGTTCATCCATACGCTAGCCTTCAGGTGCTTCCATCGGCTATTGTCATGCTAATGGTGTCTACACTACTAAGGCACATTGGGCTTATGCCGCCAAGACTCCGCTTGGACTTTACGCCGCCAACCATTGGACTTATGGTGCCAAGACTCCACCCTTGGACTTTATGCCGCCAATATTCCCCTTGGACTTCTCAATTGCCAAGTACTCATGACTTGGACTTTCATCGCCAAGACTACACCCTTGGACTTACGTGACCAAGACTACACCCTTGGACTTCTCAAATGCCAAGACTCAAGCTTGGACTTTCCCTTGCTTACCCATGTTGGACTTTCCATGTCAAGACCCATGCTTGGACTTTTCCTTGCCAACCCATGTTGGACTTTCCATGCCAAGACCCATGCTTGGACTTTTCCTTGCCAACCCATGTTGGACTTCCCATGCCAAGACTCAAGCTTGGACTTTCCATGCCAAGTACACAAGACTTGGACTTTTCCCATGACAATGGTCAAACCATCGTCAAACATCAAATACTAACCTGGGTCAATTGCATCAGCAATCTCCCCAACACATGTCATACATCAATGTCAGACATCAATGTCAAACATCAAAACACTACTCGAGTCAAACTCGAGTCTGGCCAATCATGACCTGGGCCGATTGCACCAACATGTCGGAATCCAAGAAAGATTTCCTTCCCATCAGGCATGGGATACACCTTTCGAAGTCAATGTATCCGTGCACAGAAGACGAGAGGATTTGCATAAGTAAGATTCCCTATGCATCCGTAATAAGATCTATCATGTATGATATGTTATTTACGAGGCCGGATGTATCGTATGCTCTGAGTGTCACGAGAAGATATCAGTCTGATCCAGGAATGGATCATTGGGCGGCTGTTAAGATAATCCTTAAGTACTTAAGAAGAACTAAGGATGTGTTCCTAATATATAGAGAAGGTGATATGGTAATACGCGGGTATACGGATGCCAGCTTCCAGACAAACAAGGATGATTCCAGGTCTCAGTCTGGGTACGTATTTACCTTAAATAGAGGCACAATAAGTTGGAAAGGTTCCAAGTAAGACACTGTAGCGGATTCTACCACTGAGGTAGAATACATTGCAACTTTGGAAGTAGCAAAGGAAGCGGTTTGGATCGAGAAGTTCGCCTCTAAACTTGATGTGGTCTCATCAACGATCCAACATGTGCTTCGCCACTATCATTTGATCAGAGAGATCATAAGTAGAAAGGAAATACAAATCGAGAAGATTCCCATTGAAAGGAACTTAGAGGACCCTTTAACTAAGGCCTTACCTCAAAGTAAGTTTGAGGGTTATGTTAGAGCTTATGGTATTGGATACTGTGGCGATTGGTATTAGGCCAAGTGGGAGTTTGTTAGTAATATATGAGAGGTGTCCTAAGGCAATTGCCCTATGGTTGTACCATTTATTTGATAAATGAAGATTCATTATTTGAGTATACATGTTTTTCATGTATTTGATTGGATCTTAAACTCTTTTACTGAATATCCGCAATACGATTCACAGCATGAGAGAATTTGTGATTGGATCGCAACTAGTGAGTATCTCTACATGTGTAATTGTGATGTATTGGAATTATCCCTAGTCAATGAATTGATGCATTCGAACGCCATCGATTCTATTAAGACTAGCACGAGGTGTACTCTTTGGTTTATCTAAGCAGTTGTTTCTCACTGGCTGGAGACATTGGGATGTACGGAGTTGATCGTGGATGCTAGTTATGGTAACTAGTTCATTGTAGCGACCAGTTGTAAGACTTCATATGGTTATCTGCATATATGGATATGTCAATGAAGTTTTTACAGCAACTTAAAAGCGATGTTCCTTCAACTTGCGATATTCAAGTCATCTTAGTCATGAAGACTTATGCTTTGACATCTTAAGCAAGCATCTCCGAGGAGATGTGGACCCGGGATGATTGGGTATAAGTTGAAATGGCCGATGGTGTTTGAATAGTCTACAGAGGATTCACCGCTCCTTGCAAAAAGATGTATACCCTATGGACTCTCGTCGGATTGTTACTAAAGTATTTGGACAAAGCATTACATGTTTAGAGTATGGTACTCTTGGATACATATGCAGTAACTAGAATCCGGAGGACGAGAAAGTAATACTTGGGCTAGGTGTGACTTAGTCAACCTAGTGGGGACTGAAACAATATGACCATATCCTGAACCAAGTGGGTATAAGATGAGTGAAAGGAATGGGGCATGATTCATTATAGCTTCTGAAGGGTTTCAGAAATGGTTCTGGGATCAACCGTTGATTTTTCGGTTAATTGGGGATCATGATGTACTACTAGGTGCCACTCATGATCGTTCTATAATTAATGGTTAATTATAGACAGTCAACATAAACCGGAAACCTATTTGGTCACACGCACAACGAGTGTAATCCGAAGGATTTAAAACGAGTTTGAGAATAGGATTCTCAGATCGAGAGAGAATTGGTTTGGTTGGACCAAACAAAGAGCGAGTATGAAATGATTTCAGTCGCATCGGAAGCATGGATGAGTCGTGCCTTTTGAAGACATGATGGATGAACCAAATTGGTTTGGTTCTAATCCAATGGTGGAAAATAAACCAAAGTGTTTTGGTTTGTTTTAAACGGATGAACCAAAGTTGGTTTGGTTCATTTTAACTTAAAATAGACGAACGCAGTTTGGTTTATTTTAACTTAAATGATTGGAGAAGGTTAATAGGTTATTGGTTATGAACCAATAAGTGCTAAGAGAAGGTTTCTTGATGGTCAAGAAATATGCTCTCTCTAAAACACGGCTTTAGGGTTTTTCATGGAGAACTTTTGGTTATTGGAAACCCTAGCCACCCAAGTCCTCCTCCTTGCTTCTTGCCGCCCAAGAGCTTTAGCCACCCAAGAGGAGTTGCTGCCCAAGTCGCTGCCGGCCACCCACTAGCCACTGGCGACTCCTCCGGCCATCCTCCCTTGGTCGCCGACGACCAAGGTGTTGGTGCAGTGGGCACCTAAGTCGAACCAAAGTTTTGATTATCGCAAACAATACAAAGTTAAGCTCATATCGTTATCTCACGAGCTAAATCGAGTGTGCAGAAAAGTGCTAAAGCTGGAGCCGAAGACTAGCGACACCCGGAGGAAGCCACAGTGGTCGGGCGACACTCGAGTGACTTCGGAGGGAGCCGAAGGAATTGAGTGAAAGGCCGGAAGTAAGAGCTACAAAGTAAGTATCGAGGTAAGCTCGTGTGTGTGAGTGTAAGTGAGGTCATCTCCTCCTTACGAGGATGGTTTTAAGCGAAGATCCGACCAAAGACATCCCATGGATGGTCTAGATCGAGATCGGACCATCAACGACCGTCGAAATTATGTTTGTTTTAAGCTAACTTGTGATTTCAGCTAGCATCAGTTGACTGCCCACAAGAGCCACTCGACTGCCTGAAATCAGTCGACTACTGAGTGTTGCAACTCGACTGGCGCTTCCATCAGTCAACTGATGATGACCATCAGTCGACTGATGGTCAAGGATCAGCTTCAAGGAGTCAAGCCTTATCACCTCATTCCAAGGAGCTTTGTGCCTATTTGTGATTGGTTGAAGACCCATACAATGAGGGGCTCAAAGGCTATAAAAGGAGGGCTTCTCTAAGGGTTTTTCATAAATTCAAAAAGCCACCAAATGCTTCTGATACGCTACGACTCTCCGACATCCCTACGATGAAGCGCTGCCGAGACGACGACTAGAGCTTAAACCTCCAACCTTTGAAGTCGTCGGTAATGAAAGTTTTAATTGTATTTCATTTTACTTATCTCGTAAAGATTTCATTATAAAGAGGAGAGGGGGAGTGTCCCTCTACCTCGAGCTTTTGTGATTTCGTGTATTCATTTAACTCCTACCTCCAACAAGGAGGAGTTCTTTAGTATTTTGCCCTCCGTGCGTGGTCAAGGACCACTAGGACCTTAGAGTAGTAGTCGTCGGCTACGAACCAAGTAAAACCCTCGTGTCTATTATCTCTTTTGTTTTGATTTTATCTTCCGCTATGTCTACTCGTGTTTTAACGAACGAAGTCGAACGAAATATTTTATATCGCTATTCACCCCCCCCCCTCTAGCGATCCATCCGATCCAACAATTGGTATCAAAGCCGGGGTGCTAAGATTTGGTGAAACCACCAATCTAGCTTTTCTACAGATTTTTTTCTTTTTATTTTATTTTATTTAGAATTTTTTTTACTCCTTCATTCATTTAGTTTTTCTCCCACACTACTAATCCAAGACGCAAGTCTTGGTACATTTCGATCGTTTGTGTCGTTGCTAGGTTTTTCTTCTTCATTCTCTTGTTATTTTTTGTATCAATGGCCCATCTCGAGGGTTTTAGCACCATCCGACCTCCGTTTTACAACGGAGATGACTTCCGTTATTGGAAGGGTCAGATGGAGTGCTTGCTTAAGACCCAAATCGAGATGTGGATCATAATCTAAATGGGATTCACACTTCCAACTAACGAAGTGGGTGAATCTTTGGATTATGACCAATGGACCATTGCTACAAAAAGACAAGTCGAAGCCGACGCTAAGGTGACTCAAATCCTCCAATGCGGTTGTTCCAAGGAGGAGCTTAATCGTATCGGCCCATTCATCAGTGCCAAAGACTTATGGACAAAGTTGGTCGAATTACACGAAGGGACCGATGAAGCCAAGGTATGTAAGTGTGATCTCCTTTTCAATAGGTTGTATAATCTAAAAATGCAGGAACATGAGACGGTGACGTAACTGCACGCTCGAGTTCAAGATATCGTCAACAACCTACACGCAATCAGACAAAAGGTCGAAAACCGTGACCTTATCAAGTATGTACTAAACTCATTTCCTAGGACCACCTTGTGGGCATCCATGGTCGATGCCTACAAGGTCTCCAAGGATCTTTCAAAACTTAGATTAGATGAGTTGTTTTTGGATTTCGAACTCCATGAACAGTCTAACTCAGAACTTGAGAAGGGTATAGCACTTTTTGCAGGTTCGAAGAAGAAAACTGTGAGCAAGCCACCCCTGAAGGAGGAAGAAGATGAGTCTGATTTGGAGGTCGACCTGGAAATGGAGGCCGAACTAGTCAACCTAGTTCAGAGGATGGTCAAGGGATGGAAGCGAACCATCACTCGTCCCAAAAAAGGTAAGTCTAAAAGTTTTAATGTTAGGTGTTACGAATGCAGAAGGTTTGGACATATCAAGTCCGAATGTCCGAAGCTCAAGAGAAAAGCACCGAAACTCAAGAAGGAACTCAACGCTACGTGGGAAGAAGCGTCAGAGGAAGAAGACGATGATCACATCTTCATGGCTAAACCAGCTGAATCGGAGATGGAGTCGGAGCCGAAACACAAGTCTGAACCCGAAGACGAATCGGACTATGAAGCTCTATTCAAGACAAGTCACGGATCCGCATCCAGTTCAAGAGATACACTTAAGGTAAGTCGATCTCTTATTAGTACTCTTTACAGTGTGATTAAATTTTTAACTAGAAAATTAGCTAAATCCGAGTCCAAGGTCGAGACCCTGGTTGAGGAGGTTAAACTCCTCAAACATGAGGTCTCCCTAACCTCTTCGACTAGTCGAGTTCGAGAGGAGGACTCAACTCGGATTGAAAAGCTTGAAGTTGAGAACTCACTCTTGAAGAGTCAAGTTGAAGATCTTAGGAACACGTTGGAAAAGTTTACTTTGGGATCCAAAGGACTTGACCTCCTACTTGGATCGCAAAGGGCCGTGTACAACAAGGTCGGACTAGGGTTTAGCTAAAATACGACCAACAAGTCGTATATATCGATTGTAAGCCGACATAAAAAATGTGTCCAAGCATGGGTCCCTAAGACCGCTTTGATTTCAAACTTAGGATCCAACCTGTTGGATCGAGTGGATCGCTAGAGGGGGGGTGAATAGCGATAAACACTTTTTCTTTTAAATCATTCGGTAGACAATTAAATGCAGTGGAAATGTAAATAAAAACTAAATGAGACAAATAGTTTTTTTACTTGGTTCGTAGCCTTCGGCCACTACTCCAAGGCCCTAACGATCCTAGACCGTGTACGGAGGGCAATTCACTAAAACACTCCTCCTCGTTGGAGGTAGGAGTTTTACGATTACAAAAACCTTCGAAGCAAAAGATAGAGAGACAACCCCTCTCTTCTATTAAAATAAAATGCAACGGTAGAAAGCCTCGATTAACAAACGAATTGCAAGATTAAGAGAAATGACTGTAGGATCGAAATGAGCGCTAGAGGGGGGGTGAATAGCGTAAAATGGTTTTTCTTTTCTTTTGTTGTAAAAACGATAAGTGAGAGATAAACGCAGCGAAAAAGAGATGGACACAAGGAGTTTTACTTGGTTCACAGCCAACCGGCTGCTAATCCAAGGCCCTAATGGTCCTAGACCACGTACGGAGGGCAATCACTAAAACACTCCTCCTCGTTGGAGGTAGGAGTTACGATTACAAAACTTTCGACAAAAACACAAGGATGAGAGACAAGCCCCTCTCTCCTTTTTGATATAAAATCTCGAAAAACACAACTTAAATTAATCGACTAAAACGATTACCAACACTTTAACGGTGAAGCTTCGTGTTGGCAGCACTTCGTTGTAGTGGCGTCGTCGTAGAAGAGCAGCGTTGTGGAGACGTTTGAGAACTTTGTAATAATTGTTGTATCTAAGATGTGAATTACCCCCCTCTATTTGAAGCCTTGTCTGCCCACTTGAGATCCGGCCACCTCACCACCAATTGAGGGATAAGTTTCCACCTTGCTTTTGACCGGCCACCTCACCATGATTTGGGGGATAAGTTGTCACCTTGCTTTTAGTTCCTTTTGCCCATTTTCAGGATACTTTAGTTATTTAATTTTATTTCAATTCGAGTTCTAATTTTAATTCGAATTCGAATAAATTCGAATTCTAATTTTAATTCGAATTAGAGTAACTTCGAATTCAAACAAGGGTTAGCTCAAAGCAATATGTAGAAATATTAAATGTGATGGATTTAGATGGTTTCTAACCATCAGATCTCGACTTAGACTTTCATGGAAAGTTTTGGGTCGGATTGTCGCCTAAGATCAACTCCTAAACAGAGGATCCGACCTCACTTACGCTCGTCGGACACGAGTCTTACCTTGCACTTACTGTGTCACAGATCTCCAACTCAAGCTTAACTTTGTTTACGCACACTCAAGTAGACTCATGAGATAACAAAATAGACTTAACCTTGTGTCTTTGCTATAATCAAAACACAGGTTCGATTTTGGTGCCTCACTGCACCAACAATCTCCCCCTTTTTGATCTATGGCAAAAACACACAAAGTTAAGGAAATTAAGTGCATGAAACAGTAAAGACATGAAGCAAAAGTAGGAGTAGTAAAAATATTTCTCAAGTTCTCCCCTTAGAGGAACCCTCCCCCTTGACCGAGGGTGAGTACTTGAAAAAGACTTTTAGTTCTCCAAACACAAAAGATAACGAGTTAAGTAAATGGCATTACTTAACTTAGGCTCTTTAGAGTCAAAAATAAGTGCAAGTTAAGTAATCAAAAGTTAAGTCAAAAGGTTAATTATTCAAAAGGTTTAACTTTTGATTTCTTAACTTGGGCCTTTAAAGTTTTCAATTCCGAAGAGTTGAAACCTAAACCTTACTCCCCCTTAACTTAGGCCAGAATCAAAGTTTTAAGTTAAGTTATCAAATTCAAAAATTTGAATTTATTGAACCTTAACTTTGGCCTAGAGTCAAAAATAAGTGCAAGTTAAGTAATCAAAAGTTAAGTCAAAAGGTTAATTATTCAAAAGGTTTAACTTTTGATTTCTTAACTTGGGCCTTTAAAGTTTTCAATTCCGAAGAGTTGAAACCTAAACCTTACTCCCCCTTAACTTAGGCCAGAATCAAAGTTTTAAGTTAAGTTATCAAATTCAAAAATTTGAATTTATTGAACCTTAACTTTGGCCTTTTCTCCCCCTTTTGACATAAATCAAGAAAAAAAGTAGGGGGGTTTTAAGAAAACCCTAAGTCCAAGCATGATGATTTTGAAAATAGTATGTGAAAATAATTCATCTAAATGTTCAACTCTAGTTTGACTTGATTGAAATGATATTATCAACAAGTTCTGATTAGAGTTGGTTAATATTAGTTGCATATTTATACTCCGAGGTTCATATTGACGCACTTGATCTACATCTTGGAACCTGGAGTAGGGTCCTAACATCTCACGCCGTTCTAGGTGGCTTAATACACAAACACATTAACCCTATGTGTTGTGAGATGTGTTGGCTCCTTAAATCTATAGGATCATGATATCTAGGGGAAGTCCTAAACTAGTTCCATTTGCATAAAGAAAAAAAATAAGAAAAATAAAATTTTTGAAAATAGCATTTGAAAACTTTTGCTAACCTATTCTATTACGCACAAGCCCAATTTTCGTCTCAAGAGACTAAATTCGGCTTCGGGTAGTGGTTTAGTAAATAGGTCTGCTAGGTTAGACTTCGAGTCAACATATTCGAGTTGTATGGAGCCGTTGGCTACATGTTCTCGAATGAAATGGTGTTTTACCTCTATATGCTTTGTCCTTGAATGGAATATAGGGTTCTTAGTTAGATTTATCGAACTTATGTTGTCTACAAAAATTTTAGTTTTGGTGAAGTCCAACCTAAAGTCTCGGAGAGTGTGCTTCATCCAAAGAAGCTGAGTTACACACTCACCCATCGCAACGTATTCGGCTTCGGTGGTAGATAAGGCAACACAATGTTGCTTCCTACTGCACCAACTCACTAGACTCGAGCCGAGTAGTTGACAATAACCACTCGTGCTCTTTCTATCGAGTTTACTACCGACATAATCCGAATCGGAGTAGCCGATTAGTTCGAACTCCGTAGATCTAGGGTACCAAATACCAACGTTAAGTGTACCCTTAAGATATCTAAGGATACGCTTAACTAGGGTTAGGTGAGACTCCTTAGCACAGGTTTGAAACTTTGGCGCACATACTACTGCGAATAGGATGTCAGTGGCTCGCAGTTAAGTATAGGAGACTTCCTATCGCGCTCCTATAGTACTTTAAGTCAATGGACTTACTTTCTAGGTCTTCTCCTATGTTAACATTAATCGCCATTGGGGTGTTTATTATCTTAGCATCTTGCATTCCAAATCTTTTAATTAACTCCTTAGTGTATTTTTGTTGATATAGGTATATACCATCCTTAGTTTGTTTAATTTGTAGACCTAAAAAGAAACTTAACTCGCCTACCAAGTTCATTTCGAACTCACTTTCCATGAGTGAAACGAACTCATTTAGTAAGGCTGAGTTAGAGGTTCCAAAAATTATATTGCCTACGTAAATTTGAGCTATGAATATTTCTTTACCTAAGGTTTTTACGAAGAGAGTTGGGTCAACTAAGCCTTGGTTAAACCCTTTTGATTTAAGATGGATTGAAAGTCTCTCGTACCAAGCTCGAGGAGCTTGTTTAAGTCCATAGAGAGCTTTCTTAAGTTTTAGAACATGGTCGGGTTTATCTAGATTTTCGAATCCGGGGGGGTTGGCTAACATAAACTTCTTCTTTAATGTATCCATTTAAAAATGCCGACTTAACATCCATTTGAAACAGCTTAAATCCTCGATGTGCGGCATAAGCTAGCAACATTCGAATGGATTCGAGTCTAGCTACTGGGGCATAGGTTTCGTCGTAATCTAGGCCTTCAACTTGACTAAACCCTTTGGCGACTAACCTAGCCTTGTTTCTAACTACTTCACCTTTATCATCAAGTTTATTTCGAAACACCCACCTTATTCCAATTATCGTTTTGTCTTTAGGTGGTGGTACTAATTCCCACACTTCATTCCTAGTAAATTGAGCTAGCTCTTCTTGCATTGCAATAATCCATTCGAGATCAAGAAGAGCTTGTTCAATTGATTTGGGTTCTATCTTTGAAATTAAGGAAATTTGACTAAGGTTCCTATAGGATGCTCTAGTTCTAACTCCTAGATTAGGATCTCCTATCACTTGATCGATAGGGTGGTTAGTCTGAATCCTAGATTGGGTTGGGTTTGTGTCACCTAATGCTTGATCAATGGGGTGACTTGGTTGAATACTAGTTTGACTCGGATCACTTGTCACTTGGTCGACAAGAGAAGTTGGTTGATGTGGATTAAACTCGATCTCAGGGTCGGAGACGAGTTTGGTATCAGTGGGCTCAACACTTGGGGTCATTAAGGGTTTTGTAGGTTCGGGTACTTCATCGAACACTACATTAATAGTCTCATCGACTTTAAGGGTATCGTGGTTATATACCCTATAGGCCCTACTCGTGGTTGAGTATCCTAAGAAGATTCCGGTGGAGGTTTTGGATTTGAATTTCCCTAGGTGGTTCTTAGTGTTTAAGATATGTACTTTACATCCAAATACCCTAAAGTACTTGATGTTGGGTACTTTATTGTGATAAATCTCGTACGAGGTCTTAAGGTGCCTCTTTACCATAAGGATCCTATTCTGGACATAGCAAGTCGTGCTAACGGCTTCTGCCCAAAACCTATCAGGTAGGTCGTATTCGTTCAACATGGTCCTAGCGGCTTCTTGTAGAGTTCGGTTTTTCCGCTCCACTAGGCCATTTTGTTGAGGGGTCCTAGGGCAAGAGAATTCATGGTGGTATCCGTTTAGGTTACAGAAGTCGGTGAACCTTTGATTTTCGAATTCACCACCATGATCGCTTCTAAGTCTTTTAACCTTAAGGTTTTTTTGATTCTCGATTAATTTGAATAGATTGATTAATTGATCTAGGTATCATTTTTATGTTTGATGAACCTAACCTGTAAACTCGAGTAGTCGCCAATTATGACTAAGCAATATTGACTTCTATTGAGTGACTTGGCTCCATGTGAATCGAATAGATCCATATGCAGGAGCTCAAGTACACTTGAGGTTCGTTCTTGGTTAGTTAACTTGTGTTGTGTCCGCGGTTGTTTTCCTTGTTGACAAGCATTACAGAGTTTATTAACTAAATTGTTGAGGTTGGTAAGCCTCTCGACTAAGCCACTCGACTCATCTTGTGGACGAGTCTTAAAAGTGAGTGATCGAGTCGCTTGCCACAACCATGATTCCTCTTCCTGTGTCATAAGACATTTGGCTGAGGATTTGATTAAGTTAATTGTATAAATGTTATTTGTCCTAGTTCCTTTGAGTATTGTTTTAGCTGTTTTATTTGTTTTAATTATACATTCATTTTCTAAAAATACGACCTTATAGTTATTGTCACATAATTGGCTTACGCTAAGCAGGTTATATTCAAAATTCTCTACAAGTAATACATTTTTAATAACAAAATTCGAGTTAAGCTCGATATCACCTGATCCGATGATTTTGAGCTTGTCGTTATTCCCAAAGGCTACCGATCCTTATCGTTTGAATCGAAGCTTCGTGAATTTGAGTTGATCCCCGGTCATGTGTCGGGAGCAACCGCTGTCCAACATCCATTGATCCTACACACAAGGTGGTTGGATTGGATGTTAGATTTTTTTAAAAAAAAAAATTGGTTGTAAGTTGTTAAACCTAGGTCATCTCACCTGTGTCTATATGATCAAGCATGTTATACTTATGTGTTTTTTGTGAGATGACTTATAATTAAGTTGATTAAGTGCATTTAGGTTCAAGTAATTTTATGTTAGATTTGGATTTGACCCTAGGCTTGTCAAGTTTACCTTTTCAAGATCATGGCTTCCAGGTCGTGGCGAGGCACAGGGGCCTTCTTTTATCGGATCATCGACCACTTCCTTAGACAAAGCCATTTTCAAGAAAATGATGACTTGACTCACCTAAGACTATTTCCTAGTCTAACTGGTTATTTTTGAAAAGAGGCTCCCCGAGGCTCAATCTTTTCGAAGGATTTTAATTGGTTATGTACGTGTTCTAAGTGAGTTCACAAGTTTAAAAAAAAAGCATGTAATTTCTAAGTTAAAGCACAAACATGTTTTGTACTGGCTCCCCCTAGACCGTTGAATCAGTTCGGTCTATCCACATAGTGGATTTGGTCCTTGGGAACCCAGTACGGGTTGGATCCTAGAGTTGAAATCAAAAAGTTCTTAGGGACCCATGCTTGGACATGTTTCCTATGTCGACTTACAATCGACATATACGACCTATTAGTCGTGTTTGAGTTAAACCCTAGTCCAGCCTTGTTGTACACGGCCTTTTGAGATCCAAGTAGGAGGTCAAGTCCTTTGGATCCCGAAGTGAACCTTTCCAACGTGTTCCTAAGATCTTCAACTTGACTTTTCAAGAGAGAGTTCTCAACTTCGAGCTTTTCAGCTCGAGTTGGGTCCTCTTCTCGAACTTGACTAGTCGAAGAGGTTAGGGAGACCTTGTGTTTGAGGAGTTTGACCTCCTCAACCAGGGTCTCAACCTTGGACTCAGACTTAACTAATTTCCTAGACAAAAACCTAACCGTATTATGTAAAGTATTAAATAAAGTTTGACTTACTTTAAGGGTATCTTTTGAACCGGATGCGTATCCGTGACTTGACTTGAAGGTAGCTTCGTAGTCCGAGTCATCCTCAGGTTCTGACTCAAGTTCAGGTTCGGTCTCCGTGTCTGACTCAATCGATTTTGCCATGAAGACGTGGTCTTCGTCTTCTTCGGATGACGCTTCTTCCCATGTCGCGTTGAGGGCCTTCTTGTGCTTAGGTGCTTGGTGGTTGAGCTTGGGGCACTCGGACTTGATATGTCCAAACCTGTTACACTCATAACACCTAATATTAGAACTTTTAGGCTTACCTTGGTTGGGTCGAGTCATGGTTCTCTTTCGTCCCTTGGCTATCCTTCGAGCTAGGTTCATTAGTTCGGCAGTCAACTCCGGGTCAACTTCTTCTTCGGACTCGTCTTCCTCCTCGGTTGGTGGTGGCTTGCTTGCGATTTTCTTCTTCTTTGAACCTGCAAACAAGGCTATACCCCTCTCGGGTTCCGAGTTGGACTGCTCATGTAATTCAAAATCTGAGAATAATTCGTCTATTCTAACTTTAGCTAGGTCCTTAGATACCTTGTAGGCATCGGCCATGGATGCCCACAAGGTGGTCCTAGGGAAAGAATTTAGAACATACCTGATTAGATCTCGGTTTTCGACTTTCTGTCCTATTGAATGCAGCTGGTTGACTATGTCCTGGATGTGGGCGTGCAATTGTGTTGCCGTCTCGTGTTCCTGCATTTTTAGTGTGTACAATTTATTGAACAACAAATCGCGTTTGCAAACCTTAGCTTGATCCGATCCTTCGTGTAACTCGATCAGCCTCGTCCAGAGATCTCTTGCGCTGATGAAGGGTCCGACTCGGTTCAGCTCCTCCTTGGATAGCCCGCACTGCAGGATTTGAGTCGCCTTTGCATCTGCCTCGACTTGTCATTTAGTGGTAATGGACCACTGATTGTAATCCAAGGATTCACCTTCTTCATTAGTAGGAAGGGTGAACCCGGTTTGGGTCACAATCCACATCTCTATTTGGGTTTTTAGGAAGCACTCCATCCGACCTTTCCAGTAACGGAAATCGTCACCGTTGTAAAACGGTGGTCGGACGGTGCTAAAACCCTCGAGATGGGCCATTAACACGAAACGGTAAGAAGAGAAAAAAAGAAAAAACACACAGACAACAAAGGTCCAGAGACTTGCGTCTTGGATTAGTAGTGCGGGAAGAAGAAAAGATAAATAAATCAATCAATAGATTAACTAATTAGAAAATTAATTTTAATTCTGTAAAAAAAATAATTAATTAATTAATTTCGAAAATTAATTAAAAACTATTTTGTAGAAAAAAAAATCTAATGTTGAAATTAAGTAAAAAATATTGAAAAACTAAACTTATATTCTAGACAAGATTTAAAAATTAAAATAAGTTTTTAATTGATTAAATTTTGTAAATTGATTGAAAATCTATTTTAGTGGAAATAAGATTTAATTCAATGCTAAGATTAACGAGAAAACTTTATAAAATGAAATATAAAGATTTTAGGGTTTGAAAAATTCAAGTGTTTAAAAAAAATGAAAGAATTTTTAATTATGGGAAAAACTAATTTTAATCAGTAATAGAATTAAAAAATCGTAATTAAGAGTTTTTTTTTTGTTAGGATGATCAATAGAAAGATTAAAAGCGATAAAATTAAATTAAAGAAAAGTCTGGAAAAAAAAATCAGAAAAATAAAAAAAAACACAAAAATTAACGTAGATAGAAACAAAGGAAACAAAAGAAATAAAAATTACTCAAATTGGTGGTTTCACCAAATTTGAGTGCCCCCAGCTCTGATACTAATTGTAGGATCGAAATGAGCGCTAGAGGGGGGGGTGAATAGCACAAAACGGTTTTTCTTTTCTTTTGTTGTAAAAACGATAAGTGAGAGATAAACGCAGCGAAAAAGAGATGGACACAAGGAGTTTTACTTGGTTCACAGCCAACCGGCTGCTAATCCAAGGCCCTAATGGTCCTAGACCACGTACGGAGGGCAATCACTAAAACACTCCTCCTCGTTGGAGGTAGGAGTTACGATTACAAAACTTTCGACAAAAACACAAGGATGAGAGACAAGCCCCTCTCTCCTTTTTGATATAAAAGCTCGAAAAACACAACTTAAATTAATCGACTAAAACGATTACCAACACTTTAACGGTGAAGCTTCGTGTTGGTAGCACTTCGTTGTAGTGGCGTCGTCGTAGAAGAGCGGCGTTGTGGAGGCGTTTGAGAGCTTTGTAATAATTGTTGTATCTAAGATGTGAAGAACCCCCCTCTATTTGAAGCCTTGTCCGCCCACTTGAGATCCGGCCATCTCACCACCAATTGAGGGATAAGTTTCCACCTTGCTTTTGACCGGCCACCTCACCAAGATTTGGGGGATAAGTTGCCACCTTGCTTTTAGTTCCTTTTGCCCATTTCAGGATACTTTAGTTATTTAATTTTATTTCAATTCGAGTTCTAATTTTAATTCGAATTCTAATTAAATTCGAATTCTAATTTTAATTCGAATTAGAGTAACTTCGAATTCAAACAAGGGTTAGCTCAAAGCAATATGTAGAAATATTAAATGTGATGGATTTAGATGGTTTCTAACTGTTGGATCGATCGGATCGCTAGAGGGGGGGTGAATAGCGATAGAAACTTTTGAGTACGAATTCGTTTTTTTAAAAAAAACTTATATGCAGCGGAAAGATAAACAAAACAAAAAGTAAAGGAGACAATAGACACAAGAGATTTACTTGGTTCATAGCCGAAGGCTACTACTCCAAGGCCCTAGTGGTCCTTAACCACGTACAGAGGGCAAACTACTAAAGAACTCCTCCTCGTTGGAGGTAGGAGTTAGACGGATACAAAAAAGCTCGAGGTAGAAGGACACTCCCCCTCTCCTCGTTATAATGAAACCTTTACTAAAAGGAATAAACTGAAATACAATTTAAAACTTTCGTTACCGACGACTTTAAAGGTTGGAGGTTGAAGCCGTCTCATAGGGATGTCGGAGAGTCGGAGCGTATCGGAAGCACTTGGAAGCTTTTGAATTGATTCAAAACCCTAGGTTTGGCCCTCCTTTTATAGCCTTTGAGCCCCTCATCGAATGGGTCTTTAGCCAATCACAAATGGGCACAAAACCCCTTGAAAAATGGTGATAACTCTTGACTACTCGAGGCTGATCCTTTGACCATTAGTCGACTGATGGCCATCATCGATCGGTGATGGCAGATCGATCGATTTCGACCTTCGACAATGATTGTTTGACGGCAATGAGTCCTCCTCAATACGGTCGTGATGCTAGCTGCAAGGCAAGGTTAGCTCAACAAAAACATAATTTCGATGGTCGTCGACCATCCGATCTCGACCTAGACCATCTATAAGAAGTCTTTGGTCAGATCTACGCTTAAGATCATCCCCGTAAAGAGGATACGACCTTACTTACACTCGCACACACGAGCTTACCTCAGTACTTACGTGTTGCTTTTGCTTTCGGCCATCCACTCAATTCCTTCGGCTCCCTCTGAAGTCTCTTGAGTGTCACCCGACCACCGCGGCTTCCTCCGGGTGTCGCTAGCCTTCAGCTCCAGCGTTGAGACTTTTCTGCACACTTGATTCAGCTCATGAGATAACAATATATGCTTAACTTTGTATCGTTTTCTATAATCAAAACTTAGGTTCGACTTAGGTGCCTACTGCACCAACAATCTCCCCCTTTTTGATTTATGGCAAACCCACATACAAAGTTAAGTAAATAGCAAGCATGAAGAATAATGTGCATTAGAAACAAGAAATAAAGAAGATTAAGTTGGAGTAGTAAGGATTTTCTTCAAGTACTCCCCCTTGAGGAAACCTCCCCCTTGACCGAGGGTGAGTCTTGAAGAAAGACCTTAATCCTCCCCTTTGAGGGTTTCTTTAAGTAATTAACATTACTTAAAGTTGGCCTTAGTAAAACGTTTAAGTTAAGAGTTCTTCTTAACTTGGCCCTTTCTCCCCCTTAAGTAAAACATTAAGGGCATAATAAAAAATAAGTAAAACGTTGACGCCACAAATAAGTTTAAGTTAAGAATTCTCTTAACTTGGCCTTTAATAAGTTTTCAAAACTTAAAGTTAACTTTTGGTTTAAATATAAAGTAAGAGTTAAGTTATCAAAAAAAAATTTGACCCCTTAACTTTGGCCTTTTTCTCCCCCTTTTGCCATATATCGAAAAGAGTGAGTGTGTGTGTGGAAAATAAAAATAAGTATTAAATTTAAAGTCCAAGCATGTTCCACATTATTTTGAAAATAATATACTGAAAATAAGTTCATCTATAAGATGTTCGACTCATATTTGGCTTGATTGATATGAAAGATCAACCAGTCCTGGTCAGAGTCAGTTAGTATGTATGATTATACTCCATGGTTCATAGCGATGCACTAGCTCTACATCTGGAACCAGGAGTAAGGTCCTAACATCTCACGCCCATCTACGTGGCTAAGTACACAAACACATTAGTCCTATGTGTTGTGAGATGTATTGACTCCTTAAATCTATAGGTGCATGATATCTAAGGTATGTCCTATGCTAGTTCCATAAAAATGAAATTAAAGAAATAGTAGTAAGAACATATAATTTGCATGTACCTATTCTATTGCGCACATGCCCAATTTTCGTCTTAATAGACTAAATTCGGCTTCGGGTAGGAGTTTAGTAAATAGATCTGCCAAGTTAGACTTCGATTCGACGTATTCGAGGTGTATGGCTCTGTTGGCCACATGTTCTCGAATGAAATGGTGTTTGACCTCTATATGTTTTGTCCTAGAGTGACATATTGGATTCTTTGTAAGATTAATTGAACTAATGTTATCTACGTGAAGTTTAGTATTCGTAAAGTCTAACTTAAAGTCGCGGAGAGTGTGCTTCATCCAAAGAAGTTGCGTGACACACTCACCCATTGCGATGTATTCGGCTTCGGTGGTAGATAAAGCAACACAGTGTTGTTTCCTACTGCACCAACTCACTAGACTCGAGTCGAGAAGTTGACAACAACCACTCGTGATTTTTCTATCGAGCTTACTCTGGCATCCGAATCGAGTAGTGGCGATTAGTTCGAACTCCGTAGATCTAGGGTACCAAATACCAACGTTAAGTGTACCCTTAAGATATCTAAGGATACGCTTAACTAGGGTTAGGTGAGACTCCTTAGCACAGGTTTGAAACCTGGCGCACATACTTACTGCGAATAGGATGTCGGGTCGACTCGCAGTTAAGTATAGGAGACTCCCTATTACGCTCCTATAGTATTTTAAGTCAATGGACTTACTTTCTAGGTCTTCTCCTATGTTAACATTTATCGCCATTGGGGTGTTTATTACCTTAGCGTCTTGCATTCCAAATCTTTTAATTAACTCCTTAGTGTATTTTTGTTGATATAGGTATATACCATCCTTAGTTTGTTTAATTTGTAGACCTAAAAAGAAACTTAACTCGCCTACCAAGTTCATTTCGAACTCACTTTCCATGAGTGAAACAAACTCGTTTAGTAAGGCTGAGTTAGAGGTTCCAAAAATTATATCGTCTACGTAAATTTGAGCTATGAATATTTCTTTACCTAAGGTTTTTACGAAGAGAGTTGGGTCAACTAAGCCTTGGTTAAACCCTTTTGACTTAAGATGGATTGAAAGTCTCTTGTACCAAGCTCGAGGAGCTTGTTTAAGTCCATAGAGAGCTTTCTTAAGTTTTAGAACATGGTCGGGTTTATCTAGATTTTCGAATCTGGGGGGTTGGCTGACATAAACTTCTTCTTTAATGTATCCATTTAGGAATGTCGACTTAACATCCATTTGAAACAACTTAAATCCTCAATGTGCGGCATAAGTTAGCAACATTCGAATGGATTCGAGTCTAGCTACTGGGGCATAGGTTTCGTCGTAATCTAAGCCTTCGACTTGGCTAAACCCTTTGGCGACTAACCTAGCCTTGTTTCTAACTACTTCACCTTTATCATCAAGCTTATTTCGAAACACCCACCTTGTTCCAATTATCGTTTTGTCTTTAGGTGGTGGTACTAATTCCCACACTTCATTCCTAGTAAATTGAGCTAGCTCTTCTTTCATTGCAATAATCCAATCGGGATCAAGAAGAGTTTGTTCAATTGATTTGGGTTCTATCTTTGAAATTAAGGAAATTTGACTAAGGTTCCTATAGGATGCTCTAGTTCGAACTCCTAGATTAGGATCTCCTATCACTTGATCGATAGGGTGGTTAGTCTGAATCCTAGATTGGGTTGGGTTTGTGTCACCTAATGCTTGATCAATGGGGTGACTTGGTTGAACACTAGTTTGGTTGGAGTCATCTATCACTTGATCAATAGAGTGACTTGGTTGACTTAGGTTAGGATTAACACTAGACCTGATCTCCGGATCAGAGTTAGGTCTAGTATGAATCGGCTCGCTAATTGGGGTTGCTGGGGGTTTTGTAGGTTCATGTCCTTCATCAAATACTACATTTGATAGTCTCCTCGACTCTAAGGGTGTCGTGGTTATATACTCTATAAGCTCGACTTGTAGTCGAGTATCCTAGAAAGATTCCGGTCGTGGTTTTGGATGTAAATTTCCCTAGGTAATCCTTAGTGTTTAGGATATGTACCTTACACCCAAATACCCTAAAGTACTTGATGTTGGGTACTTTATCGTGATAAATCTCGTATGAGGTCTTAAGGTACCTTTTTACCATAAGGATCCTATTTTGGACATAGCATGTTGTACTCACGGCTTCTGCCCAAAACCTATCGGGTAGGTCGTATTCGTTCAACATGGTCCTAGCGGCTTCTTGTAGAGTTCGGTTTTTCCGCTCCACTAGGCCATTTTGTTGAGGGGTCCTAGGGCAAGAGAATTCATGGTGGTATCCGTTTAGGTTACAGAAGTCGGTGAACCTTTGATTTTCGAATTCACCACCATGATCACTTCTAAGTCTTTTAACCTTAAGGTCTTTTTGATTCTCGATTAATTTGAATAGATTGATTAATTGATCTAGGGTATCATTTTTATGTTTGATGAACCTAACTCAGGTAAACTTGGAGTAGTCGTCAATTATGACTAAGCAATATTGACTTCTATTGAGTGACTTGGCTCCATGTGAATCGAATAGATCCATATGCAGGAGCTCAAGTACACTTGAGGTTCGTTCTTGGTTAGTTAACTTGTGTTGTGTCCTAGGTTGTTTTCCTTGTTGACAAGCATTACAGATTTTATTAACCAAGTTGTTGAGGTTGGGTAAGCCTCTGACTAAGCCACTCTGACTCATATTGTGGACGAGTCTTGGGTGCGAGTGACCGAGTCGTCGGTGCCACAACCATGATTCCTCTTCCTGTGTCATAAGACATTTGGCTGAGGATTTGATTAAGTTAATTGTATAAATGTTATTTGTCCTAGTTCCTTTGAGTATTGTTTTAGTTGTTTTATTTGTTTTAATTACACATTCATTTTCTAAAAATAGGACCTTATAGTTATTGTCACATAATTTGCTTACGCTAAGTAGGTTATATTCAAAATTCTCTACAAGTAATACATTTTTAATAACAAAATTCGAGTTAAGCTCGATATCACCTGATCCGATGATTTTGAGCTTGCCGTTATTCCCAAAGGCTACCGATCCTTGTCGTTTGAATCGAAGCTTCGTGAATTTGAGTTGATCCCCGGTCATGTGTCGGGAGCAACCGCTGTCCAACATCCATTGATCCTACACACAAGGTGGTTGGATTGGATGTTAGATTTTTTTTAAAAAAAAATTGGTTGTAAGTTGTTAAACCTAGGTCATCTCACCTGTGTCTATATGATCATCGACCACTTCCTTAGACAAAGCCATTTTCAAGAAAATGATGACTTGACTCACCTAAGACTATCTCCTAGTCTAACTGGTTATTTTTGAAAAGAGGCTCGCCGAGGCTCAATCTTTTCGAAGAATTTTAGATGGTTATGTTTTTGAAAAGAGGCTCCCCGAGGCTCAATCTTTTCGAAGAATTTTAGTTGGTTATGTTTTTGAAAAGAGGCTCCCCGAGGCTCAATCTTTTCGAAGAATTTTAGTTGGTTATGTTCGTGTTCTAAGTGAGTTCACAAGTTTTAAAGCACAAATTTTCTAAGTTAAAGCATGCAATTTCTAAGTTAAATCACACACTTTTTAAGTTAAAACATGCAATTTCTAAGTTAAAGCACAAACTTTCTAAGTTAAAGCATGCAATTTCTAAGTTAAAGCACAAACATGTTTTGTACTGGCTCCCCCTAGACTGTTGAATCGGTTCGGTCTATCCACATAGTGGATTTGGTCCTTGGGAATCCAGTACGGGTTGGATCCTAGAGTTGAAATCAAAAGGTTCTTAGGGACCCATGCTTGGACATGTTTCCTATGTCGACTTACAATCGACATATACGACCTATTAGTCGTGTTTGAGTTAAACTCTAGTCCAGCCTTGTTGTACACGGCCCTTTGAGATCCAAGTAGGAGGTCAAGTCCTTTGGATCCCGAAGTGAACCTTTCCAACGTGTTCCTAAGATCTTCGACTTGACTTTTCAAGAGAGAGTTCTCAACTTCGAGCTTTTCAACTCGAGTTGAGTCCTTCTCTTGAACTCGACTAGTCGAAGAGGTTAGGGAGACCTCGTGTTTGAGGATTTTAACCTTTTCAACAAGGGTCTCGACCTTGGACTCGGACTTAGCTAACTTCCTAGACAAAAACCTAACCGTATTATGTAAAGTATTAAATAAAGTTCGACTTACTTTAAGGGTATCTTTTGAACCGGATGCGTATCCGTGGCTTGACTTGAAGGTAGCTTCGTAGTCTGAGTCATCCTCAGTTCACTCAAGTTCAGGTTCGGTCTCCGTGTCTGACTCAATCGATTTCTCCATGAAGACGTGGTCTTCGTCTTCTTCGGATGACGCTTCTTCCCATGTCGCGTTGAGGGCCTTCTTGTGCTTAGGTGCTTGGTGGTTGAGCTTGGGGCACTCGGACTTGATATGTCCAAACCTGTTACACTCATAACACCTAATATTAGAACTTTTAGGCTTACCTTGGTTGGGTCGAGTTGTGGTTCGCTTTCGTCCCTTGGCTATCCTTCGAGCTAGGTTCATTAGTTCGGCAGTCAACTCCGGGTCAACTTCTTCTTCGGACTCGTCTTCCTCCTCGGTTGGTGGTGGCTTGCTTGCGATTTTCTTCTTCTTTGAACCTGCAAACAAGGCTATACCCCTCTCGGGTTCCGAGTTGGACTGCTCATGTAATTCGAAATCGGAAAAGAGTTCATCTAACCTAATTTTAGAAAGATCCTTGGAGACCTTGTAGGCATCAACCATGGATGCCCACAAGGTAGTCCTCGGAAATGAGTTTAGAACATACCTTATAAGGTCACGGTTTTCGACCAATTGCCCGATTGTGTGTAGGTTGTTGACTATGTCCTGGACTCGGGCGTGAAGTTGGGTCACGGACTCGTGTTCCTGCATTTTTAGGTTATATAGTTTATTGAAAAGAAGATCACGCTTACATACCTTGGCTTCATCGGTCCCTTCGTGTAGCTCCACTAGTTTCGTCCAAAGATCTTTTGCGCTTATGAAGGGGCCGACGCGATTTAGCTCCTCCTTGGATAGGCCGCATTGGAGGATTTGTGTTGCCTTGGCGTCGGCTTCGACTTGTCATTTTGTCACAATGGTCCATTGATCATAATCCAAGGAGTCAACCACTTCATTAGTCGGAAGTGTGAAACCCATTTGGATTATGATCCACATATCGATTTGGGTTTTGAGAAAGCATTCCATCCGACCCTTCCAATAACGGAAGTCATCTCCGTTGTAAAACGGAGGTCGGACGGTGCTAAAACCCTCGAGATGGGCCATTAGAACAAAATACACAAATAGACGGAGACGAAGAAACTAACAACGACAAAAACACGAAAACAAGTACCAAGACTCGCGTCTTGGATTAGTAGTGCGGGAGAAAAACTTAACAAAGAGAAATAAATTAAAAAAAAAGAATTAAAAGAAAAATAAATCTGTAAAAAGGCTAGATTGGTGGTTTCACCAAATCTTAGCAACCCCCGGCTCTGATACCAATTGTTGGATCGATCGGATCGCTAGAGGGGGGGGTGAATAGCGATAGAAACTTTTGAGTACGAATTCGTTTTTTAAAAAAAAAACTTATATGCAGCGGAAAGATAAACAAAACAAAAAGTAAAGGAGACAATAGACACAAGAGATTTACTTGGTTCGTAGCCGAAGGCTACTACTCCAAGGCCCTAGTGGTCCTTGACCACCACGACGAGGGCAACCATTAAAGAACTCTCCTCGCTGGAGGTAGGAGTTGACGATACAAAAAAGCTCGAGGTAGAAGGACACTCCTCTCCTCATTATAATGAAAGCTTTACTAAAAGGAATAAACTGAAATACAATTTAGAACTTTAGAACTTCACCAGCGACTTTAAAGGTTAGAGGTTGAAGCGTCGCTGTAGCCGTCGTAGGGATGTCGGAGAGTCGGAGCGTATCGGAAGCACTTGGAAGCTTTTGAATTGATTCAAAACCCTAGGTTTGGCCCTCCTTTTATAGCCTTTGAGCCCCTCATCGAATGGTTCTTTAGCCAATCACAAATGGGCACAAAACCCCTTGAAAAATGGTGATAACTCTTGACTACTCGAGGCTGATCCTTTGACCATCAGTCGACTGATGGCCATCATCAGTCGACCGATGGTAGCATCACCAATCGTCGACCTTCTAGCCGATCGCTTGACGGCAATGAGTCCTCCAAGCCGGGCAATGATCGATGCTAGCTGCAAGGCAAGGTTAGCTCAACAAAAACATAATTTCGATGGTCGTCGACCATCCGATCTTGACCTAGACCATCTATAAGAAGTCTTTGGTCGGATCTACGCTTAAGATCATCCCCGTAAAGAGGATACGACCTTACTTACGCTCGCACACACGAGTTTACCTCAGTACTTACGTGTTGCTTTTGCTTCCGGCCATCCACTCAATTCCTTCGTCTCCCTCCGAAGTCTCTTGAGTGTCGCCCGACCACTGCGGCTTCCTCCGGGTGTCGCTAGCCTTTAGCTCCAGCGTTGAGACTTTTCTGCACACTTGATTCAGCTCATGAGATAACAATATATGCTTAACTTTGTATCATTTGCTATAATCAAAACTTAGGTTCGACTTAGGTGCCTACTGCACCAACACTAACCATCCGATCTCGACTTAGACTTTCATGGAAAGTTTTGGGTCGGATTATCGCCTAAGATCAACTCCTAAATGGAGGATCCGACCTCACTTACGCTCGTCTGACACGAGTCTTACCTTGCACTTACTATGTCGCAGATCTCCAACTCAAGCTTAACGTGTTTCTGCACACTCAAGTAGACTCATGAGATAACAAAATAGACCTAACCTTGTGTCTTTGCTATAATCAAAACACAGGTTCGATTTCGGTGCCTCACTGCACCAACAATGACAAACTAAGATTATACCAATAACTCAAAGATAGGACTTAAACTAGGGTTGTTGGCAGCACTTCGTTGTTGTAGAGTCGTCGGAGAGTCGCAGCGTTGCGGAGGCTTTTGAGCACTTAAAATTGATGAGAAAACCCTAGGTTAGGACCTCTTTTTATAGCCTTTGAGCCCCTTTTCGAGAGGAACCCTAGCCAATCACAATTGAGCACCAATCTCCTTGAAATGGGGTGATAATCCTTGATTCCTCGAATCTGATCATTGACCATCAGTTGACTGATGGCCATCATCACCGATCGATGGCGATCGATCGAGTCTTCGACCTCCGGCGATCGATTGACGGCAATGAGTCCTCCAAGCCGGGCAATGATCGTGATGCTTGCTGCAAGTCAAAGTTAGCTCAACAAAAACATAATTTCGATGGTCGTCGACCGTCCGATCTCGACCTAGACCATCTATAGGATATCTTTGGTCGGATCTACGCTTAATATCATGCCCGTAACGAGGATACGACCTCACTTACGCTCGCACACATGAGCTTACCTCGATACTTACGTGTTGGTTTTGCTTCCGGCCTTCCAATCGATTCCTTCGTCTCCCTCCGAAGTCACTCGAGTGTCGCCCGACCATCGCGGCTTCCTCCGGGTGTCGCTAGCCTTCAGCTCCAGCTATAGCAATCTTCTGCACACTCGATTCAGCTTGTGAGATAACGACGTGAGCTTAACTTTGTATCGTTTACTATAATCAAAACTCAGGTTCGACTTAGGTGCCTACTGCACCAACACAACCAATACTGGGTTCCCAAGGACCAAATCCACTGTGGAGAGACCAAACCGATTCAACGGTCCAGGGGGAGCCAGTACAAAACTTGTTTGTGCTTTAACTTAGAAATTGCATGCTTAGGTCATTTATTTATTTTTTGATTTTTCTTTTTAGAATGGTTAGATAGGAATATAACTCGTCAATACTAGGTAACATAGTACCAGGATGCGGCGAACTATTAGTATGCTAGGAAAGTGGAGTCTCGTGTATTCGGGCTAGATAAGGCGTATCTAGTTCGGTGCACTTGACCGAGTGTAACTAGCTGAAGCTACCTCACCGTATCCTAGACTAGTTAGACCAGAAAGTGGTCTTAGGTGAGTCAAGTCTCTATTTTCTTGAAAATGGTTTTGTCTAAGGAAGTGGTCATTTTTCAGATCAAAGAAGGCCCCTGTGCCTCGCCACGACCTGGAAGCCATGATCTTGAAAAGGTGACTTGATGAGCTTAAGGTCAAATCTGAATCTAACGCAAGGTTGACAAGTGTTCAAATCATTAAATTTAAATCAAGTAAAATTGGAAATCATCTCATAAGACATATAAGGTTAACATATTTGATCATGTAGACATGGGTGAGATGATTTAGGTTTAATAATTTACAACCAACCTTTAATAATTCCAATATCCGATCCAACTACCTTGCGTGTAGGATCCAATATCCGATCCAACTACCTTCCAATATCCTCCTTACGGGGATGGTCTTAAGCATAGATCCGACCAAAGACATCCCATCGATGGTCTAGGTCGAGATCGGACGGTCGAAGGCCGTCGAAATAATGTTTTCTTTGAGCTAACTTTGACTTACAGCAAGCATCAGTCGACTGCCATCTTGGAGGACTCATTGCGTCAATCGTCGATCGGCATTGAGGAGTCGGCCTCGGCGATCGCCGCCATCGATCGTGATGATGGCCATCAGTCGACTGATGGTCAAAAGATCAGCCTCGAGGAGTCAAGGCTTATCACCACTTTTCAAGGAGGTTGTGTGTTCATTTGTGATTGGTTGAAGACTCATTCGATGAGGGGCTCAAAGGCTATAAAAGGAGGTCCTAACCTAGGGTTTTCTCAACAATTCTAAGCTTCCAAAAGCCTCCGCAAAGCTACAACTCTCCGACAACGAAGTGCTTCTTCTCCGACGTCTAGGTCTTAACTTCTTTTCTTTTTGTAACGTCGGTTTAAGCTTTTACTTCAGTTTGTTACTTTAATTCTTTCGGATCTTTTATCGTAACGAGGAGAGGGGGAGTGTCCCTCTACCTCAAGTTTTGTTCTTTATTGTATCGATTAACTCCTACCTCCAAACGAGGAGGAGTTCGTTTAGTATTTTGCCCTCTGTGCATGGTCAAGGACCACTAGGGCCTTGGAGTAGTAGCCGAAGGCTACGAACCAAGTAAAAAGAATTGTCTCTTTTATTTATTGTTTATCTTTCCACTGTAAATTATCTACTCGAGATTTAACGAACGATTTCGTAAAAGTTTTATCGCTATTCACCCCCCCCCCCTCTAGCGATCCGCTTCGATCCAACAAATTTTTAGTTGATTATGATGGGCTTTATGTGGGCTCTTTCAAAAATAAAAGAAAATGAGCCAAAAAGGATGCAAGGCCTAGGAATTAAACCCCAAACCTCTAGAGATAGCCAAGCCCTAAAGATGCATCCAATAACCAGAAGCCCAGCAGAGTTGTACTATTAGAGGAATATGGGAAATTATAGTTAGGGTTAAGGGAAACTAAGGGACTCTTCAAGTGAATAAATAGGGGGAATGAGGAGACATGAGTGATCAAATTGCTTTTCTTTCCTCTCATCTTCTTCCTCACCGAGATCCATTTCCCCTCCCTTTTCATCCTTTGTCCAAAACTCATCCAAGCAAGAAGAAGGCTAGGTTTGGCTTCCCTTAGGTCATCTTCCAACTAAAAGCAAAGCGAAGGATGTAAGTATCCCCTCACCTGCATACAAGTAGCTTTTCGATTGAAGTTGTTATGTCAAATTCTCCATGAACCATTTGGCCAAGTCCTTTACTTGAGTTTTCAATGAAGTTCCATGTCACACCTTGTATGAATATGATGATGTTAGGATGCTAGATGGATTAGGTTAAGAGTTTAACCCTAAAAGCCCCAAGAAACTTTCGGCCAAGACCATAACTAGGGCTTACCATGATGATCCATGCTATATCTTGTATTAATATGAAGAGGAGGGATTTTTAGATGAGTTAGTTAAGTGGTTGATCCATGAAACCCTTTTTGAACCATTCAGCCAAGACCCCTAATGTGTTCTTTATGCCATGCTTTAGGTGAGTTCATGATAACTTGTGATGTTAAATGACGCTAGATGAAGATAACATGCTCTAGGTTAGGTTAACATGTGTTTTATGCTTAGGTGAGTTCATGTTAACTTGTGATGTTAAATGATGCTAGATGAAGATAACATGCTCTAGGTTAGGTTTGAAATGAGTTCATGCCATGTTTGATGTTAGAAGAAGATAACATGTCTTATGCCATGCTTTATACGTTAAAGAATTAACATATGTTTTAGTTAGAACATACATATATATAAGTTGTTTGGTGTTTAAAACTTTGATAGAGCTCCATGCAGTTTAGGCCACTCCATGTATACTTGCTCATGATGTTGATGCCTTATGCCATGCCCTATATGTGTGTGATATTTATGATATGTTTATGAAATGAAATATGATAGGTTTATGAAATGAAATATGATATGTTTATGAAGTGAAATATGAGATGTTTATGAAGTGAAAGATGATATGTTTATGAAATGAAATATGATATGTGTTTATGAAATGAAATATGATATGGTTATGAAATGAAATATGATATATTTATGAAATGAAATATGATATGATATGTTTATGAAGTGAAATATGATATGTTTATGAAGTGAAAGATGATATGTTTATGAAATGAAATATGATATGTGTTTATGAAATGAAATATGATATGGTTATGAAATGAAATATGATATGTTCATGAAATGAAATATGATATGTTTATGAAGTGAAATATGATATGTTTATGAAATGAAATATGATAGGTTGATGAAATGAAATATGATATGTTTAGGAAATGAAATATGATATGTTATGATAAGAAGCATGTATGTATTTTACCTTCTGCATGGCTTGTACCAGGACCCTAACAAGGTCCAAAAGGATGGGCTCCTAAGTTGCCCTAGGCCGACGGACTAAGATCGGGCCTAGGATGGGCTTCTATGTTATGATTGCCCCTAGGTCGACGGACTAAGATCGGGCCTAGTACGGGATGGGCTCCCAGATGCCCTAGGCCGACGGACTAAGATCGGGCCTAGGATGGGCTTCTATGTTATGATGATGGCCCCTAGGTCGACGGACTAAGATCGGGCCTAGTAACCTAGTAGGTTCGAGACTTGCTACCTCGGGTCTATTTAGGGATGCGCGCTATGATGATGATGATGTGGTACAATGTCGGGCCCAATATGTTGAGAGTTATGTTCAAATACCTATGATATATGTTTTCGAAAAGCATCCTGCATATACCTTTATGTTATGATTGCTTATGTCATATATGTTACATGTTATGTTTGCTTATGTTATATATGTTACATGTTATGTTTGCTTATGTTATATATGTTACTTGTTATGTTTGCTTATGTTATATATGTTACATGTTATGTTTGCCTATGTTATATATGTTACATGTTATGTTTGCTTATGTTATATATGTTACATGTTATGTTTGCCTATGTTATATATGTTACATGTTATGTTTGCTTATGTTATATATGTTACATGTTATGTTTGCCTATATTATATATGTTACATATTATGTTTTCTTATGTCATATATGTACATGATATGTTGCTTATGTTATATGTGTTGCATGTTATGTTTGCTTATGTTACATATGCTACATGTTATGTTTGCTTATGTTACATATTCTACATGTTATGTTTGCTTATGTCATATATGTTACATGTTATGTTTGCTTATATGTTATGAATGTTTACATGCTATGCTTAATGTCGATGTATGGTTTTGTGAGTAGGACAGGATCTTACTAAGCCTATGTAGTTTATTTTCCCTTGTACTGCAGATAAGGGTAAAGGGTGGATAAACTAAAGGGAGCAGCAGGAGGGGCAAAATGTGTGTGGTAGTGGCATGGTGGAGGAGATCTGTTATGTCCCTTATGCATGTTTTCCTTAAGATGATTTGTTTATGGACTTGAATTAAGCACTAAGTACTTATGAAATAACGATGCATGCTCTATGTTAAGAAGAAGTACCCACGAAATGACGATGCATGTTTATGTTTAAAAGAAAAAAAAATATGTCTAAAGTCTTCCGCTGTAAGTAGTACGATGTATGTATGTACAATCGCGTCGCGCCGCCCCTCCGGACCCTAGAAAAGGGCGGGCGTGACATAGATAAACTCGACCATGTCCTTAGATTAAAGAAAGCTCTCTATGGACTCAAACAAGCTCCTCAAGCTTGGTACGAGAGGCTTTCGATTTATCTTAAGTCCAAAGGATTTAACCAAGGCCTAGTCGATCCAACCCTCTTCATAAAAATCATAGGGAAAGACATATTCATAGCCCAAATCTACGTAGATGATATCATCTTCGGAACCACCAACTCGATCCTACTAAAAGAATTCATTTCACTTATGGGAAGTGAATTTGAAATGAATTTAGTAGGTGAGTTGAGTTTCTTCTTAGGTCTACAAATTAAACAAACTAAAGATGGAATATACCTACACCAACGCAAATATACTAGGGAATTAATTAAGCATTTTAGAATGCAAGATGCTAAAATTATTAATACCCCAATGGCAACAAATGTAAATATAGAAAAAGATGTAATCGGAAATTCAATTGACTTAAAATACTATAGGAGTGTGATAGGGAGTCTCCTTTACTTAACTGCGAGCCAACCTGATATCTTATTTACAGTAAGTATGTGCACAAGGTTCCAAACCTGTGCCAAGGAATCTCACCTAACTCTAGTCAAGCGTATCCTTAGATATCTAAAGGGTACACTTAATGTCGGTATTTGGTACCCTAGATCTACCGAGTTCGAACTAACCGGCTACTCCGACTCGGACTATGCCGGTAGTAAGCTCGATAGAAAGAGTATGAGTGGTTGCTGTCAACTTCTCGGCTCGAGTCTAGTGAGTTGGTGTAGTAGGAAGCAACACTGTGTTGCCTTATCTACCATCGAAGTCGAATACATCGCGATGGGTGAGTGTGTCAGTCAGCTTCTTTGGATGAAGCACACTCTCCGAGATTTTAAGTTAGACTTTACGAACACTAAAATTCACGTAGATAACATTAGCTCAATTAACCTAACTAAAAATCCAATATGTCACTCTATGACCAAACATATAGAAGTCAAACACCATTTCATTCAAGAACATGTGGCCAACGGAGCCATACAACTCGAATACGTCGAATCAAAGTCAAACTTGGCAGATCTATTTACTAAACCCCTACCCGAAGTCGAATTCAGTCTATTAAGACGAAAATTGGGCATGTGCATAGTAGAATAGGAATTTCCAAATTATATTTTCTTATTACTATTTTTACTTTTTCATGGAACTAGCATAGGACATACCTTAGATATCATGCACCTATAGATTTAAGGAGTCAATACATCTCACAACACATAGGACTAATGTGTTTGTGTACTTAGCCACATAGATGGGCGTGAGATGTTAGGACCATACTCCTGGTTCCAGATATAGAGCTAGTGCATCGCCATGAACCATGGAGTATAATCATATATATTAACCGACTCTAACCAGGACTTGTTGATCCTTCATATCAATCAAGTCAAATAAGAGTTGAACATTCAATAGATGAGCTTATTTTCAGTATATTATTTTCAAAATAATATGGAACATGCTTGGACTTGAAACTTAAACTTTATACCTATATTTTTTTTCAACCCCCCTCCCCCACCACTCCTTTCGATATATGGCAAAAGGGGGAGAAAAATGTCAAAGTTAAGGGATCAATTTTTTTTTGATAACTTAACTTAGTACTTCATACTTGTTCTCAAGGCCACAAGTTAAGTAAATGTTTACTTAACTTTAATTTTTGCAAATTTAGTTAACTTTAATTTTTGCAACTTAACTTGTTTTAGTTAACAAAAGGGAAATAAAGGCCAAGTTAAGAGAATTCTTAACTTAAACTTATTTTTAATACTATGGCCAAACGTTAATGTTTACTTAATAAAAGGGGAGAAGGGGCCAAGTTAAGAAATTTTCTTAACTTAAATTTTCTTACTAAGGCCAACTTTAAGTAATTGTTAATTACTTAAACTCTTCCTAAATAGCAAACATCAAGGGGGAGGATTAAGATCTTCTTTCAAGACTCACCCTCGGTCAAGGGGGAGGTTTCCTCAAGGGGGAGACTTGGAAGAAAATCTCTACTACTCCTACTTAATCTTCATTATTCTTTGTGCATGCATATTATTTCCTTAACTTTGTATATGGGTTTGTCATAGATCAAAAAGGGGGAGATTGTTGGTGCAGTGGGCACCTAAGTTTTGATTATCGTAAATAATACAAAGTTAAGCTCATATCGTTATCTCACGAGCTAAATCTGTAGAGGATTTGTTGACCGCTAGAGGGGGTGAATAGCGTTTCGATGCTCGATGGAATTCGTTTCGTCTAAAAATTTCGTTAGCGCAGTGGAAATATAAATAATAGCAATAACGAAACAAGACAAACACAATTCACAACATGAAATATAACGTGGTTCGGAACCGAATGGTTCCTACTCTACGGATCGGGCTCTAAAAGCCCTAGCAATGCAAACACGCACTACTAATCACAATAACTTCTTCTCGACACAAGTCGGAGGTGGAGAAACCCCATACAAATGATCTTACAATAGTAAGAAATAAATACAAGCAATTACAATAAGGAAATGCACTACAAGTAAAGGAAAAACACTTTACAATTGCCTTTGGATTGCTTGCTTTTGGTTGCTTGAAGAATAACCTTGGAGACACTGATTTGCAGCAACAAATCGCCCCAAAGTAGCTCAAAAACCGCTTGTGATTTCCTCCTCCACGAGCTCCATTTAAAGTTGCTGCCTAGGCTGGAAATCGCCTATCAGTCGATTGCTCGAGACCATCAGTCGACTAATATCACTGTTGCTGTGAGACAACGGTGTGATCCACGCTGGAAAAATCCAACATATAGGACATCAGTCGAATGATCATGTCCATCAGTCGACTGATCGAGTCTTCACTCGACTGCTAACCCTAGCAGTCAAGTCAAACTCCATTCTGTGCCCAAAATACCGAGCACTAGTCGACTGATCACATGATCAGTCGACTGATCGGTCCAACAGTCGACTACCTCCTCTGGTAGTCGACTGCTAGGGCACTCCCCGCAGTCAAACCCTAGTTGACTCATGTCAATCGACTGCCACATGGCACCAGTCGACTGATACACCTTAAACATGAGGTTTAACCCAAGTATGGTTCTCCCATACTTGCTAGACCACCCATAGCCTAGACCTAAGCCTTCTAGCCACCGCCATCAGCATCGCGCCTATTGGATCCCTCCAAGTCATCCATGACTTGTTCATCCATACGGTAGCCTTCAAGTGCTTCCATCAGTTATGTCATACTAACGGTGTCTACACCGTCAAGACACATTGGACTTACGCTGCTAAGACTCCGCTTGGACTTTACGCCGCCAACCATTGGACTTATGCTGCCAAGACTCCCGCTTGGACTTTACGCCGCCAATATCAAACCCCCTTGGACTTCTCAAATGCCAAATTTTCATGACTTGGACTTTCCCTTGCCAACCCATGTTGGACTTTCCATGCCAAGACTCATTCTTGGACTTTCTTCATCACATGGTCAACCCTAGTCAACCATCAAAATTCCCTCGAGTCAAACTCGAGTCCAGTCAATCATGACCCGGGTCGATTGTGCCAACAATCTCCCCAAGACAATATCAGACATCAATGTCAAACTTCCATGTCAAAAATCAAAACATCGCTCGAGTCAAACTCGAGTCCGGTCAATCATGACCTGGGCCGATTGCACCAACAATCTCCCCCTTTTTGATATTTGACAAAAACACATACCTTTGAGTTAGAACACTAACTTAAATCTCCTTACTAATTATCCCAAATTGATAATGCCATAAATTTTAAAACATTCTTCTCCAAACATTCTCCCCCTTTTTGACTAACATCAAAAAGGTCTTCTCCCCAAGGAAGTCAATGTCTCATGTCCCAATGAGATCGTACAATCTCCTCCTTGGTCCAAAAATACCTAGGATGCCTACCATCTTCCTAGTGATAAGTCACATATCACTCAAGAGAGGCAATCCTATACACTCTCCCAATTTCCAAATTGGGTATCTCCTAATTCCATTTTTCCCCTCATGAGGAAAAATACCATCCATCATCCCATGATGGATACCTCCCCCTAAAGGCTTGCTCCCCCTTAACCATTGCACCAACAATGTCCTTGGGAAGTCCCTAAGCCAATAGAAACTCTAAACCATCAAAAATAAGGTTCATAGTCCAACATTGAACTTTCCCATACCTTAAATTTGATACATCACCCTAACACCTCTCCTAATCCATATCCAATGGATTTTCACCCTTTATAATGTTTCCCGAAGCATATCCTAGGATTAGGAGTGATTAGGGAACTTTACCGTAGCTGAAAATGGGCTAAACAATCTTGTTTTTCTCGAAATCAGTCGATCAGTCGAGTCCTTCAGAAATCAGTCGACTAAAGTGCTCATCAGTCGACTGCCACTAAGAGCAGTCGACTGATAACTGAAATATCATAATTTTAGTTATCAGAAATAAAATTCGAAAATTCATAAATAATTATACGTAATACAAAAAATTATGAAATTTCATATGTATAATACTTATGACAAATACAATGGGTGAAAAATGTTAGAAAAATATTTTACCCATAAAATATCAAAATTGACACAAAGTTTAAAAGTGAAGAAAAACTTCAAAGTTTTAGCTCACTTTGTATCAACTTCATCAATGGTGATTGCTATCAAAAGATAGACTTCACCAAGGTTTTCTAAAAGGATTTTAAAATGTTTTTAAAACCTTATTTTGGATCATATTCCTTGGGCTCAATGTACATGACTTGTACACAAGCTTTCCCAATGATCCACCATTAAGATAAGATGAGTTTTAGTTCATCTAGATGCAAAAACTATGCACCTTGAACTCAACTCATATCCTAGCATCTCACATGTATCTAGGGTGTATAAATACATATACATATCAATTTAGATGTGAGATGTGGGTTTTGTTCATCCTAATCTAGGGTTTCATGCAATTTTCTAAGGCAACCCTACTTGATTCCCTTATAAATGGGACTTTAAGTCATGTCATAGTCCTTACATCAATTTTAATCAAATTTAAATGCATGAATGATCATGGCATAAATGATAGCAAAATTAGGCATAGTCAATGATCATGATGTCATGGCATATGATATAATCTAAGAACACATGACATTAGACATTAATCCTAAACATGATCATGACATATTAAATGATTAAAAACAAATATGATGTCATGGCATGTTATATAGAAAATCAAGCATGACAAATAAAATATAAGGTATGCAATACCTAAATTTTAATATTAATTATCATTTGATATAATTAAGTATATTTTGTCATATTGCCAATTATTCTCAAAGTGTGCCAAACACCCAAAATGACACACAACACCTCCAAACCTAATTTGTGTCAATTTGATCAAATTTTTAAACTTCTTAAATTATATTGGCACATCCTAAAATCTTTTAGGATCATAAATCAAATCTATTTTCAAGGTATCCATAATCTTGAAAATTACTTCAAGTGTCACTTTTACCATGGTTAGGTTAACTACCATTCCATTTAAAGTTGGCACACCCTAAACCCATCTAGCGTGAATCAATCACGCTCTTAGGAACCCAAAACCTATTTGAGCTCCTAGGGTTAATTAGGTATTCCTTAGGGATAATCTCCCTAGATACCTTCCTAATGACCCTTCTAGGCTTGTTAGCCTTGGTGATTTTGGTCTTGCCATGGTTAACTCTAGGGGTGACTCCCCTTGTAACTTTCTTAGTGGCTACCCTAGGTTTCTTAGAAACCCTAGCCACTAGGCACACACCTTGGTTACCCTTAGGGATGACTTCCCTAGTAACCTTGGTCTTCCTAGACCTAGTTTATGTTCTATAATCAAATGGAACACTATGATAAGCCACCTTAGGCTTAGGTTTGTGACCCAAACCTTTCTTGCCCTTGGTTGACTTTTGTCTCTTAGGCCTTAGGTGTTGACTTTGACTTTTAGACCCTATGATTTGACCATTTGACCTTTGCATTTGATTTGCCATTTTTGCAAGGGTCTTTTCAAGTTTCTCAAGCCTTGACCTCAAGGATTGGTTTTCCAATTCTAATTGCCCAATTTTTTATTTTTCATTTGGTCTTTAGGCATTGTTTTTCCTAGGCATATGCCTAGTCCATTTAGGGTTTAAGCCTAGGTGGTCTTCAATTTTTCTAATAGATTCCCTAGGTAAGATTTTTCTAGGGACATTAGTCCCAAATTTCTCCCTATTTGAAAAGTGGACATTCTTAGCTCCTAAACAAAAATATTTATTATTCCTAACATGCTTTTCATGAGTAATAGTAAGTGAATTGAAATTTCTAGCATGCTTTTGCCTATTAATTAAAGAAGGTGCATTATTGAAATATACCTTAGGGTTAGCCTTAGCTCCCCCTACTTGTGATGCTCCTTCCTTTTTCCTAGGGCATTGGCTCCTATAATGTCCCGGTTGTTGGCATTTAAAGCACACAATGTGCTCCTTGCTCTTCTTGGTGGGGACACTGGCATCCTTTGACTTTTCTTGACTTTTAGGCGTCGGAGGAGCTTTTCTTACTCTCTTTGGGCACTTGCTCTTATAGTGCCCGGATTCCCTACACTCAAAGCAAATTATATGATTTTTGTTTAAACCTAAATTGCTTGAGTTACCTAGGGTATTTGTGGTGGTCGGGATTTATTCTTCTTCTCGACCGGAGGTGGATGGTTCCTCTTGAGTTGGCTCCGGTGTTAAAGATGACCTCTCCTCCCCCTCAATCCTAGAGGTGGAGGCTTCTCCTACTTCTTCCTCTTCTTCCACCGATCCCGATCCGGATGTTGATTCCCTATCAACTCCAAATTCTCACTCTCTTGTGAGGAAGATGATGTGCTCTTTACTTCGATCTCCTCCTCCAATTGAGTCGATGAGCACTCTTGTTCCTTGAGCTCCTCATGGAATCTTGCCAATTTGCTCCATAGCTCCTTGGCATCCATGTAATCTCCTAGCCTAGACAAAACATCATTAGGTATCAAATCTTCTAAAGGTTTTATTATCTTGGCTTCGGTCTTGAATTTTAGCCGTTGCTCTTGGGTCCATTTCCTCAACTTTAGAACTTCTCCCTTCTTATCCCTAGGAGGTTCAAAGCCTTCTATGAGGATGAACCAATTCTCTATGTCCATCATCAAGAATGTCTCCATTCTTGCTTTCCACGCAAAAAAATCTTCTCGGTCGTATGGTGGTGGAGTGTTGATGTCTCATCCAAGCTTGTCTTGGAATTCCATCTTCCCTCTAGTATCTTTTGCTCCCGGCGGTTAGTCCGGAGAAGAGCCCCGGGCTCTGATATCAATTGTAGAGGATTCGTTGACCGCTAGAGGGGGGTGAATAACATTTCGATGCTCGATGGAATTCGTTTCGTCTATAAATTTTGTTAGCGCAGCGGAAATATAAATAATAGCAATAACAAAACAAGACAAACACAATTCACAACACGAAATATAACGTTGTTTGGAACCGAATGGTTCCTACTCCGCGGATCAGGCTCTAAAAGCCCTAGCAATGCAAACACGCACTACTAATCACAATAACTCCTTCTCGACACAAGTTGGAGGTGGAAAAACCTCGTATAAATGATCTTACAACAGTAAGAAATAAATACAAGCAATTACAATAAGGAAATGCACTACAAGTAAAGGAAAAACACTTTACAATTGCCTTTGGATTGCTTGCTTTTGGTTGCTTGAAGAATAGCCTTGGAGACCCTGATTTGCAGCAACAAATCGCCCCAAAGTAGCTCAAGAACTGCTTGTGATTTCCTCCTCCACGAGCTCCATTTAAAGCTGTTGCCTGGGCTAGAAATCACCTATCAGTCGACTGCTCGGGACCATCAGTCGACTGATATCACTGTTGCTGTGAGACAACGGTGTGATCCACGCAAAAAAAACCAACGAATAGGACATCAGTCGACTGATCATGTCCATCAGTCGACTGATCGAGCATTCACTCGACTGCTAACCCCAGCAGTCGAGTCAGACTCCATTTTGTGCCCAAAATATCGAGCACTAGTCGACTGATCACACGATCAGTCGACTGATCGGTCTAACAGTCGACTGCCCTCCTCTGGCAGTCGACTGCTAGGTCTCTCCCCGTAGTCAAACCCTAGTTGACTCATGCCAATCGACTGCCACATGGCACCAATCGACTGATACACCTCAAACATGAGGTTTAACCCAAGTATGGTTCCTCCATACTTGCTAGACCACCCGTAGCCTAGACTTAAGCCTTCTAGCCACCTCCGTCAATCTCGCGCCTATCGGATCCCTCCAAGTCATCCATGACTTGTTCATCCATACGCTAGCCTTCAAGTGCTTCTATCGGCTATGTCATGCTAACGGTGTCTACACCGCCAAGGCACATTGGACTTACGCTGCCAAGACTCCGCTTGGACTTTACGCCGCCAACCATTGAACTTATGCTGCCAAGACTCCCGCTTGGACTTTACGCCGCCAATATCAAATCCCCTTGGACTTCTCAAATGCCAAGTACTCATGACTTGGACTTTCCCTTGCCAACCCATATTGGACTTTCCATGCCAAGACCCATTCTTGGACTTTCTTCATCACATGGTCAACCCTATGAAGGTAGAAAACTTCGCTTCCCACTTCAACTCGGTTGCTTGTTTATGGCGATCCCTTCTACGTCCTCAGATAAAAAAAATTATCCTTGACAAGAGGGATTACCCAAGCTACCATGTCATCGTCGTGCTATTCGATTAGAGTAGTCACTTGAACAAACTTGTTGTTCAAGCCACCAACCTCTATTCTCCGAATAGCCGCGGAATAGACGATGTACAGATCATCGACTTTTGTGTTTATATTCGGGGTCCAAGTTAATTTAGCCATAAAACAAAGCATACAACATGCATATAATTGAAAAACAATCATAGATATAACACAAAAGAATATAAAACAACATTTATACCTCTCGATCTTCTATTGTATGTCCTTCCTCCTTTTGGACGTCGTGTGGGCGACGATCTTCCAAAAGTTGAAGCCTCCTAGATCACCAATCTTCCTTCCTTGATCACTCCGAACAAGAGGAAGTATAGAAACAAAACACTTCTTCTTTCAACCAGCCACCAAGCTCCAAGCTTGGTGCTTGCCGTTGGCCAAGAAGAAGAAGAGATAGGGAAGTGGGCGCCGGCCAAGAGCTTCAAGGGAAGACCCTAAGCTTTGTTTCCACCGGCCAAGGAGAAGAGAAGGAGGAGGTTTGGATGCCAGCAAAGGGAGAGGAGAAGATGATGGGTGCCGACCACCTAATGGAAGAAGAGAAGAAAGGAAAAAATTTCCTTAATTGTGGCCGCCCAAGCCTCCAAACCTTAAGCCGCCCAAACCCTAATCCTATCTTGCTTCTAATTCTCTTCCACGCCAAGCCTTAAGCCCATATTTATAGAGTTAGGCTTAAGCCTCCTTTTAATCTCCACCGTCGGTTCTAGGGATTTAATCTCAATCGTCAGATCTAGAGATTTAATCTCAACCGTCGGATCTAGAGATTCAATCTCCACCGTCGGATCTAGAGTTTTGTTTTTAACCATTGGATCTAGGCTTCATGAGGTTTTAATAGCCTACAATAGAGACCATGAGGAGGAGTTGGATCTTGGCCACCCAATGGATCAAGCCCACATAAAGTCTGATCCATTAATGATAATTCAATCCACTAGAGGATTATCATTAATCTACCTCACCAACCCCCATAAGTTAATATGGGATCCATATATTATTTGTACATTTTTCTCCCCGTATTTAAGATCTCGAATGTCCGTCGATTAATTAATTTACTGATAATTAATTAATCAACATCTAACTCCATGAGTAGTACCACTCAACCTTATCATCATGCCGGACCAAGTCCACCTACAGGGTTTACATGATGAACCTTATGAGCTCCTCAAGGGGACATCATCATCCTAATATATAGGACACGGTTTTCTTCTATAATCAACGGCACACCATATAAATAATATCATTTCCCAACTTACCGAGCCTATCGATTTAATCTATAAATCTCGCTCATTGGTAAATCAAAGAAATGAATAATAAGTATATGTGTCCGTTATTATATCGGGATTAAGAGCATGTACAATATAATATCTGAGGTCCGATTCGATTATGTAGTCAATAATAAATTGAATCACCTCTAAGTCGGTCCTACTCAATACACACAAAGTGTACTAATGTGATTCTATGGTCAAGACAAACCAATACCAAATCACACTACAACTATACCAATGGTTTGTCCAAAGCCATCTAGGTTGTGAGCCTTTACTTATACTCTACAAGGAGCTGATAACATGATCTACTGTGTGACACTGCACACCATGTTATCTACAATGTAATGTATTAGATAATATGCATAATCACAAATATGCAAACAATGATCATGTGATTCTTATTTCAAAATAAAGATGTTCATACAAAAGATAGACTTTTCAGTATACATCCCAACACCCTAGTCAACCATCAAAATCCTCTCGAGTCAAACTCGAGTTCGGTCAATCATGACCCGGGTCGATTGTGCCAACAATCTCCCCAAGACAATATCAGACATCAATGTCAAACTTCCATGTCAAACATCAAAACATCGCTCGAGTCAAACTCGAGTCCGGTCAATCATGACCTGGGCCAATTACACCAACAAAATCGAGTGTGCAAAAAAGTGCTAAAGCTTGAGCTGAAGGCTAGCGACACCCGGAGGAAGCCACGGTGGTCGGGCGACACTCGAGTGACTTCGGAGGGAGCCGAATGAATCGAGTGAAAGGCCGGAAGCAAGAGCTACAAAGTTAGTATCGAGGTAAGCTCGTGTGTGTGAGCATAAGTGAGGTCATATCCTCCTTACGGGGATGGTCTTAAGCGAAGATCCGACCAAAGACATCACATGGATGGTCTAGGTCGAGATCGGACGGTCGACGGACGTCGAAATTATGTTTTTGTTAAGCTAACTTGTGATTTTAGCTAGCATCAGTCGACTGCCCACAAGAGCCACTCAACTGCCTGAAATCAATCGACTGCTGAGTGTTGCAACTCGACTGGCGCTGCCATCAGTTGGCCATCAGTCGACTGATGATGGCCATCAGTCGACTGATGATGGCCATCAGTCGACTGATGGTCAAAGATCAACTTCGAGGAGTCAAAACTTATCACCTCATTCCAAGGAGCTTTTGTGCCTATTTGTGATTGGTTGAAGACCCATTCGATGAGGGGCTCAAAGGCTATAAAAGGAGGGCTTCTTTAAGGGTTTTTCATAAATTCAAAAAGCCTCCAAGTGCTTCCGATACGCTACGACTCTCTGACATCCCTACGACAAAGCATTGTTTAGACGACGACTAGAGCTTCAACCTCCAACCTTTGAAGTCGTCGGTAACGAAAGTTTTAATTGTATTTCATTTTATTTATCTCGTAAATATTTCATTATAATGAGGAGAGGGGGAGTGTCCCTCTACCTCGAGCTTTTGTGATTTCGTGTATCCGTTTACTCTACCTCCAACGAGGAGGAGTTCTTTAGTATTTTGCCCTCCGTGCGTGGTCTAGGACCACTAGGGCCTTGGAGCAGTAGCCTTCAGCTACGAATCAAGTAAAACCCTCGTGTCTATTGTCTCTTTTGTTTTGATTTTATCTTCCGCTGTGTCTACTCATGTTTTAACAAACGAAGTTGAACAAAAGATTTTATATCGCTATTCACCCCCCCCCCTTTCTAGCAATCCATCTAATCCAACACAAGGAGCAGCCGACCATTGATTTGTCGACCATATCTTCCACCAAACAAGCTGTCCAGATTCTGGACAGCTTGTTCTCCTCTTTGTGGAGAGGTCATTTGGTCGGCGTTTTGTGCTCTAATAGTGACCTATTTGCCGAAGATTGGTTCTCCGACTATCCTCATAGATGGAGGGTTGAGTTTTTGTCAATCGATTGACGAAAACCACTTCCGAGAAGCGAGTTTGCAAAACTCGATTTTTGGATTCAAATTTTATTCAGATTGTGATCTTCTCTCGGATCACATCGTCTTCGACACGAGACTAGTAACTCCTACGAAGACGAGGCTTGTAGCTTGGTGAAGCTATCCCGACGATACTCGGTGTAGATACGGATAGAGGCAATTCTAGCGAGAGTTACTTCGGTTGATGTCATTCCCGCTACATCTGATACGTTAGGTATAATTAGAGTAATTTTCTTTTATTGCAAAATTTTAAATAGCGATTATGTCTACACATGTTGTATCCTACATGTGTGTGATGTGTGTTGTAATAAATTAGATTTATTACTTTTATTGCTTCCGCTGTGTGCATGTTTACGAAACGTGTTCGAACACACACTCGCCACGGTGTCGGAAAAACCCAACACTCAGCCATGGAGTAGGAACCATAGGTTCCGAACTACATAAAATATCATGTTGTGCATGTAATTGTGTATTTCACTTTGTGTATGCTTGTATTTCTACTGCGTACTAACTATTTGTAGACGAGCATACGAATGCAATCGAAGAATCAAAGCGATGTTATTCACCCCCCCCCACCCCCACCCCCCTCTAGTGCACGCCAAATCGGTCCCTACAGAAGAAAGTATAGTGGTTGCTATTTTGATTGATTCATACGATGGATCAAGCTTATCCACTGCTAAACTCTATTCATTCTATTTATTTTTTTTGTTTTCGTTTATCTTCTTATTTAAATTCATTTACTATCAACTTATAAATTTTTAAATAACGACATTTCCTCTATCATTATTTTAGTTTTATCAATATGGATTCTGGTAAGGTGGTCAAAAACCCAAGGAAGACATGGTGGAATCAGACAAGAGAAGTTCAAAAATGTTAGGGAGAAAGATTTTGGTAAGATAATTGGGTAACCATAAAAGACCTAGTGGGACTAAGTAAGGTAAGTTCTAGAGTTGTCAAGTAAGGTAAGCTCAAAGATATTCTATTTTAAAAGATAGTAAGGAAGTTCACTATTTTTAGGATAAGGGCAGCTCTTGAGCTAGGCACAACCCTAATGTAAGTTAAGGATAAAACAACTTAGTTGCTACATATTAGAAATACTTGTACTCTAATTCTGTGATGCATGAACTCAGTTTGGATTAGATCAATCGAATTAGAGTGATCGAGGTGCCTTATCGGATCTAGGTGCCCAAATGTCTAGGCGATCGGATGGGATCTGGGTGATTGAAGTCAAGATCCAGATCGAATCCAGATTCAAGATGATGTGACAAAAAGTTTATCTCAAAAACTACAGATTGACCATCCAAGATGCTCTACCACATTAGCATTTAGACTATCGGAAGGAAACTAAGTGAACGAAGGTCAAATGGAAACCAAGTTAATCAGATCAACCCAATGTCAATGAAGTGCTATCACATCAGTATCAGAGCACTTGGAAGGCATGCCAGTGACCAGAGTTAGATATGGACTAGAGTAGTCAGATTGGATTGGTGCTAAGCTGAGGACGACCATAACAAGTTTATAAAAGGGACTTGATAGTAACAATCAAATAATTAAGAAACTATTGAAAATCCAAGTGCTCTACAAAAAATAAAAAATCTCCTAGCATTCATTCTACACTGCTATTCTTCTCCTTCAAGGAAATTATCTAAGTTCGGTATATATTTTTATTATTGTCTTATTTACTCTAACTATACACTAATTATATATTTTTTTGTGCAAAAAATTTCTCCACCTCTAGATCTTCTAAAAATGAAAAATATATATATATAGTTGTATATTTTCGGTTGATCCACGTGACGAATCATAAACTATGAAATAGAAACTTAAGAGGGAAGCTGAGCCATGTTAAAATCTTTTGTATCTGATTTTTATTTTCCATTGTATTACTCCCTCTACTTGCTTATTTGTTTATTTATTTGTCTTTAAATTCTTATTATCTGCTCAAATTTATAATAACAATATTCACCTCATTATTTTTATTTCAATCCTATTAAAAAACTTATTTGTTAGGCAAGGAGTTTCCTGAGCAAGTTAATATTTTAAGAGCTTACTTGGACAAAGCCGCTATAGAAGGTGAAGAAATGGACATATATAGAGAGACGACAAATATAATTTGAGGAAGGTAATATGATACTTGTGAAACTCCTACCCCAACAATTTAAGTTCCTATGATATATAGTCCACAAGGGGCTTGTAAGAAGATATGGAGGTCCCTTCCTAGTGATCAAACATGTGCGTAAGCTATCTTACCGAATTGAACTTCTACTAAAGTTCAAGATTCATCCTATCTTTTTATGTGAGAGTTTTCAAGCTTTATCATGAAGACCCAGAGGACCCAAGCAGAAAAAAATTCAATTGTGTCCCAACAGCCATTATCACCTCTTTAGATAATAAATGTGGAGTATATTGTTGCAAATATTATCACAAACGAAAGGGGTTCCAAATTATATTGAATATTAGGTAAAGTAAAAGAAAATTTACTAGATACTGAGATGAGTTTGGAACAAGAAGATGCCATATGGAAATTCACCAAGCATATTAAGCACTACAATAGGAAGAGAACGTATGAAAGGCATTGTGAGATTTGGCGGGGGAGAATATCAAAACCCACCCAATTCTAAGGCCCCGGAGAGATTCTTAACTTGCCCTTTAACCCACTCTCTTAGCTCATTGTCTTTCTTTTAATTTAGTTTCTTCTTTAAGATCATTATAGATATTGCTTTAAAATCTTGTCATCATGAAAATATTTAGATACTTTGTAGAAGTCTTCAAGAACCATAATGTATACCATTCGGATCAAATTATCCCAACAGTCTATTTGGGAGGAGGATGCCTATAAATACGTCTTTTTTTTCTTTACTTGTAAATAATCCTTGAGAATAGTAAACACTTAATTTTACTAATCTCTCAAACCGTCTCAATCTCTATTCACTTTCCTTGTTTGGTCTCTAGCAAGTTAAACTTAAAATTTTTTTGCGAAGGTAGACAATTGTCTAACTGTAATAAGTGCTTTTGCTCAAATTAGTCAAAACTCAAACGTCAACTATTGAGCTCTTCTCCCCTCTCTTTTTTAAGATTTTCAAGTTGTCAAAGTTTGCTAGGGTTTAAAATTCAATTTTTTTTACTTCAAGTCAAGGTCATTATATCTTAAAAAATAATTACTTTTAAACATCTAATAAGGCAATATCTATTGAGAAATGGTCCAATCCTTTCATTGGTCTCTCTATTTACCAAAAAGAGCACTTCGACATCTCAAAGGATTGACTTAACTATTGATAAAATAAAGTATGCAACAATTAAACCTAAATCGATGTGTTAACTAGACTCGAAAGGGCATGTCGAAACTATTGATAAAATAAAGTATGCAACAATTAAACCTAAATAGAAGAGCCTCGGGCTCTGATATCAATTGTAGAGGATTCGTTGACCGCTAGATGGGGGTGAATAACGTTTCGATGCTCGATGGAATTCGTTTCGTCTACAAATTTTGTTAGCGGAGCGGAAATATAAATAATAGCAATAACAAAACAAGACAAACACAATTCACAACACGAAATATAACGTTGTTTGGAACTGAATGGTTCCTACTCCATGGATCAGGCTCTAAAAGCCCTAGCAATGCAAACACACGCACTACTAATCACAATAACTCCTTCTCGACACAAGTTGGAGGTGGAAAAACCTCGTATAAATGATCTTACAACAGTAAGAAATAAATACAAGCAATTACAATAAGGAAATGCACTACAAGTAAAGGAAAAACACTTTACAATTGCCTTTGGATTGCTTGCTTTTGGTTGCTTGAAGAATAGCCTTGGAGACCCTGATTTGCAGCAACAAATCGCCCCAAAGTAGCTCAAGAACTGCTTGTGATTTCCTCCTCCACGAGCTCCATTTAAAGTTGTTGCCTGGGCTAGAAATCACCTATCAGTCGACTGCTCGGGACCATCAGTCGACTGATATCACTGTTGCTGTGAGACAACGGTGTGATCCACGCAAAAAAAACCAACGAATAGGACATCAGTCGACTGATCATGTCCATCAGTCGACTGATCGAGCATTCACTCGACTGCTAACCCCAGCAGTCGAGTCAGACTCCATTTTGTGCCCAAAATATCGAGCACTAGTCGACTGATCACACGATCAGTCGACTGATCGGTCTAACAGTCGACTGCCCTCCTCTGGCAGTCGACTGCTAGGTCTCTCCCCGTAGTCAAACCCTAGTTGACTCATGCCAATCGACTGCCACATGGCACCAATCGACTGATACACCTCAAACATGAGGTTTAACCCAAGTATGGTTCCTCCATACTTGCTAGACCACCCGTAGCCTAGACTTAAGCCTTCTAGCCACCTCCGTCAATCTCGCGCCTATCGGATCCCTCCAAGTCATCCATGACTTGTTCATCCATACGCTAGCCTTCAAGTGCTTCTATCGGCTATGTCATGCTAACGGTGTCTACACCGCCAAGGCACATTGGACTTACGCTGCCAAGACTCCGCTTGGACTTTACGCCGCCAACCATTGAACTTATGCTGCCAAGACTCCCGCTTGGACTTTACGCCGCCAATATCAAATCCCCTTGGACTTCTCAAATGCCAAGTACTCATGACTTGGACTTTCCCTTGCCAACCCATATTGGACTTTCCATGCCAAGACCCATTCTTGGACTTTCTTCATCACATGGTCAACCCTATGAAGGTAGAAAACTTCGCTTCCCACTTCAACTCGGTCGCTTGTTTATGGCGATCCCTTCTACGTCCTCAGATAAAAAAAATTATTCTTGACAAGAGGGATTACCCAAGCTACCATGTCATCGTCGTGCTATTCGATTAGAGTAGTCACTTGAACAAACTTGTTGTTCAAGCCACCAACCTCTATTCTCCGAATAGCCGCGGAATAGACGATGTACAGATCATCGACTTTTGTGTTTATATTCGGGGTCCAAGTTAATTTAGCCATAAAACAAAGCATACAACATGCATATAATTGAAAAACAATCATAGACATAACACAAAAGAATATAAAACAACATTTATACCTCTCGATCTTCTATTGTATGTCCTTCCTCCTTTTGGACGTCGTGTGGGCGACGATCTTCCAAAAGTTGAAGCCTCCTAGATCACCAATCTTCCTTCCTTGATCACTCCGAACAAGAGGAAGTATAGAAACAAAACACTTCTTCTTTCAACCAGCCACCAAGCTCCAAGCTTGGTGCTTGCCGTTGGCCAAGAAGAAGAAGAGATAGGGAAGTGGGCGCCGGCCAAGAGCTTCAAGGGAAAACCCTAAGCTTTGTTTCCACCGGCCAAGGAGAAGAGAAGGAGGAGGTTTGGATGCCAGCAAAGGGAGAGGAGAAGATGATGGGTGCCGACCACCTAATGGAAGAAGAGAAGAAAGGAAAAAATTTCCTTAATTGTGGCCGCCCAAGCCTCCAAACCTTAAGCCGCCCAAACCCTAATCCTATCTTGCTTCTAATTCTCTTCCACGCCAAGCCTTAAGACCATATTTATAGAGTTAGGCTTAAGCCTCCTTTTAATCTCCACCGTCGGTTCTAGGGATTTAATCTCAATCGTCAGATCTAGAGATTTAATCTCAACCGTCGGATCTAGAGATTCAATCTCCACCGTCGGATCTAGAGTTTTGTTTTTAACCATTGGATCTAGGCTTCATGAGGTTTTAATAGGCTACAATAGAGACCATGAGGAGGAGTTGGATCTTAGCCACCCAATGGATCAAGCCCACATAAAGTCTGATCCATTAATGATAATTCAATCCACTAGAGGATTATCATTAATCTACCTCACCAACCCCCATAAGTTAATATGGGATCCATATATTATTTGTACATTTTTCTCCCCGTATTTAAGATCTCGAATGTCCGTCGATTAATTAATTTACTGATAATTAATTAATCAACATCTAACTCCATGAGTAGTACCACTCAACCTTATCATCATGCCGGACCAAGTCCACCTACAGGGTTTACATGATGAACCTTATGAGCTCCTCAAGGGGACATCATCATCCTAATATATAGGACACGGTTTTCTTCTATAATCAACGGCACACCATATAAATAATATCATTTCCCAACTTACCGAGTCTATCGATTTAATCTATAAATCTCGCTCATTGGTAAATCAAAGAAATGAATAATAAGTATATGTGTCCGTTATTATATCGGGATTAAGAGCATGTACAATATAATATCTGAGGTCCGATTCGATTATGTAGTCAATAATAAATTGAATCACCTCTAAGTCGGTCCTACTCAATACACACAAAGTGTACTAATGTGATTCTATGGTCAAGACAAACCAATACCAAATCACACTACAACTATACCAATGGTTTGTCCAAAGCCATCTAGGTTGTGAGCCTTTACTTATACTCTACAAGGAGCTGATAACATGATCTACTGTGTGACACTGCACACCATGTTATCTACAATGTAATGTATTAGATAATATGCATAATCACAAATATGCAAACAATGATCATGTGATTCTTATTTCAAAATAAAGATGTTCATACAAAAGATAGACTTTTCAGTATACATCCCAACACCCTAGTCAACCATCAAAATCCTCTCGAGTCAAACTCGAGTCCGGTCAATCATGACCCGGGTCGATTGTGCCAACAATCTCCCCAAGACAATATCAGACATCAATGTCAAACTTCCATGTCAAACATCAAAACATCGCTCGAGTCAAACTCGAGTCCGGTCAATCATGACCTGGGCCAATTACACCAACAAAATCGAGTGTGCAAAAAAGTGCTAAAGCTTGAGCTGAAGGCTAGCGACACCCGGAGGAAGCCACGGTGGTTGGGCGACACTCGAGTGACTTCGGAGGGAGCCGAATGAATCGAGTGAAAGGCCGGAAGCAAGAGCTACAAAGTTAGTATCGAGGTAAGCTCGTGTGTGTGAGCATAAGTGAGGTCATATCCTCCTTACGGGGATGGTCTTAAGCGAAGATCCGACCAAAGACATCCCATGGATGGTCTAGGTCGAGATCGGACGGTCGACGGACGTCGAAATTATGTTTTTGTTAAGCTAACTTGTGATTTTAGCTAGCATCAGTCGACTGCCCACAAGAGCCACTCAACTGCCTGAAATCAATCGACTGCTGAGTGTTGCAACTCGACTGGCGCTGCCATCAGTTGGCTATCAGTCGACTGATGATGGCCATCAGTCGACTGATGATGGCCATCAGTCGACTGATGGTCAAAGATCAACTTCGAGGAGTCAAAACTTATCACCTCATTCCAAGGAGCTTTTGTGCCTATTTGTGATTGGTTGAAGACCCATTCGATGAGGGGCTCAAAGGCTATAAAAGGAGGGCTTCTTTAAGGGTTTTTCATAAATTCAAAAAGCCTCCAAGTGCTTCCGATACGCTACGACTCTCTGACATCCCTACGATAAAGCATTGTTTAGATGACGACTAGAGATTCAACCTCCAACCTTTGAAGTCGTCGGTAACGAAAGTTTTAATTGTATTTCATTTTATTTATCTCGTAAATATTTCATTATAATGAGGAGAGGGGGAGTGTCCCTCTACCTCGAGCTTTTGTGATTTCGTGTATGCGTTTACTCTACCTCCAACGAGGAGGAGTTCTTTAGTATTTTGCCCTCCGTGCGTGGTCTAGGACCACTAGGGCCTTGGAGCAGTAGCCTTCAGCTACGAATCAAGTAAAACCCTCGTGTCTATTGTCTCTTTTGTTTTGATTTTATCTTCCGCTGTGTCTACTCATGTTTTAACAAACGAAGTTGAACAAAAGATTTTATATCGCTATTCACCCCCCCCCCCTTTCTAGCGATCCATCTAATCCAACACAAGGAGCAGCCGACCATTGATTGGTCGACCATATCTTCCACCAAACAAGCTGTCCAGATTCTGGACAGCTTGTTCTCCTCTTTGTGGAGAGGTCATTTGGTCGGCGTTTTGTGCTCTAACAGTGACCTATTTGCCGAAGATTGGTTCTCCGGCTATCCTCATAGATGGAGGGTTGAGTTTATGTCAATCGATTGACGAAAACCACTTCCGAGAAGCGAGTTTGCAAAACTCGATTTTTGGATTCAAATTTTATTCAGATTGTGATCTTCTCTCGGATCACATCGTCTTCGACACGAGACTAGTAACTCCTACGAAGACGAGGCTTGTAGCTTGGTGAAGCTATCCTGACGATACTCGGTGTAGATACGGATAGAGGCAATTCTAGCGAGAGTTACTTCGGTTGATGTCATTCCCGCTACATTTGATACGTTAGGTATAATTAGAGTAATTTTCTTTTATTGCAAAATTTTAAATAGCGATTATGTCTACACATGTTGTATCCTACATGTGTGTGATGTGTGTTGTAATAAATTAGATTTATTACTTTTATTGCTTCCGCTGTGTGCATGTTTACGAAACGTGTTCGAACACACACTCGCCACGGTGTCGGAAAAACCCAACACTCAGCCATGGAGTAGGAACCATAGGTTCCGAACTACATAAAATACCATGTTGTGCATGTAATTGTGTATTTCACTTTGTGTATGCTTGTATTTCTACTGCGTACTAACTATTTGTAGACGAGCATACGAATGCAATCGAAGAATCAAAGCGATGTTATTCACCCCCCCCCCCCCCCCTCTAGTGCACGCCAAATCGGTCCCTACAGAAGAAAGTATAGTGGTTGCTATTTTGATTGATTCATACGATGGATCAAGCTTATCCATTGCTAAACTCTATTCATTCTATTTATTTTTTTTGTTTTCGTTTATCTTCTTATTTAAATTCATTTACTATCAGCTTATAAATTTTTAAATAACGACATTTCCTCTATCATTATTTTAGTTTTATCAAAAACCCAAGGAAGACATGGTGGAATCAGGCAAGAGAAGTTCAAAAATGTTAGGGAGAAAGATTTTGGTAAGATAATTGGGTAACCATAAAAGACCTAGTGGGACTAAGTAAGGTAAGTTCTAGAGTTGTCAAGTAAGGTAAGCTCAAAGATATTCTATTTTAAAAGATAGTAAGGAAGTTCACTATTTTTAGGATAAGGGCAGCTCTTGAGCTAGGCACAACCCTAATGTAAGTTAAGGATAAAACAACTTAGTTGCTACATATTAGAAATACTTGTACTCTAATTCTGTGATGCATGAACTCAGTTTGGATTAGATCAATCGAATTAGAGTGATCGAGGTGCCTTATCGGATCTAGGTGCCCAAATGTCTAGGCGATCGGATGGGATCTGGGTGATTGAAGTCAAGATCCAGATCGAATCCAGATTCAAGATGATGTGACAAAAAGTTTATCTCAAAAACTACAGATTGACCATCCAAGATGCTCTACCACATTAGCATTTAGACTATCGGAAGGAAACTAAGTGAACGAAGATCAGATGGAAACCAAGTTAATCAGATCAACCCAATGTCAATGAAGTGCTATCACATCAGTATCAGAGCACTTGGAAGGCATGCCAGTGACCAGAGTTAGATATGGACTGGAGTAGTCAGATTGGATTGGTGCTAAGCTGAGGACGCCCATAACAAGTTTATAAAAGGGACTTGATAGTAACAATCAAATAATTAAGAAACTATTGAAAATCCAAGTGCTCTACAAAAAATAAAAAATCTCCTAGCATTCATTCTACACTGCTATTCTTCTCCTTCAAGGAAATTATCTAAGTTCGGTATATATTTTTATTATTGTCTTATTTACTCTAACTATACACTAATTATATATTTTTTTGTGCAAAAAATTTCTCCACCTCTAGATCTTCTAAAAATGAAAAATATATATATATAGTTGTATATTTTCGGTTGATCCACGTGACGAATCATAAACTATGAAATAGAAACTTAAGAGGGAAGCTGAGCCATGTTAAAATCTTTTGTATCTGATTTTTATTTTCCATTGTATTACTCCCTCTACTTGCTTATTTGTTTATTTATTTGTCTTTAAATTCTTATTATCTGCTCAAATTTATAATAACAATATTCACCTCATTATTTTTATTTCAATCCTATTAAAAAACTTATTTGTTAGGCAAGGAGTTTCCTGAGCAAGTTAATATTTTAAGATCTTACTTGGACAAAGTCGCTATAGAAGGTGAAGAAATGGACATATATAGAGAGACGACATATATAATTTGAGGAAGGTAATATGATACTTGTGAAACTCCTACCCCAACAATTTAAGTTCCTATGATATATAGTCCACAAGGGGCTTGTAAGAAGATATGGAGGTCCCTTCCTAGTGATCAAACATGTGCGTAAGCTATCTTACCGAATTGAACTTCTACTAAAGTTCAAGATTCATCCTATCTTTTTATGTGAGAGTTTTCAAGCTTTATCATGAAGACCCAGAGGACCCAAGCAGAAAAAAATTCAATTGTGTCCCAACAGCCATTATCACCTCTTTAGATAATAAATGTGGAGTATATTGTTGCAAATATTATCACAAACGAAAGGGGTTCCAAATTATATTGAATATTAGGTAAAGTAAAAGAAAATTTACTAGATACTGAGATGAGTTTGGAACAAGAAGATGCCATATGGAAATTCACCAAGCATATTAAGCACTACAATAGGAAGAGAACGTATGAAAGGCATTGTGAGATTTGGCGGGGGAGAATATCAAAACCCACCCAATTCTAAGGCCCCGGAGAGATTCTTAACTTGCCCTTTAACCCACTCTCTTAGCCCATTGTCTTTCTTTTAATTTAGTTTCTTCTTTAAGATCATTATAGATATTGCTTTAGAATCTTGTCATCATGAAAATATTTAGATACTTTGTAGAAGTCTTCAAGAACCATAATGTATACCATTCGGATCAAATTATCCCAACAGTCTATTTGGGAGGAGGATGCCTATAAATACGTCTTTTTTTTCTTTACTTGTAAATAATCCTTGAGAATAGTAAACAATTAATTTTACTAATCTCTCAAACCGTCTCAATCTCTATTCACTTTCCTTGTTTGGTCTCTAGCAAGTTGAACTTAAAATTTTTTTGCGAAGGTAGACGATTGTCTAACTATAATAAGTGCTTTTGCTCAAATTAGTCAAAACTCAAACGTCAACTATTGAGCTCTTCTCCCCTCTCTTTTTTAAGATTTTCAAGTTGTCAAAGTTTGCTAGGGTTTAAAATTCAATTTTTTTTACTTCAAGTCAAGGTCATTATATCTTAAAAAATAATTACTTTTAAACATCTAATAAGGCAATATCTATTGAGAAATGGTCCAATCCTTTCATTGGTCTCTCTATTTACCAAAAAGAGCACTTCGACATCTCAAAGGATTGACTTAACTATTGATAAAATAAAGTATGCAACAATTAAACCTAAATCGATGTGTTAACTAGACTCGAAAGGGAATGTTGATAAATAATAGTTGTGGCTCACATCATCATATCAATGATTTTATTGGATCGAACCACCAACAACTCAATGAGGTTAGCTTGACATAGTAAACCAATTCCAACAACAATATTATGATTAAGTTTTAAATTAAAAGGGACCAATTTTCAATATAGCCGACAATCCCAATGTCTTACATATTTCAATTAAATATTTAAAGACTGTTACCTATAGAAGAACATTAATCAATACCATACACTCGGTGTTGAGTGCCTTGCACTGAGAGGATAGGTACATCTCGCTGCTTCTCCCCTACTTCGAGCACTCTTTCTCCCTCCTCAAAAGATTCTTGTAGTGAAAAAGTTCTCAGCTCACAATTAAAGCACATTAAACAATGACTCTAACTACAAATAAGAGATATGAACTCTTTAAAAAGTCTAAGATATTAGAAAATGACTCTTCTAAAATGTCATTTATAACCGATACACCGTCCAACGTGATGGTGCATAGCTAATTGGCAATCTAAACCCTCAAGCACATGAAGAATTTGTAATCATGCATCATTTTTCATTTGCCTTCTGTGTTGTCCACTACACCACTTAAAAGAAAAAATATATATATCAATTCTGTCAATTCAACGTAGGCATGCCAGTTAGTACACACTACACATGGACAAACAGTCTATTAATTAATTAGGCATTGCATTTTATTATTCAATATTAATATGTCTCGGTGCAAAGAGTTTTGTTACGTAGTAGCGTAGTGTCCGTGCTTGCATGTGATATGCTGTTGAGATTGCTGTTTGTGTCTGTGTTGTTGTGCATTTATCTTCTCTTGTGTCATGTTTAATTTGGATTTTTCTTCCTCGTGACATGTTCATATCTTCACATCCAGTCTTTATTATTAAATGTTTTTTCCCTTATAAAACAAGAGGTGCAATGTTTCTGTTTGATTCGTGAAAGAGGCCTTGCATGTGTGAACCGAAGAGGCGGTGTATTTTATCATCCCACTGTATGGGCGAATATTTTTTGTGTTACATTTGTAATAAGTGTACGCTTCATTTTTTCTAATAAATTTAACTTAAATCAACCTTTAACAGTCAATACTATAACTTCATAATTCAACATTCTAATGGTCTTTGTTAGGGAAGATGGATAATTGAGAAAATATAGAAAATTGGGAGAAAAGAAAGTCTGTGAAATTATTTACTTTGGGAGGATCAAATTGGAAAAGGGTCATTTCATTCTTATTCTCAAATGAATAAAGCATAGGAGCATGAGAAGATGACGGAGAAGTTGGAGAAAATAGAAGGTAGATGAATAAACCATAAACGAAATGAAGAAAGAGGATGGAGAAGTTGGAGAAAAAAAAGGGTAAATGAATAAATCATAGAAGAAAATTAAATGAAAAAGACAATGGTGAAATTGAAGGAAAAAAGAGTGTGGAAGTCCTACAATGTGAAAATTTGAGAAAACAATGGTGGAGTTTGTAAAAAAGGGTGAAAGTCTTACAACGTGAAAATTAAGAGCAGGGAACTAAGTTGAGAGAAGAGAAGATGTAAGTATATTTATGGAGGAGGGGAAAAGGTTATTTTAAAAGAAAAAATAGGTGTTTGGTCTTTTTAGCTTTGCTATCCTTTCACACTTTCTCTCCTAATAAAAAAGATTTACAAAATCTAAATCCTTTCATTTCTTTCGTGAATTTTCTCACTTTCTTTTTTTTTCCAATTAAACTAACTAAAGGAAAGACGAGCGTGAAAGAGTTACTAAGCACTTTTTACTCTTCAACATTATACTATATTCTGATAGTAGAACTAATTAATTATTTTTTATTAATGCTTACTATATTTTGATCTTTTTTTCAAAGGGCATGTCTAGTTTTTTAAATTTCCTAAAGGGTGCATCATACTTTGATTTTTACTAAAATATGACCTAATTTCCAAACTACTCTAATTCTGTCTATTTCAACCTTCAATTAAAGTAAAAAAATCGATTTTCCTAATTTAAATCCAATCAAACTGAACAAAACTAAATCAGATCAAGAAAAAAAAATAAAAACTTAATTATTTCATGAAAGATTTTCATATAAAAGTCATTCATGACCCTACAACAACAACAATCAAATTTTATCTCACTAAATGAGATCGGCTATATTAATTTTTCTATGTCATTGGGTTATATCCCCTACTATATCATCACATATATTTAAATAAATTTTATTTTATTTTATTGTTGCCAACTAAGTTTTTTTTATCTTCCTTATTTGATGTGTACATTTGTCATAGTTTCACATCTCATAACGGCAACATTTATTGGTCGTCGGAACATTTATTAGTCGTCTAAGTATATATTCATACCACCTTAAATGTATCACTCGAAATTTTCTCTTAATAGATGCAACTCCGATAACAACAACAACTAAATCTTATCCCACTATGTGGGGTCGGTTATATAGATATTTGTATGTCATTGGGCTCTACCCCCAACTATATCATCATCTATTTTTAAATAAATTTTATCTTTTTTATTGTTGCTAACCAAATTTTTTTTGGTTTTCCTCTTCCTCGTTTAATGTGATTTCACATCACCTAACTGGAGCATTTATTGCTCTAAATACATGTCCGTACCACCTTACACGTGTCTATCGGAGTTTATTTTTCAATAGATGCAACTTCAACTTTCTCTTTAATGCTCTCATTTCTTATTTTTTCCATCCTCGGATGCCTACACATCCATATTAACATTCTCATCTTTGCAACTCTAATCTTTTACTCATATGCTCAAGTCGTAGCTTAACATTCAACGTCATATAACATAGCAAGTCTAATAACTATTTTGTAGAATTTCTCTTTAAATTTTAGAGGTACTTTACGATCATAAAAAACACCCAGCATCCTCCTCCATTTCAACCATTCTACTTGTATTTTATGTAAGACATCTCTCAATCCCTTCATCATCTTATAAAAATGATCTTAAATACTTAAAACTCTCAGTTCCAAACAACTCAACATCTCATATCTTAACACTTGTCTCATACAACTAATATTGCTAAACTTAAATTTCATATATTTTGTCTTTATTCTATTAAGCCTAAAATCTTTCACTTCTAGTATTTCGCGTCAAGATTCTAGTTTACCATTTACTCCTTCACGTATCTCATTTACCAAAATAATATCATATGCAAACAATATACACCACGGTATTGTGTCTTGAATGTGTCCAGTGAGCTCATCCATGATTAGTATAAAAAGATAGGGACTTAGAGCTGATCTTTAATATAACCCTATCTTTTATTGGAAATGCTTCAGTTAATTTGTCTGAAATCTTCACTATGACTGTTACTTCCTCATAAATATCCTTAATTAGTATAATAATGTTATGCTAACACGTCTTTTTTCTAGAATTCTCCATATAAATTCTCTTGAGACTCTATCATAAGTTTTTTCTAAGTCAATAAATATTATGTGTATATCTTACTTTTTCTCTCGATATTTTTCAATTAGTTGTCTGAGAAGATGTCACTACAACAAAAATGCTAAAAGACAACACCACAAAGACAATAATTTTAGGATAAACTATTGTGATTTTGGTAAAAGACAAAATCATCGTCTTTGAGCGCTCATATAACACAAAAGACAACAGTTTTATACTATATGTTGTCATTGAGTATATTTTTTGTTTAATCAACAACGTATTTTATAACAGTTTTTCAGAACTGTTATCTTTAAGAATTTTTTTTTATCTTAACAACAGTTGGGACAACGGTGCAATAACCATTGTCAATAAGAATGTTTTCATAACGTTTGATACAACGGTCAAAAATTATTATCATTGTGATAATAATACAATGGTTTTAAACAATTGTCAATGAAATTATAACGATTGTCTTTTTTCTAGCTTAAAACTCGTGCCAAAAATTGAGACACATGTGTGACTTTCATTAGTAATCACAAAAAAAAAAAAATAATGTAGCAAAACTTTTCTTACCTAGTAAGTGATGGTTACTGGTGGAGAGATGAATATCTTGATTAGGCAATGCTATTATAATAGCTCCACTGAAATAACCATCTAGCTACATCAAACGTTAGATGTCAATCTTGACACTTTATTGATGGTATTTCAGGTATAGAGCTAATTATCCATTATTAAAAAAACAGATTCTTTGAGGTATAATATTAGTTAAGTACGATATTAAAATAATAATAAAAAAATAAGAATTAATTAAGAAATTTATTTATTAAATTTTTAAAAATATTTGATTTTTTTTAATTTAAATCGAGTTGATATAGCAGTGCACAGGAAAAGATCAACTTTTATAAAATCTATTTGGATTAAGTTATAAATACTGTTTCTTTAATTTCCCTATTCTTCCCAAATCACCGATACCTTTCTTCTCTCCCGTCGCCTCCCTCATCTTCCTTATGTCACCGTCGCAGACCTTGTCACCGCCCACTTCGACGAGCTCGACCTCGTTGTTGTCCTTGCGTGCGACGTCGTCACCACCTACTAGCGTCAATCAGGCTCAATGGTGCACCTGCACGCAACGACCGTTGAGTGGATCTGCGCACGACGACCACTGTCGCCCCTATGCATGACGATCGTCGGGTCGCCCCTACATACGATGACCGCCGAGCCACTCTTGAACACAACGACCGCTGGGCCACCCCTGCACTGCCGCCCGCAACCGTTCTTCATATGCTTGCGGTGAGTAGTTGGTCTGCCACTGTCAATAGCCCGCATCGCTGTCGGCTGCGCCTTCGCCTGTCAGCCTACCTCAGTCGCCGCAACCAGCTCCGCAACCGGTGACCCCTCAGTTCGGTGTTTCTGAGCTCGCGATGAATTCTTCAATAGTTTCAAAATATATATTTTTTCTCTCCCCCATGTTTGCCAGACGAACAAAGAATGTGCCAGTTGTGAACAATATCAATTGAGAAGAACTCATTTAGGTTTCTCTTCTAGTCATTCTTCGCTCCTCTATTCACGGATGACATTTCTGAATCGACAATTTGGATGAATTTGCAGGTTGGAACTTGGGAGGAGAAAAACCTGAATGCATCGGTAAGCAACAGGATAAAGGTATAATAACCACCTTGCCGAGATTGTGTGAACATTTTAGAAACATTATTTTGCCTGTTTGTTTATGAAAATGAAAATGGATTTGATCTCTTCAGGAATTGCTCAAGTGTTTGGACTCATTGGAGTTCTCAAATGGCAAAGCATATATTGAAGATGTGTCCAAATGTTCAGGAGATGTAAGTAGGTTTTGAAAAAATTCCATCTGTTGCCCAAGCTTCAATTGCTTGTTTGTGATTCTTCATATTTTCTTTACACCACGTATAATGTCTACCATGCAACAATAAACAATTTATAAGTTTTTTTCTCAAAAAGGAATTGCCCAAATTTATAGAGACTTTTCAGACCTGGTGCTAATTGTGTGTCCTAACCATAGCGACCAGTTATCCTGGTTTGATAAAAACTTGCCAATTGAACGAATGAACCAGATTTTATTGAAATTAAATGCAAATCTGATCTCATTATTACAACTGGACTGTTTGGAAGACCAGTCCAGTTTCTGGTCAGATCAACCAGTTTTAATACTTTTGTCTAAGAATTTGTTTATCTTGTTGTTCTTTACTTGTGTGGTTATTGTTGAACCAATTCCATTTCATTAAACTCTATTCCATTAAAAGCATCTGAGATAACATTTTGTTACCATATTGACCATGCAGGCATTCCTTGTGACTGTACGAAATAAGAAGAGAGTTGGCTATACCTACGAATTGACTTTAAAATTCAAAGGTACAAAATACCATCCACCTTAACTTCTAGTAATATTAGATATATTTTGAAATTTTTTTATTGAAATTTATTTTTAAAATGATTTATGTAATTAATTATCACATAGTACTTTGCTCAGTAATTTACATGTTCACTCATTTATTCATATGCAGTTCACAAAAGTTGTGATAACTGCAAAGGAAATTGATGAAGTGCATTTGGAGTGGCCTGAATGCATACAAGATCGCATATCTGATGAGTAGAAAATTTAAGTATCCATAACTCTTTTCGTTAGGTGTTGTAATCTATAAGTTTTTGGTTATTCTTTTGGTGTAGTATTGAGCATATGATGTGTAGTTGTTTTTCTATAAGTATTGTTGTATATATGTTTTTAAGGGTGATCATTTAAAATGGGATGATATGAGCTTGTACTTCACATTGCTACAAGTGCACTTGTATATATGTTTCTACAATTCATTTTGATGTTGTTGTATGATGTATATTAAAAACACAATACTGTAAATCGACAATAGTTTATTGTTCTCTAGTGTGTATTAAGAAATAACAATGGTTAAAATAACAATGACAATACAAATGACAACGGTTAAAAATAGTTGTCTATGACTTAAAATATCATAGTAAATTCACACATTGAGAAAGAAAGGGTACTCAAAGATAATGGTTATAACCCATTATAGTTTCACTTGAAATACAACGGTGAAAAACTATTGTCTATGATCTAAAAAATTCATGGTAAATTGACGCGTTGAGAAAGATACAACGCTTAAAGACAACGGTGAAAAACTATTGTTAATTTAAGGAAAAGACAATGGTTGTTAACAATTGGCTTTGAGCGCCATATCATTCTCAACGCGTCAATTTACCATGGATTTTTTGAGTCATAGACAATGATTTTTCACCGTTATCTTTTAGAATTTTTGTTGTAGTGTATATAGATTCTATTGTTGACTTTTCAAGCATGAACCCAAATTAATTTTCAGTAACTGTGGTCCCCTTCCTTAATCTTTTTTCTATTATTCTTTTCTAATGTTTCATAGTATGACTTATTAGTTTAATACCTCTATAGTTTGCACAATTTTGTGTGTTCTCCTTATTCTTATATAAGAGAATTAAAGTACTTACCCTCTATTAATCATATATTTTTTTATTTTTAATATAATGTTAAATAATTTTACAAGTCAATCAATATCTTATTTCCCTAGGCACTTCCATATCTCTATCAGAATATCATCCGGTCCAACGATTTTTTCATTTTGCATCCCATCTAAAACTTGTTCTAATTCTAAAATTTGAATTCTACAATAAAAATTTAAATTTTTATACTCATTGACCTACTTAAATTACCTAAGTTAAGTTGGTTAACTAAATGTTCATTAAAAAGTTGATAAAAATACATTTTCCACTGCTCTTTTATTTCTCTATCATTTACTAGTACTTTATTGTATTCATCTTTAATACATCTTATTTGGATAACATCTTTTATCTTTCTCTCTCTCACTTTAGTTATTCTACAAATGTCTCTTCTTATTCTGTATCTAATTTTCAATATAACCGTTCAAATATTTTATTCTTAAGTTCATTCACTGCTTTCTTAGCCTCTTTCTTAACAATTGTATAATTTTGTTAAGTTTTTCTCATTCTTATAAATATATAATTATTTATAGGTTGTTCGTTTTTTCTTTCACTTTCTCCTGTACCTTCTCATTCCACCACCATGATTTCTTACTTGGTAGTGTTGGACTATCCGAGCCACAAAAACAACTTTTTGCGTTGTTGAAACCCCGGGAGTCGGCCATGGATCCGCACGAAGATAAACACATGTACGTGTTTAAAAACCTTAGATCTACTCTAGATCTATATGTTAAGAGTTTTACCCTTGATGCGACAACCTTCGCTTATCCCGCTCGTCCAAATGGCTTGCTGGAACTCGAGAGTGTCAAGTGTACACTCCTCTATCGGTATCCATACGAGAAATAGATGGAGAAAAGATAACTTAGAGTGTGCTAGCACTCCTTGAAGTCCACGGAAAAGGAGGGGGAGAGAGCTTGAGGGAAGAGAGGAGGAAGAAGATGAAGTTACCACACTTAACTTCACACCCCAACCCCCATTCAATAGTAGCCGACCACTATAAGGGGGTTACATGCATGCATGTAATTCCAAGAGTCAATGGCTCTTGGTCTCCCTCATGAGGTGACATCCCATGATGTGTCCATGATGATGTGAAACATCATCATTGGGTAGCCCCATGTCAAGTCACAATGACATGACAATTGGTCAAGTCAAAATTTACCATTCATCTTCCCTCTTAAGTCAAGTCACACTTGACCTCCTATCTCCCATGGTTTATCAAATCCAACCATTTGATTCAAGTCAATTTGATTTAATGAATCTCTATTCATTAGTTTAAATTTACTCGATGAAACAAATCTAAATTAGACTCATTCAACACTTGAATCAACTTAAGTCCAACTCAATTAGTCTAATTTGAATTACTTTTAATCCAATTTGGTTCATCCCATGAACCTAATCCTCATGGTTCATCATATGAACCTAATCTTCATCTAATTGCCCATTGTGTGTGACCCTATAGGTTCTTGTAACATTGGCAATACTCCTAAACCGATTTAGGAACATAAGCAATGAGCGGTATCTAGCAACACATCATTGCTACCCAAGTTACAAGAATGTTGAGATCAACATCACGTTTGTGACAACTAATTGTGACTCTCAGAATATGTGACAATGTTCATCTATCCTTGATATCTAGATTGATCAACTGAGGCATAGACCGTGTCATCCTCGGTACAATCTATATCTTGAACTTCAAGTAGACTCACTCTAATCAAATGAGCTGAATATCTCATATTGACTCATTTGGGCATGACCATGCACTTAGTGTTCTCACTCTATCAAGAATAACGATGTCACTCCTGTCATATAGGAGAGATAGATCCTATCTACATCACTCACATCCCTCCGCATAATTTGTTACATACCCAGTAATCGCCTTTATAGTCCACCCATTTACAGGTGACGTTTGACGAAGCCAAAGTATGCAACTCCTTATGTAGGGAACCATGGTGACTTCAGGTCCAAGGACTAATAGTCATACTAATAGTCACATGAGAAAGTATATGACACTCATATAATGATCCATGATACTTTCTCATGGCGGGTTATTCAGTATACATTCTCCAATGCATACCCATGTGTCAACTTGATATCTCATATCCATGACTTGTGAAATCAAGTCATTGAGTTGACCTACATGATAGTCTCTTCGCATTAACATTGTCCCTGAATGTCAATACTTGACTAGGAATGATTAAGAGTAGTATTCTCTATATCATCTCATTATCGATTCAACCAATCGATTGATATAGATAAGAACTCTCTACTCAAGGACGTTATTATTCTTAGTTATTTGGCACCAATAAAAGTAAGTATAATGACCACAAAGAAATGCCTTTATATATATAGGAATATGATACAACAAAGTCCATACAAAAATCATCACATGATTAGCTCTAGGGCTTTCACTAACAATCTCCCACTAGCACTAGTGTCAATCACGGTAGTATCTAATACCCAATGACCTAGTGTGACCATCATGCTTTTTCTGTGCCAAAGCCTTGGTCAAGGGATCTGTGACATTAGCCTCTGTGGGTACTCTGCAAATCTTCACATCTCCTCTATCGATAATCCCTCGAATGAGATGGAAGCGTCGTAGTATGTGTTTGGTCCACTGGTGTGAGCGAGGTTCCTTAGCCTGTGCAATCGCTCCATTGTTGTCACAATAGAGCTCTATAGGAGCTACTATGCTAGGAACCACCCCAAGCTCAGTAATGAACTTGCGGATCCAAACTGCCTCCTTTGCTGCCTCTGATGCAGCAATATACTCGGCTTCTGTTGTAGAATCAGCAATTGTGTCTTTCTTTAAACTCTTTCAGCTCACAGCGCCACCATTCAAGTAAAACACGAACCCTGACTGTGATCTATAATCATCCTAGTCAGTTTGGAAGCTGACATCGTTGTAACCTTTTACAGCTAGCTCCTCATCGCCTCCAAATATCAAGAAATATTCTTTAGTCCTTCTTAAGTACTTAAGAATAATCTTGACTGCTATCCAGTGATGCTCACCTGGATCTGACTGGTATCTGCTCGTCATGCTCAAAGCATACGAGACATCAGGACGAGTACATAGCATGACGTACATGATAGATCCTATGGCCAATGCATAAGGGATCTTATCCATGCGGTCTCTCTCCTCTCTAGAAGAGGGACTTTGAGTCTTCGAAAGACTCACACCATGTGACATCGGCAGAAGTCTCTTCTTGGAATTCTGCATGACAAACCGTAGTAATACTGTGTCAATATATGTATTCTGACTTAGGCCAAGCAATCTCTTAGATCTATCTCTATAGATCTTAATGCCTAGAAAACAGACTGCTTCACCTAAGTTCTTTATTGAGAAGTACGTCCCCAGCCAAGTCTTCACAGACTGTAGCAAAGGGATGTCATTCCTAATGAGTAGTATGTCATCCACATACAATACTAGGAAAACAACTGTGTTTCTATTAACCCTCTGATAACTGTCATTTTGTCGGATTATTTTGGTCCTTAATATCATTGTTTTTATCCTCTCGAGTGATTAATTATTGATTATTTGTATATTTTATGAGTTGGATATATTTTTGGATCTTATTGTAAATTCTCCTAAATTCTGGACTTATATGTAAATTTTGTCTTTATTTGTAGGAGATCGAGATAAACCAATGGATTAGACTCGAGTTAGATCAAATATGACTTCATCTAGGGCTAGAAGGACATTTTAAGCTGGATCAATCTGAACCTTTCATCATGATCGAGGGCAATTTAATCAAGAGATCAGATTTGAACGATATGGACCGTCTGATGAAAGCAGCTTGATTCTGAGCCATCCATTCAGATCTGGAGAGATCCGGTCCATACATTCAGATCTAAACATCCTAGCCTTTCATCCGGATCGATTTGATCGTGATCGTCCATTCAAATTGATCAGATCTGTCCATTCTAGATCAGAGCATTCTGGGCCGTTGGATGAGATCTAGGTTTGGGTTTTAATTAGGATGAGATTACAGCCGGCACAGTTCTTAATCCGTGATTTCCGTCCGACGCCGCTTCTGCCGCCGCGCTCAGCTCCTTCCCCACCGGTCGCCGGAGAGGTGGAAGGGGATCTCCTCCATTCTCCGGTGACCGGTGTCCATCCACCACCTCCAGCTCTGGCAGCCACAACACTCCATCTTCTTCATGCGCGCGCGAGCATCCGACGAATTGGAGTGAGGATTCTCCTCCGATCGGCTCCGACAGCGTATCCTCCACAGTTCAGTTCCTTCACCATCAGCAGCCACCCTCGTTCCACCACAGACGCCGCCGGCAGCTCGTTCCTTCACCATCAACCACCCATCACACCTGCTCCATTTCGGCTCAGCGATTCATTTAGCGAACTTCTACCGATAGTTTTCCAATGATCAAAGATCTATTTCGGCTTCTTCACATCGATCAGCAGCTCCATTTTCCAGCATCTACGTGTTTTGATTGTTTGGATTAATTGGTTGATTGTTTCTTTGATTTACTCTATTGAATGTTTTGTAATCAAATTTCCCTTTTTCATGTTTAGAAATGCATGCGTTTTGGTTAATTTTCTTCATGCCTATTTGGTTTTTGATAAAATGCTTCTTAGAGTAATTAGGTCGTAGTTAGTTAGATTAGATTTAATTTCATGCTTTACTTTAATTGCTTTCTTTTAATCATGTTTTCATTAGGTTATTAGTTAAATCTTTTCTTCCCTTGAGCCTTAGCAGCCGTGTCCACCTTGCCTCCACCCACTTTTCTCCTTCGGATTCGAGGAGGAACCGCCACATTGAGTGATTTCGGCGACGTCCTCCATCTCACAACTCATCCACCTTCTCCTTCAGATTCGAGGAGAAGTTCCGATCAAACGACATTTCTTCGAACTCAACCGGATCCGTGAGAGTTCGGAGTGTCCATCAAACTACTGGATTCAGGAGTTTGCACCATCCCACATCCACTATCACTTGCGGAGTCTCGATCGAGCTTCGCTGGACTTAGCTGAAGGACCTTGGTCATTCACCTGACCTATCTTGGGTTGATTAGATTATTTTTTTTCTTTCATTTTATATTGCTTTAATTCCTACTTTGTTTGATTTAGTTATTGCATGTTAGTTTAGGATTTTAATTACCTTGCAATTGTAGGTTAGATCTCAAATCCCAAACCCCCATCTTCATTAGAAAACCCAAAGCAATAATCAGTGATCCTAAGTTTACTATTCTATCGATTACACTCGTTGGGAAACGATCCGGGCTATCCACTATGCTATATTAGTATAGTTAGGGGGTTCGGTAATAAATTTAAAACGGTACCACGACAAATATTCATTCATCAAATTTGGCGCCGTTGCCGGGGAGTGTAATGATGCTTAGTAGATTTAGGATTGTTTGCCTATTTTTCTAAAAAAAAAACAAAAAAATCAAAATTCAAAACTTTTGTTGAGGTCTTAATTCTTTTATGTCTTGTATATCCATGCGTTCTATTTTGCATGTTTCCTGTATCTTTTGATTTTATTCGCCAGTGTTTCAGGACAAGAACAGGAAAATTTCTTTTGTAGCAATCATGGATCCATATTATCAGCCATTTGGAGACTTTAGTGACATTCATTATCCAAGCCGATATTATGGTAGGAGTAATCTGATGCATATTCTCGATTATCAATCGACTATCAACATCTTGATGCATTCCTCGATATAATCAGCCTATGCCTTAGTATCATCAGTCATATCAGCAGGACAGGTATAATTCATTTTCTGGTACACATGCTTACAATTCAGATTTTATACATGGGAACACACAGCATGCACCTACGGCGATCTCGGTGCTATCTACCCCACCGTCTATTGATACTTACATGCCTAGGTTGGGAGATCAATCAAGTCACTATGAAGAAACCCCGCTCCCACCAAGAAAATACAGAGGCACTAGAAGAACTAGCATCATTTCTACATCGATATCAATGAGCGATAGTTATCACAACAACAAAGTTACAAAACTTGCGGACTTCGATTAAATCAAATGGCATCATCTATCAACCAAATGCAAGCACAAGATTCCTCCCAGTTTTCCTCAGAGATCATTTCTGATGGAAGTGATGTGCTTGAGGAGATGGATTGCAGAGTTGACGATACACTTGCTTCTACTTCTACAGCTCTACAGGACTCCTCTGTTGATTTATATCATGGTGATGCAGTTGATGTCTCAGATGCTGATAAGAATATTGATGTTGTTTCTTTTTCTGATGCTATTGAAGAGGAAAGTGTAGAGGTTTTTGCAGATGAGGTTGTACTCCTTGTGTTGCGGATACGGTGCAGACTTGCCAATCGTAACATAAGACAAATGAGGCGAGTGGCAAGCAATTGACGGTGATTTCTATGGAAGTGGTGGATAGCTGGAGTTCCCCAGACTGGACACTTCCTTCACAGCCAGAGTCTCCAACACCTTTGCTGATGAAGGCCCTGACAGAAAATGCAATAATCCAACCCCCAGGTTGGAAACTTCTGATGAATCGCCTCCGACCTCCAGAGAAGATATATAAGAAGGCGATCATATTAGAGGGAGCAGCACAGGATAATCATGATCACATCATGAAGGCGCTCACCCTCATTCAGTCCATCCCACTCCCGGCATGGATGCTTTTGCTGAATCTTCTTCAACCACCGGGACGGGATTTCTCTCGGAGCACTCCACTGCCTGAGTGGCTTCTCTTACTGAACCTTCTCCAACCACCAGGACCTCAGGGGAGTTTGTTCCATCTTATCTCTTTTCTTTTTCCTTGTATATACGTTTTTTTACTTCATTTGTTTTTGTTTTAGTTGTTATGTTTTGTTTGTTGAGTTTTTGTTTTGTCAGTTTTTCAAATAAATTTCCTATGCATTTCTTTATATCATCTTAGAAGTCGTGAAAACTAGTTAAATTTGATCGTCGAGTTTTGGGGATTTATTGTTATGAATGGATTATTTGATTGCATGTGGTTACTACTTGGTGATGGATTGTATATTGATAGACTGAGTTGATTGTTTTTGTTTACCTAGTGAGGATTGAGCCTATTTTTATTGCTTGTGTGTGGTGCACTTGTGGTTATTGTAACTCTAGAACTTGCTTTGATTCTTTCGAGACCACACAACAATAGGTTTGCATGATTATTATGAAGGCAATCACATTTATTTTTCCTTCACTTATTTTATCGCCACATGCTTATTGAATAACATTCTAGTCGTTCATCATTTCTATTTTTATTTCCTTCCATTACTTTCTTGTCCATCTCTATTTTTGGATGTGGAATATTGGATGTTCCATGATGAGTATTTTGCCCAGGATGGACAAAAGTTTAAGTGTGGGGGAGAGAGTAGTTCAGGAGAATTTAATGTAAGCATAGGCATGTCGTGCTTGATCACCATGGACAAGCCGTGTTTTTATTTTTATAGCTGAGCTTGATGTTTTAGAGTATATGAAAGTGTACTGCATGTAAAAAAAAAAAAAAGTTCGAAAAAAGAATTGAAAAAAAAATGGAAAAAAAAGAACATTTGTTCCAAAAAAAAAATGACTTTGACATGTTGTGCAGTTTTTTTTATCTGTGTGATAGTATTTTTGTGATAGATATCCCTTATTACAACTATTGAGAGAGTTATTTGATATCATATCTGGACTTGTATTGTAAATGTGATAGGGGTTGTTTACATGTTTAGTGGATGGTAAAATGCTAGCTTGGATGAAAACTTTTGGGGCACTGTTTTCTTGTACTCATCTATGTAGCATTCAAGTATTTCCATATCTCTTTGCATTTCTGTAGCTATTTCATGTTTTACCTTTCTTTCCTTTCACACATATTGTCATTTTCCTTGCATTCATTTTTCCCTTACATTCCTAATAAGCCTTCAATGATTGTGCATTCTTATGTGTATATAGTGGTGAAGGTAGAAGAAAAGCAAGTATATGGTAGCACATAAACCATGAGTAGATTGAATGAACTCTACTATTACATGCTTATGTAAGCGAAAAAAACCACCACTTACCTTGTGAGGCTTAGTCATTCTCAGACTATTCATAATGCATTGAAGTCACCATGTTTGTTAACCTGTGCAAGATTTAAGTCCATGCTTGCTTGAGTTTCTGAGAATTGACAATCCTAGGTAACTTTCTTTCACGATTTTCTATGTATGCTTGGGAATTGCTAGGGAAATATACTTTCAGTTGTTTTTAGTTTTATTGACTTGCTCGGGACGTGCAAGAATAAGTGTGGGGGAATTGATAACTGTCATTTTGTCGGATTATTTTGGTCCTTAATATCATTGTTTTTATCCTCTCGAGTGATTAATTATTGATTATTTGTATATTTTATGAGTTGGATATATTTTTGGACCTTATTGTAAATTCTCCTAAATTTTGGACTTATATGCAAATTTTGTCTTTATTTGTAGGAGATCGAGATGAACCAATGGATTAGACTCGAGTTAGATCAAATATGGCTTCATCTAGGGCTAGAAGGACATTTTAAGCTGGATCAATCTGAACCTTTCATCATGATCGAGGGCAATTTAATCAAGAGATCAGATTTGAACGATATGGACTGTCTGATGAAAGCATCTTGATTCTGAGCCATCCATTCAGATCTGGAGAGATCCGGTCCATACATTCAGATCTAGACATCCTAGCCTTTCATCCGGATCGGTTTGATCGTGATCGTCCATTCAAATTGATCAGATCTGTCCATTCTAGATCAGAGCATTCTGGGCCGTTGGATGAGATCTAGGTTTGGGTTTTAATTAGGATGAGATTACAGCCGGCACAGTTCTTAATCCGCGATTTCCGCCCGACGCCGCTTCTGCCGCCGCGCTCAGCTCCTTCCCCACCGGTCGCCGGAGAGGTGGAAGGGGATCTCCTCCATTCTCCGGTGACCGGTGTCCATCCACCACCTCCAGCTCCGGCAGCCACAGCACTCCATCTTCTTCACGCGCGCGCGAGCATCCGGTTTAATTGGAGTGAGGATTCTCTCCGATCGGCCCCGACAACAGATCCTCCGCAGCTCGCCTTTCACCATCGCCAGCCACCCTCGCTCCACTGCCAGACGACACGGCAAATTGCTCCTTCACCATCACCACCCATCACACCTGCTCCACCAAGCAGCTCATTTAGCAAGAACTCTACCGCCGATAGTTTTCCAATGACCAACATCTATTTCAAATTTCTTCACATCGATCAGCCCATTTTCCAAAGATTCACGTGTTTTGATTGTTTGGATTAATTGGTTGATTGTTTTCGATTTACTTATGAATGTTTTGTAATCAAATTTCCCTTTTTCATGTTTAGAAATGCATGCGTTTTGGTTAATTTTCTTCATGCCTATTTGGTGTTTGATAAAATGCTTCTTAGAGTAATTAGGTCGTAGTTAGTTAGATTAGATTTAATTTCATGCTTTACTTTAATTGCTTTCTTTTAATCATGTTTTCATTAGGTTATTAGTTAAATCTTTTCTTCCCTTGAGCCTTAGCAGCCGTGTCCACCTTGCCTCCACCCACTTTTCTCCTTCGGATTCGAGGAGGAACCGCCACATCGAGTGATTTCGGCGACGTCCTCCATCTCACAACTCATCCACCTTCTCCTTCAGATTCGAGGAGAAGTTCCGATCAAACGACATTTCTTCGAACTCAACCGGATCCGCGAGAGTTCGGAGTGTCCATCAAACTACTGGATTCAGGAGTTTGCACCATCCCACATCCACTATCACTTGTGGAGTCTCGATCGAGCTTCGCTGGACTTAGCCGAAGGACCTTGGTCATTCACCTGGCCTATCTTGGGTTGATTAGATTATTTTTTTTCTTTCATTTTATATTGCTTTAATTCCTGCTTTGTTTGATTTAGTTATTGCATGTTAGTTTAGGATTTTAATTACCTTGAAATTGTAGGTTAGATCTCAAATCTCAAACCCCCATCTTCATTAGAAAACCCAAAGCAATAATCAGTGATCCTAAGTTTACTATTCTATCGATTACACTCGTTGGGAAACGATCCGGGCCATCCACTTTGCTATATTAGTGTAGTTAGGGGGTTCGGTAATTAATTTGAAACGGTACCATGACAAATATCCGTTCATCACCCACTTGTAGACACAGGGTTCATCTTCATTCTTGATGAAACCAAACTGTTTGATCGCATCATCGAATCGAAGATTCCATCTCTGAGAAGCTTGCTTCAGCCCATAAATGGACCTTTGCAACTTGCATACTTTCCCAGTATGTTGTGGATCTACAAAACCCTCAGGTTGTATCATGTACACATCCTCGAGCAAGTTTTCATTCAGAAACACGGTTTTGAAATCCATCTGCCAGATCTCATAATCGTGGTATGCTGCAATAGCAAGCATGATCCGAATGGACTTAAACATCGCCACTGAAGAAAAGGTTTCATCATAGTCAATACCATGAATTTGCTTGAAACCTTTAGCCACCAATTGGCCCTTATAGGTATGCGTAAGTCCATCCATGTCAGTTTTTCTCTTAAAGACCCACTTACATCCAATGGGTTTGACGCCTTCAGGTGGATCAACCAAAGTTTATACTTGGTTGGTGTACATGGATTCCATCTCGGATCTCATGGCCTCTAGCCATTTCTCAGAATCTGGGCTCATCATAGCTTCCTGATAGGAGGTAGGCTCATTCTCAATGAGCATAACGTCATCATGGTCAGACAAGAGAAATGAGTATCTCTCAGGCTGATGACGACTATCGCACTGGTGAAGAGGTAGGTCTACCTGAACAGGTTGTTGTTCCACAACTCTTTGTGCAACAATCTCATCATCCACAACACTTTGTGGTTCCTATTCAACCTCCATCAAGGCCTCAGTGCTATGGTTCTTATCTTGAATTTCTTCAAGATCGAACGTACTCCCACTAGTTTTTCTAGAAACAAAGTCCCTTTCTAGAAATACCCCAGTCTTTGCCACAAACACTTTGTGCTGACTGGGAATGTAGAAGTAATATCCCTTCGTTTCCTTGGGATATCCAACAAAATAGTACTTATCGGATTTGGGTCCCAGTTTGTCTGAGACTTGACGTCGAACGTAACCCTCACAACCCCAAATCCTCATGAAAGATATCTTGAGATTTTTCCCTGTCCATATCGTATATAATGTCTTTATCACAGCCTTAGATGGTACACGGTTAAGTGTGAAGGCTGTTGTGTCTAGAGCATATCCCCAAAAGGATATAAGAAGATCTGTGTGACTCATCATAGATCATACCATATATAATACGGTACGATTCCTCCTTTCAGATACACCATTCCACTGTGGTGTTCTAGGAGGAGTGAGTTGGGATAGAATCCCACACTCAGCTAGATAGTCACGAAACTCATGGCTAAGGTATTTACTGTTAGGACCCTTGGAACGGCTAGAGGGGGGGTGATTAGCCTTTCTTCTTTTCTACAAAAATGTTAGCGGAAGCAATACAAAATATAAACACAATTCAAAGCAAGAACAAAGCTAACACCCGATGTACGTGGTTCGGAGATGACGCTCCTACTCCACGGCAATCCGTAAGGTGGATTAGCCCTAATCAACCTTCACTAGAACCTCCTTTGGATGAACCAAGGTGGAGAAACCTTTCTTACAATGCTCTCCTCTTCTTTACAATGATAGATGATCAAGAACAAGAGAAGAGAAGGATTTAAACCACTAAAAACACTTGGAAGGCTTGGTGAACACGAGAGTATAGTTAGGAGCAAGAGCACTAGGTTCACCAAGCTCCCCATGGCCCCTTTTTATAGAAGAGGGGCTGTTTTTTCCGTTGGGCGTCGATCGATCGATGCATACCATCGATCGATCACGCCAAGCCAACGACCAAACGCGATCTCCGCGGAGATTCGTAGCTGCAATTTCCAACGGCCAGTGATCACCGATCGATCCCTCCATCGATCGGCCCGATGGGGTGATCGATCCGAGTGATCAAGGTAGCAATGAGTGAGATCGCATTCTCGTGGCGATATTTCCTTGATCGATCGATCGATCGCAGATCGGCCGATCGCTCGAAAGGCTCGACCGATGGTCGTGGTTTCATCCGACTCGATCGAACGCGACGATCGGATACATCGTATCGATCGATACTCATCAAGTATGAGTAATTCATACTTGATTTTATACCCTAGACCTAGACTCAACCTTCTAGCTCCTCAATAAGCCTTGCGCCTTTAGGATCCCTCTGAGTCCGCGACTTGTTCATCCTTTGCGCTTTGCTTCCAAGAGCTTCCTTCGGTTTCGTCATGTCTTGGGTTGCCAAATGCTTGGACTTTACGCCGCCAAGACTACAAGCTTGGACTTATGCTGCCAAGACTTTACTTTGGACTTCCTTTGCCAAGGTTCACTTGGACTTTATGCTGCCAAGACTACAAGCTTGGTCTTATGCCGCCAAGTCCATCCCTTGGACTTCCTTTGCCAAGATCATACTTGGACTTCCTTTTACCAAGTCTTCATCCTTGGATTTCCCTGTCACTTAAACACATGCTTAATTAGATCACAAGATATTGCCTAACTTAGATGATTAGCCAACCATCAAAACATATAAATGCTTGGAGCATTGTTGCACCAACAATCTCCCCCTTTTTGATGTTTGACAATCATTTAAGTTAGGTCTTTAAAGATACACGCATAATCATCTAACTTAAGCATTCCTTCTCCCCCTTTGACATACATCAAAAAGAGAAGGATGAAAGAATTAAGAGTGTCGGATCTTGGACTAAGGTATTAGATTGAAATTAAGCTCCCCCTTAATCCAAGATAGGATGTAAATTACATTTGAAGCAAAGCATAATCTAAAATTTAAAAGTATTGAAACTCCCCCTAAACCACTGTATTAAGCAGTCCTAAAACGCAATATTATCATACTAGAGTGTTAGGACATCAAAAATACACCAAATATCAGAAAATGGAGCTTATTATCAGAAAACCCAGTGTATCGATCATTGGTATACGAACCGATCGATATGCCTAAATCGAAATTTCAAATTTTTTCACCATTACATTTTCAGAAATGCGGTAGAAATTTTAGAAATCTCGAAAAATCACGAAATTTTGCGTACACATTTCTGAATCATACTTTATTAGGGAAAAATAATTTGAAAAATATATGTTTTCCAGATTTCAAGATTGATACAAATTTGGAAACTTACAAAAGTTCTAAAGAATTTTCAAACTTTGTATCACTTTTGTGATTCACTTGAAAACTATTTTCCAAAATATAATGAACATAGTTTAAAATATATATGATTTGAAATTTCCAACCATGTTTTTAGAGCTATGTACTCATTACTTGAATACAAGCCTTCCCAATGGTTGGTCCATAAGGTATTTATGTCTCTAGGTGTGTCATTGTCTCATAGTAATGCATCATAACAAGCATGGTGAGCCAAGTACACCTTCCCTATTATCTCACATGGTTCTAAGTGTCTCAATACAAAAATCAAGGTTTCTTACGGCTTTTTGTGAGATGTATCAAGGTATAACATATAAACATGGGACCTAGAATTTTACTCTACAAAGCACATACCAAGCTCTCTCCTTAAAGATGAAAATTCATTTTCGGGAAGAGCTTTGGTGAAGATATCGACAAGGTTGGACTTAGATTCTACATAATTAAGTTCAATGTCCCCTCTTGCCACATGATCTCTTATGAAGTGATGTTTCACTTCAATGTGCTTGGTCCTAGAGTGATGTACCGGATTTTTGGTCAAGTTGATGGTACTCACATTATCACAATAAACTTTAATGTTAGAGTAGTGTAGCTCATAGTCCACAAGAGTATGCCTCATCCAAAGTAATTGAGCTACACAACCACCCATAGCCACATATTCAGCTTCGGTGGTTGATAAAGCCACACAATGTTGCTTCCTACTACTCCAACTAACTAGGGAGGACCCAAGAAATTGGCATCCACCACTAGTACTTTTCCTATCCAATTTGCACCCGGCATAATCGGAATCGGTATAACCAAGTAATTCAAATGACCTAGTCCTAGGATACCAAAGTCCTACATTTAGGGTGCCTTTAATATACCTTAATATTCTTTTGACGGCTACCAAATGTGATTCTTTGGCACAAGATTGGTATCTTGCACACATACCTACCGCAAATAAAATGTCGGGTCTACTAGCGGTTAGGTAAAGTAAGCTACCAATCATACTCCTATAAAGTTTAAGATCAATTGATTTACCTTCATGATCACTATCTATCCTAGTGCTAGTGGCCATAGGAGTGGTTACAATTTTGGCATTTTCCAAACCAAATTTCTTGATCATTTCATTTGCATATTTGGTTTGATAAATATGAATACCCTCATTGGTTTGTTTGACTTGTAAGCCTAGGAAAAAGGTAAGCTCTCCAACCAAACTCATTTCAAATTCATTTTCCATATTTTTTATAAAGTCTTGAAGAAGATCATCATTTGTTGACCCAAAGATGATATCATCAACATATACTTGGGCTATGAATATATCTTTTAACGTTGACTTTATAAACAAAGTTTGATCTACTTGGCCTCTTCTAAAATCCTTAGAAATTAAGAAGGATGACAATCTTTCATACCATGCCCGGGGAGCTTGTTTTAACCCATATAATGCTTTCCTAAGCTTACATACATGATTTGGATAATCTATGTTCTCAAATCCGGGTGGTTGCTCTACATATACTTCCTCCTTAATAAAACCATTTAAGAATGCCGATTTAACATCCATTTGGTAAAGTTTAAATCCCATGTAGGAAGCATACCCTAAGAGAATCCTAATAGATTCTAACCTTGCAACCGGGGCATAAGTCTCATCATAGTCAAGCCCCTCAACTTGATTGAATCCCCTAGCAACCAACCTAGCTTTATTTCTAGTGATATTTCCTTGATCATCTAGCTTATTCCTAAAGACCCATCTTGTAGTAATTATGGTGCTATCATCGGGTCTAGGTACTAATTCCCACACTTGACTTCTCTCAAATTGAGCCAATTCATCTTGCATTGCCAAAATCCAATCCGGATCATGTAATGCATCATTGATTGATTTGGACTCAATTTGTGAGATAAGAGCAACTTGACTAGTAGGAGGTCTATGAAATAACCTAGTTCTTACTCCTTGAGATAGATCTCCTACTACTTGGTCAAGTGGATGATCTTGATGAATTCTTAGGTTTCTAGAAGGGGTTTCAATTTGATCATTGTTATCTTCCACCCTTCTTTCATCATCAGAGTCTCCTCTTCCTCCCCCTTGATCATTACCCCTAATGGTCAAATTTTGAAGTTTTTGGGTAATGTCTTGATTGTTGTCATTAATATCCTTATCAATGGAGGACTTTCTAGGGTAGGTACTAGTAGTTTCATCAAATTTAACATTTGAAGACTCCTCAATCCCTTTGGTTCTTTTATTGTAGACTCTATACCCTCTACTTGTAGATGAGTATCCAACTAGGATTCCCTCATCCGCTTTTGATTCAAATTTTCCTAAGTTATCTTTGGTGTTTAGAATATAAACTTTACATCCAAAGACTTTGAAATAATGAATTGTGGGTATAGTCCCATTCCATAATTCAAATGGTGTTTTTCCTAAAAACCTATGGATTTGAACCCTATTTTGGATATAGCAAGCGGTATTAACCGCTTCCGCCCACAAGTAGCTAGGTAGAGAATATGCATTAAGCATAGTCCTAGCCGCCTCTTGTAGGGCACGATTTCTTCTTTCCACCACCCCATTTTGTTGGGGTGTTCTAGGACAAGAGAACTCATGCTTGTACCCTTGCTCTAAACAAAATTGTGAAAATTTTAGGTTTTCAAATTCACCACCATGATCACTACGGATCCGGTTGATTTTGAGACTCTTTTCATTTTCAACCCTTTTACTAAATCCTATGATTATTTCTAAGGTATCATCCTTATGTTTCATAAAATAGACCCAAGTATACCTAGAGAAATCATCTACTATAACCAAACAATATTTATTACCATTTAAAGATGGAGTACTATGACAATCAAATAAGTCAAAATGCAATAATTCTAATGGTAAAGAGGTATTGGTTAGAGTTTTACCTTTGAGTGATGCCTTTGTTTGTTTTCCTTCTTGGCATGCATCACACAATTTGTTTTTGACATACTTGATCTTTGGTAGCCCTTTGACCAACTCCATCTTGGCTACCTTGGCTATGTTTTTCATGTTGATATGCCCTAATCTTCTATGCCATAGCCAACTTTCCTCTTCTTTTGCAACAAAACACTTAGTAGAAATGTTAGAAGCATATGAAAGATCAACATAATAGATGTTTGCTTTCCTATATCCAACTAACATACAATCATTTAATTCCTTGTGTCTAATCATGCATTTAGAGGATTCAAAAGAGACATGATAGTTTGCATCACAAAGTTGACTAACACTTAATAAATTAAATTTCATATTTTCAACTAGCAATACTTTGTGAATAACAATTTTAGGGGATACCTCAATTGTACCTCTACCTAATATCTTGAGTTTTCCACTATTCCCAAAGGACACCGCTCCCTTCTTCACATATTTAATTGTGGAGAATTTGCTCACATCCCCGGTCATATGTGTTGAGCAACCGCTATCCACAATCCACATACCTCGCTCTCCTACCTAAATCACATGAAAAACACAAGCTTTTGGTACCCAAACATTTGGACCGGTAACATTAAGTAAAAACTTCTTAGGTACCCAAGCTTTCTTAACCTTACCCTTAATGGTTGCTTTCCTATTAATTAATGAAATATAAGCAACTTCTTTTTCTTTTGGCTTATATCCTAAACCGGCCTTGTTATAAACCGCTCTTTGCCTACTAAGAATCATATCAAGACACTTTGAGCCATTTGAAAATTTTTCTAAACATACTTTCAATTCACTAACCTCATCTTTAAGTTTGTCATTTTCTTCCCTAAGCATGCAAGAGTCAATATGTGAAGGCTTTTCATTCCTAATGGCCTTTAGTTCTACCTTCATGCTCTTAACCTTAGATTTTGACTTATCTAGAGCTTCTTTAAGATAAGCAATTGATTTATAGAGAAGCATAACCTTGAGAGAATTCATTACCTCATCGTCACTAGATGACGATTCATCACTTGAAGAATCTTCTTGACTTGATGTGCCGGAATCATCTTCTAATGCCATGAGTGCCACATGGCATGTGATGTGGCAAAGCTCATCATCGGATGAAGAGTCTTCAACACTTGGTGTGTCCCATGTGGTTTGAGCCACCATGGCCTCCTTCTTCTTCTTTTCCTTCTTGTCCTTCTTTTTCTTTTCCTTTTCCTCCTTCTTCTTTAGCTCCGGGCAATTCGGTTTTATATGCCCCTTCTTATTGCAAGCATGGCAAATCACATTATTGCTAAAACTTGAATTACCATTAAATTTACCTTTTGAGGAATGATACCCCTTCCTTGCTTCTCTATTCTTGAACTCTCTTGACCTTCTATAAAGCTTCTTGACGAAATTTGCCATTTCACTAGATGAGTCCCCATCGCTACTTGACTCATCCTCCGACTCGGATGATGATGATGCTTCTTTTCTTTCCTTCTTCTTCTTTTCTTTCTTGTCCTTCTTTTCAACAAATAGAGCTAACCCCTTTTCCTTAGAGGACATGTTAGTTTGCTCATGTAATTCAAACTCACAAAATAATTCATCAATTTTAATTTGAGATAAATCCCTAGTTACCTTAATGGCATCAACTATAGAAGTCCATAAAGAATTTCTAGGAAATGCTTGTAAAATATACCTTACCAAATCCCGGTTGTCAACTCGCTCACCTATGATATGGAGTCCATTTACAATTTCCTTGAACCTTCCATGCATTTGACTTACGGTTTCATGCATCTTCATTTGGAAGGCTTGGAGTTGCCCAATTAATAGGTCCTTCTTGGCCCTCTTTGACTCCTTGGAACCTTCATTTAGCTCAATGAGCTTTTCCCATAGCTCCTTGGCGGATTCAAAAGGCCCCACCTTGTTGAGTTGCTCCATTGTGACGCCGCATTGGATGGTGAGGACGGCCTTTGCATTTGATTCAAATTTCTTGTTTATTTCTCTTGTCCAATCCTTGCTTGGAATAGGATGTCCATGTTCATCCACCGGTTCCTCGAAGCCATCTACAACACTATGCCAAATTTCAATATTACTCATAAGATAGTACTTCATCCTACCTTTCCAATAAGCAAAGTGACTCCCATCGAAGAGCGGTGGCTTGGCGATGCTATACTTGAAGAGCCATTGATGTCTTGGTTGATGGTGAGATCTTCCAAGCTATCCGGGCTCTGATACCACTTGTTAGGACCCTTGGAACGGCTAGAGGGGGGGTGATTAGCCTTTCTTCTTTTCTACAAAAATGTTAGCGGAAGCAATACAAAATATAAACACAAATCAAAGCAAGAACAAAGCTAACACCCGATGTACGTGGTTCGGAGATGACGCTCCTACTCCACGGCAATCCGTAAGGTGGATTAGCCCTAATCAACCTTCACTAGAACCTCCTTTGGATGAACCAAGGTGGAGAAACCTTTCTTACAATGCTCTCCTCTTCTTTACAATGATAGATGATCAAGAACAAGAGAAGAGAAGGATTTAAACCACTAAAAACACTTGGAAGGCTTGGTGAACACGAGAGTATAGTTAGGAGCAAGAGCACTAGGTTCACCAAGCTCCCCATAGCCCCTTTTTATAGAAGAGGGGCTGTTTTTTCCGTTGGGCGTCGATCAGTCGACTGATGCATACCATCAGTCGACTGCCGCCGAAGCCAACGGCTTCTGAAACGCGATCTCCGCGGAGATTCGTAGCCGTAATTTCCAACGGCCAGGTGATCAGTCGACTGATCCCTCCATCAGTCGACTGATGGGGTGATCAGTCGAGTGATCAAGGCAGTAGTCGAGTGAGACTGTATTCTGTGGTGATATTTCCCTTGATCAGTCGATGCCCTTGGCGATCGGTCGATCGCAGATCGATCAGCTCGACCAAGGCAATGACCGATGGTCGTGGTTTTTTCATCCCGACTACCGAACGCCGACCAACGATCGATACATCGATTCACGATCGATACTCATCAAGTATGAGTAATTCATACTTGATTTTATACCCTAGACCTAGACTCAACCTTCTAGCTCCTCAATAAGCCTTGCGCCTTTAGGATCCCTCTGAGTCCGCGACTTGTTCATCCTTTGCGCTTTGCTTCCAAGAGCTTCCTTCGGTTTCGTCATGTCTTGGGTTGCCAAATGCTTGGACTTTACGCCGCCAAGACTACAAGCTTGGACTTATGCTGCCAAGACTTTACTTTGGACTTCCTTTGCCAAGGTTCACTTGGACTTTATGCTGCCAAGACTACAAGCTTGGTCTTATGCCGCCAAGTCCATCCCTTGGACTTCCTTTGCCAAGATCATACTTGGACTTCCTTTTACCAAGTCTTCATCCTTGGATTTCCCTGTCACTTAAACACATGCTTAATTAGATCACAAGATATTGCCTAACTTAGATGATTAGCCAACCATCAAAACATATAAATGCTTGGAGCATTGTTGCACCAACATTCACTACCTCGATCTGATCGAAGTATCTTAATACTCTTGCCAAGCTGGTTTTGTACTTCATTCTTGAATTCTTTGAACTTTTCAAAGGATTCTGATTTATGTGTCATGAGATACACATAACCATATCTACTGAAGTCATCAGTAAATGTAATGAAGTACCTGTAACCGCCTCTAGCAGCATAATTGAAAGGGCCACATAAATCACTATGTATGAGTCCTAACAAGTTCGTTACTCTTTCGCTGTATCCACTAAAGAAAGTCTTGGTCATCTTGCCTAAAAGGCAAGACTCGCATGTCTCATATGATTCAAAATCAAATGAGTCTAGCAACCCATCCTTATAGAGCTGAGATAAGCGACTCTCATTTATGTGACCTAAGCGACAATGCAGAGATAGGTTTGGTTCAACTCATTTGACTTGAACCTTTTGGTACTTATGTTATAGATGGGGCTCTCTAAGTCTAGAATGTATAGTCTGTTCATCAGAGGTTCACTACAATAGAACATATCATTTAAATAAACTGAACAACATTTGTTCTTTATCATAAATGAAAAGCTTTTCTTGTCTAAACAAGAAACTGAAATTATGTTCTTAGTCAAAGCAGGCACATAACAACATTCATCTAGTTCTAGTACAAGCCTAGAGGGCAGAGATAGAAAATAAGTTTCTACAACAACAGCAGCAACCCTGGCTCCATTGCCTACTCGTAGGTCCAGCTCACCCTTCGTCAATGCCCTGCTATTTCTCAGCGCCTGCACATTGGTACAAATGTAAGATGCACATCCGGTATCTAATACCCATAATGAAGAAATAGATAGATTGACTTCTATAACATTTATACCTGAAGTAGAAGTCTCACTTCTTTTCTTCTTAAGATCTTCCAGGTATGCTTTACAATTACGCTTCCAGTGTCTAGTTTCCTTGCAGTGGAAGCAAGTCCCTTCCTTGGCCACCTCTCCTTTCGGTTTCAATGCCTTGTCTTTGCCCTTGGCTTGGGACTTTCCCTTACCTTTAGGCTTTCCCTTGCCGTTCTTCTTTTGCACCATCAAAATGGAGTCAGGTTTTCCCTTTTTAAGGTTGAGCTCAACAGTTCTCAACATGCTGAGCATCTCAGGCAGTGACTTATCAATTTCATTCATGTTGTAATTCATGACAAATTGATTGTAGCTTTGTGGCAAAGATTGCAAGATCAAGTCAGTGGCCAGCTCTTGGCCAAGTGGAAATCTCAACCTCTGTAGGTTCTCTATGTACCCAATCATCTTGAGTACATATGGACCTACGGGAGTCCCATCTTGCATCTTTGATTGAAACAGTGCCTTAGAGATCTCATATCTCTCGTGCCTTGCTTGTCCTTGATACAGTTGACGAAGATGTTCAACCATATCAAAAGCATTCATGAACTCGTGTTGCTTCTGAAGCTCAGAGTTCATGGTCGTGAGCATGAGGCATGACACATATAATGTATCATCTTGATGCTTCTTGTAAGCATCTTGGTCAGCTCGCGAGGCAGTGGCAGGAGGTGCCTCCGGAATGGGCTGCTCCAGGACGTACAGTTTTCTTTCTTGGGTGAGAACGATTCTCAGATTCCTGTACCAGTCCAGGAAATTTGCTCGAGCTTGTCCTTCTCAAGGACAGAATACAGGGAGAGAGTGTTCGTGTTTGTCCACATAGTAATCTACAACATACACAATGCAAAAAATTAATATCATATTCCATTTATCATTTAATTAGGTCTTTAATCAAATGATGCTCCCACTGAATTATAGGACTTTTGTAGAATCGAGTCATGGATGTGGTCAAACCATATTACTAGATTGATACAAATTAGCTATAATTCTCGCGGGATAAGATCCACATCATACTACGCCTTGAGTTAGCTTTGGCTAAATCGCCCAAGACTTAGTATGATCGGTAGGTAACAAATTATCGATTACATCTTTATGCAACTCTTGTTTATAGGATCAAGATCCACATTTACAAAAGACATTGAGTTAGCTTTGGCTAAATCTTGGGCGATTTAGTGTAAATGTAATCTTATCCTACCTTTCGAACGGTTGGAATATGCCTATAGTTTTACTCAATCCAATTGAGTTAACTAGTTTTATTCAATCTAATTGAGCTTATTCTCACCTAAGCTGTGATAGGCGGGACCAAGATTGTCCTTCCGCACCCTACCAAGATAATATGCGTTGCTCTTCTTTGGCAGATTCAACAACAACAAATGATCGAGGTAGTGATGGATATCAAAACTTGGTAGCCATTTTCGAGTTGATTCGATTAAGATCTAATCTAATTGTGAATGTGTATCATATATGCATTAAGTCCTTTATTACCCTACACTATCATGCATCACATACATACAAGCAATATACTAGCATGCATCATATACATACAAGCAAAATATCCTAGCATGCATCATATACATACAAGCAAAATTTACTAGCATGCATCACACACATACAAGCAATATATATATATATATATATATATATATATATATATATATATATATATATATATAATTAAATTGTGATGAGGTCATGGCTCTACTACGATCTTCTCAAGCCAATGAGATGATCGGACGGTCAACCTAGGGTTAGCGGCTTCTCCAAGCGCCTCCTTTGACCGCCATGTATCGTCGGTACCCTCCTCGTAACTCCGTCTACTAGTGGACCTTTAACCGCTCTATTTTTGTATATTACAAACATGAAACTCGAGTTACATTCGATTATAGTACTATTTACAACTGGAATATTAAAAAGAGAGGCACGACGTGCAGGTCACATACATTATACAACATGCACAACACAAAAACGGTGCGCAAGCCGTATTATGAATTACAACATATTTATCCAATCACATTGGGGTTCTTGGGCCATGACCATCACAGTATTATACATAATTCTAAATTATGTATTTTACAAAAGTTTCTATAATTTTTCCTATTTTTTTCAATTTTATGAGTCATATCTCCGTAACGGTCCCGTTAAGCGATTTCCGGGAGCGATCGCGAGACAATGCCCCTTGCGGGGTTAGGGGCAGCACCCCTACTCGCAAAATGAACCTTGCGATAATCCCATCTTGATCTTACAGCGACTTAAGTCGCTGTCCCAAAAACCTAAAGTGAGAATTCACCGTTCCGAAGAGTTTTTCTCGGTGGTTGAAGCCTACAAGTGTCCCAACACTTGTTGCTTCGGCTCTTCGAGAAAAATACCCAAAAAATCTATAAAAATAGAAAATTTATAGAAACTTACAGATCTATAATTTTTTATATCTAATACAAAAACTACAAAACTAAAACACATACATGCTTCGCACGTGGCTCTGATACCACTGTTGGACTATCCGAGCTGCAAAAACCGCTTTTTGCGTTGCGGAAACCTCGGAAGTCAGCCACGGATACATGCGAAGATAAACAAAATTACATGTACATGTTTAAAAACCTTAGATCTACTCTAGATCTACATGTTAAGAGTTTTACCCTTGATGCGACGCCCTTCACTTATCCCGCTTGTCCAAACGACTTGCCGGAACTCGAGAGTGTCAAATGTACACTCCTCTATCGGTATCCACACGAGCAATAGGTGGAGAAAAGACAACTTAGAGTGTGCTAGCACTCCTTGAAGTCCACGGCAAAGGAGGGGGAGATAGCTTAAGGGAAGAGAGGAGGAAGAAGATGAAGTTACCACACTTAACTTCACACCCCAACCCCCATTCAATAGTGGTCGGCCACTATAAGGGGGTTACATGCATGCATGTAATTCCAAGAGCCAATGACTCTTGGTCTCCCTCATGAGGTGGCACCCCATGATGTGTCCATGATGATATGGAACATCATCATTGGCCGGCCCCATGCCAAGTCACCATGACATGACAATTGGTCAAGTCAAAATTGACCATTCATCTTCCCTCTCAAGTCAAGTCACACTTGACTTCATATCTCCCATGGTTTATCAAATCCAACAATTTGATTCAAGTCAATTTGATTTAATGAATCTCAATTCATTAGTTTAAATTAACTCGATGAATCAAACCTAAATTAGACTCATTCAACACTTGAATCCACTTGAGTCCAACTCAATTAGTCTAATTTGGATTACTCTTAATCCAATTTGGTTAATCCCATGAACCTAATCCTCATCGTTCATCATATGAACCTAATCTCCATCTAATTTCCCATTGTGTGTGACCCTATAGGTTCTTGTAATGTTGGCAATGCTCCTAAACCGATTTAGGAACATAAGCAATGAGCGGTATCTAGCAACACATCATTGCTACCCAAGTTACAAGAATGTTGAGATCCAACATCATGTTTGTGACTACTAATTGTGACTCTCACAATATGTGACAATGTCCCTCTATCCTTGACATCTAGATTGACCAACTGAGGCATAGACCGTGTCATCCTCAGTACAATCTATATCTTTAACTCCAAGTAGACTCACTCTAATCAAATGAGCTGAATATCTCATATTGACTCATTTGGGCATGACCGTGCACTTAGTGGTCTCACTCTATCAAGAATAACAATGTCACTCCCGTCATATAGGAGGGATAGATCCCATCTACATCACTCACATCCCTCCACATAATTTGTTACATACCCAGTAATCGCCTTTATAGTCCACCCATTTATGGGTGACGTTTGACGAAGCCAAAGTATGCAACTCCTTATGTAGGGAACCATGGTGACTTCAGGTCCAAGGACTAATAGTTATACTAATAGTCACATGAGAAAGTATATGACACTGATATAACGATCCATGATACTTTCTCATGGCGGGTCATTCAGTATACATTCTCCAATGCATACCCATGTGTCAACTTGATATCTCATATCCATGACTTATGAGATCAAGTCATCGAGTTGACCTACATGCTAGTCTCTTCGCATTAACATTGTCCCTGAATGTTAATACTTGACTAGGAATGATTAAAAGTAGTGTTCTCTATGTCATCTCATTATCGATTCAACCAATCGATTGATATAGATAAGAACTCTCTACTCAAGGACGTTATTATACTTAGTTATTTGGCACCAATACAAGTAAGTATAATGACCACAAAGAAATGCCTTTATATATATAGGAATATGATACAACAAAGTTCATACAACAATCATCACATGATTAACTCTAGGGCTTTCACTAAATGGTAGTGCATATCCCTTTGACTCATCTAATACACTTTTGGCTACTATTTTTAATTTTGATATCATCTTATTCTATGTAATATTAGGATCACCATATATTTCATCTAATACTTGTACTCCTACCTTCTCTTTAAATATATTATTTTTCCCATCTTTTAAATTCTACCTCTTAATTCAAACAGTCGTGTATATTTTTCTTCTATTGATACTTTGCTTGAGGCATATATCCAACACTACTAAGCTATGTTGGATAGTAAAGCTCTCTCTAAGGATGATTGATGGTGCTTAGGGTCTCGGGTGAGTAATTGCAGATATCTGATGAATTCTCTTGAGTTTTATTGTTTCTTCTGAGTGCTATTAATTATTTGTGTTAGTGTATATAAGATCCACATATCTCCACAATGACATGATATTGTCCACTTTGAGCCTAAGCCCTCATGGTTTTGTTTTTGGGCTTTACCCAAAAGGCCTCATACTAATGGAGATATTTTTTCATCTTATAAGCATATGATCTTTTTCATGTCTTACCAATGTGGGACTTTGATTGTATTCTCAATACTCCAACAATCCCCCCTCAAATGAAGGATCACATTGATCCCCCCTCAAGCCTATCCGTCCTCTAAGGACATCCTCTGCTTGATGTCCGATCCTCAACCCACCAGGACTTTCTGCCAACTGTCTGGTCTCCTGACCTAGCTGGACTTCCTGCTAGTTGTCCAACCCTTGTGGCCCAACTGGACTTCCTGCTAGTTGTTTGGTCCTCTCGACCCAACTAGACTTCCTGCCTGATATCTGATTCTCTTGATCCAGACATGAGAGCTCAACTTTCTTCGTTCGAGGTTCATAGCTTGACATGGATCATGGCTCTGATACCAATTGTTAGTGCATATAAGATCCACATATCTCCACAATGACATGATATTGTCCACTTTGAGCCTAAGCCATCAAGGTTTTATTTTTGGGCTTTACCCAAAAGGCCTCATACCAATGGAGATATCTTTTCATCTTATAAGCACATGATCTTTTCCATGTCTTACCAATGTGGGACTTTGATTGTATTCCCAATACTCCAACAATTTGGAATTTTATAGTTATGATCGAGAGTTGGATTTTCCCAGTAAGGGTTTTTCCTGGGCACTATCCGTCAAGCCGAGTTGAGCATTATGACTTTCTCGATCATTATATTTTTCCTGAGCACTATGATTATAATCAAACTTCATTCGACTTCGCTCTTTAGTCTGACTAAAGGGGGGGACTTGTGATGGTATATCTTCTTGTGAGCACTTAACCTTCTGGTCGAGCACTAGGCTTCTCGCCAAGCACCCTCTTTCTCATTGAGCATCAGCCTTCTGGCTGAGCACTAGGTTTCTCGCTGATCACTAGTCTTCTTACTGAGTGCCAGCCTTCTTAGCCAAGCACTTAACCTTCCCCCCCAATCACCTAACCTTTATCATGACTACTTAACCACTAGCTAAGCACCTAGCCTTTGCCCGAGCACTTACCTTTCACCTCGATCACCTAACCTTCACCCCGACCACTTAACCTTTAGCCGAGCAACTAGATTTTTCCCCAAGCACTTATCCTTCGCCCCAAGCACCTAACCTTCACCCGAGCACCTATCCTTCGTCCGAGCACCAATCTTTTTGCTCGAGCATAGCCCTGTGCTTCAACACCAATCGACTGTCTCATTACGATAGTTGATTGCCTACGGACAATCATCACACTCAGACTTTCTCAATCGCTTGATCATTAGTTTCATCGCCCAAGCATTTATTTTTCTAGCCTAAACACTAACTTTCTCTCAATTTACTTACTTTTCTATGTGGACCAAAACATGGCACATTCCTATCTCTATGTGATTCAGGTATTCATCGTGCATGATAGTTGTCTTCTAATATCCCAAAGGGTATTATAGTCAATTGAGCTGAGGGAGAAAGGTGGTGGCTATCTCCTATATAAGGAGTTGTTAAGGAAGGAGAAAGGGGGGATGTTTTTATCTCTGGTATGCGAAGATAATTCTTCTTCCCTGAGTTTTCTTTCTTTACCGTGTTATTCTCTCGTCCTTTCTTCTATTGTTCTTCTCTTATCTCTTCGATGGATACTAACTTTGTTGGTGCAATTGACCTAGGTCACAATTGACCAGTCTCAAGTGGGACTCGAATATGGATTTGATGTTTGACAATTGATTTAACAATTGGATTATCAATATATTTATCAATATGGTTTGACCATATGTTGACTATATGACAAGTGTATGTTTGGGATATCCAATGTTATATGGGGGAGATTGTTAGGATGCGATTGTTGGAGCAATCGGCCTCAGGTCAAGGTTGACCTAGCTCGAGTGAGACTCGAGTGGAAGTCCAAGTTTGAAAACTTGACAAGGAAAGTCCAAGTATGGATACTTGGCAATGGGGAAGTCCAAGATTGGAGTCTTGGCAAGAGAAAGTTCTATAATGGATTCTTGGCAATAGAGAAGTCCAAATATGGATACTTGGTAAGGAAAAGTCCAAGGGTGTAGTCTTGGCCACGTAAGTCCAAGGGTGTAGTCTTGACGATGAAAGTCCAAATATGAATATTTGGCAAAGAGAAAGTCCAAGAGTATAGTCTTGGTCACGTAAGTCTAAGTGTGCAGTCTTGGCGGTGAAAGTCCAAGTTTGGAAACTTGACAAAGGTAGACCTATTAGCATGACATGGTCATTGGAAGCACCTGAAAGCTAGCGTGAAGGGTGAACTAGTCGTGGAGGACTCGGATGAACTCTGAGGGCATGAGGCTGATGAAGGTGACTAGAAGGCTTAGGTCTAGGCTAAGGATGAGTATCAAGTATGTGGGGATCATACTTGTATTAAACCTCAGTTTTGATATTTACCAGTTAACTGATGTCTTTAGTCAGTCGACTAGTCAAGTGTTCAGCGCTCGGAGACCTAGTTGACTCGAGCAATCGATTGGGATTATGACCTAGTCGACTGGTCAAGTAGTCGACTGAGGGTCGACTGTTGACTATGGATCTGGCAGTTGATTGGTGGCTTGCACTAGTCGACTGGCTATTATTGGAGGATCGTGGCCCGGCTAGAAGGGGGTTGAATAGCCTCGATGTTTGTCGATGGAATTCTCGCGTCTTAATTGTCTACGATAATGATTAGCTATTAAATATGAAAATTTTAAATACTAAATTAAATGGCTAAAAATTTACGAAAATAATCCTAGGAATTTCTTTCCGGGATTTTTGAGAATTTTAAAAAAAATTCCAGAATTTTTCTGGAAATTAAACGGAGTTTATACGGGATATTTACGGGGATAATTAAATTAATGGGGGATTAATAAAAACCTAATCTAGGTTTAATTCTAATATAAAGGGGTAATCCGATTTATTTCAGGACTGATCCAAGTTTTCCCCGCCGCACCCAATTTCTTCCTTGTGATCTCCTCTCCGTGACTTATTCCTCGCGACATCCTCTTCCCTTCGCGATTCTTCTCCTCATGACCCACTCCTTGCGATCAACTCCACCCGACGCCCCTTTCTCCTGGCGATCTCCTCCATGGTCAAGCAAGGGCGGTGGGCTTGCGCCAGCGACGAGCGTGCGCATGGCCGGGAGTTGGGTCAGCGGAGTCACCGCTGCGTATTGATCTGGGGCGGAGGTCTCTGCCGGAGCAGATGGTGGTTGGCAGTGGCTAGGCGGCGTCTACAGCGGGTTTGATCGAAGGTTGTGGTCTCTGTTGGTGGAGAGCATTAAAACCTAGGTTTTGGAGGCAGTAGTAGTTTACTACCGGCGAACAGAGCGATTGGGGGGGAAGTGCCGCCGGAGAGGTTGAAGCTTCTAGTAAATACATTCCTTTTCCCTTTGTTTTCCTTTCTCTGTTGTCCAGAGTGGTGTATTGGAGTTGATCGGTGATTTGGGCAGGGATTGTTCCGGCGAATAGGGCAGAGTTGAGGGAAGGATTGGCTGCTGGTGGATTTTTCTAAGGCTAGTAAGATTTATTTACTCTTCCTATTGTCGGTAAATTGCTAGATTTTGGTTGTGTGGCAATGTATTGCGATCTATGAGTGGACTTCCCTTTGGTGGAGTGGCTGCGAGATGGAGTTGTTGGCTATGAGATTTAAGATGGAAATGAGTATGTTAGATATGGGTGGTTATAAATGCATAATAGGTTGTTAATTGGTCTAATGGTCGATAGGGATTGATGTGAAGGCTTGATTAGGTTAAATGGATAACTAGATCAATCTAGTTGATCGAGCTACGAAATCGATGTAGGATTCAATTCAATCAATTGTATTATGATTGTACTTAACCATAATGTTTGATATGTGCAGGTTTCGGTCACGAGATAGGTCCACGGGCGTAAAGAAAATTGTTATTCTACATAGCAGGCGGGTATCTTTGACTTATCTTCTTTTAGATATTGTCATCTTGTGGTGCATTGTTTACTATAGCTAGTAGTAGTTTTCTATGCTTGTTAACTGCCCTAGTATGTCACTATCTAGTACGTGTTGTAGTCGTTTCATATGCTTATTATATTATGCTCTATCACTTTGATACTTATTATTTGTTTATTTAGTACTAGAGTAGTGACATACCTTACATACTGGGCATAGAATGAATCATGAATATAACTTGCATATGTATATAGACTTATGTACTTAGGTTATTTGATATGGGCTCCTATTAGTACATACCATAGGTAGTCATGGATTGATAGGTGTATCGTACATTAGTGACATGCACCATCTTGCATTATTGCATGACTGGTGATCATCGGCTCCTCGGTAGGAGGTGATACTACTTGGTAGTTGAGCTCATTGTCAATCACATTACCTACACACACAACCACTTGTGGGTTAGTGGTATTTCAGGTGTGTGTAATTGCTTTGTCAGGGCTCCACGGTGGTCGCTTAGGTGATTGGTATTACGACGTAGTAGCAGACAGGGATCCCTCTTTTGCCGTGAGACGAGGAGATGAGACGAGGTGATGTCCCCCATTGTTAGACTTTCCGAGCCGTAAAAACCGCTTTTTGCATTGCGAAAACCTCGAAAGTCGACCATGGATCCGTGCGAAGATAAATTAAAAATATAATACATGTATATGTTTAGAAACACTAGATCTACCTTATATCTACATGGTAAGAGTGTTACCCTTGTAGCGATGTCCTTCGCTTATCTCGCTCGTCCAAACGGTTTGCCGGATCTCGTAAAGTGTCAAGTGTACACTCCTCTACACGTATCCACACGGACAAAAGGTGGAGAAGACCACTTATAGTGTCCTAGCACTCAAGGAGGTCTCGACAAGGAGGATGAGGGAGAGAGCAAGAAAGGAGAGGAAGAAGAAGATAAAGTTAATTCCCTTCAATTCACCACTTACCCCTTCATTAGTTTGGCCGGCAACATAATGGGGATTAAAACCTCCATGTAATACCAAGAAGCATGACTCTTGGCACACCATGATGTGTCCATGATGATGTGGAACATCATCATTGGCCGACCCCTTTGTCAAGTCATCATGAAGTGACATTTTGTAACGATCTGGCCCCTATTGGCGGAATTCGGCGACCCCTATTGGTCGACGACCGTCGCCCATGTTGGCTCGTCGTTACTCACCTGGTCTTCCCACCCCTGGAAGTGGGTTTTTGCCTTCCCCAGGATTCGAACTCTAGACCTCCAGGCTAAGTACTAAAGTTTATGAATCCTGGTAACCAAGTGATCAAGTAATAAATTGTCACGCCCCGAAGGAGACCCCGCCAGACGAAAATCCGACAACATCTCCCCTGTACATGTGACAATCCCAATTTATATACAAGGCCTACATGGCCACAATACATCGGTCAACACGACCGGAATCCAAACACACACGCAGTTATATAATTTGGCCTCAGGCCATCAACCAAATTTAATGATATAACAAAAAAAATATCATAACTAAACCTACCCCTTCTGCCATCTGGGCAGGAATACTCAACCAAAATCCAATCCAGAACAAACTCCGAATAGAGGTCCATAAGGACACCAAAAATCCACGAATACATAAATCCAATTCCAGTCCTAAATATATCTTCTAAACAAGATATCCAAAACCAAAAAAAACAAATAACCAAATACACTTCCACGACGAGGGGGTTTGGCAGCTGGACTCTCCTGACAGCTTCATCCTGAAATAGATATAATCAACGGGGTCAGTTCAAAGAACTCAGCGGGTATAGTCGATATGCAAGTAAGATATAGCTAACAATAAATATCATGCAAGTACAGTCTCACATATAGGGTATGCAAGAAATAAATACAACAGGATTGTACTAACCTGAATCTCCTACCCTGATATAGGAGCATGTGCCTGACTAGAAGTAATAAAGTCCTCACCATATATATAGATATGTATCATGTATGCATGACAATCATATGCACAACCAAGGCAGCAATAAATATGCAGTAAACACAATACAAATGCTATCCATGCAAAATGCATGTCGTGCCAATGACATGGTCACCCCTGACGCCAGTCAGCCGCCTCACACGCGATGGTGAAACCGAGTGGGTAGAGCTATGACAACTGTGCACTCTGCCATCACTGCTCCTGAGTGACCGAGTGGACAGGATGCTTTCGGAGTACACCTATCCTCCTGCCCCAAACATAGTGGGAGAGCTAAGCTCTCATCTCCCGGTGTCATAGACCAGAGGAGGGATCCCTGCCCGCTACCACGCTGCTTCATCGCTACCCATGAGCGGACCAGCGGAGCCTGACAGAGAAACTGCACACACCCTCCTGATGTACCACTAACCCATGAGTGGCAGTGTGTGCAGGCCATGTAACTGGTTGCGGGCTCAACAATAATGGAACCCCGTCCAGCCAGCATGCAATCATGCAAAAATGGTGCATGATACTAAAGCATGTAAATCCTACTCAAAATACCTATCCGAATAATATGTACATATCCATAATCCAAATAACTATGATCCAAGTCAAACAGGGAAATATAATCATATCCTATCACATGCATGTATCTAGTAGGCACCAAAAGCATACTAGGCATATAAACATGAAAAATTATTGTAAGCTATCCTAACTAGCATATCAACAATGACTATATCTAAAAGATAAGTCAAAATACCCGCCTGCCAAATATCCGCAAAGAGAACCAGATCGTCACGACCGTGATCCTGCCTCGTGACCGAAACCTGCATAACGCATAACTATTATTAAGCACAAAATACCATTCACCGACAAATCGAATACATAATCGATTCCTTCCATAACCAATTAATCCAAAATAAATCCATCAAATCCAAGCACACGACAACGTGCTAAATACTACTATGTATCTCCAAGTAGACCCTCAACCCATAGGTCATAAATTGTGATTAACTCCTCAATCCAAAAATATATCCTTGCAATTTATCTCACCATGATTAATACTCATCATATGAAAATATTATCCATCTCACAACAAATGATCAAATCGAATCCTACATCGACCTCACATCCGATCCACCAGATTGATTTAATTATCCTATTCAACCTAATCAATCCTCCATACTGAATTACAGAACCGATCATATTTATGAATCCAACCTAACCCTAGGTGACATACACACGATTCAAGCAATCCTTACCTCAAACCCGATCCAACACTTGGATCCCACAACTTGTCACCCACAATCCATTTACAACTATTAACAACCCATAATTACACCGATTTAGGGCTCTAACCAACCCTAAATGAAACACTCACTCCATTAGTCCTTCCTCACTCACACACAGTCGAGCAAAATACACCTGACCCCCAAACACCAATCTCATCACAAATATCCACACACAACAGCAATTAAATTCAAAATTACTCAAAATAAAGCTGTAAATACCTCTTACCTTCCTTAGAAGTTCCTCGGCAGCCCCTTCTCCTCCTATCCTCCTCTGTTCACCGAAACAACTCCCCTTTTTGCCGCTGCTAGCTAACCAATACCCCAACTCACAGTGTTAGGGTTTGCAATGAACATGAATCCTGCCCAAAATTAAGGTAAAGGATAGACAACTCACCTACTCCAAACGGAAATCTGAACCCTAGATCCAAATTGCGTGCAACCGCTGCCGACTAAACCTCCCAGACGCTCGGTTCACCGGAGTTCTTGCTGCTGCCCTAGTACCCCACACGAAGCCATTGTGACCCCCCCTTCAATCCGACGGTAGAAAACGCTACAACAAAGGATGGCAAGTGAGGAGCCGTGGAGGATGGTCGCGGATAGAGCGGCGACGGTGCATCTCTCGGCGGCGCGGCTCGGTCGTCGACAAGCGCTAAGGCGCCGACAGTAACGCCGGCCGGTGGTAAGGCGGTACCGGCTGTATGGGCGGCAGACGATGCACAATCCGGAGTGAAGAGTCGCCGGCGCAGACGGCGACGCTGGTGGCCGAGGGGTAGGCGACGACGGAAGGAAGGGCGCGGCGGCCGCGCTGCCGCGGGAGGCGCACGGACGCGCTGTCAGCGGCCGCTGGCTGGTCATCGACGCGGCGGCCAAAGTAGCAAAGAAGAAGAGGGGCTTCAGTCGCCGCCGTCCACCGCGAGGAGAAAAAACCGAGAGGAAGAGGGCAGGTTTGAAGAAGGAAATCAAGAGGGAACTGCCGAGCGGCGTAAAAGGTCACATGGAAAAAAATAGAAAATAAAAAAATATAATTTATCCTATTTACTTATCTAAACATGCCCCTTTAAACAGCCTGTTTTCCCTATCCCCGTGATTATCTCGTACGACCTCCGTTTAAATCCAGAAAAATTCCTAAAAATTTCCAGGATTATTTTCCTTATCTCTTTGGCCATTTAATTTAATATTTTAAATTTTTCAGTATTTAACACATTTGGTCAAGTCAAACTTGACCTTTCATATTCCCTCTCAAGTCAAGTCAAACTCGACCTCTTATCTCCCATGGTTGATCAAATCCAACCATTTGATTCAAGTCAATTTAATTTAATGAATCTATATTCATTAGTTTAAATTGACTCAATGAATCAAATCTAAATTAAACTCATTCAACACTTGAATCAAATTGAGTCCAACTCAATTAGTCTAATTTAGATTACTCATAATCCAATTTGGTTCATAACATGAACCTAATCCTCTTGGTCCATCATATGAACCTAATCTCCATCTAATTGCCCTTTGTGTGTGACCCTATAGGTTCTTGTAACGTTGGCAATGCTCCTAAACTGATTTAGAAACATAAGCAATGAGCAGTATCTAGCAACACATCGTTGCTACCCAAGTTACAAGAATGTAGAGATCCAACATTACCTTTGTGACTACTAATTGTGACTCTCACAATATGTGATAATGTCCCTCTATCCTTGACATCTAAATTGTTCAATTGAGGCATAGACTATGTCATCCTCTGTACAATCTATATCTTGAACTCCAAGTATACTCACTCTAATCAAATGAACTCAATATCTCATATTGACTCATTTGGGCATGACATGCACTTAGTGGTCTCACTCTATCAAGAATCATGATGTCACTCCCATCATATAGGAGGGATAGATCTCATCTACATCACTCACATCCCTCCGCATAATTTGTTACATATCCAATAATCACCTTTATAGTCCACCCATTTACGGGTGACGTTTGACGAAGCCAAAGTATGCAACTCCTTATGTAGGGAACCATGGTGACTTTAGGTCCAAGGACTAATAGTCACATGAGAAAGTATATGACACTCATATAACGATCCATGATACTTTCTCATGGCGGATCATTCAGTATACATTCTCCAATGCACACCCATGTGTCAACTTGATATCTCATATCCATAACTTGTGAGATCAAGTCATCGAGTTGATCTATATTCTAGTCTCTTCACATTAACATTGTCCCTAAATGTTAATACTTGACTAGGAATGATTAAGAGTAGTATTCTCTATATCATCTCATTATCGATTCAACCAATCGATTGATATAGATAAGAACCTTCTACTCAAGGACGCTATTATACTTAGTTATTTGGCACCAATACAAGTAAGTATAATAACCATAAAGCAATGCTTTTATTAATATATATAGGAATATGATACAACAAGTCCATACAATAATCATCATATGATTGGCTCTAGGACTTTCACTAACAATCTCCCACTAGCACTAGTGTCAATCACTGTAGTATCTAATATCCAATGACCTAGTGTGACCATCATACTTTTTTTGTGCCAAAACCTTGGTCAAGGGATCTGCGACGTTAGCATCTGTGGGGACTCTACAAATCTTCACATCTCCTCTATTGATAATCTCTCGAATGAGATGGAAGCGTCGTAGTATGTGTTTCGTCCGCTGGTGTGAGCGAGGTTCCTTAGCCTGTGCAATCGCTCCATTGTTGTCACAATAGAGCTCTATAGGATCTGCTATGCTAGGAACCACCCCAAGCTCAGTAATGAACTTGCGGATCCAAACTGCTTCCTTTGCTACCTCTGATGCAGCAATATACTCGACCTCTATTGTAGAATCAACAACTTTGTCCTGCTTCAAACTCTTCCAGCTCACAATGCCACCATTCATGTAAAACACGAACCTTGATTGCGATCTATAATCATCCTGGTCAGTTTGGAAGCTGACATCACTGTAACCCTTTACAGCTAGTTCCCCATCGCCTCCAAATATCAAAAAATATTCTTTAGTCCTTCTTAAGTACTTAAGAATATTCTTGACCGCTATCTAGTGACGCTCACCTAGATCTGACTAGTATCTGCTCGTCATGCTCAAAGTATACGAGACATCAGGATGAGTACATAGCATGACGTACATGATAGATCATATGGCAGATGTATAAGAAATCTTATCCATGTGGTCTTTCTCCTCTCTAGAAGAGAGACTTTGAGTCTTCGAAAGACTCACACCATGTGACATCGGCAGAAATCCCTTCTTAGAATTATGCATGGTAAACCATAGTAATACCGTGTCAATATATGTACTCTGACTTAGGCCAAGCAATCTCTTAGATCTATCTCTATAGATCTTGATGCCTAGAATATAGGCTACTTCACCTAAGTCCTTCATTGAGAAACACTTCCCCAGCCAAGTCTTCACAGACTGTAGCGAAGGGATGTCATTCCCAATGAGTAGTATATCATCCACATACAATACAAGGAAGACAACTGTGTTCCCATTAATCCTCTTGTAGACACAGGGTTAATCTTTATTCTTGATGAAACCAAACTGTTTAATCGCATCATCGAATCGAAGATTCCAGTTCCGAGAAGCTTGCTTTAGCCCATAAATGGACCTTTGCAGCTTGCATACTTTGCCAGTATGCTGTGGATCTACAAAACCCTCAGGTTGTGTCATGTACACATCCTCAAGCAAATTTCCATTCAAAAACACAGTTTTGACATCCATCTTCCAGATCTCATAATCGTGGTACGCTGCAATAGCAAGCATAATCCGAATGGACTTAAACATCGCAACTGGAGAAAAAGTTTCATCATAGTAAATACCATGAATTTGCTTGAAACCTTTAGCCACCAATCGACCCTTATAGGTATTCGTAAGTCCATCCATGTCAGTCTTTCTCTTAAAGACCCACTTAAACCCAATGGGTTTGACACCTTTAGGTGGATCAACCAAAGTTCATACTTGGTTGGTGTACATGGATTCCATCTCAGATCTCATGGCCTCTAGCCATTTCTCAGAATCTGGTCTCATCACAGCTTCCTGATAGGAGGTAGGCTCATTCTCAACGAGCATAATATTTTCATGGTCAGACAAGAGAAATGAGTATCTCTCAAGTTGACGATGTACCCTATCAGACCTGCGAAGAGGTAGGTCTACCTGAACAGGTTGTTGTTCCACAACTTTTTGTGCAACAATCTCATCATCCACAACACTTTGTGGTTCCTTTTCAACCTCCATCTCAGCCTTAGTGTTATGGTTCATATCTTGAATTTCTTCAAGTTCGAACGTACTCCCACTAGTTTTTCTAGAAACAAAGTCCCTTTCTATAAATACCCCATTCTTTGCCACAAACACTTTGTGCTGACTGGGAATGTAGAAGTAATATCCCTTCGTCTCCTTAGGATATCCAACAAAATAGTACTTATCGGATTTGGGTCCCAGTTTGTCTGAGACTTGACGTCGAACGTAAGCCTCACAACCCCAAATCCTCATGAAAGACATCTTAGGATTTTTCCCTATCCATATCATATTTGGTGTCTTTATTGTTAGGGCAATCTCTTGCCATGATAAGGTTTTGATGTGTGTGGAAAAGGGTTTAAGTTAGGATGATATTGTTATTTGATATGTGCGTTGGAGTCTTGCAGGACTTAGTAATTCGCACATGGAGCCTTGGCGGGTTCACCCTCACAACCTCGGTCCTTGAGTCGGTGAAGGATGACTTTGCGGAAGCCATGCGCTTGGAGCATCCAAGGGACCACCGGACGAGATGACTTGAAGTGAAGCCAAGGAAGCAGACTTCGGAGGCAAGAGACGCGAAGGAGCATTGCAGTCGTCTGATCTTTCTGAGGGGCGTGTGACGAAGCGAAGCTTGGCGAGACTTGAGTGAGATGAGAATGAGTGAAATGTAAGTAGCTCATTAGGTGAACTTGGCGAATGGGTGAGTGTGGAGACTTGTGCAAGGGTTAAGGTTTACCCGACCGGAAGCTCAAACTTATGTTAAGTTTGAGTTTCACCGGACACCGATCGTAGCCATGTAATGGCGATCGGTGATCTAATCGAGTGTGTTCGACTGGTATCCGACTGATGGGTTTATGCCTAGCAGTCGATTGCCATGGAATGAAAGTCGACTGCCAGAGGATGTCGCGGGCACAGAACCGCTCGTAGCCGACTGGGCAGTCAACTACGGAGGCAGCAGTCGACTGGTGAGGTCCATCAGTCGACTACCAAGTGTTCCGTTGGACTACAACGGTCGGAATCCGATGTGTTCGGAGGCCGTTGGAGTGGCGGCAGTCGACTGCCAAGGGCAACAGTCGACTGGTGGCGGCCAACGGGAAGAAATCAGCTCTCTCTATAAAAAGAGAGGGTGTGGAGCTTTGGGAGGTGAATGCTCAAGTTCTAAACGACCATCCAAGTGCTCCACAAGATTCAAACTCCTTCTCTTAGCTTTCTTTCACATCTATTGTAAAAGAAGGAGTGTGCTTAATTTGTAAAGGTTACCTCCACCTAGCTTGGTGCAAAGGAGAGACCAATAGTGATTGGCTTTGAAGGAGTGATTCACCTCGGACGAATCGGGATCGTGGATTAGCGGTGTAGCCGTGAACCACGTTACATCTTCTTTGTTAGCGTTTGTATTTTCATTTATTGCTTTGTCTTTATTGTTTATGCTTCCGCTTGCGCTAACGATTGTGTAGACGAGCAAACGAAAGAGAGAATTCCGACATCCATCGTAAGAGGGCTATTCACCCCCCTCTAGCCGGCCGTATCGATCCCCTACAAGTGGTATCAGAGCCAGGTTAGCTTGTCGAGGACTAACCGCCACAACAAACAACTTCTAAAATGGCCGGCTCCAACATCCATCCACCGAAGTTTGAAAAAGAATTCGCTTGGTGGAAGAAGCGAATGGAGGTATTTATTGAAACGGATTTTGATATCATGATTACAATGGAATCCGGTTTCGTTTTGCCTAGGGATGAAGAAGGGAAGCCAATAGAGAAATCTAGGTGGACCAAAAAGCAAAGGGAAGATCACCTTGCAAACTCAAAAGCCAAGCACCATCTCTTCAATGTGCTCCCCCAACAAGAGATCAACCGAATTGGGGAATGCTCAAGTGCCAAGGAGATGTGGGAGAGATTGGTTGAACTTCATGAAGGCACTTCGGAAGCCAAACTTGCAAGGAGAGACCTCCTCCGCTCCCAACTATCAAATATCAAATTGGAAAAGGGAGAAAAGGTAACATCATTACATTCTAGGTTTATAGAAATATTAATTGGGCTAACAAGTGTAGGAGAAAAGCTCTCCAACCGGGATATGGTAATGAAGGCCATAAATGCCTTTCCCCGGTCCTCAAGATGGAGCTCCATGGTGAATTCGTTTTACATCTCCAAGAACTTGGAAGTAAGTACTTTGGAGGAGTTCTTCTCAACAATGGAGCTCCACGAAACGAGGCTTGAAGGAATACAAGAAGAGCCAAGAATCCAACCTTCAAGAGGAGTAGCATTGATGGCCAACAAGGGGAAGAAGAAGATAGAGATCCCCTCCTCCTCCGATGATGAAGCATCCTTATCCTCCTCCATGGATAGCACGGAAGAAGCATATATGGTAAGGAGGGTAAGACGTGCTTTAAAAGGTTTTCATTTTAATAAATCTAATGATAGGAGGAGAAGACCAAGAGGAAAGGTGATTTGTTACAATTGCCAAGGAGAGGGACATATAAGGGATAATTGTCCCCTCCTAAACAAGAGCAAGGAAGAAAGGAAGAAGAAAGAAGAAAAGAAGAAGAAAAAGGGGAGTAAGAAAAAGGAAGAGGAGAAGAAGGCAAAGGAAAAGGGGAAGACCAGGGCTTTCAAAGCAAAGACGTGGGATGACCCTTCCTCTTCCTCTTCATCATCATCGGAAGAGGAGAACGCTTTCGTCACCAACCTTGCTCTAATGACATTTGATGACTTGGATTGCTCCTCCTTCTCAAATGAAGAATCAAGCACAAGTGGTGAGAGCTCAAATGAAGGGGGAGCCTCCTCTACATCCTCATCCGAAGAAGAGGATTTGGTAAGTGAGGTAACAAATCTACCCCCTAAGCAAATTATGTCTATGATTTCTAGCCTCACTAAGGACTTATTTAGAGCCAAGAAAAAGAATAAATGCATGCTTGAACAAATTAAGGATTTAGAACAAAAACTAGAAAAATCATGTGTTAATGATGATAATAATGATGCATGCTCACATGAATATATGCCATTTAATGTTAGTGATGCATGCATGGATGAAAATAGGGCTTTAAGGGAAAAGGTAGACTATTTGACCAAAGCCCTAGAAAAGTTTACAATTGGCTCAAACACCTTGAACATGATTATAGGGAGCCAAAGAGCTAGCTTCAATAAGAAAGGCCTAGGATACAAAGAAAAGAAAAATGAAAAGGCCTATAAATGCCTAATTGCTAGGGGACAAGATAAAAAGAAGGTAATATCTAGGAAATGGATCCCCAAGTAGTATCTTGTGAACCCTATAGGAAAGAATTTGTTTTGGGTTCCAAAATCCATCCTTAAGGGTTAGAAAACCCCTAGGGTAGTCAACCATATGCAATTGACCTATATCATATTTTGGTTGACTTAGGATGGCGGGACAACATTTTTAAATAGTGTTAGGTGATGATAACGTGCCTATAAATAGTTAATAATGCTTAAATCATGATAATTAATGTAATTGCTATGTATGTTTGCAATCATGATTTATGATTTTGAAATTTGGCATGTCATCATGAGAAATAGGGTTAAATCATGCTTTAGGTGATAATTTGTTTATTATCATGACATAATACCTAATGCATGATTATTAATTGATGAATACTTTAGGTTGATGATCATAATGTAGAATTAATTGATATATGCCTTTATGATCATGAGGTTTGTTAGGTTGATACTTAACCTTGATAGAATTGCATGAATATAATGGTTAAGTATATACAAATACCCTCTAGGATGCATCTCACACTCACCATAGGCTACCATGATTGAAAACTTAGCATGGGTGAGATGTTAGGATGATACAAATGTCCACTAATGCATATGACATTTAGATGGTCATTTAAAGTATCAAAATAGCAATAATAGACCAATCATGAGGAAGACTTATGTTTAATTCATAGACATATTTCCCAAAGATCATGGTTGGATATTTCATATGTTTTCAAAATAATTTCTTACCCTAAAATCTATGTACTCATGTTTTGAAACAATTGGATGCAAAACTAGGTAGTTAACTTGATACTAGAATGATCAAAAACCTAGTGGTTTTTAAAGCTTTTGGATTTTTGGCAAAAACAAGAAAATCTAATGACTTTTCATGAAAACCTATTTTTCATTAATAGATATACTTAAAAGAAATATGTTCCTCAAATTTCATGATTTTTTGAATTTTCTGGAATTTTTAATGCATTTCTGAAATTCACCCAGGAAATCAGAATTTTGGAATCCATTGTGCCAGTCGACTGCCATATTGATAGCAGTCGACTGTTCACCTGAAAAATAGCCCAATATTTTCTGATTTCAGATTTTAATCATGTTTTTGGTGTTCTCTTTCTATTAGACTTGATGCCATGAGTTTATAAATTAGGATTAATCTTTTTGATGGTGTCAAAGGGGGAGAAATGTATGTTTAAGTAACGGGGAATATATTTTGGGGGAGAAATGATCATGCTTATGATAGGGGGAGAAAATTTTTATGGGGAGTTTCATGGATTAAGGGGGAGTTGCATGTTGCTATATCATGTTTATGTTTACATGCCTTCTTACCTTAGAATTTTCATCAAATGTTTTTACCTAACTTAAACGGATTGCCACACATCAAAAAGGGGGAGATTGTTAGGGCAATCTCTTGCCATGATAAGGTTTTGATGTGTGTGACAAAGGGTTTAAGTTAGGATGATATTGTTATTTGATATGTGCATTGGAGTCTTGCAGGACTTAGTAATTCGCACATGGAGCCTTGGTGGGTTCACCCTCACAACCTCGGTCCTTGAGTCGGTGAAGGATGACTTTGCGGAAGTCGTGCGCTTGGAGCATCCAAGGGACCGCCGGACGAGATGACTTGAAGTGAAGCCAAGGAAGCATACTTCGGAGGCAAGAGACGCGAAGGAGCATTGCAGAGCCGTGCGCCTGATGCTGCCGAGAGACGTGGCCGCGAACGAAGAGAGCTTCGGCAAGGGACTTCGAGTGAGATGAGAGAATAGTGAAATGTAAGTAGCTCATTAGGTGAACTTGGCCGGATGGCTGAGTGTCGGAGACTTGACCGCAAGGGTTAAGGTTTACCCGACCGTCGGAAGCTCAAACTTATGTTAAGTTTGAGTTTCACCTGACACCGATCGTACCATGTAATGGCGGTCGGTAATCTAATCGAGTGTGTCCATGGTATCCGATGATGGGTTTATACCCGATGATGCCATGGAATGGAAGTCATTGCGGAGGATGTCGCGAACGCAGCAGAACCGCTCGTATGGCCGTGGCGATCGACTACGGGCGGCCGATCGGTGGTGAGTCCATCGATCGGCCAAGTGTTCCGTTGGACTACAACGGTCGGGATCTGACGTGTTCGGAGGCCGTTGGAGTGGCGATCATTGCCAAGGGCACCTTGATCGGGTGGCGGCCAACGGGAAGAAATCAGCCCTCTCTATAAAAAGAGAGGGTGTGGAGCTTTGGGAGGTGAATGCTCAAGTTCTAAACGACCATCCAAGTGCTCCACAAGATTCAAACTCCTTTTCTTAGCTTTCTTTCACATCTATTGTAAAAGAAGGAGTGTGCTTGATTTGTAAAGGTTACCTCCACCTAGCTTGGTGCAAAGGAGAGACCAATAGTGATTGGCTTTGAAGGAGTGATTCACCTCGGACGAATCGGGATCGTGGATTAGCGGTGTAGCTGTGAACCACGTTACATCTTCTTTGTTAGCGTTTGTATTTTCGTTTATTGCTTTGTCTTTATTGTTTATGCTTCCGCTTGCGCTAACGATTGTGTAGACGAGCAAACGAAAGAGAGAATTCCGACATCCATCGTAAGAGGGCTATTCACCCCCTCTAGCCGGCCGTATCGATCCCCTACATTTATCACAACTTTAGATGGAACACAGTTAAGTGTGAAGGCTGCTGTGTCTAGAGCATATTCCCAAAAGGATATAGGAAGATCTGTGTGACTCATCATAGATCGTACCATATCTAATAGGGTACGATTCCTCCTTTTGGATACACCATTCCACTGTGGTGTTCCAGGAAAAGCGAGTTGGGATAGAATCCCATACTCAGCTAGATAGTCACGAAACTCATGGCTAAGGTATTCACCACCTCGATCTGATTGAAGTATCTTAATACTCTTGCCAAGTTGGTTTTATACTTCATTCTTGAATTCTTTGAACTTTTCAAAGGATTCTGACTTATGTGTCATCAGATACACATAACCATATCTACTGAAGTTATCAGTAAATGTAATGAAGTACCTATAATCACCTCTAGCAGCAATATTGAAAGGGCCATATACATCACTATGTATAAGTCCTAACAAGTCTGTTGCTCTCTCGTTGTGTCCACTAAAGGAAGTCTTGGTCACCTTGCCTAGAAGGCAAGAATCGTATGTCTCATATGATTCAAAATCAAATGAGTCCAACAACCCATCCTTATGTAGCTGGGATAAGCAACTCTCATTTATGTGACCTAAGCGACAATGCCAGAGATATGTTTGGTTTAATTCATTTGACTTGAACCTTTTTGTACTTATGTTATAGATGGGGTTCTCTAAGTCTAGAATGTAGAGTCCATTCATCAGAGGTGCACTACAATAGAACATATCATTTAAATAAATGGAACAATATTTGTTCTTTATTATAAATGAAAAGCCTTTCTTGTCTAAACAAGAAACTGAAATTATGTTCTTCGTAAGAGCAAGCACATAACAACATTCATCTAATTCTAGTACAAGCCCAGAGGGCAGAGATAGAAAATAAGTTCCTACACCAACAGTAGCAACCCTTGCTCCATTGCCTACTCATAGGTCTACCTCGCCCTTCGTTAATGTCCTACTATTTCTCAGCGCCTGCACATTAGTACAAATGTGAGATGCACATCCGGTATCAAATACCCACGATGAAGAAATAGATAGATTGACTTCTATAATATATATACCTGAAGTAGAAGTCTCACTTTTCTTCTTCTTAAGATCTTCCAGGTATCCTTTGCAGTTTCGCTTCCAGTGACCGGTCTGACCGCAGTGGTAGCATTCACCATCCTTGGCAACCCCTCCTTTAGATTTCAGTGCCTTGACTTTGCCCTTAGCTTGAGACTTTCCCTTACTTTTAGGCTTGCCTTTGCCTTTCTTTTTTTGTACCATCAAAATGGAGTTGGGCTTTGCCTTCTTAAGGTTGAGCTTAGCAGTTCTCAACATGCTAAGCATCTCAGGCAATGACTTATTAATTTCATTCATGTTGTAATTCACGACAAATTGATTGTAGCTTTCTGGCAAGGATTGCAAGATCAAGTCAGTGGTCAGTTCTTGGCCAAATGGAAATCCCAATCTCTGTAGGTTTTCTATGTACCCAATCATCTTGAGTACATATGGACCTACGGGAGTCCCATCTTGCATCTTGCACTGAAACAGTGTCTTAGAGATCTCGTATCTCTCATGCCTTGCTTTTCCTTGATATAGTTGACGAAGATGTTCAACCATATCAAAAGTAATCATGAACTCATGTTGCTTCTGAAGTTCAGAGTTCATGGTTGTGGGCATGAGGTATGACACATCTAATGCATCATCTTGGTGCTTCTTGTAAGCATCTCGGTCAGCTCGCGAGGCAATGGAAGGAGGTGCTTCCAGAATGGGCTGCTTCAGGACGTACAATTTTTTTTCTTGTGTGAGAACGATTCTCAAATTTCTGTACCAGCCCAGGAAATTAGCTCCATTGAGCTTGTCCTTCTCAAGGACAGAACGCAGGGAGAGAGTGTTCGTGTTTGACGACATGTCAATCTACAACATAAATAATGCAGAAAGTAAATATCATATTTCATTTATCATTTAATTAGACCTTTAATTAAATGATACTCCCACTGAATTATAGGACTTTTGTTGAATCGAGTCATGGATGTTGTCAAACCACATTACTAGATTCATACAAACTAGCTATAATTCTCGCGGGACAAGATCCACATCATACTATGCCTTGAGTTAGCTTTAGCTAAATCAGCCAAGACTTAGTATGATCGGTAGGTAGCAAATTACCGATTACATCTCTATGCAACTCTTGTTTATAGGATCAAGATCCACATTTACAAAAGAACTTGAGTTAGCTTTGGCTAAATTGCCCAAGATTTAGTGTAAATGTAATCTTATCCTATCTTTCCAACTGTTGGAATATGCCTATAGTTTTACCTGATCCAATTGAGTTAACTAGTTTCACTCAATCTAATTGAGCTTATTCTCACCCAAGCTTTGATAGGTGGGACCAAGATTGTCCCTCCGCACCCTACCAAGATAATATGTGTTGCTCTACTTTGGCAGATTCAACAACAACAAATGATCGAGGTAGTGATGGGTATCAAAACTTGGTAGGCATTTCGAGTTGACTCGATTAAGATCTAATCTAATCGTGAATGTGTATCATATACACATTAAGGCATTAATTACCCTATACTAGCATGCATCACATACATACAAGCAAAATATACTAGCATGCATCATATACATACAAGCAAAAAACATACTAGCATGCATCATATACATACAAGAAGAAACAAATATATATATATACTATTTAATTAATTTGTGATGAGGTCATGGCCCTACTACGATCTTCTCAAGCCAATGAGAAGATCGTATGGTCAACTTAGGGTTAGCGGCTTCTCCAAGCGCCTCCTTTTGACCGCTATGTGTTGTCGGCACCCTCCTTGTAACTCCGTCTACAAGTGAACCTTCCACCGATTCATTTTGTACATTATAAACATGAAACTCGAGTTACATTCGAGTCTAAAATCTATTTACAATAGGAATATAAAAAGGAGAGGCACGACGCGCAGGTCGCATATCATATACAACATGCACAACACAAAAACGGCGCACAAGCCGTATTATGAATTACAACATAATTTTCTCCAATCACATTGGGGTTTCTGAGCCATGACCATCATAATATCATACATAATTCTAAATTATGTATTTTACATAAATTTCTATAATTTTCCTATCTTTTTTTTTTTCAATTTTATGAGTCACATCTCCGCAATGGTCCTGCTAAGCGATTATCGGGCGCGATCGTGGGACAATGCCCCTTGCGGGGTTAGGGGCAGCGTCCATTCTCGCAAAATGATTCTTGCGAGTGTCCCATCTTGATCTTTCAGCACCTTAAGTCACTATCCCAAAAAACTAAAGCGAGACTTCACCGTTTCGGAGAGTTTTTCTCGGTGGTTGAAGCTTACAAGTGTCCAAACACTTATTGCTTCGACTCTACGAGAAAATACTCACAAAAATCTATAAAATTAGGAAAATTATAGAAACTTACATATCTGTAATTTTTTTTGTATATAATACAAAAATTACAAAACCAAACACGTACATGCTTCGCACGTGACTCTGATACCACTGTTGGACTTTCCGAGCCACAAAAACCGCTTTTTGCGTTGCGGAAACCTCAGAAGTCGGCCATGGATCCGTGCGAAGATAAATTAAAAATATAATACATGTACATGTTTAGAAACACTAGATCTACCTTAGATCTATATGGTAAGAGTGTTACCTTTGTAGTGACGCCCTTCTCTTATCCCGCTCGTCCAAACAGTTTACCGGATCTTGTAGAGTGTCAAGTGTACACTCCTACACGTATCCACACAGACAAAAGGTGAAGAAGACCACTTAGAGTGTGCTAGCACTCAAGGAGGTCTCGGCAAGGAGGATGAGGGAGAGAGCAAGAGAGGAGAGGAGGAAGAAGATAAAGTTAATTCCCTTCAATTCACCACTTACCCCTTCATTAGTTTGGCCAGCCACATAATGGGGATTAAAACCTCCATGTAATACCAAGAGGCATGGCTCTTGGTCTCCCTCATGAGGTGGCACACCATGATGTGTCCATGATGATGTGGAACATCATTATTGGCCGGCCCATGCCAAGTCATCATGACAAGGCATTTGGTCAAGTCAAACTTGACCATTCATCTTCCCTCTCAAGTCAAGTCAAACTTGACCTCTTATCTACCATGGTTGATCAAATCCAACCATTTGATTCAAGTCAATTTGATTTAATGAATCTCTATTCATTAGTTTAAATTGACTCGATGAATCAGATCTAAATTAGACTCATTCAACACTTGAATCAAATTGAGTCCAACTTAATTAGTCTAATTTAGATTACTCTTAATCCAATTTGGTTCATCACATGAACCTAATCCTCATGGTCCATCATATGAACCTAATCTCCATCTAATTGTCCTTTTTGTGTGACCCTATAGGTTCTTGTAACGTTGGCAATGCTCCTAAACCGATTTAGAAACATAAGCAATGAGCGATATCTAACAACACATCATTGCTACCCAAGTTACAAGAATGTTGAGATCCAACATCACCTTTGTGACTACTAATTGTGACTCTCACAATATGTGACAATGTCCCTCTATCCTTGACATCTAGATTGACCAATTGAGGCATAGACCGTGTCATCCTCTATACAATCTATATCTTGAACTCCAAGTAGACTCACTCTAATCAAATGAGCTTAATATCTCATATTGACTCATTTGGGCATGACCATGCACTTAGTGATCTCACTCTATCAAGAATCACGATGTCACTCTCGTCATATAGGAGGGATAGATCCCATCTATATCACTCACATCCCTCCGCATAATTTGTTACATACCCAGTAATCTCCTTTATAGTCCACCCATTTACGGGTGACGTTTAACGAAGCCAAAGTATGCAACTCCTTATGTAGGGAACCATGGTGACTTCAGGTCCAAGGACTAATAGTCATACTAATAGTCACATGAGAAAGTATATGACATTGATATAACGATCCATGATACTTTCTCATGGTGGGTCATTCAGTATACATTCTCCAATGCATACCCATGTGTCAACTTGATATCTCACATCCATGACTTGTGAGATCAAGTCATCGAGTTGACCTACATGCTAGTCTCTTTGCATTAACATTATCCCTGAATGTTAATACTTGACTAGGAATGATTAAGAGTAGTATTCTCTATATCATCTCATTATCGATTCAATCAATCGATTGATATAGATAATAACCTTCTACTCAAGGATGCTATTATACGTAGTTATTTGGCACCAATACAAGTAAGTATAATAACCATAAAGCAATGCTTTTATTAATATATATAGGAATATGATACAACAAGTCCATACAACAATCATCATATGATTGGTCTAGGGCTTTCACTAACACTCATATACACATACATGGGGTAGGAGGGTGATACTCCCCCAACATCCTGTTCACTCGGTCACATAGGTGTAGTGACGACAGAGTGCACAGTTGTCACAACCCTACCCACTCAATCGGCACACATGACATGTCGGTGGCTTGACTAGTGTCAGGGGTGACACAGGTGATTGCATCATGTGCATACGTTTTTACTATATGCATTGCTTATTGCACTTTTGGTTGTTGCATATGATTATCATGCACATACAGGAGATATTATGTTGTTTGTTTTGGTGATTCTACATATACTTGTGTAAATGTATTTTAGGTCAGCTTAGGTGATTCTGGTATATACAGTTTCAGGTATGTATTTTTGTTGAGAGACTGTACCGACATGATTATTATTGCTACTTATAGTTTACTATGCATGACTGTTAGATATCCACTGAGTTTTACTCACTCCGTTGATATTTTTTTTATTTTAGGATGAAGCCTTCTGGAGGGTCCAGTTGTCAGTCCCCTGATTTAAAGACTCCATTATTTGGTTTTTAGGCTTCCGCATTTTTATTTCTAGTATTCTATGCTTCAAACTTGTAGTATTTTATACTCGTGGTTGTTTGGTAGTATTTGATTATGTCTTATGGACTTGTTGTTCGATTTGTTTTGGTTATGTGTGTGGTTGTGTATTCCTGCTCAGATGGCAAAAGAGGTGAGTCTAGTAGTTTTAGGCTTCGTATGTACTTTGGGTTGTTGGCCTGAGGCCATATACTGTTTGCATTGTGTTTTATGTTCCGGCCATGTTGGCCGATGTATAGTGGGTCGTGTGGGCCTTGTATACAGGTTTCAATTGTCCGTAGTACAGGGGAGGTGTTGTCCGATTTTCGTTGGACAAGTACCCCTCTCGGTGCGTGACATTAGCACCGCAGAAATAATGCTAAAGCAAAAATAATTAAGCTAATAATAAAGTAAAGAGAAGCAAATGCTAACAACAAGATGTAACATGATTTACGGCCCTTGTCGCTAGTCCATGGATGATTTGTAAGGCGAATCACTCCCTCAACTCAATCCACTAATCTCTCCTTTAGCTCAAGACAAGGTGGAGGTAACATCTTTACACAATCTCCCCCTCTTACAATAGAATAGAGATGGAAACAAGGAAGAGGAGAGTTTGGACGTTCACAACACTTGGGGAGCACTTAGGAGTGGAAGCATCAATCTCCCCAAGGCCCTCAACCCTTCTTTTTATAGGGAAGAAGGGTTTCTTCCTGTTGGGCATGAAGTAGTTGACTTATGCATGCCATCAGTCGACTGCCGCTGCAATGACCGTCTTCCAACGGCTTTTGACTCGCAGTCATCATAGCCAACGGTACACTGATCAGTCGAGGTGTTGGTCGAGTGCATCTCACTTCTGTGGCTTATCCAGAGCCAGCAGTCGAGGCGTCGCCTCGACTGGGAGTCCAGTCGAGGCGCTGGTCGAGTGCACCTGGCTTCTGTGGCTTATCCAAGGCCAGCAGTCGAGGGCCACCTCGACTGGGATACCAGTCGAGGCACCAGTCGAGTTGCCTTGCATATGTGCCCGCAACTCGACCACACTCGACTCCACCAGTCGACTGATACCTATATCAATCGACTGTTGTCGGGTAAAACCTCAAACAAATAAAGTGTTTGAGCATCCGACGATCGGGTAAAACCTCAAACAACACGTTTGAGCATCTGACACTTGACTTAGTCATTCGACCAAGTTCACCTAGCTTGAGCTACCCCGTCCCGGGTTATAATCGCTCATCTCCCATGGAGTCCCTCACCGAAGCTCTCTTCGTCTGGCTACGTCCCTCGGATGCACTAAGCCCATGGCTTCTCCTATGTCATCCTTCGCGTATTGCCCTGAAGTATGCTTCCTTTGGCTTCATTCCATTCGCTCCTCGTCCAGTGGTCCCTCGAATGCACCAAGCTCACGGCTTCTCCCCGTGCCATCCTTCACCGACTCAAGGACCCGAGCCATGAGATGATGAACTCACCAATGTTTCATCAAGCAATCTATGTGTGATTTACTAAGTCCTGCACAACTTAAACACACACATCAAATCCATAACAACCTAACTTAAACCCTTTGCCACACTCATCAAAACCAAACACATACTTGGGTTCATTGCCCTAACAATCTCCTCCTTTTTGATGTGTGGCAACATGTTTAAGTTAAGTAAAATATTAACAAAATACTAAAGGAAAGTAAGCATGTAAATAATAACATGGAAATCAAGACTCCCCCTTAATACATGCAACTCCCCCTTAACACATGTTAATTCACCCTAGCATGATTAATTTAAACTTCACACTTCTCCCCTTTGACAACATCAAAAATATTATACATATGTTATTTAGCATGACATAAATATCTAAGGGAATAAAACTATCAAAACATGCTGAAAAATGCCCAAAACTGAGCTGCACAGTCCCTAACAGTCGACTGGTGCACAACATCAGTCGATTGTAATCTGAAAATAAACATTTTTTGATTTCTGAAGCCAACTTCAGAAATGCATTTAAAATTTATGAAAATTCGAGAAATCACGAAATTTAGGGTACACATTTCTAATGAGTCCCTATATCAAGGAAAAATGATTTTTCATGAAAATTCATTCAATTTTTGAAAATTAGGTAAAAACGCAAAAGTTGTAAAAGTTCTCAATTATGTATCAACTTGAAAGCCTAGTTTTGCCTTGAAACGTTTTAAAATATAAAATCTCAGTTTTCAAAACATGAAATGGTTTTAAAACATTAAAAATATCCAACCATGATCTTTGGACAATATGTCCATGAATTAAACATATGCTTTCCCCATTGTTGGTCTATGATTACTATGTCAAGATACACCTAATGATTCATCAAAATGTCATAAGTATTAGTGAATCATTTGTATCATCCTAACATCTCACCTATTGCTATGTTTTTAATCAAGTTAGCCTTATGGTGAAGCGAGATGTAACTAAGGTATTTATACTTAACCATAAATTTCATGCAATTTCTACCCAAGGTTAAGTATCATGCATAAACACCCATCATGATCGCAAAACAAGGATTATCCATAATTGCACATTATGATCATAAATCAAATATTATCCCAACATCCTCATAAGTCAACCAAATAACATGATATGAAATAAGGTCAAATATGGTTGACTACCCTAGGTTTTCCTAACCTTTAAGGATTGACTTGGGAACCCAATATAAGTTCTTTCCAATAGGGTTCACCAAATACTCCTTGGGGATCCATTTCCTAGCTACCATTGTTGTCTTTGATTGTCCTCTAGCAATTAAGCAATGATAAGCTTTCTCATTTTTAGATCCCTTATATCCTAAACCCTTTTTATTAAAGCTAGCTCTTTGGCTCCCAATGATCATATTTAAGGTGTTTGAGCCTATAGTGAATTTCTCAAGGGCCTTAGTAAGGTAATCTACCTTTTCCCTTAAAACTTTATTCTCTTCTAAGCATGCATCATTAACACTAGAAGAAGTACAATCATCATGTGAAAATGCATTTTTGAATTTTTCTTCTAGATCCTTAATTTCATTTTGCATGCATTTATTTTTCTTTTTAGTTCTAAACAAATCCTTAGTCAAATTTGAAATCATGGAAATGACATTTTGAGAGGGTAGTTTCTTTACCTCACTCACCCAATCTTCTTCTTCCGATTCCGAGGTAGATGCTCCCCTACACTTGAGCTCTCCTCCTCACTTGTGCTCCCTTCTTCTTGTTTGGATGAGGTGGAGGCTATGTCATCTATCCCCATTGGTGCAAAATATGAGACGATTTCTTCTTCCTCCGATGAAGATGGATCATCCCATGTGACTTTTAGGCTCACTTTTCCCTTCCCCTTTCTTTTGATTTCATCTCTTCTTTCTTCTTGCCTTTCTTCTTACTATCATTCTTTTTCCTTTATTCTTTGCTCTTGTTCAATAATGGACACTCATCCCTCATGTGTCCCTCTCTTTGGTAATTATAGCAAATGATCTTCCTTTGCCTTCTTCCCCTATCATGAGATTTGTTAAATTTAAAACTTTTTAAGTCATGTCTTATCTTTCTTACCATATACGCCTCCTCATTGCTATCCATTGAAGAAGATGATTCGTCGTCGGATGAGGAGGGTGTGCTCTTCTTCTTCTTCCCTTTGTTTGCTACTAGAGCCACTCCCCTTGATTGAATTTTTGGCTCTTCTACTATACTTTCAAGTCTAGTTTCGTGAAACTCCATAGTAGAAAAGAATTCTTCTAGAGTACTTACCTCTAGATTCCTTGAAATATAAAATAAATCCACCATTGAGCTCCACTTTGATGACCGGGGGAAGGCATCAATCGCCTTCATGATCATATCCCTATTGGAGAGCTTCTCTCATACACTTGACAATCCATTAATTATTTTCTTAAATCTTGAGTGTAGAGATAATATTTTTTCTCCTTTTTCTAGTTTGATATTATTGAGTTGAGAGTGGAGAAGATCTCTTCTTGCAAGCTTGGCTTCGGAGGTGCCTTCATGAAACTCAACTAGCTTCTCCCACATCTCCTTGGCACTCGTGCACTCTCCTATTCGGTTAATTTCTTGTTGAGGGAGTAAATTGAAAAGATGGTGCTTGGCCTTTGAATTTGCAAGGTGCTCCTCTCTTTGCTTCTTGGTCTATGTTGATTTCTCTAATAGCCTCCCTTCTTCATCCCTAGGCACTTCGAAACCGTTTTCCATAATCAACATAATTTCAAAGTCGGTTTCGAAAAATACCTCCATTCACTTTTTCCACTATGTAAAGTCCCCTTCAAATTTGGGTGGATGGATGTTCATGTCGGCCATTATAGATGTGCTTGTTGCGGCAGTGAGTCCGTTGACAAGCAACTTGGCCCTGATACCACTTGTTGGAGGATCATGGCTCGGCTAGAAGGGGGGTTGAATAACCTCGATGTTCGTCGATGGAATTCTCGAGCAGCGGAAATAATGCTAAAGCAAAAACAATTAAGGTAATAGTAAAGTAAAGAGAAGCAAATGCTAACAACAAGATGTAACGTGGTTTGCCGCTAGTCCACGGATGATTCGTAAGACGAATCACTCCCTCAACTCAATCCACTAATCTCTCCTTTAGCTCAAGACAAGGTGGAGGTAACCTCTTTACACAATCTCTCCCTCCTACAATAGAATAGAGATGGAAACAAGGAAGAGGAGAGTTTGAACGTTCACAACACTTGGGGAGCACTTAGGAGTGGAAGTATTAACCTCCCCAAGGCCCTCAACCCTTCTTTTTATATGGAAGAAGGGTTTCTTCCAGTTGGGCATGCAAAAGTCGATTGATGCATGCCATCAGTCGACTGCTTTAACGACCATCTTCCAACGACTTCTGACTCGCAGTAGTCACAGCCAACGGTACACTGATCAGTCGAGGCGCCACCTCGACTAGGAGTCCAGTCGAGGTGCTGGTCGAGTGCACCTCGCTTCTGTGGCTTATCCAGAGCAAGCAATTGAGGCGCTGGTTGAGTGCACAGCCGTGGCTTATCGAGTCGTGATCGAGACCTTTGCCTCGGACACCACGATCGGCGCCAATCGAGTTGCCTTACATCTGTGCCCGTAACTCGGCCGCACTCGACTCCACCAGTCGACTGATACCTATATCAGTCGACTATTGTCGGGTAAAACCTCAAACAAACAAAGTGTTTGAGCATCCGAAGGTTGGGTAAAATCTCAAACAACACGTTTGAGCATCTGATACTTGACTTAGCCATTCGGCCAAGTTCACCTAGCTTGAGCTACCCCATCCCGGGTTATAATCGCTCATCTCCCATGGAGTCCCTCACCGAAGCTCTCTTCGTCTGGCTACGTCCCTCGGATGCACTAAGCCCGTGGCTTCTCCTATGTCATCCTTTGCGTCTTGCCCTGAAGTCTGCTTCCTTTGGCTTCACTCCATTCGCTCCTCGTCCAATGGTCCCTTGGACGCACCAAGCTCACGGCTTCTCCCTGTGCCATCCTTCACCGACTCAAGGACCCATGTCATGAGATGATGAACTCGCCAATGCTTCATCAAGCAACCTATGTGTGATTCACTAAGTCCTGCACAACTTAAACATACACATCAAATCCATAACAACCTAACTTAAACCCTTTGCCACACACATCAAAACCAAACACATACTTGGGTTCATTGCCCTAACAACTACTGATTGTAATAGCAGTCGACTGCTATTAGTCGACTGGTCAATTGATTAATGGCTTGACAATCGACTGATTGTAATAGCAGTCGACTACTCAGGTGTCTATTGAACATAATCCTACGTGGATTAGTCCGTTGTGAGACAATGGATATGCGACCAGTCGACTAGGGCTTTTGGCAGCCGATTGGAAGGCGAAAAATCATCCCAATGCAGGATATAAAGGAGGCTGCGATGGAGGATTGAAGGCAGTAGTTTTTTTTTGAGAGATTTTGAAGGGGAAATGTTGTTGCATTCTAGATCTTCAAGAGCCATCCAAAGCAACTAACAAGATCAAGCAAGTTCTCTTCATTTGTAAAGTGCTCTTGTATTTGCATTTCTTTCTTTACATTTTATTTTCTTGTATTTGTTGGGTTTCCGGCACCGCGGTGTGTGTGTGTTCGATCATGTTTCGTAAACATGAGCACAGCGGAAGCAATTAAAATTAATAAATCTATATTTATTACAACACACACAACACACGCATGCTATTACAACAAGTGTAGACATAACCGTAAATTAAAATTTGCAATAAAAGGAAATTAAACTACGTTATACCTTCCGTATGACGTGTAGCGGGAACGGCATCAACCGGAACGATCCTCGTAAGAATCGTCTCTATCCGTATCCACGCCGAGCTCCTCAGGATGACTTCGCTAAGTCACGAGCTTCGTCTTCGTACGGGTTACTAGCCTCGTGTTGAAGATGACGTGATCGAGAGATGATCACGATCCGAATCCAAATTCGGATCCTAAAATGAGTTCTCAAAACTCGCTTCTCCGGAGAGGTATTCGTCAACCGTTTGACGAATCCTTCGTCCTCCACCTCAGAGGATTACCGGAGATCAAATCCCTGGTAAGTTAGCCGCTGTCGGAGCACTAACCGTCATCCAAACGACGCTCCGATGAGAGGAGGAGAAGCTGTCCAGAAAACTGGACAGCTTGGTGGAGGAGTAGGCGCCGGCCAAAACAAGGAGAGAAAAAGCTCACCTTGATGCTGAACCTATAGGAGATCACCGGAGGGTCGCCGGAGGTTCACCGGCTGGAGCTTGGACGCCGGCAAGGGTCTTGGACGGCGGCACAAAGCTGGGCGGCGGCAGCTTGTAGTTGGGCGCCGAAATCACCAAGGAGGTGGGCGGCAACTATGTTGGGCGGCCAAAATAGATTAGGGTTTTGGATTAGGGTTTAAGCCCTATTTTATAGAGAACTAATTCTCTTAATGGTTAATGGATCATATCCATAAAGCCCGTTAACCCGCTCCATTAAGATAAGTTAAAATAAACCAAACCATGATGATTTATTTTAAGTTAAAATGAACCGAACCAACCTTTGGTTCATTCGTTTAATATAAACCAAACCCTTTGGTTTATTCTCATCCATTGGATTAGAACCAAACCATTTTGGTCCATCCATTATGTCTTCATAAGACACGGCCCATCCATGCTTCCATTGCGACTGAAACAATTTCATGCTCGCTTTATGTTTGGTCCAACCAAACATAGTTTCTCTCGGTCTGAGAATCCCATTCTCAAGCTCGTTTTAAATCCTTTGGATTACACTCGTTGTGCGTGTGACCAAATAGGTTCTCGGTTTATATTGGCCGTCTATAATTAACCATTAATTATAGAACGATCATGAGTGGCACCTAGTAGTACATCATGATCCCCAATTAACCGAAAAGATCAACGGTTGATCCAGAACTATTTCTGAAACCCTTCAGTAGCTCGAATGAATCGTGCCCCATTCCCTTCACTCATCTTATACCCACTTGGTTCAGGACATGGTCTATTGTGTCAGTCCCCACTAGGCTGACTACGTCACACCTAGCCCAACTATCATTTCCTCGTCCTACGGATTCTAGTTACTCCACATGTATCGAAGAGTACTTTACTCTAAACATGTAATGCTTTGGCCAAAGACTTTAGTAACAATCCGACGAGAGGCCATGGGTATACATCTCCTCGCAAGGAGTGGTGAATCCTTTATAGGCTATTCAAACACCTTCGATCACTTCGACTTATACCCAATCATCCCGGGTCCACATCTCCTCGGAGATGTTTGCTTAAGATGTCAAAGCATAAGTCTCCATGATCAAGATGACTTGAATACCGCAAGTCAAAGGAACATCGCACTTAAGCCACAGTAAGAACTTCATTGACATATCTATATATGCAGAGAACCATATGAAGTCTTACGGCTGGTCACTCCAATGAACTAGTGACCATAACTAGCATCCACGATTAACTCCGGACATCACTATGTCTCCAGCCAGTGAGAATCAGCTGCTTGGATACACCAAGGAGTATACCTCGTGCTAGTCTCGGCGAATTGATGGTGTCCAAATCCATCAATTCATCGACTAGGATAATTAGATACATCACAATTACACATGTAGAGATACTCACTAGTTGTGATCCAATCACAAATTCTCTCATGCTGTGAATCGTATCGTGGACATTCAGTAAATGAGTTTAAGATCCAATCAAATACATAAAACATGTACACTCAAATAGTGAATCTTCATTTATCATATAAATGGTTCATACATAAGGCGATTGCCTTAGGACATCTCTCATATATTACTAACAGTATTGTTGTAAACTCTTATACGAGGTTTCTCCACCTCCAACGTGTTGTCGAGAAGGAGAGGTTTTAGTGAGGATATATCACTAAACATCACCGTGGAGTAGGAACCGTAGGTTCCAAACCACATAAAAAACTTTGTCTTGTGCTTGTGTGTGTGTTTGTCTTATATTTGTGCCTATTTATTTTCGTATTTCACTGTGCACACTAATATTATTGTAGACAAGCAACAACGCATCAATCGAAGAAATCGAAATCGCTATTCTCCCCGCTCTTCCCTCTAGCGCATCCAAAGGTCCCCTAACAAACTTGAGCATCAAGGAGTCATGCTGGTAAAGCTGGCCCACCCCTAAGCATTCAGTTTTATTCCAAATCAGGAGCCCTAATAGCATTTTCTCAGATCTTGTACATTCTGTCTCTTACCGATGACAGAGGAGGAGGAATATGAGTTTTCGAAAAAAAGAACGCCATTAAATTGGCATCGTCGGTGGAAATTTGAACAAAAAGTTATTGACTCTTTCTAGGATCAACATATTGTCTTCCTTGACTTTAATGAAGGGGAAATGTCTGTGAGTTTTGTCGGGTGTTAGTTGGGGGGAAGGTAACATCTTGTATTTGGTAGTAGGGCTTTATCTCTACTGCTTATGATTCATCCACCTTGATACTACTGGTACCTTCTCTACATAATCCTCGATAGAGGGGTTAGCGGGTGACCTAAGATCCGATCCAAAATACACGGCTCAGCTAAGAAAGGAAAGGAAGATTGGCACGGGCGAACCTCAGGAGCCATTGGCACGGGCGAACCTCAAAAGCCATTGGCGCAGGCGAATATTGAAAGCCAGTGGCACGGGCGAACATCAGAAGCCATCGGTACGGGCAAATATTGAAAGCCATTGGTAAGGGAGAGTTAATGAAAGCAATTGATACGGCAAAGGAGAGGCGGAAGGCGCTTCGCCAAGAAGCCAGTCCAATCTGATCAATACAAGGGGAAGTTTGGCACGGGAAAAAGAGGAATTGGTTCGGGTTGATGAGGAACCCTAGGGCTAGGGCGCCCGTGGGCTATAGACCTAAACTAGCTTCCCTCAACACAGAAGGTTGAAGGAGATAGTCTAGCATGGTTTCCCGAAAAATAGAGGAAAGGGTGTTAGGCAACGGCCTGGGAGGCCCCACATAATATTCCAAGGAGTCTTCACTCCTGATATCTGTAACAGCATTATTCTCCATGGAAAGGTGGTGGCCACGTGTACGATGAAGATAACCTACGACGTTACGATGAAGGAAGGAAAAAGAGATAAAAGGGGAGGAAGCAAGGAGGAAAGGGGATCCGCAATTATTCCCACCCAGCAAGAGAGAAGGGGACGCAGGAGGAGGAGAAGGAGAGCGACAACCGCCTCGCCGGAGAAGAAGGACGGAGATCTGTCGTTGTTATATCTCTTGTATTTTTCTCATCTTGTGATATCATTGTAAGAGGTTTTTCTCCTCCACCTTCGGAAACTTACTTTCCGTAAAGGAGGACCTTCATAGTGAAAGTGCTTGGGCACTGCCCCCGGTGAGAAAGCTCACCTCCGTGGAGTAGGAATCCTTATTCCGAACCACGTTACATCTTGTGTCCGAGTTTCGATTGCTGGTGCTGGTTTTTGCATTTCATCTACTTCATCTTCTTATTTCTTTATTGATTGCAGCCTGTGAGAACCCTCTGAGATCTCCCTCAGTGCTTCACTGCATTGAAAAAGGAGTAAACAGATTTCACCGGTCCGCATCAGTTGGCGCCGTCTGTGGGAAACATTTGAGCTGGACGTCGAGATGCAACCTGAAGAAGTACAACAACCTGCTACCTCTGCAGCGGAGGAGCGCCCCATCACCCTTCTACCATCGCAGCTGAAGGCCCTGATGGATGACGCTATTATAGAAGTCCTCGCCAGGGAAAGGAGAAAGACCGGATATCTGCATCACTTTACTCGAGAACCTTAACTGAGGCCCACCCAGAATGCCTCCTCCTCTCGTCTGAATTGCCAATGGGAAGTATTGCTTGGAGGCGGACTTGGGGAAAGAACGCCTCGAATACTATGCCCTTCACCCAAGCGAGAGAGCAGGAGGGTGAAAGTCGATTCAACCCGGACCTCAGGAAGTATCTGAGCCCGATCCCTTCATGGACATTCTCACCGAGCTCCCTCCATCCTACTTCCTAATCCTCGGTCAATAAGTATGATGGTTCGACGGATCTGAAGAGCACATATCTCAATTGACGGAGCGGCCTCGCTTCAGCTATATCGACGCTCTCAAGTGCCGAGTCTTCGAACCACCCGACCGCTTGCAAAGTGGTTTACTACTCGCCCGGTCTATCACTGTTTCCGACTTCCGAGAATGTTCACGAGAATTTATGTCACCGCAAGGCGTATAAACAAGACGCCTCTATGTTAATGCATATCACCCGAGGACCTTGAATCCCTTAGGTATATTCATCGATTCACTGCGGCACCGGAGAATCCCGCCACCCGATCTGAATCTTTGAGGCGCTATTCAAGATGGGTGAGGAGGCCTTCCTCAGTTCCTTGTTAAGACAACCTACGGATAGTTACGAAGAGCTACTGAGCTGTGCGGAGCAGTTTATCCATGAAGAAGAAGGATTAAAGGTACGGAGGGTCGAACGGACTGCTACAGCAGTCCCAACTGAAAGAGTTCGTCCCGCTGCTCCTCAAGCACCCCCTCGGTGGGAGTATACAAGACCTTTTCGACAGGAGGTTCCGAGGCCTCGTCCAATGCTGCAAGGTGTTCGCCCCACCCCGCCATTACAAATCATGGCCGCTGAAGCGCTTCCTCCTATGAGGACATGGAAAGAACATGAAATGGAATTTTACGACCAGCAGGGTCTGCTACAACGACCCTTGGGACACAGGGGGATCCCGCGTAACCCTCCAGCCCCATTCTTTTGCCAATATCATACAGAATCGTACACGATGGTGGTCGATGTTTCAAGTTACAAGAAGAATTGGATCGCCTCCATACTGCATATCCGCAAGTAAGGTTTCAGGCAGGAGGGCCGGCGCAGTGAGACCCCCGACCTAATGTAACCCATCTAGGGCCGTATAATCAACAACCCCGGGTCACTTTCCAAACGCCATCCCAGGAGGTTGTCTCTCAAGAAGGTCCATCAGATGAGGGTCCTTCATCCAACCTAGATGACATTCCCACACGGGGAGTTATTCATGTTATAGCTGGAGGACCTACCGACGGGGACTCCAATCGGGCACGGAAGTCGTACGCCCGTCTCATGGAGAGTTTGGCCATCGTCACCGACCAGACTATTCAAGTTGCACCGCCCGTTTCATTCGGGCCAGAAGATCTGCAAGGTGTCCTGCTGCCCCATACGGATGCCTTGGTTATCCGTATATCCCTGGCCAATTATGAAGTGGCCCGGGTACTAGTTGACTCGGGAAGCTCTGTTAACATCCTTTTCCAGGAAGCCTTCGGACAAATGCAGCTGGGAAATGCCCAATTAGAAGATGTGTCCACTCCCCTCTTCGGATTCGCAGGGCACATGGTTCACTCGAAGGGACAGATATCATTGCCTTTAACTCTGGGTGTAAAACCCAACCAAAAAACCAGTATAATTCCTTTCCTTGTTGTGGACGCTCCGTCCACTTATAACGCTATTCTTGGGCATCCTTTCCTCACCCTTTTTAGGCAGTGGCTTCCCCATACCACCAGAAGCTGAAATTTCTAGTAGGTCAATCGGTGGGCGAAGTTTGTGGAGAACAGAAGGCCTCTAGGAGCTGCTACGTGCAAATGGTTCGGGACGATCAGAAGAAAGCCCGAACCGAGGACCTAAAGGGCAAAGCTGTCATCATCACTGATGTCTGCGTCCTGGAGGAATCCCCCCCCCAAAGTTGATAAAATAGAAGAGGGAGAACTGGTGGAAATCGCTCTAGGAAAGGCCACACGGATAGCACAACAGCTGGATGTCAAAGAAGAGCTGGTGGCTTGCCTGAAGGAGAATGAAGACATCTTTGCAAAAGATGTGCATGATCTCATGGGGATCCATCCTCAAGTGGCGGAACATCATCTCAATATCATTAAAGGAGCCCGACCCATCCAACAGAAGAGGCGACATTTTGGACCAGAAAAGGACAAAGTCATAGCAGAAGAAGTGGACAAACTACTAAAAGCGGGTCATGTAAAGGAAATCCAGTTCCCCGAATGGGTTTCTAATGTAGTCTTGGTCCCCAAGCCTTCGGGGCAATGGAGGATGTGTATCGATTTCCGTGATTTGAATAAAGCATGCCCTAAAGAAGCTACCCTTGCCTCGTATTGACCAATTGGTGGATTCTCTTGTGGGATATGAAGTGGTGTCTCGATGGATGCATATCAAGAGTATCATCAAATACCTTTGGCCCAAGAAGATCAAGAGGGTTAGCTTTGTATTGTGGGGTTATACGCTTATGTGGTAATGCGTTCGGACTAAAAATGCGGAGCCACCTATCAGCGCCTTATGGACAAAATCTTCGTGGAGCAGAAAGGGAAGAATGTGGAGGTATACGTGGATGACATCTTGGTCAAATCGAAGGTCACTCGGGATTTAGTCAAGGACTTAAATGAAACCTTCGCTACATTAAGGCGGTTTAATATGAAACTAAACCCTAACAAATGCCTGTTCGGGGTAAAGAGTGGCAAGTTCTTGGGGTACATAGTGACGGAGAAGGGGCTGCAAGCCAACCCTGAGAAAGTGCAAGCCCTATGCAACATGAAATCACCTGCTAATCTGCGAGAGACCCAAAAGTTGGTGGGCAGGATTGTTTCTTTATCCCGATTTATAGCAGATCGGCGGACAAGGGGTTGCCTTTTTTCAAGAATTTGCGCAAGGCTGCTAAATTTTAGTGGGATGATCAATGTGAACAGGCTTTCCAAGAGTTAAAGAAATATTTGGCTGGACTCCCCCTGCTAGCCAAACCAATACTTGGAGAACCATTATGGATGTATTTGGCCGTCTCGGAGGAGTAGTTAGTTGATGTTATTGAAACAAGAAGGTTCTCACCAGCAACCTATTTATTAGACCAGCCATATCCTGAAGGGGGCAGAATTCCGTTATATGGAGCTAGAGAAGTTGGCATATATCCTAGTACTAACCACTCGCAAATTAAGGCCGTACTTTTTGGCTCATCCCATCACCGTTCTAACGCACAGCAAATTGGGTAAGGTTGTCACTAAGCCAAATTTCTCTGGAAGATTGGCCAAATGGGTGGTAGAACTAAGCGAGTATGATATTCACTACCAACCTCGAACGGTTATCAAGGCCCAAGCACTCGCTGATTTTTTGGCAGAGGTACCTTGCGGCGCAGAAGAAGGTTCGGCAACAAAGGAGGAGGGATCAGAGGCATGGAATATATTCGTAGACGGTTCTTCAGGATCTACAGCTTTATTAATTTCCCCGGAGGGTGAAGAAACTCAATTAGCAGTTCGCCTGGAATATCGGGCATCTAATAATGAAGCGGAATATAAAGCCATTCTAGTGGGACTGCAGGCTACTAAAGCAGTGGGGGCTTCTTCCATTGTGATCCACTCGGATTCCCAGTTGGTAATATCACAACTTCAAGGTTCTTTTGCGGTTTGGGAGGAAAGGCTGCATAAGTATTTGAAGACTTTTGAGAAAGAAAAAGCTCAATTTCGTCAGGTCCTCTTGAAGCAAATCTCGCGGGAGCATAATGGGAAGGTAGATGAATTGGCTCGGATGGCTAGCGCTATGGGAGGAATAAAATCCTCGAAAGCGATCCATACGAGAATTCATACTTCCTTAGCAATATCACGTGGAGGAGCGATACAGATAACTCTTAATTGGAGGACCGACATCATAGCTTATTTACGGCATGGGAAGATCCCTGAAGGGAAAATAGCGGCATCCACTTTAATAAACCGAGACAAACGGTTCATCCTCTTAAATGAAGACCTATACAAGACCTCTTTTGGGCGACCCTTGCTAAAATGCCTGGGAAACGAGGATGCGGAATGGGTACTCCTGGAGATCCATGAAGGATGTTGTAGCAATCATTTAGGAGGGAGAGCTTTAGCAAGAAAGGCCTTATTGGCAGGATACTTTTGGCCTACTCTTGACAAGAATCTTTGCTCATATAGTGCAAACACGCATCGCTTATCGAAGCATAGCTTACGAGCGGCGGAAAGCCGTAATCTCTTCTTGTCCTTTCGATCAATGGGAATAGATATAGTAGGCCCGATCTGATGCACCTTTACAGAGGAAGTTTTTATTGGTAGCTGTGGATTATTTTTCCAAATGGGTGGAGGCAGAGCCCTTAGCCAAAATTACTGAGAATGCCATAATACAGTTCTTATGGAGAAATATCATTTATCGGTATGGTATCCCTCAGAAAATAGTCAGTGACAATGGACGACAGTTCCAAGGAAAAAAGATCCAAGAATGGTGCCAAAGTCTCAACATTCAGCAGGCTTTCACTTCGGTAGCCCATCCTCAAGCGAATGGGCAGGTGGAGGTAACTAACAGGATCCTCATTCAAGGATTAAAGACCAAGTTGGGCGCTCAGAGGGGAAACTGGGTAGAAGAGTTACCTGGCGTCCTGTGGGCCTATCGAACCACACCCAAGACAGCAACAGGAGAAACTCCCTTTAGTTTGGTATATGGGGCGGAAACCGTTATTCCGGTCGAGGTTTTGTTGAATAGCGTTCGGATAAAGGCATACAAAACAAATCAGAACCAACTTATCCGAAGCACCGAATTGGACTTAGTGGAGGAAAGGCGGGAGATGGCACGGAGGCGAGCGGAATTGTACAAGCAAAGAGTGCAGCGAGCCTTTAATAAGAAAGTGATGCCTCGGAGATTTCAAGAAGGGGATTGGGTTTTGCGTAAAGTCAATCCCGCTGGAGACCCTAGAAAGCTGGCTCCCAACTGGGAAGGACCCTATGAAATAACGCGCTGCGTAGCAGGGTCAGCATATTATCTGAAAGATGACCAAGGCAAAGAGCTTCCACGACCTTGGAATGCCCTTCATTTAAAACTCTTTCACACTGTATAAGAAATATGGAATAGAAGAAGGGAAATTATGAAGCTCCGAAGGGAATGTTTCTTGAATTGATTGCGTTAATTAGATGCTAAGTATTCTCCAAATTCCATTAAGGGGTTATTTATAAGGGCAACATAGTATTATCAATACATCTTGAAGAAGAAGAGGAAAAACAAAAAGGAAATTCCCGTGTCAAAATGGGATATTAAATTACAGCTTAAACCGGTCGGGAGGATAACGTCGAAAACCAGCCTCTTAATTTAAAGAAAATGAAGGATAAGTAGGAGGTGGTAACCCTTGGGCAGCATACTGCTGAACCGCGTCATTAAATCCGTCTTGATAGGTGGCGCGCATTAAAATGATGAGCCGCTCCTCGCGGTTCGGACGGTCAGGGCTTCGCTCTCGATGCAGCCTCTCGCATGTTTCTTGTTGCTCTTGAAGATTTCGACGCACGTCCACATAGCGCCGCGACACCTCCATAATAGCATCGGCCAAGATGGAGACATCATCGGCTCGGGAACTTTGGTCCTGCTGCACAAGGTGCGTCATCTCCACCATATTTTGACGCATGGAAGCTGAAATCCCCTCCACTGCTTCGGAATATGATCTGGTTCGGGCAAGTTCAGTGCTCATCCTCTGGAGGGAAGTTTCTTGCCTGCGTAGACGGGCATGAGCATGCGCCCGGGAATTTATAAGGGATGAGTTTTCTTGTACCTCCTTGCACAAGCGGGTGCGAAGGTCCCCTATCTTATCTTGTGCTCGCTGATATTGAACCTGAAGACGAGCGATGGCGTCAGAATCCTGTTGCTTCCCCTTGAGGAGCTCTGCTACCTGCCCTTTAAGACGCAGTAACTCTTGAGCCGAGGAAGATTCTGCGTCAAGAGAGGCCAACTGGACTTCCTGCGGGGGGACGAGTGGCTCTGCACCTGGACGTGGTTGCTCCTTTAATGCTGCAATAGTGTCAGCATCCTTCTGAATTTGCTGGCGGGCTTCGGCTAATTGCTCTTGGCACAGGTGCAATTGTTGTAGCAGGAGTCGTTCTCGATTCTGAGCATTCGCCAAGCCTTCCCGTTGTTGTCGCTCCCATTCTTGGGCTTGAACTTGGTATTGATGAAGAGAGCGATCCAATTCTTGATGGTTGGTCAGGGCCTACATACTAGTCGTGGGAAAAGAAATTGGTCAGCTAGACAAAGCTAAGAAAGTTGAGTAAGAAAACATACCAAGTCCAGAGCATGACGCAGGCCTTCCATGCGAGGAACCACTTCCTCTAGGTTCAGAATCCGAAGACTCCTGGGAGAAAGGGAAGAAGACGGGACGGAAGATGCTGAAGGAGGGACCTCGCTTATAAAGGAGAAAATGGGGGCGGTATCCATCGGTTGAGAATGGAAAGAGGGAAGAGCATCATTTGGATGGCCCATGGAGGTGGTAGTCAGGGGCGGCATATCCGGAGTTGCAGGGAGGATATGTGTCACGCCTGGTTGGGGGTTGAGTTCGGAAGGAAAGACGGAAGGAAGCTGATTGGAGGAGGGATCTTGAGAAGACGAGATGATGAGCATTGGGCTGGAGGAGCCTTCGATGGGGATGCAAGAAGTAGAGGGACCCTGGTCAGGGCCCGCAGGAGGAGAGGGATTCTTCAGGCGATGAGCCAGGGGGGAAGTTGGCAGTGAAGGAATATCAACCGTCATGGGTTCAGAAAAGGAAGGACGGGCCGGGGAAAGAGAAGACAGGGGTGATCCATCCTCTGTCATTGGCTGACATGGGAATACACCTTCCCTGTGTTCATCCCTGTGTCATGGGGAAGAAGAAGGCGATTTCAACGCTGCTGGCGGAAGGAGAAAGAGTGGGAAAGTTAGGACTTGTAAAGACCCTGGCTTCCTCCGGGATGGGGGTAGTGAGGGTCGCCGGAGGAGGAGAGGGAGAACGGCGAGGTGAATCAGGTATGGTGGTGATCGGAGAAGGTGTAGCGGAAGAAGAAGCGAAAGGATGACCAGCATCCCGTTTACGATTCGGGTAGCGGCCTGCTATCTCCTGGAAGAAGTTAGAATGCATCTTGGGGGTCTAAAAAATAAAAAGAAAAGAGGGGCTAGGAAGAAAGAATCGAGGAAACGAGGTTTGGCGGCGGAGGAGCAAACAGATGAAGGAAAAGGAGACCAAAAGGCGAAGGGAGGAGGATGGCAGAAGGAACGAAGACCAAAGAACCCCCTATAAAAGGGGGAAGAATGGGTTTGCAGCCATTAGTGGGCTTCTCGTCTGTGGTAAAAGGGAAAGAAGGGTTTTTATTTCTAAATGCCCCATTATGTATTAAAGCCCCCCATTTGCAGGGGAAGGGGCGGACATAGGCGTTCCCCCCTTTCAGGAGGGGAACCAAAGAGGAATGATATGAAGGCGTTACCTCCTTTATGCTAATTGTCCTGGCGCTATACATATAAATTTAATCTATCCCCGCAAGGCAGAGCGGAAGATATCCCCGTGTGGTGGTGGAACGGAAGAACCGATATCTTTCGGTTATTATTTACTTTATGTCTAAATTTCTATCCTCGCAAGGCAGAGCGGAAGATATCCCCGTATGGTGGTGGAACGGAAGAACCGATATCTGTCAGTTATTATTTACTTTATATATATAAATTTCTATCCCCGCAGAGCGGAAGATATCCCCGTGTGGTGGTGGAACGGAAGAACCGATATCTTTCGGTTATTATTTACTTTATCTCTAAATTTTTATCCCCGCAAGGCAGAGCAGAAGATATCCCCGTGTGGTGGTGGAACGGAAGAACCGATATCTTTCGGTTATTATTTACTTTATGTATAAATTTCTATCCCCGCAAGGCAGAGCGGAAGATATCCCTGTGTGGTGGTGGAACAGAAGAACCGATATCTGTCGGTTATTATTTGCTTTATATATATAAATTTCTATCCCCGCAGAGCGGAAGATATCCCCGTGTGGTGGTGGAACGGAAGAACCGATATCTTTCAGTTATTATTTACTTTATCTATAAATTTCTATCCCCGCAAGGCAGAGCGGAAGATATCCCCGTGTGGTGGTGGAACGGAAGAACCGATATCTTTCGGTTATTATTTACTCTATGTCTAAATTTCTATCCCCGCAAGGCAGAGCGGAAGATATCCCCGTGTGGTGGTGGAACGGAAGAACCGATATCTGTCGGTTATTATTTACTTTATATATATAAATTTCTATCCCCGCAAGGCAGAGCGGAAGATATCCCCGTGTGGTGGTGGAACGGAAGAACCGATATCTGTCGGTTATTATTTACTTTATATATATAAATTTCTATCCCCGCAGAGCGGAAGATATCCCCGTGTGGTGGTGGAACGGAAGAACCGATATCTTTCGGTTATTATTTACTTTATCTCTAAATTTCTATCCCCGCAAGGCAGAGCGGAAGATATCCCCGTGTGGTGGTGGAACGGAAGAACCGATATCTTTCGGTTATTATTTACTTTATGTATAAATTTCTATCGCGAAGCTGAGGAAGATATCCCGTGTGGTGGTGGAGCGGAAGAACCGATATCCTTGGTTATTATTTACTCTATATAAATTTCTATCCCATAAGCGGAAGATATCCCGTGTGGTGGTGGAGCGGAAGAACCGATATCTTTGGTTATTATTTACTCTATGTCTAAATTTCTATCCCATAGTGAGCGGAAGATATCCCGTGTGGTGGTGGAGCGGAAGAACCGATATCTTTGGTTATTATTTACTTTATATATATAAATTTCTATCCCACAGGCGGAAGATATCCCGTGTGGTGGTGGAGCGGAAGAACCGATATCTTTGGTTATTATTTACTTTATCTATAAATTTCTATCCCACAGGCGGAAGCTATCCCATGTGGTGGTAGAGAGCGGAAGAACCGATATCCTTTGGTTGTTATTTACTCTATATATATATCGATTTCTATCCCATGGCGAGATATCCCCGTCTCGGTGGTGGAGCAGGAGGTGGGACTTCCTCTTGTATATCACTTTTTGTCCCGTAAAGGGGAGTTGAAATTCTTGTTTAACTTTGTATTGTTGTATTCTGTGAAATAAGCGAGGTTGACTCATTTAAGGGTTCCATATACCCGAAGATTGAAAAAGGCGGAAGAGCGAAATATACAACTCGAGAAGATCTGGAGAAAGGAGATAAACTAGGAAAGTTCATTAATGTGAGAGAATTTCATATTACAGTCATCTACAAGGGAAGATAACAAACAACAACCCTTATATATCCGGCGTTCTGATTCTTTGTTAGGAGGAAGAGGAGTTCCTTGTATGGTTGAGGTTGGCCCCGTAGTTGGCCGCCGATAGGATTCTTTGCGGAAGATGCAGCTTGGCGATTCCTTTTGGGACCCGACCAGTTGTTGGCGCAGGGAGCGATTATTGGCGTAAGTTTCCTTCAGCTGTTGCTGTAACACTTCACTTGTTCCTCCAAGATAGCTATGTATCGGCGATCATTTATCTGTTCTTTAGAAGGCGAGGAACTGCTACCCTGTTCCAATATCTTGTCCATGACAAGCAAAAGAAAAAGGAGAATGATGGAAGCTATCAGGTAAAGGTCGGGGGTTTTTATGGCAACGAAGGGGAATAGTGCATTTATTGGTGGGAGAAGTAGCGACCATAAATGCCAGTAAAGAAGAGAAAACATGGGGGCAGTAGTAGGAAGGTCGACGGGACTACAATTGTAATTAAGAGGGTCCGAATCCCCGAGAAATGATAGAGGAAGGTATGTTTGGATCAGACTACCGTCCTTTTGGAAGACAGAAACCTTACTTCTATAGGAAAAAGACAAAAAAAGATATCATTTGCCTCCCTTATTTTTTATTAACATATTTGAAATGATTACATTAGCTTGATCTATAAAGATTTTCCATGATTACTCCTAACAGATGAAACGGGAGATGTCTCTTTGGGGGGAGAAGGAGCTAATATGACTCTGAGCGTTAAGCCTGAGGGGGAGGAAGAATCGTGACCTTCATCGAAAGAGGAAGGATGAGTCCTCGCCGGGGGAACTGGGATGAAAGCCAGTGCTGGTGGAAGTGGGGGAAGTTCAGCGGCAGCACGAGGATCTCCCACTGTATACTCCCACGTGAAGGGAGGATTCCACACTCGGTTGCGGAAGGAGGGGAAATGAGCGCGGAAGGACCTCCCTGCCGGAGGGGTGGGAGCTGGACGGAGAGGCAGAAACGGAAGGGGGCGGAGGGCTGAAGTAGTAGTTGAGCGGGTCTCTGGATCTTCCATATCCTCAGAGACCCAGTCTTGTAGTTCAAAAGATTCCGACTCTGAAGAAATTTCGATAGGATGCCCTGCTGAAGCCATGATAGTGGGATAGCAGGACGAAGACATGGGGGACGAAGGATTTATAATGGAAGGGAAGGGGCAACAGAGGTTCTGGGAAAGGGAAAGAAGACGAAGAGGTTGATATCATTTCCAAAGCAGTAAGAGAGATAGGGAAGATCAACAAGCAAGAGCTGTTTAAAGCGTCGCCCGAACCAGAATCGGGACGGGTATGAAGGATGTCAGGCAGAGACCTTTCAAGCGAATCCCCGAACCAAAATTAGGGTGGAGGGGAATAACGGTATTCGAGATCTCTCCCATAAGCCCGAACCGACGAGGTTATTGCGCTGTACGACACGGGAAAGAGATAACAGCATAGAGAAAGATCAATTTAAAATTGGCTCAGAATTCCCAACCCCTCAAGGAGCATAATAAGATGATGATAGTTAGTTATATGGACAAAGTTATCGTTCAGAAGCAAGCGAGAAGCCATCAGAGAAATTACTAAAAAAGAAAATGTTATAAGTTACAGTTCGAAGAGATCGGGCGGACACTTAGCTAACGCCCCTACCGGATCCAAGTAACTAGTGTCCGTGCCGGGAGGCGGGTATCCCTGCTCGGCGTTTTGAGCCGAGGACCCCTCAAAGCCTAATACAAACAAATCTACCCCCTTCTTCACATATCGTCTTTTAAGATCAGCCTCCTGCTCTTTCATCTGGTCTTGGCATTTGGCTAGTTGAGTTCGACTTGCCAGAGCATCTTTTCGCGCCAGATGGCGACATGACCCAAAGTCGAGAGGGCCTTTGAATATTCTTGGTGAAGGATGGATTGCTGCTGAGCCACCGATGATAAGGTTCGGGGAATAGCCGCTACCATGGAGAAAAGCTCCTGACACTTCTTCGCACAGGATTCCCTGGTGACTGCCCAGGCCTGACGCTCTAGGTTAAAATGATGACGTTCTTGTTGAAGCTGTGTGATAGTAGCCGAAGAATCAGCATCCTTGATCATGGCATCCATGAGATATCTCTTATACTCTTTCAATTCCTGAGTCAGGATATCTACCTGTTGTAGCTCGCTAGATTGCAAAAAGAGGCGTTGTTCTAGTTCCTTATTTTTTCGTTGCAGTTCCTCTTTCTCGCTTCGAACCAAGGCTAGTTGCATCGTGGCATCTTCGCACTGGCCCCTAAAGTCCGCCTCCTTTGCCTCTTGCTCGTTTAACCGTCGCGCGAGCTCTTTCTGTTGCGACACGGCGGCAAAATGGCGAGTCTCCACACTAGATTGGAATCGGGCTAGATGGGCTACCATGTTGTTATGTTGGGTGGAGGCCTAAAAGGAGAGGAAAATTATCAGCCTACATCAGTATAGGGAAATACCCATAACAAAGAGGAGGAGAAGGAGTAAATACCTCTGCCAGCAGTTTGCTCACTTGCTCACACGGGCCTTGTATACCCGATTGGTTAAAGAATTTTACCTCAGAAGGGTGCCAAATCTTCAGCAAAGATCCCAGAGTGGCCCTCGGAAGAACCGGAAGGGAAGGATCTTCTCCTTCCAAAGAAGATGGGGGCCTGGTACGGCGAAGATGGATAGGAGCGGTTCTCAAGTCGGAAGGTATTGGAGCTTGGAGGGATTCCATATGAGAAGGAAGGGGTGAATTCTGTGCGGAGGGGGAAGAATGCAGAAACTGGGAGGGAGAATCTCCTCCTTGGGGAGCTAAAGAAGAGGCAGGGGAGGTGTTGCCTTCCCTTCTGGGTTCATAGATGATTAGGGGTTGAGCTTCCGGCTGGTGGGAAGACAAGGGAAGAAGAGCCGATGAACTTGAAGCTCCTTTATTGATAAGCCGCAGCTTCTTCCGAGGAGATGACGGAGCTGCTGTGGATTTGTCTCTTTTAGTCAGGGTCTTCTTCTTCTTGGCAGCCTCGATCGACTCCCCTTCCACCAAAGCCTTCTGCATCAGATTATCTACAAGATATACTGGTAAGAAAGATGAATGCCCTAAAAAGGAAGTCACATTGCAGGATAAATGTCACCCTACCTATAGCAACCGAAGTCGTCAAAGGTAGAGGAGACAATCCAAAGTGGCTTAAGAGGGGAGTTTCTATCAGATGATTTGAGCAGTAATGTAGCTCTCCTAAGACTCTATACACTTCCGGGAAGGGACATTTGGTCCTCATTTCCCGGAAAGAAGGCAATTCAGGAAGGTCTACCTTCCAAGTATCAGAGTAGGGTAAAGACTCTGAAAGTTGTACAAAGAAATATAAGGCTTTCCAACCCTTGTGGGAAGTAGGCAGGTTCACCAGGAATTGACAGTCTGAACGACTAGACAAATAGAAGAGGCCTGCCTTAGAAGACTTTAACTGGAAGAAGCAATGGAATATTTCGGGGGTCAAAGAGAGGTTCAAATGTTGGAACACCATGTGGGCTCCCGAGAGAATCCGGAAGGAGTTGGGGGTGAATTGGTTCAGAGGTAGTCCATAGAAGTTTAGGAGGTCCAAATAGACCTGTGGTACTGGCAGGGATAGGCCGTTAAGAAATTGTTCAGAGAAAAAGCATGTCAAACCGGGAGGAGGTTTATGAGGCCGATGCAGTTTGGTCGTGAAACAACATTTTATAGAAGGGTCTATGTAGTTGTTCCTCAGGTTAAAGAAATAATGGTTGCAATCTAACTGAGTTATGGTATGTTCATACCAGGCGGGTGAAGAGAGGGTCCTAGGAGCCATGAGTGTGAACAAGGCAGAACACTTACTCGGAGGGTAAAGAAGAATCGTGTGAGGAAAGGAAGAACTGGGTCACCGCAACACCGTCGATGAGAATCACGGGAGAAGAAGAACAGACTGGATTATCAAGCACACTAAACGATACCTAAAAGAAGAAGGCGAGGGTTTATACAGGGTTTTCCGCGACGATTTATTCACCGCATTGTAAGGAGAAGGAGAAGCGGAGCCCATGAGCCCAGCGGGCCTCCTTCAATATACTGGGGGGAGTTATAAGGGAACGGACGGATTTAAATCGAGAAATGAAGAATAGGTCAGAAACTTTATGTACATTAGGAAAGTCAAGCTTATAACTTCGCTTGACTATTTTTCGGGGTTGACTAATGATACTACTGGTACCTTCTCTACATAATCCCCGATAGAGGGGTTAGCGGGTGACCTAAGATCCGATCCAAAATACACGGCTCAGCTAAGAAAGGAAAGGAAGATTGGCACGGGCGAACCTCAGGAGCCATTGGCACAGGCGAACCTCAAAAGCCATTGGCGCGGGCGAATATTGAAAGCCAGTGGCACGGGCGAACATCAGAAGCCATCGGTACGGGCAAATATTGAAAGCCATTGGTAAGGGAGAGTTAATGAAAGCAATTGATACGGCAAAGGAGAGGCGGAAGGCGCTTCGCCAAGAAGCCAGTCCAATCTGATCAATACAAGGGGAAGTTTGGCACGGAAAAAAGAGGAATTGGTTCGGGTTGATGAGGAACCCTAGGGCTAGGGCGCCCGTGGGCTATAGACCTAAACTAGCTTCCCTCAACACGGAAGGTTGAGGGAGATAGTCTAGCCTGGTTTCCCGAAAAATAGAGGAAAGGGTGTTAGGCAACGGCCTGGGAGGCCCCACATAATATTCCAAGGAGTCTTCACTCCTGATATCTGTAACAGCATTATTCTCCAGGGAAAGGTGGTGGCCACGTCTACAATGGAGATAACCTACGACGTTACGATGAAGGAAGGAAAAAGAGATAAAAGGGGAGGAAGCAAGGAGGAAAGGGGATTCACAATTATTCCCACCCAGCAAGAGAGAAGGGGATGCAGGAGGAGGAGAAGGAGAGCGACAACCGCCTCGCCGGAGAAGAAGGACGGAGATCTGTCGTTGTTATATCTCTTGTATTTTTCTCGTCTTGTGATATCATTGTAAGAGGTTTTTCTCCTCCACCTTCGGAAACTTACTTTCCGTAAAGGAGGACCTTCATAGTGAAAGTGCTTAGGCACTGCCCCCGGTGAGAAAGCTCACCTCCGTGGAGTAGGAATCCTTATTCCGAACCACGTTACATCTTGTGTCCGAGTTTCGATTGCTGGTGCTGGTTTTTGCGTTTCATCTACTTCATCTTCTTATTTCTTTACTGATTGCGGCCTGTGAGAACCCTCTGAGATCTCCCTCAGTGCTTCACTGCATTGAAAAAGGAGTAAACAGATTTCACCGGTCCGCATCACACCTCCCTCCAGTTTGTTCCTGATTTTGTATCTAATTTTATTATTACATCTGGAGTCATAGTCATCATCAAATGAGGTTGTACCTTAGGGAGTGATGATCCGTGTGGTGTTCTAAGACTGAGGGAATGGGCCTCATGCTATTGCTCTCTAAAATGTTTGGATGGCATCAGTTTCAATACTACATTTGTTTCAGTCATTCTTGCCTTTGAAATTGATAGATTGAGATCGTTCCTTCCAAAACTTTTTATAAATTAGAGGGTGTTGAAAGTCTCTGGGGTTCGATGAATTCTAGATTGAGTATGATCTATACCAGTGGGGAAATTTTTTTTATATATACAAAGTATTGGTTGTTAGTATTGGGTTCTTGTGATTGTCGTGATTTATGAATTTTTTGAATTTTTGGATGATGCTCTGGGCTTGTAATGTTTCCCCTTTTCCCTTATCTGATGTTATTGTTGGCTTCTTTTTAATGTTGCAAATGATATTGAATGGTGGATTCAGGGTGGTATTATGTCATATCATTAGTGTTACTATCTATAGATCTGATGCTCCCAGTGCACAAGGGTTGCTGTGCTGCTGAAATAATTTTAGTGGTTCGACAATTTATTGTTGGAGATTTCCCTTAGGGATTTTTTGCAAGTCCATTGTTGGTTGTATGGGTTCTAATCTCCCTCTAGGCTCCCTTCTTATTGAATGGCTCCAATTTGTGTTAACCTACCATGTTACGTTGTAATTTATTCTGAATCAGATTGTGGATGTGATGAGCCAGTAGTGTGTCTTACTAATCTATATCATTTTGTTGTGTCGATCATGTTATATAGTGTGTAGAACTTAGTAATCCATCTCCCTGGTTGGGATCCTTGGAGCCTTCTCTAGCCACTAAATAGGACATTATATGGGGAATTGGTAGTTTATCAGGTTTGTACTGTTCTGTGCAAAATTGTGCAGGATGTGCAGTTTCAGATGTTCTGCTCCATTAGTTAATTTAGTGAACCTTCTGCAATTACTACCAGGGTTCGTTCCTTGTTGTTGCCCTCTCCCTGGTATGGGTTGTGTTGCTGGAATTCGATGATACTTCTCAACCTCTAAAATTATTTCTGAACTTGGGGATTGATTCTGAAATCAAGTGATATTCCAAAGTTGGATTTGCCCAGGGGTTTGACAGAAGTATAGTTGTGAGTAATTTATCCATAGCATTATGGTACAATGGTAGTGCTTGGAATTTCCTGATCCATAATGAGCATCATGTGCACTTTCAATTGCTTCTTCCTCAGTCTTAAACGTCTCGACACAAAGAAGATGCCTCATAATTTCCTCTCTCCAAATTTTCATGGATGTGTCCACATTTGTTATAATTGTTGGCTCAACACTTTTGCATCCTTCTTTTAGCGGATATGAGACCTTGGTGTTGAGCTCATCTTACAAGCTCTCTTTCTTAGAAATTCGTTTGTGATACTTTCATGTATCATAAGGAGAGATGTTGTATGATAGATTTGATTATTTGTCCAAAAGCAGTAGTTGTCACAATTTTTCTATCAGTATCAGTGCTTCCAATAAATGCAATCTTACCAACATTTAGAGGAGGTATTAAAGGAACACCGGCCTCAGGACCCAAGCCAGTCAAGATATTCAGAGCATCATCAGGTTTTCTTTAGAATGTGGTACTTGAAAGTTTGTATCGGTAGAGAAGTTAGAGATCCTTGTTTTCCAGATAAGGCTTTAGAAAGATCTCCATGATACTTAAAACAACATGCAATATCGTCTATATTCCATGCTGTGTCATATAGAGGTTTTTCCCATAAATTAAGTGATGCCAGTTTGCTGAGCTCAGGTTTATCTTGCCAGCTATGATACGGAGATATTTGGCATGTATGACACCTAGAGCTTAATGCTAGTCCTTATCCTTGTTCCAAGTATTATTCTTTCGCAACATTTGTTTCTCGGTCTCACAACTGAGTCGAGCCCTATCTCCCCTAGCTGATAGTGCTAAACGATTCAATCACTTGGCACTTACCCTCAATTGGGCTCATGTTTTTTTTTCAGCGTCTTAGTGGGGATCAAGTTCCTTTTTGTTCATTGAGCTAAAATTGTGTTTTTTCCAATGATGACCTTATCACATAAGGAACTAGCAATTTTTAAGGTTGTCAATTAGCAGTAATTTGCTCCAGCTCATTTACAAATAAGTCTAAATTTTGTTATTATAGTTGTTGGAAATGTGAATGGAAACAAAGAAATGGAAGGATGGAGAAACCCTCTTGTGGAGGAGTTTAGTCCTACATTGGAAGTTGAGGGACAACTTGATTGGTCTATAATGTATCACAAGCATTGTAGTTGTGAACATATGCAAGGGAAAATGCTCTCTTTCACGCATGGGTGAGCAGGGGGGTGCGAATCCAGGGCTCGAATTGCACTACCGCAAGGCGACTCGTGTGCGAGCGCGACCTGCGCGCGTCGAATGTACGACCGATCGAGGCATAATTTGCCCAAGCGGATCCAACAAACCTTTTGCTAATCCGTTCCATTTTTTGTAACGTATGCATTGAAACATTTGAGTTTATTGTAGACGTTTCAAAAGCGAGCAATTAATCCATTAATTACGTAATTAATTGGAGATATGCTACGAAGTTATAAAAGAGGAAGCGTTGGAAATATGCGTTAAGTTTTTCTTAGTCTCTCCTCCTTTTTCCTCCCCCTGCTTTGGTGATAGCTTTCTGTGTGCGCTCAGTTCGTCGGAAAGATGATCTATGCTTGATCACTTCCTGGTTCCATCGTTGTATCCTGGGAAACAGTCGTCCATCACCCTCGAAAGCACGGAAGAGGGGATGAATCTGTTTTAAGGACACTGTGAAAACCACAGGCCTCGACACCGAGTGGTGTTGCGGAACAACCGAGTGTCTCTCCGCTCTACTCAATCGGTTACGCCGCCCGGTTACGCCTAACGATTCTGTCACACCATTCGCTCACTAGTTACGCTAACGATTACGCCACTCGCTCGCCGCCCGGTTACGCCACACGGTTACGCCGAACCGATTCTGCGCGCTGCTCTGCTCAACCGGTTCTGCGAACCGATTCTGACCGATTACGCAAACCCGATTACGCCACGCGATTCTAGGGCGATTACGCCACTCCGCTCACGCGGCCGGTTCTGCGGGCGATTACGCCACACGATCTGCCGAACGATTACGCCACACCGGTTCTGCCGAATCCGATTTTGTCACTCCGCTCGCCGCGGCCGGTTCTGCCAACAGTTACATCGAACCGATTACAGCCGCTCGCTCTGCTCAACCGGTTCTGCCACTCTGCTCTGCCCAACCGATTCTGCCACACTGGTTTTGCCACACCAACTCTGCAGCAGCTCTCCCTTGTGAAGGAGGAATTTTTGTACAACAAAACTTAAAACAGATTCTACTCTGTTGTGATGGCGATAGACCCAATTATGATGGCGGCGGACCAAGTGGCGATGGTGCCGGACCAAGTTGAGATGACGGTAGCGCAACCTACTACTCAACAAGTGCAGGTAAATCCTTTTATTGTAACGGTTGGGACCGTCCCAATCAATCACGCTGAAAGGCCCGAGAAATTCATTGGATTGAATTTCAAGAGGTGACAGCAGAAAATGTTTTTCTACCTGACCACTCTTAATCTGGCGAGGTTCTTGACAGAAGAACTACCCAAGGTACCTGAGGGTACTTTGGATGCCCAAACCTTCAACGTTGTGGAGGCTTGGAAACACTCGGAATTTCTTTGTAGAAACTATATTCTCAACTGTTTGGCAGATGCGTTATATAATGTATATTGCACAAACAAAATGGCTAAAGAATTATGGGAATCCTTAGATCAGAAGTACAGAACAGAGGAAGAAATTTGTTGTTGGCCGATTCCTGGACTTAAAATGGTGGACTCCAAGATGGTGATTAGCCAAGTCCAGGAGCTTCAAGTGATCCTGCATGAGATCCACTCTGAAGGCATGACGCTGAGTGAGACCTTCCAGGTGGCAGCAATCATAGAAAAGCTCCCTCCTGGCTGGAAGGACTTCAAGAATTACTTGAAGCACAAAAGAAAGGAGATGAATATCGAGGAGCTCATCGTCCGACTCAGGATTGAGGAAGACAACAGGAGCTCGGACAGACGATCATTCACTCAAGCAGTGGTCAAAGCCAATGTGGTTGAACATGGCGAGGGCTCACAACGGAATAAGTCAAAAGCTTCCAAACTGGAGCCTAAAGGAGGCATTAGCAAGAAGAAATTCATAGGAAAATGCTTCAATTGTGACCGTGTTGGTCACAAATCTTCGGACTGTAGAAAGCCAAAGAAGTAGGAGGCTAATGTGAGTGAAGGGCCAGACATAGATCCGTGCGCCGTAATTTCTGAAGTGAACCTCATTGGTTCGAATCTGTGGCAGTGGTGGATTGATACAGGAGCCACCAAACATGTGTGCTGCAACAAGGAGTTGCTCCATAACTTTGAAGAAGTTAAAGATGGAGACAAACTGTATATGGGGAATTCAGCAACCTCGGAAATCAAAGGCCGTGGAAAAGTGGTGCTGAAGATGACTTCGGGCAAGGATTTAACTTTGAACAATGTGTTGTATGTTCTGGAGATCCGAAAGAATCTGGTGTCCGGATCACTTCTAAACAAGCATGGCTTTCGCAATGTATTTGAGTCAGATAGGGTAGTGTTGTCTAAGAGTGGAATGTTTGTAGGCAAGGGGTATGAAAATGATGGGCTATTTAAGCTCAGTGTAATAGCCATTAGGCCTAAAATGAATAAAATTGAAAGTTTTTCCTCTTATATGCTTGAGTCATCTGTGTTGTGGCATAGTAGACTAGGACATATTAATTATAATTCATTGCGAAGATTAATTAATATGCAAAGCATTCCGACATTCCTCCTAGACCTGAAACACAAGTGTAAGACTTCTGTCGAAGCAAAGATGACAAGGTCATCTTTCCAACATGTTGCAAGGAATACAGAACCACTCGGCCTAATCCACACAGACGTATGCGACCTAAAAGGGGTTCCGACGCGTGGTGGAAATAAATATTTCATTACTTTTATAGATGATAACACAAAATTTTATTATGTGTATCTTCTAAAAAGTAAAGATGAGGCTATAGAGAAATTTATTCTCTATAAAAATGAAGTTGAAAATCATCTTAATAAGAAGATTAAGGTGATTCGAAGTGATCGAGGAGGTGAATATGTTTCACCGTTCGCTGAGTTGTGTGCTGAACATGGAATCAGACACGAAACAACAACTCCATATACTCCTCAGCAAAATGGTGTTGCTGAGAGGAAAAATTGTACTTTAAAAGAGATGATGAATGCTCTTTTATTAAGTTCTGGACTACCAGAAAATTTATGGGGAGAGGCTGTTCTGACAGCGAATTATCTATTAAATAAGGTACCCCGAAAATATATAGACAAGAGCCCTTATGAATTATGGAATGATAGAAAGTCATCCTATAAATACTTACGAGTGTGGGGGTGTCTTGCTAAAGTATTGATGCCTAATGCAAAAAGGATTAAGATAGGACAAAAAATTGTCGATTGCATATTCCTAGGATATGCACAAAATAGCAGTGCCTATCAATTCCTAGTGAATGAGTCGCTAATTCTAGAAATACATAAGAACTCGATAATTGAATCGAGAAATGCTTCATTCTTTGAAGATGTGTTTCCGTATAAGTCAAGAGAGGAAGCAAATTCCTCAAAAAGGACCTTTGAAACACAAGAAGAAGAGCATAAAGGTGAACCAGTATAGGTAGAGCCTAGACGGAGTAAAAGAGCTCATACAGAAAAATCCTTTGGATCAGATTTTATCACTTTCATGTTGGAAAGTGAACCACAAAGCTATCCAGAAGCTTTAAGATCTTCTGAGGGACCTCACTAGAAAGAAGCGATTGCATCTGAGATCACTTCTATCTTACAAAATCATACTTGGGAGCTTGTGGATCTTCCTCCGGGAAGTAAGCCATTAGGCTGTAAGTGGATTTTTAAGATAAAGAAGAAATCAGATGGTACAATAGATAGATACAAGGCTAGATTGATAATTAAGGGTTATCGACAGCGTGAAAGCCTTGACTATTTTGATACATACGCTCTGGTATCAAGAATATGCTCTATTAGATTGTTATTAGCAATTGCCACATTGTGGAATTTGGAAATACATCAAATGGATGTGAAGACCGCTTTTCTAAATGGAAATTTAGAAGAAGAAATCTATATGGAACAACTTGAAGGTTTTTCTGCTCCTAGACAGAAAAACAAGGTATGTAGATTGGTCAAGTCACTGTATGGCTTGAAACAAGCCCCAAAGCAGTGACATGAGAAATTTGACAATGTCATGCTAAATAATGGATTTAGAATCAATGAGTGTGATAAATGTATCTACAGTAAAAACATGGAAGATGGTTTTGTCATCTTATGTCTTTATGTAGATGACATATTTATCATTGGAAATAATGATAAGATAATTAAATCCACTAAGGAAATGTTGAATTCAAGATTCGACATGAAGGACATGGGCCTAGCTGATATGATTCTAGGAATTAAAATTCTTAGAACAGCTGAAGGACTTGTTCTCAGTCAGTCCCACTATGTGGATAAGATTCTTGAGAAGTTCAACAAGAATGATGCTACGTTGGCACGAACTCCGATAGATATGAGTCAACATCTATCGAAAAATCGAGGAGAGAGTAGCTTTCAGCTAGAGTACTCCAGAGTGATTGGAAGTCTGATGTACCTAATGAATTGTACACGACCAGACTTAGCCTACGTAGTAAGCAAACTGAGTAGATACACGAGTAATCCCGGTGTTGAGCACTGGAAAGGGATAACAAGAGTACTGAGATACTTGAGATATACTCATGATTATGGGCTGCACTATGCAAGATATCCAGCTGTGATCGAGGGATACAGTGATGTGAATTGGATATCTGAAGTGAAAGACTCTAAGTCTACAAGTGGATATTTGTTCACTTTAGGGGGTGCAGCTGTGTCATGGAAATCTTCTAAACAAACCATAATAACTAGATCCACGATGGAATCTGAGTTTGTGGCTCTTGACAAATGTGGTGAAGAGGCTGAATGGTTACGATAATTTTTAGAAGATATTCCTAGATGGCCAAAACCCGTGCCCGCGATATGCATACACTGTGACAGTTAGTCAGCGATTGGACGGGCACAAAGTCATTTGTATAATGGAAAGTCTAGACATATGCATCGTAGACATAACACTATTAGACAACTGCTCTCAACGGGAGTTATCACTATTGACTATATAAAGTCAAAGGATAACCTTGCGGATCCGCTAACCAAAGGGTTAAATAGAGAGTTAGTTGCGAGCTCATCTCGAAGGATGGGTTTGATGCCGAAAACGAATGTTGGTGCAAAGGAAACCCAACCTATGGAGATTGGAGATCCCAAGAACTAGGTTCAAAGGGACAACCTAACTGCATCGACTAAGAAGGATCACTGTGGGGGTTATGAGATAATGAAACAGTGATAAGATGGAGGATAAGCAAATGACTTTTAATGATCCAATAGAGCGGTATGGAATACTCTTCAAAGGGTCACCTATGCGAGAAAGAAGTGGGGCTGCTTCGAAGGGATTTGGAAGGCACAAATCTTAAATCTTCTCGCAGAACCAGGCGTGTTCATGGCCAAGAACGAACACACTCATGAGAACTGAAGGACATCTAGGAAAGTCCTGTGTGAAATGTGTCAATGCTTATATGAAGGGTCAAATAGTTCAAAGACATCACGCCTACTAAATCAACCAGTAAGCAAACATATTATCACAAGGGAAGGTTCAAAGGATAGAACCTACCTATCCTATGCCGGACTTTACTGCTGAGAGCTATCATATATCAGTTTCCATTTATGTGGGGGATTGTTGGAAATGTGAATGGAAACAAAGAAATGGAAGGATGGAGAAACCCTCTTCTGGAGGAGTTTAGTCCCACATTGGAAGTTGAGGGACAACTTGGTTGGTCCATACTGTATCACAAGCATTGTAGTTGTGAAAATATGCAAGGGAAAAGGCTCTCTCTCACGCGTGGGTGCACAGGGGGGGTGCGAATCCAGGGCTCGGATTGCACTACCACAAGGTGACTCGTGTGCAAGTGCAACTTGCGCGCATCGAATGTACGACCGGTCGAGGCATAATTTACCTAAGTTGATCCAACCAACCTTTTGCTAATCTGTTCCATTTTTTGTAACGTATGCATTGAAATGTTCGAGTTTATTGTAGACGTTTCAAAAGCGAGCAATTAATCCATTAATTACGTAATTAATTGGAGATATGCTACAAAGTTATAAAAGAGGAATCGTTGGAAATATGCGTTAAGTTTTTCCTAGTCTCTCCTCCTTTTTCCTCCCCCCTGCTTTGGTGATAGCTTTCTGTGTGTGCTTAGTTCGCCGGAAAGACGATCTGTGCTTGATCACTTCCCGGTTCCGTCATTGTATCCTGAGAAATAGTCGTCCATCAGCTTCGAGGGGAGTCAAAACTTATCACCATTTTTGAAGGGCTAGGAGGCTTGTTCTCATTGATTGAAGATCTGAACGTCTAGGGTTTCCAAGGCTATAAAAGTAGGGGTTCTCTAACCCTTCTTTCATCAATTCTAAGTGATTCCAAAAGCCTCAAAGTGCTATCGCAATGCCTCGACTCTCCAACAAGCCTACGACGAAGTGCTACCGAGACGATGACGACCTGAGATCTTCTTTCAAATTCTATCTATTAGGTCGTCGGTAAAAGCTCTATTTTAAAGTTCATCTATGTAGGAGATTTGAGGCCGCTAGAGGGGGGTGAATAGCATCGTGCTCGTTCGATGATGGAATTCGATCGTGATCTTCTCTACAAAACTCGTTATACGCAGCGGAATAGTAATAATAAAAGCAATAATGAAATGAAACAACTACGAACACAAAGATATAACGTGGTTCGGAACCGAATGGTTCATACTCCACGGATCGAGCTCTAAAGAGCTCTAGCAACGCCAATGCAATCACTAATCACAAATACTCCTTCTCGACACAAGTCGGAGGCGGAGAAACCTCGTACAAAAGATTACAACAATAATCTAAAAGGATACAAGCAAATACAATAGTGAAATACAATGCAAGTAAAGAAAACTACTTTACAAGAGCACTTTGGTTGCCTTGGACTAGCCTTGAAGGACTGGAAGAGCACCAACAATTCCCCTTCAAATCGCCCAATAAAACCCCTTGCTTGAGCCTTCCATGAACAACTGCTTTTATCCTCCATCGGGCAAGATTTTCGCCTGGCAGTCGACTGCCATAAGTCAACAGTCGACTGCCAATACTGTAGCTGTGAGACAACAGCTCAATCCACATTGGACAAGTTCCAACGGTACTCTTGGCAGTCGACTACCAACATTGGCAGTCAACTACCGTAGCCGGCGCCCGATCGGCTCGGGCGATCTGTGCTCGTGGCGAACCATCGATCATTGCCGTCCATGGCGATCGATTGATCATAACCGATCATTGCTACCAGCGAGATCATCTGATTTAGCCGTCAGTCGAACTCAAGTCGACTCACGACAGTCGAACCGACCATAATGCCAGTCGACTTCCAACCTCAAAGATGAGGTTTTAACCCAAGTATGGTGTCCCCATACTTGCTAGACCACCCTTAGCCTAGATCTAAGCCTTCTAGCCACCTCATCAGCCTTACGCCTCTCGGATCCCTCCAAGTCATCCATGACTTGTTCATCCATCGCACTAGTCTTCAGGTGCTTCCATCGTCTATGTCATGCTAACGGTGTCTACACCGCCAAGGCACATTGGACTTACGCCGCCAAGACTCCGCTTGGATTTTACGCCGCCAATATCAAACCCCTTGGACTTTCCCTTGCCAACCCATGTTGGAATTTCCATGCCAAGACCCATGCTTGGACTTTCCCTTGCCAACCCATGTTGGACTTTCCATGCCAAGACCCATGCTTGGACTTCACTTGTGCCAAGTACTCAAGACTTGGACTTTCCCAAATGCCAAGTGTCCCACTTGGACTTTCCATGCCAAATACCCATGACTTGGACTTTACCTTGCCAAGACCCATGCTTGGACTTCCCAAATGCCAAGTGTCCCACTTGGACTTTCCATGCCAAGTACTCATGACTTGGACTTTACCATGACAATTACATTGTCATATGTTTTTGTCTAACATCAAAACATCTCTCGAGCCAAGCTCGAGTCCTGGTCAATCGTGACCTGGGCTGATTACACCAATAATCTCCCCCTTTTTGATGTTTGACAAAAACCAAACAAAACAAACCATTTGAGTTAGACCATCTAACTCAAAGAGTCCTTACCAATTATCCCAAATTGGTAATTTAACCTTCTCCAAAATATTCTTCCCCAAATATTCTTTCCCTTTTTGACTAACATCAAAAAGGTTATCTCTCCAAGGAGGTCAATGTCTCATGTCCCAATGAGATCTTACAATCTCCCCCTTGGTCCAAAAATACCTAGGATGCCTACCATCTTCCTAGTGATAAGTTTCATATCACTCAAGAGAGGCAATCATATTCACTCTCCCAATTTCCAAATTGGGTATCAAAAACCCATCAATTTTCCCAATTGATGATACTCTCCCAATAACTTCTCCCCCTTCAAGAAGAGAAACACATCCATCATCTTAAGATTGATAACTCCTCCTAAAGGCTTGCTCCCCCTTGACCATTGCACCAACAATGTCCTTGGGAAGTCCCTAAGCCAATAGGAACTCTAAACCATCAAAATTAAGGTTCTTAAGTTCAAACATGAACTCTCCCACCCTTAAATTTGATACTTTGACCTAACACCTATCCAAATCCATATCCAATGGATTTTCACCCTTTCTAATGCTTCCCAAAGCATATCCTAGGGTTAGAAGTGGTTAGGGACCTTTACCATAGCTGAAAATGAGCTAAACAATCTTGTTTTTCCCGAAATCAGCTTGGTAGTTGATTACTTACAATAATCAGTCGACTGCTACTCACATCAGTCGACTGCCATCAGACGACAGTCGACTGATAACTGAAATTCTCGAATTTTAACTATCAGAATTAAATTTCAGAAAATCATAAGTAATTCTACGTATATTGAAAAATCACTAAATTTGATACGTATATTACTTATAGTCAATACAATGGGTGAAAAATGTTTGAAAAATATTTTACCCATTAAATATCGAAATTGATACAAAATCTAAAAGTGAAGAAAAACTTCAATGTTTTAACTCACTTTGTATCAATCTCATCAATGGTGATTGCTATCAAAAGATAGACTTCATCAAGGTTTTCTAAATGTATTTTAAAATGATTTTGAAAACCTATATTGGATCATGTTCCTTGGCCTCAATGTACATGACTTGTACACAAGCTTTCCCAATGATCCACTATTGAAATTAGATGAGTTTTAGTTCATCTAGATGCAAAAACTATGCACCTTGAACTCAACTCATATCCTAGCATCTCACATGTATCTAGGGTGTATAAATACACACACAAGTCAATGTTATGTGAGATGTGAGTTTTGTTTTCCCTAAACTAGGGGTTCATGCATTTTTCTAAGGCAACTCTACTTGATTCCCTTATAAATAGGACTCCAAGTCATGTCATTGTCTTTAAATCAATTTTCATCAATTAAATGCATGAAATGATCATGACATAATAATAGCAAAAATAAAACATGGCCAATGATCATGATGTCATGACATATGATATAAAACTTAAACTCATGACATTCAATCCTAATTCCTAAACATAATCATGACATATAAATGATAAAAATAGGCATGATCTCATGACATGACATATGACAAACAAAGCATGACATATAAAATATATAGGTATAATAATACCTAAAATTTAATATTAGTTTCCATTTCATATAATTAATTATATTTTGCCATATTTCTACTTTTCTCCCTAGTATGCCAAAAATCCAAAATGACACACTAACCTCTAAACCTAACTCGTGCCAATTTAATTGATTTATCATAATTCCAAAAATACATTGGCACATCCTGAAATCTTTTAGGATCAAAACTCAAATGTATTTACAAGGTAACCATAACCTTGAAAATATCCTAAAATGCCACCTTTACCATGGTTGAGTTAACTACCCATCCAATCAAGGTTGACACACCCTAAACCCTTCTAGCGTGAATCTATCACGCTCCTAGGAACCCAAAATCTATTTGAGCTCATTGGGTTAATTAGGTATTCCTTTGGGATGACCTCCCTAGATACCCTCCTTATGACCCTCCTGGGCTTGTTAGCCTTGGTCATTTGGGTCTTACCTAGGTTGACTCTAGGGGTAACTCCCCTTGCAACCTTCTTAGTGGCCACCCTAGGTTTCCTAGAAACCCTAGCCACTAGGCACTTACCATGGTTACTCTTAGGGATAACTTCCCTAGTAACCTTGGTCTTCCTAGACCTAGTTAGTGTTCCATAATCTAATGGAACACTATGATAAGCCACTTTAGGCTTAGGTTTGTGACCCAAACCTTTCTTGCCCTTGGTTGACTTTTGTCTTTTAGGTCCTATGTGTTGACTTTGAGATTTTGACCCTTGACTTTGACCATTAGACCCTTGAAATTGATTTTGTATATTCCTAAGGGTCTTTTCCAATTTCTCAAGCCTTGACCTCAAGGCTTGATTTTCTAATTCTAATTGCCCAATTGATTTTTGATTAGGTTCTTGGGCATGGGACATCCTAGGCATATGTCTAGTCCATTTAGGGTTAAAACCTAGGTGCTCTCCTATTTTCCTAATTGATTCCCTAGGTAGAATATTTTTAGGGACATTAGTCCCAAATTTCTCCTTATTTCCTAAGTGGACATTCTTAGCTCCTAAAAAAAAATATTTGTTTCTATTAGCATGCTTTTCATAAATTGCAAGAGAATTAAAATTCCTAGCATGCTTTTTAACATTTAAAAAAGAAGATGCATTACTAAAATGTACCTTAGGGTTAGCTTTAGCTCCCCCTACTTGTGATGCTTCTTCTTGGGTCTTTTTGCTCCCCCTAGGGCATTGACTCCGGTAATGCCTCGGTAGCCGACATTTGAAGCAAATGACTTGCTCCTTACTTTTGATAGTTGGGGGACCGACATCCTTTGACTTTTAGGTGCCGGAGGAGCTTCTTTACTCTCTTTGGGCACTTGCTCTTGTAGTGCCCGACTTCCCTACACTCAAAACATATGATATGATTTTTATTAGAAATTGATATGTTTGAGTTACCTAGGGCCGTGGTGGAGGCTTGAGCTTGCTCTTCTTCTTGACCGGAAGTAGAAGCTTCTTCTTGACTTGGCTCTTGCTCCGAAGTGGATGGTCTAACTTCCTCCCCCTCAATCCTAGAGGTTGAGGTTTCTTCTAATTCTACCTCTTCCACCACTTCTTCCTCCTCGGATGTCGAACACTCCTCGACCACGGAATCCTCACTTTCTTATGAGGATGAGCTCACTTCCTCATCCTCCTCATCTTCTTGGATTGAGTGAGGCTCTTCATGAAATTTTTCTAATTTGTTCCATACCTCCTTGGTGTCTTTACAATCCCCTATCTTGATCAAAATATCATTAGGGATTATATTAAGCAAAATACCCATTACCTTATTGTTGATGTTATAGTATCGGAGTTGTTCTTGACTCCAATTCTTCTTCTTGATTTTTCTTCCTTCTTTGTCTTTTGGAGTGTCAAAACCTACTAAGACACTAATCTAATTATCAAAATCACACATTAGAAAATGCATCATTCTACCTTTCCAATATGCGAAATCTTCGCGGTCGAAGGAAGGCGGAATGTTGATGTTGTCACCCAATCTCTCCTTGAATTCCATCTTGTTCCTCTAGCATCTTGACTTCGGGTTGTTAATCTGTAGAAGAGCCCCGGGCTCTGATACCAATTGTAGGAGATTTGAGGCCGCTAGAGAGGGGTGAATAGCGTCGTTCTTGTTCGATGATGGAATTCTATCGTGATCGTCTCTACAAAACTTGTTATGCGCAGCGGAATAGTAATAATAAAAGCAATAACGAAATGAAACAACCACGAACACAAAGATATAACGTGGTTCGGAACCGAACGGTTCCTACTCCACGGATCGAGCTCTAAAGAGCTCTGGCAATGCCAATGCAATCACTAATCATAAATACTCTTTCTCGACACAAGTCGGAGGCGGAGAAACCTCGTACAAAATATTACAACAATAATCTAAATGGGTACAAGCAAATACAATAGTGAAATACAATGCAAGTAAAGAAAACTACTTTACAAGATCACTTTGGTTGCTTGATCTTTGGTTGCCTTGGACTATCCTTGAAGGACTGGAAGAGCACCAACAATTCCCCTTCAAATCGCCCAAGAAAACCCCTTGCTTGAGCCTTCCACGAACATCTACTTTTATCCTCCATCTCGCCATAAGTCAGTGAGACAATGGCTCAATCCACGTTGAACAAGTTCCAATGGTAATCTTGGCCCGACGCCTACCGGCTACGGAGCGCTTCGCGGTTGTGGTCAACCATCACCGATCGTCATCCATGGTAATCAATCGATCACCACAATAACTTACTAACGAGCAATGATCACAAAGACACTTTCAAATTTCTAAGCCGGCAAATAAACTCAAGTCGACTCACGACAGTCGAACCGGCCATAATGCCAGTCGATTGCCAACCTCAAAGATGAGGTTTTAACCCAAGTATGGTGTCCCCATACTTGATAGACCACCCTTAGCCTAGACCTAAGCCTTCTAGTCGCCTCCATCACCCTTACACCTCTCGGATCCCTCCAAGTCATCCATGACTTGTTCATCCATCGTGCTAGCCTTCAGGTGCTTCCATCGGCTATGTCATGCTAACGGTGTCTACACCGCCAAGGCACATTGGACTTACGCCGCCAAGACTCCGCTTAGACTTTACGCCGCTAATATCAAACCCCTTGGACTTTCCCTTGCCAACCCATGTTGGACTTTCCATGCCAAGACCCATGCTTGGACTTTCTCTTGCCAACCCATGTTGGACTTTCCATGCCAAGACCCATGCTTGGACTTCACTTGTGCCAAGTACTCAAGACTTGGACTTTCCCAAATGCCAAGTGTCCCACTTGGACTTTCCATGCCAAGTACCCATGACTTGGACTTTACCTTACCAAGACCCATGCTTGGACTTCCCAAATGCCAAGTGTCCCACTTGGACTTTCCATGCCAAGTACATGACTTGGACTTTACCATGACAATTACATTGTCATATATTTTTGTCTAACATCAAAACATCTCTCGAGCCAAGCTCGAGTCCTGGTCAATCGTGACCTGGGCAGATTGCACCAACAATCTCATATATTGTTAAGTTTTTTTTCGGAGCTTTATGTTAGTGAAAACCCTAGAGCGAATCATGTGATGATTGTTGTGTGGAGTTTGTTGTATCATATTCATATTTATAAAGGCATTTCTTTATGGTTATTATACTTACTTGTATTGGTGCCAAATAACTAAGTATAATAACGTTCTTGAGTAGAAGGTTCTTATCTATATCAATCGATTGGTTGAATTGATAATGAGATGATATAGAGAACACTACTCTTAATAATTCCTAGTCAAGTATTAATATTCAAGGACAATGTTAATGTGAAGAGACTAGCATGTAAGTCAACTCGATGACTTGATCTCACAAGTCATGGATATGAGATATCAAGTTGACACATGGGTATGCATTGGAGAATGTATACTGAATGACCCGCCATGAGAAAGTATCATGGATCGTTATATGAGTGTCATATACTTTCTCATGTGACTATTAGTATGACTATTAGTCCTTGGACCTGAAGTCACCATGGTTCCCTACATAAGGAGTTGCATACTTTGACTTCGTCAAATGTCACCCGTAAATGGGTGAACTATAAAGGCGATTACTAGGTATGTAACAAATTATACGGAGGGATGAGAGTGACGTAGATGAGATCTATCCCTTCTATATGACGGGAGTGACATCGTGATTCTTTATAAAGTGAGACCACTAAGTGCATGACCATGCCCAAATGAGTCAATATGAGATATTGAGCTCATTTGATTAGAGTGAGTCTACTTGGAGTTCAAGATATAGATTGTATAGAGGATGACACGGTCTATGCCTCAATTGGTCAATCTAGATGTCAAGGATAGAGGGACATTGTCACATATTTGAGAGTCACAATTAGTAGTCACAAAGGTGATGTTGGATCTCAACATTCTTGTAACTTAGGTAGCAATGATGTGTTTCTAGATACCGCTCATTGCTTATGTTTCTAAATCGGTTTAGGAGCATTGCCAACGTTACAAGAACCTATAGGGTCACACACAAAGGGCAATTAGATGGAGATTAGGTTCATATGATGGACCATGAGGATTAGGTTCATGTGATGAACCAAATTGGATTAAGAGTAATCTAAATTAGACTAATTGAGTTGGACTCAATTTGATTCAAGTGTTGAATGAGTCTAATTTAGATTTGATTCATTGAGTCAATTTAAAATAATGAATAGAGATTCATTAAATTAAATTGACTTGAATCAAATGATTGGATTTGATCAACCATGGTAGATAAGAGGTCAAGTTTGACTTGACTTGAGAGGGAAGATGAATGGTCAAGTTTGACATGACCAAATGCCATGTCATGATGACTTGGCATGGGCCGGCCAATAATGATGTTCCACATCATTATGGACACATCATGGGGTGCCACCTCATGAGGGAGACCAAGAGCCATGGCTCTTGGTATTACATGCATGTATATAACTTCCATGAAGTGACCGGCCAACATTAGATGTGCATTAGGTGAAGTGAGTGAGAATTGATTAGATCTTTTTCTTCCTCCCTTCCTCTCCTCTCAAGCTCTATCTCCCTCTTCCTTTCTTGCTGTGGGTTTCAAGGAGTGCTATCACACTCTAAGTTGCCTTCTCCACCTATTGTTCGTGTGGATACTTGTAGATGAGTGTACGCTTGACACTCTCGAGTTCCGGCAAGCCGTTTGGATGAGCGGGATAAGCGAAGTGCGTCGCATCAAGGGTAAAGCTCTTCACATGCAGATCTAAAGTAGATCTAAGGTTTTTAAACATGGACATGCATATATTTTGTTTATGTTCGCACGGATCCGTAGCTGACGTCCGAGGTTTTCACAATGCAAAAAGTGGTTTTTGCGGCTCGGATAGTCCAATAGTGGTATCAGAGCCACGTGCGAAGCATGTATGTGTTTAGTTTTGTAATTTTTGTATTAGATATAAAAATTATAGATATGTAAGTTTCTGTAAATTTCCTATTTTTTAGATTTTTTTTTGAGTATTTTTCTCGAAGAGTCGAAGCAACAAGTGTTGGGACACTTGTAGGCTTCAACCACCGAGAAATCTCTCCGAAACGGTGAATTCTCGCTCTAGTCTTTTGGGACAGCGACTTAAGGCACTGTAAGATCGAGATGGGACACTTGTGAGATTCATTTTGTGAGAAGGGGCACTTCCCCTAACCCTGCAAGGGGCATTGTCCCGCGATCGCGCCTGGAAATCGCTTATTGGGACCGTTACGGAGATGTGCCTCATAAAATTGAAACAAAAATAGGAAAAATTATAGAAATTTCTGTAAAATACATAATTTAGAATTATGTATAATATTGTGATGGTCATGGCCCAAGAACCCCAATGTGATTGGATAAAATATGTTGTAATTCATAATACGGCTTGCGCGCCATTTTTGTGTTGTGCATGTTGTATATGCGACCCGCGCGTCGTGCCTGTTCTTTTAATATTCCTGTTGTAAATAGTTTTAGACTCGAATGTAACTCGAGTTTCATGTTTGTAATATACAAAATGGAGCGGTGGAAGGTCCACTAGTAGACGGAGTTACGAGGAGGGTGCCGACGACACATGGCGGTCAAAGGAGGCGCTTGGAGAAGCCACTAACCCTAGGTTGACCGTCCGATCTTCTCTTGGCTTGAGAAGATCGTAGTAGGGTCATGACCTCATCACAATTTAATTTTATATATATATATATATATTGTATGTATGTGATGCATGCTAGTAAATTTTGCTTGTATGTATATGATGTATGCTAGGATATTTTCCTTGTATGTATATGATGCATGCTAGTATATTTTGCTTGTATGTATGTGATGCATGCTAGTGTAGAGTAGTTAAGGCCTTAATGTGTATATGATACACTTTCACGATTAGATTAGATCTTAATCGAATCAACTCGAAATGCCTATCAAGTTTAATTTGATACCCATCACTACCTCGATCATTTGTTATTGTTGAATCTGCCAAAGCAAAGCAACATATATTACCTTGTTAGGGTGCGGAGGGACAATCTTGATCCCGCCTATCACAGCTTGGGTGAGAATAAGCTCAATTAGATTAAGTGAAACTAGTTAACTCAATTGTATCGAGAAAAACTATAGGCATATTCCAACGGTTGGAAAGATAGGGTAAGATTACATTTACACTAAATCTTGGGCGATTTAGCCAAAGCTAACTCAAGGTCTTTTGTAAATGTGGATCTTGATCCTATAAACAAGGGTTGCATAGAGATGTAATCGATAATTTGTTACCTACCGATCATACTAAGTCTTGGGCGATTTAGCCAAAGCTAACTCAAGGCGTAGTAGATCTAAGGTTTTTAAACACGTACATGTATATATTTTGTTTATGTTCGCATGGATCCGTGGCCGACGTCCGAGGTTTCCGCAATGCAAAAAGCAATTTTTGCGGCTCGGATAGTCCAACACTTTATTTGAAACGAGGAGAGGGAGAGTGTCCCTCTACCCCGAGTTTTCTTGTAATCGCTTCACTCCTACCTCCAACGAGGAGGAGTACTTTAGTGTTTTGCCCTCCGTACATGGTCTGGGACCACTAGGGCCTTGGACTAGCAGTCGAAAGAATGTGAACCAAGTAAAATATATTGTTTCCTTTTCTTTATCTGCTGCGTACTCATTTCTAATCGAACGAACGAGAAATTTTATCTTTCGCTATTCACCCCCTCTAGCAACTCTAAACGATCCAACAATTGGTATCAGAGCCGGGGGTGCTGAGATTTGGTAAAACCACCAATCTGTTGGATCGAGAAGCATCGCTAGAGGGGGGGTGAATAGCGATCGTAAATCTTTCCGTTCGTTTCGTTCGAGTAGACAATTAAACGAGTAAGCACAGCGAAAAATAAAGAGACATGTTTATTTTACTTGGTTCACAACCCAGCGGTTGCTACTCCAAGGCCCTATCGGTCCTAGACTGTGTACGGAGGGCAAAGCACTATAACGTCTCCTCCTCGTTGGAAGTAGGAGACAACGATCACAAAACCGAATGTACGAGGATGAGGCAACAAGCCTACCTCACCTCGTTACAAATAAAAACAATGAATACAGTATGAAAATATATTACTAGATGTTGCTGCCGACGAAGAAGATTTGAACTGTTGTCGCGTCGGTGTTATGACGGTGTCGGAGCGTTTGCGTTGTAGGAGCACTTGAAGAATAAACTTGATGATCTTTGGAGTTGGAATCCACCCCTCCTTTTATAGATTTTGCCCTCTGAATATGTCTCCTCTTTTTTCAGAACAGATCATGAAGTTGTATAATTTTTATCGCGAAGTGGTCGCATCAAACCTTATCCGTTTTAACCTAGCGCAAAGGCTGATTCGTCGCCATCAATCGACTGATGACTCCCATCAGTCGACTGATAAGCATCAGTCGACTGCCCAATGGTCAACAGTCGACTGCCATCCTAGCCACTTCCCTGCAGTAAGAGGTTAGCTCAGAAAATGATAAATTCGATGGTTTCTAACCATTTGATCTCGACCTAGACCTTCCATAGGAAGTCTTAGTCGGATCACCGCCTACGGTCATCCCCGTAAAGAGGATACGACCTTACAATCTCTCACTCACACGAGCTTTTCTCGATACTTACCTTGTAGCTCTCACTTCCGGCCTTCCACTCGATTCCTTCGGCTCCCTCCGAAGTCACTCGAGTGTTGCCCGACCACCGCGGCTTCCTCCGGGTATCGCTAGCCTTCATCTCCAGCTTTAGTACTTTTCTGCACACTCGATTTAGCTCGTGAGATAACGATGTAAAGTTAACTTTGTGTCTTTGCCATAATCAAAACACAAGTTCGATTATCTAGTGCCCCTGCACCAACAATCTCCCCCTTTTTGATCTATGGCAAACCAACACAAAGTTAAGGGAAATTAAAGCATAAAACAAGTATAGTAAATGATGAATGCCATTTTCAAAAACTCTCCCTTAACCAAAACTCCCCCTTAACCCTAGGTGAGTTTTGAAAGAGATACTTTAGTTTTCAAAATTAAATAAATTTTGTGTTACTCCCCCTTAACTTTCGCTCTTCTCCCCCTTTTGCCATAAGTAAAAAAAAAAATATGTTGGGGTTTTTGTATAAAATAGGGGTTTAAAAACAATATCATATATGCATGCATCTAGATAAATCAAATATGAGTCCAAGCATGCATCTAGCAGTAGTTAGATAGATTGGTTCGAGGTGCGTCCCTCTGCACCAATAATCTAAAGGTTTGTAATATAACCCTTAGGGTTAGTTTGCTGTCCCCCTTAGTCAAATATATGAAGTATAAGAGATGTAGGGGGCGCTAAACTTTGGCCTAAGAATTGTTAAGTACAATAGTTGGGAAAATAAGTAGTATTTTGAAGAGGTTATATTTCAATTATCCTTAACATCTCACCCATTCTATGTGTCTCAGAATTTGTTCACCTTATATGTTTTGTGAGATGATTCTAAATTGATTAAAGATAGTCAACCTTGGGTTAGATTTGGATTTAACCTTTAGATCATTAAGTAACTTTTCGAGAAACTGGCTTCCAGGTCGTGGCGAGGCACAGGGGCCTTCTTTGATCGGAACAACGACCACTTCCTTAGACAAAGTCAAATTCAAGAAAATATCACTTAAGTCACTTAGGGTTACTTCCTGGTCTAACTAGTTTAGGATACGGTGAGGTAGCTTCGGCTAGTTCCACTCGGTCAAGTGCACCAAGCTAGATACGCCTTATCTAGCTCGAATACACGAGACTTTGTTTCCCTAACATACTATCATCTCGCCGTGTCCTAATACTATGTTATCAAGAGTTGACTACCTATTTTTCCTATCTAGCCGTTCTACAAATTAAAGTAAAATATTCAATGGTTTTGCTAAGTAAGCGGGTATACTATTTTAGTGTTAGCTCCCCCTGGACCATGAACCAATATGGTCTATTCAAATAATGAATTTGATCCTGGGGAATCCAAAACTTATTAGTCCTTATATGTGAATTCAATAAAACCTTTGGGACCCATGCTTGGACTCTTTGATGACTACGATTTACGATAGACATATATTACCTATTCGTAGTCGTTGACCTAAATCCGAGTCTGGCTTTGTTGTACACGGCTCTTTGGGTTCCAAGTAGTCGGTTAAGATTCTTAGATCCCAACGTGAACCTTTCCAACGTATCCTCAACCTCTTGAACTCAGTCTTTCAAGAGAGAATTCTCCTCCTCAAGTTTTTTAATTTGGGTTGAGTTTCCCTCTTGAACTTGACTAGTTGAAGAGGTTAGAGTAGCCTCTTGCTTGAGGGTTTCAACCTCCTCAAGTAACGACTCAACCCTAGACTCAGACTTAGTTAATTTCCTATTAAGCATTTTAATTGTATTGTAAAGCGTATGAATTAGTGAGCGGCAAACCTTAATTTTCTCTTTTGGTCCGACTTTCAGTTGCTTCTCAAAGTAGTCCTCGAGTTCGGAGTCGGTGTTGTAATTGGATTCGGATTCGGACTCTGACTCGGACTCTTCGGGTCTTGCCATGCATGCTATGCCACCGCCTTCTTCGTTGTCCCATGTTGCATGAAAATCCTTCTTTTGATTTGATTTGAATTGTGCCCTCTTTTGATTCTTTAGTAGCCTCCTTTCTATCTGAACGATCTTCCGCACTACATTCACTATTGCTTCCACCTTTTCGGATTCGGACTTTGATTCATCTTCGGGTTCGAGTCCATCTTCTTGGCTAGTAGGTGGCTTGCTTCTTTGTCCTGCAAGTAGAGCAATACCTCTCTCAGTCTGGACCACGTTAGTTTGCTCGTGAAGTTCAAATTCGGAAAATAATTTATCTAACCTAAGCTTTGAAAAGTCCTTAGAGACCTTGTAGGCATCGACCATGGATGCCCACAAGGTAGTCCTAGGAAATGAATTAAGAACGTACCTTAGTAGGTCACGGTTTTCGACCTTGTGTACGATGGTGTGCAGGCCGTTGACAATGTCCTGGACGCGGGCGTGTAGTTGCGTCGCCGTCTCGTGTTCCTGCATCTTAAGGTTATACAACTTATTGAAAAGAAGGTCACGTTTACATACCTTAGCATCGGACGTTCCTTCGTGTAGCTCGATTAATTTGTTCCATAGGTCCTTGGCGCTAATGAATGGTCCGATGCAGTTGAGTTCCTCCTTGGACAAGCCGCATTGCAATATTTGAGTTGCTCTTGCATCGGCTTCAATTTGCCTCTTGGTTGCGTTAGTCAACTTGTTTTAATCCAAGGGGTCTCCTTGATCATTGGTGGGTAGAGCAAAGACGGTTTGGATTATTATCCAAGTCTCGACTTGTGTTTTCAAGAAACACTCCATCCGACCTTTCCAATAATGGAAATCATCTCCGTTAAAGAATGGAGGTCGAGTGATGCTATACCCCTCAATGTGAGCCATTAAGTATCTTTCAAAACACAAATAAAAACCAAAGGGAATTCCAAGACTTGGTCTTGGATTAGTAATGCAGGAAATAAATAGGAAATAAACAGAATTAAATGAGAAAAATAAGAAACTAACAAAAACTAACAACTTACGACCTTCGATGTCCCCGAAAAGGTACTAGATGTTGGATTTTGGGTCTGGAAATAGCTTGTTACGAGGGTAAACCCTCTTAAGAAATGTAGATCGCTTAGAGAGCTTCGATTTGGTAGGTAGATCGTTATGTGAGTCCACTTGTGCGAAAAGTTATGGCCGTTTTACCGTCGGCTACTCCAAGAGAGAAAACTTGCAAGCACACAACCAAAAGAAACGTACCAAGACTTCGTCTTGGATTAGTAGTGCGGGAGAAAAAAGACCTAAAAAAAAATATGAATCGAAAAATACGAACAGAAAACCAAAACGTGCTAGATCGGTGGTTTCACCAAATCTTAGCGCCCCCACTCTGATACCAATTGTTGGATCGAGAAGCGTCGCTAGAGGGGGGGGGGTGAATAGCGATCGTAAATCTTTCCGTTCGTTTCGTTCGAGTAGACAATTAAACGAGTAAGCACCGCGGAAAATAAAAAAACACATTTATTTTACTTGGTTCACAACCCAGCGGTTGCTACTCCAAGGCCCTATCGGTCCTAGACCGTGTACGGAGGGCAAAGCACTATAACGTCTCCTCCTCGTTGGAGGTAGGAGACAACGATCACAAAACCGAATGTACGAGGATGATGCAACAAGCCTACCTCACCTCGTTACAAATAAAAACAATGAATACAGTATGAAAATATATTACTAGATGTTGCTGCCGACGAAGAAGATCTGAACTGTTGTCGCGTCGGCGTTATGACGGTGTTGGAGCATTGGCGTTGTAGGAGCACTTGAAGAATAAACTTGATGATCTTTGGAGTTGGAATCCACCCCTCCTTTTATAGATTTTGCCCTCTGAATATGTCTCCTCTTTTTTCGGAACAGATCACGAAGTTGTATAATTTTTATCGCGAAGTGGCCGCGTCAAACCTTATCCGTTTTGACCTAGTGCAAAGGCTGATTCGAATCCATCAATCGACTGATGACTCCCATCAGTCGACTGATGAGCATCAGTCGACTGCCCAATGGTCAGCAGTCGACTACCAGCCTAGCCACTTCCCTGCAGTAAGAGGTTAGCTCGAAAAATGATAAATTCGACGGTTTCTAACCGTCCGATCTCGACCTAGACCTTCCACAGGAAGTCTTAGTCGGATCGCCGCCTACGGTCATCCCCGTAAAGAGGATACGACCTTATAATCTCTCACTCACACGAGCTTTCCTCGATACTTACCTTGTAGCTCTCGCTTCCGGCCTTCCACTCGATTCCTTCGGCTCCCTCCGAAGTCACTCGAGTGTCGCCCGACCACCGCGGCTTCCTCCGGGTGTCGCTAGCCTTCAGCTTCAGCTTTAGTACTTTTCTACACACTCAATTTAGCTCGTGAGATAACGATGTAAACTTAACTTTGTGTCTTTGCCATAATCAAAACACAGGTTCGATTATCTAGTGCCCCTGCACCAACACAATCTAGATTTTTTTTTACAGATTTATTTTCATTTTTATTTCTATTTATTTCGAGTTTTTACAAGATTTTTTGTTCATTTAAATTATCTCCCACACTACTAATCCAAGACGCAAGTCTTGATACATTTCGCTTGTTTTGGTCGTTGCTAGATTTCTTGTCTTTACTTGCTCTTTTTGTGTCAATGGCCCATCTCGAGGGTTTTAGCACCGTCCAACCTCCGTTTTACAACGGAGATGACTTCCATTATTGGAAGGATTGGATGGAGTGCTTCCTTAAGACTCAAATCGAGATGTGGATCATAATCCAAATAGGATTCACACTTCCGACTAACGAAATGGGTGAATCTTTGGATTATGACCAATGGACCAATGCTACAAAAAGACAAGTCAAAACCGACGCCAAGGTGACTCAAATCCTCCAATGCGATTTGTCCAAGGAGGAGCTCAATCTTGTCGGCCCCTTTATCAGTGCAAAGGACTTGTGGACCAAATTAGTGGAACTACACGAAGGAATCGACGAAGCAAAGGTATGAAAATGGGACCTTCTTTTTAATAAATTATATAATTTAAAAATGCAGGAACATGAGACGACGACTTAATTACACGCCCGAGTACAAAACATCGTCAACAATTTTCACACCATTGGACAAAAGGTCGAAAACCGTGACCTAATAAGGTATGTTTTGAATTCATTTCCTAGGACTACCTTGTGGGCATCCATGGTCGATGCCTACAAGGTCTCTAAGGACTTATAAAAAATTAGGTTAGATGAATTATTTTCAGAATTCGAACTCCACGAATAGTCTAATTCGGTACCCGAGAAAGGTATAGCTCTTATTGCAGGTCAAAAGAAGAAGCCTGTAAGTAAGTCACCCTCGAAGGAAGAAGAAGACGAGTACGAGTCAGAAGTCGATCCAGAGAAGGAGACCGAACTAGTCAACCTAGTTCGGAGGATGATTAAGAGATGAAAATGACCCGTCACTCAACCCAAGGAAGGTAAATCTAAAGCTAGTTCTAACATTAGGTGTTATGAATGCAATAGGTTCGGACATGTCAAGTCGGAATGTCCGAAGCTTAAAAACAAAGCACCGAAGTTCAAGAAGGCACTCAATGCTAGTGGGAAGAGGCATCGGAAGAAGAAGACGATGACCTCGTCTTCATGAATAAACCAACCGAATCGGAGTTGGAGTCCGAATCTGAGCAAGAATCTGAACCCGAGGATGAGTCGGACTACGAATCCCTATTCAAGACAAGCCACGGATACGCATCCGGTTCAAGAGATACTCTCAATGTAAGTCGGTCCCTCATTAGTACTTTATATAATGCAATTAAGTTTCTAACTAGGAAGTTAGCTAAGTCTGAGTCCAAGGTCGAGACCCTGTTCGAGAAGCTTAAACTTCTTAAACACGAGGTCTCCCTAACTTCTTCGACTAGTCAAGTTCAAGAGGAGGACTCAACTCGAGTTGAAATGCTCGAAGTTGAGAACTCACTTTTGAAAAGTCAAGTCGAAGATCTTAGAAACACGTTGGAAAGGTGCACTTTGAGATCCAAGGGACTTGACCTCTTACTTGGATCGCAAAGGGTCATGTACAACAAGGCCGAGCTTGGGTTTAGCTCAAATACGACTAACAAGTCGTATATGTCAATCGTAAGTCGAAATAGAATACATGTCCAAGCATGGGTCCCTAAGACCACTTTGATTTCTCAATTAGGATCTAATCAATACTGGGTTCCCAAGGACCAAATCCACTATGTGGAAAGACCGAACGGATTCAATGGTCCCGGGGGAGATAGTACAAAACTTGTTTGTGCTATTACTTAGAAATTGCATGCTTAGTTTTTTCTTTCTTTCTATTCTTTTTAGAATGGTTAGATAGGGACTATAACTCGTCAATACTTGATAACATAGTACCAGGATGCGACGAGATGATAGTACGCTAGGAAAGCGAAGTCTTGGGTACTCAAGCTAGATAAGGTGTATCTAGTTCGGTTCACTTGACCGAGTAGAACTAGCTGAAGCTACCTCGCCGTATCCTAGACTAGTTAGATCAGGAAGTGGTCTTAAGTGAGTCAAGTTACTATTTTATCGAAATTGACTTTGTCTAAGGAAGTGGTCATTTTTCTGATCAAAGAAGACCTCTGTGCCTTGCCACGACCTGGAAGCCAAGATCTTGAAAAGGTGACTTGATGAGCTTAGGGTCAAATCCAAATCTAACGCAAGGTTGACTAGTTTCAATTCATTAAAATTAATCAAGTAAAATTGAATTCATCTCACAAGAACACATAAGGATAACATGTTTGATCATGTAGAAATGGGTGAGATGACCTAGGACTAATAATCTTCAACTAACCCTTAAATTCTAATATCCGATCCAACTACCTTGTGTGTAGGATCAATGGATGTTGAATAGTGGTTGCTCCCGACACATGATCGGGGATCAACTTAAGTTTTCAAAGCTTCGATTCAAACGACAAGGATCGGTAGCCTTTGGAAACAACGACAAGCTCAAAATCATCGGATCAGGTGATATTGAGCTCAACTCAAACTTTATCATTCAAAATGTTTTACTAGTTGAAAATTTCGAATATAATTTACTTAGCATAAGTCAGTTGTGTGATAATAACTATAAGGTCATATTTCTAGAAAATGAATGCATAATTAAAACAAATGAAACCTCTAAAATAATCCTTAAAGGAACTAGGAATAGCAACATCTATACTATTAATCTACCTAACTCCTCAACCAAGTGTCTTATGACACAGCAAGAGGAATCTTGGTTGTGGCACCGACGACTTGGTCACTCGCACCCAAGGTTTGTCCACAAGATGAGTCAGAGTAGCTTAGTCAGAGGTTTGCCCAACCTTAACAACTTAGACAATAAAATTTATAATGCTTGTCAACAAGGTAAACAATTTAGAACACAACACCAATTAACTAATCAAGAATGAACCAAAAGTGTCCTTGAGCTCCTACATATGGATCTATTCGATTCATATGGAGTTAAGTCACTTAATGGTAGTCAATTCTGCTTAGTCATAATTGACGACTATTCTAGGTTTACTGGGTTGTGTTCTTCAAATATAAAAGTGATACCCTAGATCAACTCATCAACTTGTTTAAACTAATCGAAAATCAAAAGAACCTTAAAATTAAAAGACTTAGGAGCGATCATGGTGGTGAATTCGAAAACCACAAGTTTATAGATTTCTGTAACCTAAACGGATATCACAATGAATTCTCATGTCCTAGAACCCCATAACAAAATGGCCTAGTCGAACATAAAAATAGAACCCTACAAGAAGCCGCTAGGACAATGCTAAAGGAATATAACCTCCCTGATAGGTTTTGGGTAGAAACCGTTAGTACGACTTGCTATGTCCAAAATAGGATCCTTTTGGTAAAGAGGCACCTTAAGACCACGTACGAAATCTATCACGACAAAGTATCTAACATCAAGTACTTTAGGGTATTTGGATGTAAGGTACATATCCTGAACACTAAGGATTACCTAAGAAAGTTCACCTCCAAAACCTCTACCGGAATCTTCTTAGGATACTCGACTACAAGTAGAGCCTATAGGGTATACAACCATGACACCCTTAGAGTTGAAGAGACCATTAATGTAGTGTTCGATGAAGGACACAAACCTATAAAACCCGTAGCAACACCAACCAGCAAACCGACTCATACCAGACTTGACTTCGACCCTGAGATCGAGTCTAGTATTAATCCTAACCCAAGTCCAATGAGTCATCCTGTTGACCAAGTGATAGGTGCCCCTTACCCAAGTCAAATTAGGATTCAAACGAATCATCCTATCGACCAAGTGATAGGTGATCCTAGCTTAAGGGTTCGAACTAGATCATCTTATAGAAATCTTAGTCAAATCTCCTTGATTTCGAAAATTGAACCCAAAACCATTGAACAAGCTCTTCTTGATCTTGATTGGATTATTGCAATGCAAGAAAAGCTAGCTCAATTCACTAGGAATGAGGTTTGGGAATTAGTACCACCACCTAAAGATAAATCAGTTATTGGAACAAGGTGGGTCTTCCGAAACAAACTTGATGACAAAGGTTAGTCACCAAAGGTTTTAGTCAAGTCGAAGGATTAGATTGCGATAAAACTATGCCCCCGTAGCTAGACTAGAATCCATCTGAATGTTGTTAACATGCGCTGCACATCGAGGTTTTAAATTATTTCAAATGGATGTCAAGTCAGCATTTTTGAATGAACTTATTAAGAAAGAGATGTACGTTAGTCAACCCCCAGGATTCAAAAGCCTAGATAAACCCGACCATGTTCTTAAACTAAAGAAAGCTCTTTATGGACTCAAACAAGCTCCTCGAGCATGGTACGAGAGACTTTCAATTTATCTTAAGTCAAAAGGATTGAACCAAGGCCTAGTTGATCCGACTCTTTTCGTAAAAATCGTAGGTAAGGAAATCTTTATAGCCCAAGTCTACATAGATGACATCATTTTCGGAACAACCAATTCGATCCTACTAAACGAATTCATTTCACTTATGGAAAGTGAATTTGAAATGAATTTAGTAGGTGAATTGATTTTCTTTCTAGGACTACAAATTAAACAAACTAAGGATGGAATATATTTACATCAACAAAAATATACTAGGGAACTAATTAAACATTTTGAAATGCAAGATGCTAAAACCATCAATACACCCATGGCAACTAATGTCAACATAGGAGAGGACTTAGAAGGAAAGCCCATCGACCTAAAATACTATAGAAGTGCGATAGAGAGTCTTCTATACTTAACTGTGAGTCGACTCGACAATTTATTTGCAGTAAGTATATGCGCCAGGTTTCAAACTTGTGCCAAGAAGTCTCACTTAACCCTAGTCAAGCGTATTCTTAGATATCTAAAGGCACACTAAGCGTAGGTATTTGGTACCCTAGATCTACCGAGTTCAAACTAATCGGCTACTCCGACTCAGACTATGCCGGTAGTAAACTCGATAGAAAGAGCACGAGTGATTGTTGTCAACTTCTCGGCTCGAGTCTAGTGAGTTGATGCAGTAGGAAGCAACACTGCGTTGCCTTGTCTACCACCGAAGTTGAATACGTCGCAATGGGTGAGTGTGTAGCTCAACTTCTTTGGATGAAGCACACTCTCCAAGACTTTAACCTAAACTTCAATAATATTAAAACTCATATAGATAATATTAGCTCAATTAACTTAACCAAGAATCCCATATGCCACTCTAGGACCAAACATATAGAAGTTAAACACCACTTCATTCGAGAACATGCAGCTAACGGGACTATTTAACTCGGATATGTGGAATCCAAGTCAAACCTAGCCGATCTCTTTACCAAGCCGCTACCCGAAGCCGAATTTAGTCTGCTCAGATGAAAATTGGGCATGTGCGTAAAAGAGTAGGATTTACAAATCATAACTTATTATAATTCTATTATTTACTTTTCTTGTTAATAGAATTAGCTTAAGGCTTACCCTAGATATCATGCACCTATAGATTTAAGGAGCCAATACATCTCACAACACATAGGACTAATGTGTTTGTGTACTTAGCCACATAGATGGACGTGAGGTGTTAGGACCTTACTCCTGTTTCCAGATGTAGATTCAGTGCATCGATATGAACCACGGAGTATAATTACATAAATTAACTAACTTTTATCAGGACTTGTTGATCTTTCATATCAATCGAGTCAAATAGAGTTGAACATTTAAATAGATGAGCTTATGTTTAAATTACTATTTTCAAAATTTGTTTGGAACATGCTCGGACTTAAAACTAAATTCAAAACCATGTTTTTCAAACCCCCCCCCCCGCTCTTTCTGATTTATGGCAAAAGGGAGAGAAACGACCAAAGTTAAGGGACCTTTTTTGATAACTTAACTTAGTACATACTTTATATCATTCTAATGACAAGTTAAGTAAATGTTTACTTAACTTACTTTTTTAGAACTTAAATAAGGGGAGAAAGGCCAGGGTTAAGAAATCAATTTTTTGCTTTCTTAACTTAAAACTTTTTTTAAACACTAAGGCCAATATTAAGTAATTTCGGTTACTTAACTCTTTTTAAGTAGAAAACATCAAAGGGGAGAGTTAAAATCCTTTCTCAAGTACTCACCCTCGGTCAAGGGGGAGGATTCCTCAAGGGGGAGCACTTGAAAAAGAGTTTTTAAACTCCTGCTCATTCATGCACATTTCATACTCATTTTGCTTAATGTACTTAATCTATTTTCCTTAACATTGTATGAGTTTGCCATAGATCAAAAAGGGAGAGATTGTTGGTGCAGTGGACACCTAAGTGGAACATGAGTTTTGATTATAGCAAACGATACAAAGTTAAGCTCATTTTGTTATCTCACGAGCTAAATCAAGTGTGCAGAAAGTGCTAAAGCTAGAGCTGAAGGTCTGCGATACCCAAAGGGAGCCATGGTGGTCGGGCGACATCGGGATGACTTTGGAGGGAGCCAAAGGAATCAGGTGGAAGACCGGAAGCAGAAGCTACAAGGTAAATGTTGAGGTAAACTCATGTGAGTGAGCGCAAGGAAGGTCGTGTCCTCTGTATGGGGACGTTCTTAGGCGACGATCCGACCAAGACCTCCCGTGGAAGGTCTGAGTCGAGATCGGATGGTAAATGGCCATAGAGCTTACTTGTATTAATTGTATTTTCAAGCTAACTCTTCATTGCAGTTGGAAAACCTGCCATCAGTCGACTGAGAGCTTGCATCAGTCGACTGATTTGTCTATCAGTCGACTAGTAAGGGTAGCAGTCGACTGATGATCAAGGATCAACTTCGAGGGGAGTCAAAGCTTATCTCTATTTTTAAAGGGCTAGGAGGCTTATTCTCATTGGTTGAAGATCTGAATGTCTAGGGTTTCCAAGGCTATAAAAGTAGGGGTTCTCTAACCCTTCTTTCATCAATTCTAAGTGATTCCAAAAGCCTCCAAGTGCTATTGCAACGCCTCGACTCTCCGACAAGCCTACAATGAAGTGCTACCGAGACGACGACAACTCGAGATCTTCTTTCAAATTCCATCTATTAGGTCGTCGATAAAAGCTCTATTTTAAAGTTCATCTCATATATTGTTAGGTTTATTTTTTGGAGCTTTATTCATAACGAGGAGAGGGGGAGTGTCCCTCTACCCCGAGTTTTCTTGTAATCGCTTCACTCCTACCTCCAACGAGGAGGAGTACTTTAGTGTTTTGCCCTCCGTACGTAGTCTCAGACCACTAGGGCCTTGGACTAGCAGTCGAAAGACTGTGAACCAAGTAAAATATCTTGTTTCCTTTTCTTTATCCGTTGCGTACTCATTTCTAATCGAACGAACGAGAAATTTTGTCTTTCGCTATTCACCCCTCACTCTAGCGACTCTAAATGATCCAACACATTATGGTGCTAAGTTAGAAAATTCAGTACCATTATAGTGCTGGGTTTGAATGATAAGCACCACTGTGTTGTTGGGTTAGAGAAATCAAAATGAATACGGTGTTAGGTTAGAAAGTTTAGCACTACTATGGTGTTGGATTAGAATGATCAACACTACTATATATGTTGTTAAGTTGGACAAATCAAAATGACTTTGGTGCATGATTAGAAAGTTCAGCATCATTGTGGTGCTAAGTTTGAATGATCAGCACCACTGTATTGCTAGGTTGGAAAAATTAGAACTAATGTGATATTGGGTTTAAAAGTTTGGCATTATTATAGTGCTGGGTTGGAATAATCAGTATCATTTTATTGTTGGATTGGAGAAATTAGGAAACTATGATGCTACTTTTGAAAGTTTGGCATCACTTTGGTGTTGAGTTGGAACGATCAATACCATTGTGTTGCTGAGTAGGAAAAATCAGAACAACTATGATGTTGAATTTGAAAATTTAGCATCATTATGGTGCTGAATTGAAATGATCAATATGAAGGTAGAGTAGAAATACCATTGGGGCAATGACCCTTGAACAAGTTTGTACTATTTTGACAAAAACAACACCATAATGGTGATGCTTTAACCAAAAAACATCAAGGTGATGATGTTTTGACTAAAACAACACCAAAGTAATTTTTATTGTAGTTTGATCAAAATAATATCAAGGTAGTGATGTTTTGACTAATATAGTAGTAAAGTGATAATTCTTTAACTAAAGCAAAGCCAAAGTAGTGATGTTGTGACTCATATAGTAGTAAAGTGATAATGCTTTAACTAAAGCAATGCCAAAGTAATTTTTTTTAGTTTTGTTTCACTTTTTTTCTTCTTGTAATTAGCTATTTTAAAAGATAGGAAATTAAAAAAAATAAAATAATTTTTAATGTTTTACTTTTATTAACGTTCATTTTATAATTTTATATTTTCTTATTAAGGTTTCAAATTTGAAAATAAATTAAAATATAAGGATAAATTTAAGGACCATTAAGAATATGACACAGAAAGGATAGCAAGATAAGGAAGATGGACTTTGCAAAATAAAGAGGATTCGTCTTTAGGTTAGACGAAAAAAAATAATTTTATTAATCCAAAACATGAATACTTACAAGAGCCTTAGCCTATATTTAAATATATTAGAAATTGAGAAAACTTCATAATAACAAACAAATTCGAAACAAATAAAAAAAATAAAACTTTGAAGAAACAATAAAAAATTTAAAATTAAATAGAAATATTTTAAAACTAAAATTTTTAAAACTAAATAATAATAATAATAATAATAATAATAACGAAATCCTAAATAGCGCCGATGGTGGCCATGACCACGACTTCACCATGGTAGGGACTACGGATAGACTTTGATTCCCTCTGCAGGAAGGCTTTTGTCAAGCCACAAAATAGAATACACTCATGGTGGTGATGACGAGTAAAATATGGGAGCTTGTGGAAGGCGTGTCTCCTTCTTTCTGAGATTTAAAATGCGGTATATTCGTATCAGGAGATCATGAAGACGTCAAAATCCTTGTTGGATGTCTTAATTAGTCTTCATCATGACTTAGAAGAAAGCATGGTGACATCCTGCAAACTTATAAAAAAAAAATTGAATCCTTTAGGGTCATTAATAAGTTTGATAAAAATGTTTTTATGGAATTAAAAAACTATATATATAACTAAATTAAAGAGGTTTTTCTTTTATTGATTTAATTTTATTTTCCCTTGTTTTCTTGTAATTAGATATTAAAAATTAAACAAAAAGATTTTTTAATTTTTATTAATCTTCTTTTGTATTTTTTTTATTTATTTTTATTAAATCTCCAAAATTAAAAAAAAACATAGATAAATTTAAGGGACATCACGAGTTTTAATGACGAACTTTTAAAAAAAGATTGAACACTTTTGGATAGTCATTGATGACTTTTGCATGAAAATCTTTGATGAAATAATTAAGTTTTATTTATTTATTTATTTATTGATTCAGTTCACCTTGTCGAGTTCGGTTAGAGACATGTCAACCATGTTAAATAACTAATCATGCAAGGAGGAACAAATGCATTGGACAATCTGATTGAGTTGAAAAGGTGATTAAGCTAAATGGGCCAATAGAGATGGGGTGATCAATCAACCTAGTTTGATAGTTTATGTAGGACATTGTAACAAAAAAAAGTAAGCAATCGGGAAACTTTTTTAACGATTACACACACGCTTGAAGTATGGACATTGGTCATTTTAGCATAATGTAACTGATTTACTCTGAGATCACTAAATGAAACGATTCAATAGAATACTCACAATTGAGTATTTTTGATTGGCTGAATACAAATCAGATTGGTCGTCAATGAGTCGATTTTGTTTTATTGGCTCTCTTCTATAAATCTTCGATAGGTCAGACTGTAATTGGGTCTTAGTGTTGTAATAGGGAGATGTCCTAAGACAATCATCTTAATTGTTATTAATAAAATTTACTATTTAAGTGTATATTCTATATGTATTTGATGTTGGTGCAATTGGTCTCCACGGGGATGGCGTGTTGGTAAGGTCGTGTGACGGCTTACGGATGAGGCACAGGTCGAATCTCGGAGGGAGGTTTAAAACCCTTCCCTGAGCTCAGAACGGTCCTCCATAGCCTTGTCAATCGCGTCAAGGTCCATAGGACCTCTTGTGATTTACCTCCCTCATAATAGTCCTGGGACAGACCACTGGGGGCTGCTAGGTTGGCGGTCCAACCTTTAATAAAGAAAAATTGCGGATGTTGGTACAATCGACCTCGAGTCAAGATTAATCAAGCTCGAGTGGGACTCGAGTAGTATTTTGATGTTTAACAATGGATTTGGCAATACATTTGACTATACGTATGATTATTTGACTAGTGGATGATTTGGGACATCCAAGGTCTTATGAGGAAGATTGTTAAGAGGTGATTGTTGGAGTAATCAACCTCTGGTCAAGATTCACCAAGCTTGAGTAAGACTCGAGTGGGAAGTCAAAAAATGGATTCTTGACAATGAGAAGTCTAAGTTTGGAGACTTGACAAGGGAAGTCCAAGTATGAATACTTGGAAATGGAGAAGTCTAAGAATTGATTCTTGGCAAGGAAAGTCTAAGTTTAGAGACTTGGCAAGGGAAGGTCCAAGTATGAATACTTGGCAATGGAAAAGTCCAAGGGTGTAGTCTTGGTCGTGTAAGTCCAAGTGTGTAGTCTTGCCGATGAAAGTCCAAGTATGGATACTTGGCAAAGGAAAGTCTAAGAGTGTAGTCTTAACCATGTAAGCCCAAGGGTTGAGTCTTGGCAGCGTAGCCGTTAGCTTGACAAAATCGATGGAAGTACTTGAAGGCTAGCACGAAGGGTGAAGGAGTGGACTCTGATGGATCCTGAGGGCGTGAGACTGATGGAAGTGACTTGAAGGCTTAGGTCTAGGCTAAGGGTGAGTGTCAAGTATGAGGGGATCATACTTGGGGCTAAACCTCAATTTTAAGGTTTACTAGTCGATTGAGACTTGGTCAAATCGACTAGTGAGCTAAAACAATTGGGTAGATTGTTTGACAGTCTACTGGTCGAGTATTCGACACTCGGGGGCTTAGTTGACTCGGGCACCCAGTCGACTGGTCGAGTAATCTACTACGACTCGACTATTAATTGTGGCTCTGGCAGTCGACTGGTGGCTTGCACCAGTTGACTAGCCACTGGCAGTCGACTGCTCAGGTTGAGCAGTCGACTAGCCTTAAGTGGACAAGGCACAGAATATTTTGTAGTCGATTGCTAGCTCATGGCAGCCGACTAATGGCTCATGGCAGTCGAATGATAGCTATGGCAATCGACTGATGGTTCAGGACAGTCAACTGATTGAGAAAAATCTGACATGGATTAGTCCGTTGTGAGACAACGGTCAAGTGAACAATCGACTGGTGGGTAAGGCTAGTCGACTAGTCGACAAAAAAATAGCCTGAGCAGAGCTTTAAAAGGAGGCTGTGATGGAGGAAAGAAACTGTGGGTTTTGGTGATTTGGGAGGGGATTTGCTGTTGTATTCCAGACCTTCCAAGCCATTCTACAACAACCAACAAAGAGATCAAGCAAAACTCACTTGTGTAAAGCATTTGTTCTTTGTTTTTGTATTTCATTCATTTTCTTGTATTTGGTTGTTTGTCTCTTATTGTAAGCTCCATTGTAAGAGGTGTCTCCACCTCTAGATTGTTTTAGAGAAGGAGAATGTTAGTAGTGGTGTATCACTAGAGCTCAACCGTGGAGTAGGAACTAGGGTTCCGAACCATGTAAAATCGTGTGTAGTATTTGTGATTGTGTTTGTTTAGTTTGTTTGCTATTTGTATTATATTTTTGCTGCACTAACGAATTATAGATAAGCACAATCGAATCGACAAACATTATTCACCTCCCTCTAGTGCAACAACAAGGTCCTAAAAATCGATATTAGAGTGAGGTCGCTCTTCAAGGACTAACTGCTGAAAGGAGCAAAGGACAGGGGATACATAAAAAATGGAGCCAAGTGACAGATTCAGCTATGACATCCGAATTCCTCCATCATTCGACTGAGAAGATTTTTCGGCATGGAGCGTGAAGATGGAGACATTCCTTATGATGGACATCGAGCAATGATTCATCATAATGGACGAGTTCGAAGCTCCTACAAATGACAAGGGCAAGCTCATCAAGAGGAAGAGATGAACTGAAGAGCAAATCCAAACCTTCGAGATAAATGAAAGGGTAATGAAAATCCTAATTAATTTAATCCTTAATGAAGTTCTTGTAGGGGAATTGTTGATCGTGCTAGAGGGGGGGGGGTGAATGACGTGTTTATTCATTTGATGGAATTTGATCGTGCTTGTCTCTACAATTCGTTAGTATGCGCAGTGGAATATAGAATAAAGCATAAACGAAACGTACAAACACAATCATATGCACAAGAACACACAATGTAACGTGGTTCGGAACCCTAGTTCATACTCCACGGGACAAGCTCGATAGCGAGCTCTAGTGATGCACACACCACTAATCAAATCACTCCTTCTCGTTGATACACTGGAGGTGGAGAAACCTTATACAAATGATTACAAAAGTAATACAAGAGATACAAGCAAATACAATGAAATACAAGTAAAGAAAACTTTACAAAGAATGCTTTGAATGCTTGATCTTTGGTTGCTTGCGGAATGCCTTGAAGGTCTAGAATGCAACAGAAATTTCTCTTCAAATCGCCTCAAGAACCATGGCCAAAATCCTCATCTTCGTTCTCCTTATAAAGATGCAACTCGGGCTGATTTTTGCCTAGTAGTCGACTGCCCATATCTAGCAATCGACTGCTCCTATAGCCATTGTCTCACAACGACTTAATCCATGATGGAAAACTCCAATGGATAGCTCATCAGTCGACTGCCAAACCTTAGCAGTCGACTGCTGCTCCGTAAGTCGAATGCCCAGTTGACTATAAAACTTTCTATGCTTGTGGCCGGAAATAGAAGTCGACTTCCCTCCATGGCAGTCGACTGCTCAAGGCCAATTGACTGCCCAAGGCTAGTCGACTACCCAAAGCTGGCAGTCGATTGCCAAGGCCACACAGCCGCAGTCAAGCTCTAGTTGACTCTTGACCAGTCGATTGGTCATAATCCTAGTTGACTGCTCAGAGTCAACTAGGCTGTCAAGTGTTTTGAGAGTCGACTAGGCTGCCAAGTGTCAAAACACTTGACCAGTCAACTGGTACATAATCCTAGTCGATTGACAAACCTCAAACATGAGGTTTAACCCAAGTATGATGCCCTCATACATGCTAGTGTTGGGTTTCCGGCACCGCAGCGAGTGTGTGTTCGAACATGTTTCGTAAATATGTGCATAGCGGAAGAATTAAAAGGCAATAAATCTAATTTATTATAATACACACATCATACATATGCATAGTACAACATGTATAGACATAATCACAGTTTAAAATTTTGCAATAAAAGGAAATTATTCTAGTTATACTTGACGTATCACGTGATGCGGGAATGACATCAACCGAGCGACTCTCGCTAGAATCACCTCTATCCGTATCCATGACGAGTATCATCGGGATGGCTTCACAAAGCCACGAGCTTCGCCTTCGTAGGAGTCACTAGACTCGTGTCGAAGACGATGTGATCGAGAGAAGATCACAATCCGAATCAAAATTCGGATTAGAAATCGAGTCCCCAAAACTCGCTTCTCCGGAGAGGTATTCGTCAACCGTTTGACGAATCCTTCATCCTCCACCTATGAGGATTACCGGAGATCGAATCTCCGACAAGGTAGCGGCTGTCGGAGCTCTAAATGTCGTCCAAACGACGCTCCAACATGAAAGGAAAGAAGCTTTCCAGAAAACCAGACAGCTTGGTGGAGGAGTTGCGCCGGCCCAAAGGAGGAAGGCCGACTACACCTTGGTCACCAGAGCCAAGGGACGTTGCTGGAGGGTCGCAGGAGGATGACCGACAACAGCTTGGACACCGGAAGCAAGGTGGACGGCGACACAAGGGCTGGCGGCATGGATGACTTGGGCAGCGGCAAGGAGAAGAGAGGGAGAGGGTGGCTAGGTTTTCCAACACACAAATTATCAACGAAAAACCCTTAAGACATTTTTTATAGAGAACACATTCTCCTAACGGTTATTGGTTCATAACCAAAATCCGTTAACCTGCTCAAATAACTTAAGTTAAAATAAACCAAACCGCATTAGTCTATTTTAAGTTAAAACAAACCAAACCAACTTTGGTTCATTCGTTTAAAACAAACCAAACCCCTTTGCCTTATTCTTCACCATTGGATTAGAACCAAACCAATTTGATACATCCATCATGTCTTCATAAGACACGGTCCATCCATGCTTCCATTATGATTGAAACAATTTCATGCTCGCTCCTTGTTTGGTCCAACCAAATCTAGTTTCTCTCAGTCTGAGAATCTCATTCTCAAGCTCATTTTAAATCCTTTAGATTACGCTCGTTGTGCGTATGACCAAATATGTTTTCGATTTATGTTGGCTGTCTATAATTAACCATTAATTATAGAACGATCATGAGTGACACCTAGTAGTACATTATGATCCCCAATTAACTGAAAAATCAACGGTTGATCCAGAACCATTTCTGAAACCCTTCAGCAGCTACAATGAATCGTGCTCCGTTCTCTTCACGCATCTTATACCCACTTGGTTCAGGACATGATCTATAGTGTCAGTCCCCACTAGGCTGACTACGTCACACCTAGCCCAAGTATCATTTCCTCGTCCTATGGATTCTAGTTACTACACATGTATCCAAGAGTACCTTACTTTAAACATGTAATGCTTTGACCAAAAACTTTAGTAATAATCCGACGAGAAGCCATGAGTATACATCTCCACGCAAGGAGTGGTGAATCCTTTATAGGCTATTCAAATACTTTCGGTCACTTTGACTTATACCCAATCATCCCGGGTCCACATCTCCTCAGAGATGCTTGCTTGAGATGTCAAAGCATAAGTCTTCATGACCAAGATGACTTGAATACCACAAGTCAAAAGAACATTGCACTTAAGCTGCAGTAAGAACTTCATTGACATATCCATATATGCAGAGAACCATATGAAGTATTACAGCTGATCACTCCAATGAACTAGTTACCATAACTAGCATCCACGATTAACTTCGGATATCACAATGTCTCCAGCCAGTGAGAATCAGCTTCTTGGATACACCAAGGAGTATACCTCGTGCTAGTCTCGACAAAATTGATGATGTCTAAATCCATCAATTCATTAACTAGGGATAATTCCAATACATCACAATTACACATGTAGAGATACTCACTAGTTGTGATCCAATCACAAATTCTCTCATGCTGTGAATCGTATTGTGGACATTCAGTAAATGAGTTTAAGATCTAATCAAATACATGAAAACATGTATACTCAAATAGTGAATCTTTATTTATCATATAAATGATTTAAACATAAGACGATTGCCTTAGGACATCCCTCATATATAACTAACAAACTCCCACTTGGCCTAATGTCAATCGCCACGGTATCCAATACCATAAGCTTTAACATGACCCTCAAACTTACTTTGAGGTAAGGCCTTAGTTAAAGGATTCGCTAAGTTCCTTTCAGTAGGAGTCTTCTAGATTTGTATTTCCTTCCTACTAATGATCTCTCTGATCAAATGATAGCGGTGAAGCACATGTTTGGATCATTGACGAGACCACATCAAGTTCAGAGATGAACTTCTTGATCCAAATCGCTTTCATTGCTGCTTCCGAAACTGCAATGTATTCTGCCTTAGTGGCAGAATCTGCTATAGTGTCATGCTTGAAACCTTTCCAACTTATTGCGCCTCCATTCCAGGTGAATACATACCCAGACTGAGACTTGGAATCATCCTTGTCTGTCTGGAAGCTGGCATCCGTATACCCATGTATCACTATGTCCCCTTCTCCATATATTAGGAACACATCCTTAGTTCTTCTCAAGTACTTAAGGATCATCTTAACAGCCACCCAATGATCCATTCTTGGATCAGATTGGTATCTACTCGTGACACTCAGAGCATACGATACGTCGGACCTCGTACATAACATAACATACATGGTAGATCCTATTGCGGATGCATAGGGAATCTTACTAATGCAAATCCTCTCGTCTTCTATGCGCGGACACATAGACTTCGAAAGGTGTATCCCATTCCTGATGGGTAGGAAACCTTTCTTGGATTCCAACATGCTAAACCTCTTTAGCACTCAGTCTATATATGCAGACTGCGAAAGACTAAGCAATCGATTTGATCCATCCCTATAGATCTTAATCTCGAGGATGTAGATTGCTTCTCCCAGGTCTTTCGTGGAGAACATCTTGGACAACCAAATTTTAACTGACCGTAAGATAGAAACATCATTTCCTATAAGTAATATGTCATCGACATAAAATACTAGGAACACGATTGCACTCCCACTAACCTTCTTGTACACACAAGGTTCATCCGAATTTTGTGAGAAATCAAACCTTTGATTGTCTCATCAAAATGGATATTCTAGCTCCTGGATGCTTGCTTCAGTCCATATATAGACCTTCACAATTTGCATACTTTGGTTTTATCAACTGATGTGAAACCCTCAGGCTGTATCATATGCACGTCCTCGAGTAGGTTTCCATTAAGGAAAACTGTTTTCACATCCATCTGCCATATCTTATAATCATAATGAGCCGCTATGGCCAGGAGCATCCGAATGGATTTAAGCATAGCTACAGGTGAATAGGTCTCGTCATAATCAACACATTGCTTTTGACGATACCCTTTCGCCACCAATCTAGACTTATAGGTAATCACATTACCATCCATGTCGATTTTCTTCTTGAAAACCCACTTGCACCCTATAGGCTTAATGCCTTCAGGTGGGTCCACCAAATTCCAAACTTGATTTTCATACATGAAATCTATTTCCGACTTCATGGCTTCAAGCCATTTGTCCCTTTCTGAACTTTTCAGAATTTCTTCATAATTGGTAGGCTCCTCATCATCAATGAGTAACACGTCATTCGATTCACTTATGAGAAATCCATATCTCTTAGGAATGTTGCATGTCCTACCAGATCTACGAAGATGTGGTGTCACAATAGGTTCAGTCGATGTCTCATCACTATGAGTCATCGGTCGAGGTGCTTGACTAGGTATCTTCTCAATGTCTACTAGAGCCTCTTGAACCTCCTCAAGTTCAACGACACTTCCACTGTTTTCTTACAAGAGAAACTATTTCTCTAGAAACACAACATTCCTTAAAACAAATACCTTTTGTTCCAAGGGATGATAAAATTGGTAACCCCTCGTTTCCTTAGGGTATCCAATAAATAGATATTTATCAGACTTAGCATCCAATTTGTCTGACACAATCCACTTCACATAAGCAGGACAACCCCATATCTTTAAGTAAGATAAATGAGGTTTCTTACTAGCTTATATCTCATATGGAGTAGTAGAGGCTACCTTGGTCGGGACTCTGTTTAACAAGTAAACAACTATCTGAAGTGCATAGCCCCAAAAGGACTTGGGAAGATTCGCATGATTCATCATTGACCTGACCATGTCCAACAAGATCCGATTTCGCCTCTCAGATACACCTATAAGCTGTGGTGTATACGACGGAGTCCATTGAGACAAGATACCATTGTCTCTTAGATAATTTAGAAATTCTTGACTCAAGTATTCACCACCTCGATTCGATCGAAGTATTTTAATACTCTTGCCAAGTTGTTTCTCTACTTCATTTCTGAATTCTTTGAACCTTTCAAAGGATTTAGACTTGTGTTTCATCAAGAACACATACCCAAACCATGAGTGATCATCGGTGAAGGTAATGAAGTAGCTATAACCTCCTAGAGCTTGAGTTGACATAGGTTCGCATACATCAGTATGTATTAAACCAAGCAACTCACCCATCGGTTCACCTTTTCCAGTAAAAGATAACTTGGTCATCTTGCCTTTTAAGCATGATTCGCATGTATCATATGAATCTAATTCAAACGATTCCAGAATTCCACATCGGTGTAATTCGGACATGCATTTCTTGCTCACATGGCCAAGACGAAAATGTCACTTGTAGGAGTCTAATTGATTATCTTTTCGAGCATGTTTGTTGCTCGCTTCGATATTGAAAATGTCACTAGATACGTCCAACGTATAAATACCATTTCTTAAAGTTCCAGTCTCATAAAGAACGTCATTCAAAGTTATGTAACAATAATTGTTACTAAAAGTTAAATGATACCCATTTCTATTTAAACAAGAAATAGAAATGATGTTCTTTATCAATGAAGGAACATAAAAGCAATTGTCCATTTCTAAGACAAGTCCTATAGGGAGTTTCAACAAATACGTTCTGATGGCGAGTGCAGCAACCTTTGCTCCATTGCCAACACGTAAATTTAACTCTCCCTTCACGAGTCTTCTTCTATTCCTTAGCCCATGTATGTCATTACATATATGTGAGTCACACCAGTATCCAATACCTAAGTGTTAGAGGAAATAAAATGACAATCAATAACGAAGATATCTGAAAAAGATGGGGCATCTGATGCCTTATTCTTCTTCACTGACTCGAGATAAATCTTGAAGTTTCTTCGCTAATGGCTCTCCTTGCCATAATAATGGCAAGTGCCCTTTTGAGCTAGTTCTGCTTTTTTAGCCTTTTTCTTCTTCCCCTCCTGTTGTTCCTTTGACTTCCTCTTAGAACCTTTCTTCGAGGAATCAACTAACAATACCGTCCCCTGCTCATGCTTCACAGAAGGCTCCATAGTCTTTAGCATATTGAGCATTACCACAGATGAACCTTCTTGCATCTCAAAGGTGAAGAGGAGCATGGAGACTTCACACCTTTCAGATCTCACTTGCTCATCAAACAATTCATAAAGACAAAAAGACTATGGTATGAGCATCCATATGCTCATGCTGCTTCACGACTAGCATGATGCAACTCACTTGCTCAGAATCACTCACATGTTTTTGATGGGCCAACAATTGGTTCGGAGTTGCATCATCACTAAGATGAGCGGGAAGAGGCGCTTCGAGGACATACGCAAGCTTTTCCGCCTTGAGAACAAATCTCAAGTTTCTAAGCTAATCCAAGAAGTTCGAACCAGTCAATTTATTTGAATCCAAAATAGAGCGCAAATTCAAAGATGTCATGATCAATCGATTAACCTAGAAATATAAATCGAGCATATATGAGAAAGATGATTTAAAATGCATCCACATACATTTACAAAATCCCATTCATTTTTCGAATTCAAAAACCCTCAAAATCAATTTGGGAGATCGTAGGTCAATCTCTGAATGGGCTGATATCCAACATAGATAAGAACAACCTTGGAGTGAGTCCAACAAGCCATTCTTAGCTATGATGGTGGGTATCAAGTATACTGATTACATATCACGTATATGTAACTATCACAATGTGCTATCAACTAATTGAATATTCACACATACATTGGGTTGTTAACACATTAACAAGTATGCATCATATGCATAACACCCAACTTCATCTCTCTTCACATCGACCTTGGAGTAAGTCCAACAAATCGATGCTCCAAGTTAGAGCCGACCCATTAATCACGAAATAGTTTTAATATGGTTAGAGCGCATTCAACCAATTAGCTAGGCTATGAGTGAGTCCAATAACCCAAACTAACGATTGACCTCTGACTCTTACCATATTAGTGTTAAACTATTCTAATGATTTGAACATGTTCAGGTTTGATCCGGGCTTGGAGTGAGTCCAACAACCCAAACAAGAAATAGAACTCTTGTTCTAATCATATTAATGGAAGGTGTAGACTTTAATATTGTATAAGGGTTTTAAAGTCTCATCCTCTTTGCATTTAAATAACTATTATCTACATTACATGACATACATGACATACATCTACATGTCATGACATGCATGACATAATGATATGCATCTAATGCAATTACATGACATACAATTATGACATGCACAAAAATTTCCTTATATGTCATAACTATTTATGGAAATAAAATATGTTTGAGATTTGATTCCCAAATCAAATCATTATTAAATTAGGAAATAAATTTCCAAATCTAATCAAATATTTTATTTATGGAAAGTGTTAATTAAGGAAACAAATTTCCTAAATTGTCAAAACTATTTATGGAAATAAAATATATTTTAGATTTGATTCCCCAAATCAAAATCATGATTAAATTAGTAAATAAAATTTCAAATCTAATCACATATTTTATTTATGGAAAGTGTTAATTTCTATAAATACTTCTAAACTTTTCAAAAGTAGAAGATTTCCATAAATACTTCTAAACTTTCCAAAATTAGAAAATTTTCATAAATACTTCTAAACTTTCTAAAAGTAGAAAATTTCCATAAATACAATTATGACTATCGTAAAATAATTTTACGATTATTTCGAAACACAACCTGGGCTCTGATACCACTGTTGGGTTTCCAACATCGTGACGAGTGTGTATTCGAACATGTTTCGTAAACATGTACACAGCGGAAGAATTAAAAGCCAAAAAATCTAATTACTACAACACACATATCACACGCATGCATAGTACAACATGTGTAGACATAATCGCAGTTTTAAATTTTACAATAAAAGGAAATTATTCTAGTTATACCTGACATATCATGTGCAGCGGGAATGACATCAACCGGAGTGACTCTCGCTAGAATCGCCTCTATCCGTATCAACGCCGAGTATCGTCGGGATGACTTCACAAAGCCACGAGCCTCGTCTTCGTAGGAGTCACTAGCCTCGTGTCGAAGACGATGTGATAGAGAGAGAGAGAGAGAAGATCACAATCCGAATCAAAATTTGGATTAGAAATCGAGTCCCCAAAACTTGCTTCTCCGGAGAGGTATTCGTCAACCGTTTGACGAATCCTTTGTCCTCCACCTATGAGGATTACCGGAGATCAAATCCCTAGCAAGGTAGCCTCCGTCAGAGCTCCAAACATCGTCCAAACGATGCTCTGACATGAAAGAAAAGAAGCTGTCCAGAAAACTGGACAGCTTGGTGGAGGAGTTGCGCCGGCCCAAAGGAGGAAGGCCAGCTGCACCTTGGTCACCGGAGCCAAGAGACGTCGCCGGAGGATGACCGACAGTAGCTTTGACGCCGGCAGCAAGGTGGACGGTGACACAAGGGTTGACGACGTGGATGGCATGGCGGCGACAAGGAGAAGAGAGGGAGAGAGTGGCTAGGTTTTCCAACACACAAATTATCCACGAAAAATCCTTAAGCCATATTTTTATAGAGAACACATTCTCCTAACGGTTATTGGTTCATAACCAAAACCCGTTAACCCGCTCCAATAACTTAAGTTAAAATAAACCAAACCACGTTGGTCTATTTTAAGTTAAAATGAACCGAACTAACTTTGGTTCATTCGTTTAAAACAAACCAAACCCCTTTGGTTTATTCTTCACCATTGGATTAGAACCAAACCAATTTGGTTCATCCATCATGTCTTCATAAGACACGGCCCATCCATGCTTCCATTGCGACTGAAACAATTTTATACTCGCTCCTTGTTTGGTCCAAACAAATCTAGTTTCTCTCGGTCTGTGAATCTCATTCTCAAGCTTGTTTTAAATCCTTCAGATTACGCTCGCTATGCGTGTGACAAAATAGGTTCCCGATTTATGTTGGCCATCTATAATTAACCATTAATTATAGAACGATCATGAGTCACACCTAGTAGTACATCATGATCCCAATTAACCGAAAAATTAACGGTTGATCCAGAACCATTTCTGAAACTCTTCAGCAGCTGTAATGAATCGTGCCCCGTTCCCTTCACACATCTTATACCCACATGGTTCAGGACATGGTCTATAGTGTCAGTCCCCACTAGGCTGACTACGTCACACCTAGCCCAAGTTTCATTTTCTCGTCCTATGGATTCTAGTTACTGCACATGTATCCAAGATTACCTTACTCTAAACATGTAATGCTTTGGCCAAAGACTTTAGTAACAATCCGATGAGAGACCATGGGTATACATCTCCTCGCATGGAGTGGTAAATCCTTTATAGGCTATTCGAACACCTTCGGTCACTTTGACTTATACCCAATCATCCCGGGTCCACATCTCCTCAGAGATGCTTGCTTAAGATGTCAAAGCATAAGTCTTCATGACCAAGATGACTTGAATACCGCAAGTCAAAGCAACATCACACTTAAGCTGTAGTAAGAACTTCATTGACATATCCATATATACAAAGAACCATATGAAGTCTTACAGCTAGCTGGTCACTCCAATGAACTAGTTACCATAACTAGCATCCACGATTAACTCCGGACATCACAATGTCTCCAGTCAGTGAGAATCAACTGCTTGGATACACTAAGGAGTATACCTCGTGCTAGTCTCGACCGAATTGATGATGTCTAAATCCATCAATTCATCAACTAGGAATAATTCCAATACATCACAATTACACATGTAGAGATATTCACTAGTTGTGATCCAATCACAAATTCTCTCATGCTGTGAATCGTATTGTGGACATTCAGTAAATGAGTTTAAGATCTAATCAAATACATGAAAACATGTATACTCAAATAGTGAATCTTCATTTATCATATAAATGGTTTAAACATAAGGCGATTGCCTAGTAATCGACTGCCCATATCTAGCAATCGACTGCTCCTATAGCTATTGTCTCACAACGACTTAATCCATGCTAGAAAACTCCAACGGATAGCTCATCAGTCGATTGCCAAACCCTAGCAGTCGACTGCTGCTCTGTAAGTCGAATGCTCAGTTGACTATGAAACTTTCTATGCACTTGGCCGTAAATAGAAGTCGACTTCCCTCCATGGCATTCGATTGCTCAAGGCCAATTGACTGCCCAAGGCTAGTCGACTACCCAAAGCTGGCAGTCGATTGCCAAGGCCACACAGCCATAGTCGAGCTCTAGTCGACTCCTGACCAGCCAACTGGTCATAATCCTAGTCGACTACTCAAAGTCAATTAGGCTGCCAAGTGTCAAAACACTTGACCAGTCGACTAGTACATAACCCTAGTCGACTGACAAACCTCAAACATGAGGTTTAACCCAAGTATGATGCCCTCATACATGCTTGACCACCCTTGGCCTAGACCTAAGACTTCTAGCCACCTTCATCAGCCTCACGCCTATCGGATCTCTCTAAGTCATCCATACGTTAGCCTTCAGGTGCTTCCATCGGCTATTATCATGCTAACTGAGTCTACATTGCTAACGTACATTTGAGCTTAAGCTGTCAAGACACACGCTTTGACTTTATGCCACCAAACATTAGACTTATGCCGCTAAGACTACCGCTTAAACTTTACGCTGCCAATATCACACCCTTGGACTTCCCTTGCCAACTCCATGTTGGACTTTCCAATTGCCAAGTACCCATCACTTGGACTTTACCATGCCAAAACCCATGCTTGGACTTTCCATGTCAAGTACTCAAGACTTGGACTTTACCATTGCCAAGACCCATGCTTGGACTTTCCATGCCAAGTACACAAGACTTGGACTTCCCATGCCAAGTACACAAGACTTGAACTTTCCATGACAATCACATTGTCATATGTTTTGTCGAACATCAAAATACTACTCGAATCAAACTCGAGTCTAGTCAATCATGACCTTGGTTGATTGCACCAACAATCTCCCCCTTTTTGATGTTTGACAAAACCTTTGAGTTAGGCCATGAACTCAAGTCATCAAATCTCACAATTCTCCCCCTTTTTGACATACATAAAAAAGACTCTCCCCAAGGGTATCAATGTCTCATATCCCAATGAGATCTTACAATCTCTCCGTTGGTCCCAAAAACATCTAGGATGCCTTCACTCTTCCTAGTGATAAGTCCCATATCACTAAATGAGAGGCAATCCTTACTTCTCTAATTCTCCTACTTTGGTGAGCACAATGAGGGTTTCCAATCCCTTCATGTCTCCCCCTTTGTGAAATATACATCCATCATCCCATGATGGATAACCTCCCCTAAAGACTTGCTCCCCCTTGACCATTACATCAACAATGTCCTTGGAGAGTCCCTAAGCCTATAGGAACACTAAACAATCAAAATTAAGGGAAAAAGTTCAAACTTGAATTTTCACACACCTTAAAATTTGATTCTCACCCTAAACAACTCTCCTAATCTATTTCTAATGAATTTTCACTCTTCCAATGCTTTCCAAAGCATATCCTAGGGTTAGAATTAGTTAGGGTACATAAGGATGGTTGAAACTGGGAGAAACAAACATTGTTTACCCAAAATCACTTATACGACTCAACAAGAACCAATCGATCACCAGAATGCCTGACGCCTAAAGGAAGTCGATCGATTTAATGTGCATAACTCAGGTTTAGAAAATGAATTTCAAAAAATTATAAGTAATTATATATAATTCAAAAAATCATGAACATTCATATGTACTTATGTCAGATATAATGAGTGAAAAATATTTGAAAAATAGAATACCCATTAATTAGTGAGATTGATACAAAGTTCAAAAACAAAGATAACTTCAATGTTTTGAGCCTACTTTGTATTAACTTCATCAATGGTGATTGCTATCAAAAGATAGACTTCACCAAGGTTTTTCAAAATAATTTCAAAACCTTATATTGGACCATGATCTATGGGCTCAATGCACATGACTTGCACATTAGCTTTCCTCATGATCCATCATTAGGTTGAAATGAGTTTGAGTTCATCTAGATTCAATATCTATGCACCTTGAACCTAACTCACTTTCCTAAGATCTCAAATTTGTCTAGAGCGTATCAATACACACACATGTCAATTTAATGTGAGATGTGAGTTTTCGTTCTTCCTAATCTAAGGTCTCATGCATTTTTCTAGGAAACTCTATTTGATTCCCTTATACATGAGACTTCAAATTATGTCATAGTCCTTAAATCAATTTAAATTAACCCTAAATACATGAACGATGATTATGGCATATAATGATAGCATAAATGAATCATGACCAATAATCATGATATAATGGCATAAAAACTTAAACCTAAGTATACATGACATAAAAACTAAACCTAAATATTATCATGACATTTTATATGATTAAATGAAATATGATGCCATGACATGGCAAGGCAAACAAAGAATGATAAGTATAAAATACAAAGGTATATGATACCTAAGTACTAAGCCCAAATTCCATTTCTAGAATTAAATCCATATTTGCCATAATGCCACTCATCTCCCAAGTGTGACAAAAACCCAAAACGTCACACCATGACTAACATCTAATTGTGCCAATTTGATTAAATTTTCAAACTTCTCAAATTTAATTCGCACATCCTAAAAAATTTTAGGATATAAATCCAAACTTATTTCCAAAGTATCACATTACCTTGGAAATGACCTAAAGTGCCAACTTTGCTATGGTTAGGTTAACTACCCATCCATTCAAAGTTGACACATCCTAATCTATCTAGCATGAAGTGATCACGCTCCTGGGAATCCAAAATCTATTTGAGCTCATTGGATTTATTAGGTACTCACTAGGGATAACTTCCCATAGTACCTTTCTAATGACCCTTTCTAGCTTGGAAGCCTTGGTCAATTGGGTCTTGCCTATGTCAACTCTAGGGATAGCTTCCCTTGTGATCTTCTTAGTGGCTTTCCTAGGTTTCATAGACACCTTGGCCACTAGGCACCTACTATGGTTAACCTTAGGGATGACTTCCCTATTACCCTTGGTTTTCCTAGACCTATGAATGGTTTCATAATTGAATGAAATATTATGGTAGGTCTCCTTGGGCTTAGGTTTGTGACCCAAACCTTTCTTGCCCCTAGATGATTCTTGTCTTCTAGACCCTAGATTTTGTCCATTAGGCCCTTGAATTGGATTTTACATATTCCTAAGGGTCTTTTCTAATTTCTCAAGCCTTGACCTTAAGGCTTGGTTCTCTAATTCTAGTTTCTCAATTTTTGATTTTTCTTTAAACTTTTGGGAATAGTTCTTTCTCTTAGGAATATGATTACCCTTCTTAGGGTTAATACCTAAATGATTTTCTACCTTTCTAATTGTTTCCTTAGGTAGAATTATTCTAGGGTTATTTATTCTAGGTTTGTCCTTAACCCTAAAGTTATAAGACTTAGCACCTAAACAAAAGTATTTATTTTTATCATGCTCTTTATCATGATGAATAGCAAGAACATTAACATTATTCCTAGCATGCTTTTGACTATTAATTGAAGAAGAAGGATACTTAAAAGTTACCTTAGGGTTTGTCTTAGCTCCCCCTACATGTGTAGCTCCTCCTTTGCCCTTGGTTTTCTTTCTCCCCCCTAGGGCATTGACTTCGGTAGTGGCCCCATTGTTGACATTTGAAGGACACAATGTGCTCCTTGCTCTTAGTTGTTGGGGCTCCAGTTTCATTGGTCTTTGGCACAACTTGTGTTGTCTTCTTGACCCATTTGGACACTTGATCTTGTAGTGTCCATTTCCTACACTTAAAGCATACAATTTGATTTTTATTTTTAATTAAAATGCTTGAGTTACCTAGGTCAGTGGTGGGAGTCGGAGTTGGTTCTTCATCTCTCCCAGAGGTAGATAGTTCTTCTTCTTGCTCCGACATTGAGGATGGCCTAATCTCCTCCCCCTCAATCCTAGAGGTGGAGGCTTCCTCCAATTCTTCCACTTCTACCGATCCGGATGTCAAACACCTCTCGACCTCCGAATCCTCACTCTCTTGAGAGGATGAGCTTTCTTCGACCTCCTTAGATTCTTCCTTACCCTCTTGGACTGATTGAGGCTTCTCATGGAATTTTGCCAACTTGCTCCAAAGCTCCTTGACATCTTTATATTCACCTAATCTACATAAAATATCATTAGGGATTAAATCAACCAAGAATTTTATTACCTTCTTATTTTCCTCAAATTTTTTGAGTTGTTTCTAGGTCCATTTCTTCATCTTGAGGAATCCTCTTTTCGGCCCTCTTGGATATTTGAATCCTTCCATCAAGATGAACCAATCTTCGATGTTCATCATCATCATGAAGTCCTCAATCCTTGTCTTCCATTGATTTAAACCTTTTCATCCATAGAAGGTGTATGAAATTGGAGTGTTGATGTCCCATCCAAATCCATCATTGAGCAACTTCATCCTCTTTGTTTCCTCTAGCGATGCTCCCTTGGTTGTTAAGCCATGAGAGCCACCGGACTCTGATCCCAATTGTAGGGGAATCATTGATCATGCTAAGGGGGGGGGGGTGAATGGCGCCTTCGTTCGCTTGAACGAATTCGATCGTATTTGTCTTTACAATTCGTTAGTATGCATAGTGGAATATAGAATAAAACATAAACGAAATGTACAAACACAATCACATGCACAAGAACACACGATGTAACGTGGTTCAGAAACCTAGTTCCTACTCCACGGGGTGATACGCATGAGCACGACCTCTAATCTTCAACGGAAAGTGTTGAGGACTCGAAGCATGCACTCGCGCTCAATGCCCGCAAGTGCACAAATATTGTCAAGTAATAAATATTATCAATCCCACAGGGGCTGAGATTCGAGTACCGTTTATCCAGTGGATGTTGTTGTTTGGAGTTAAAATCCTAAGAGTTGTGGTTGCAAGGTTGACATTGGTCCTAACTCAAGTACAGTGTCACTCGGAGGAAGGGAAGGTTGGTTTGAAGTTCTCAAAAGGAATTCTAGGACTCCAGTTTCACTTGTGCATTGTGGAATATGCTATCAATTAAATATTATCTAGATCTCTAATTATGATCTTGTGGGAGGATCATCATACACTTGCTCGATGAACTTTTGCTTTTAATGGGAACCATCTATTCCTAACCAAGCTGACCTTTCGAATCATCAAAGTTTAGGGGGTTGATATCGTTGGGAGCCCCTTGTCACTAAGGTCCCTCAACCCTTCTAGAGTTAATGTCTCCTACTTCGGCCCTTTGGTTAGGGTAGGCTGTTGGGTACGAGGATGACCTAAGAATCCCTATGAAGAGTCGAAACGTGTCTCGTTTCCTACTCCGTCATATTCTACTATCTATGGTTATCGAAGGGAGGATGACCACAAGGTTCCTCCTTGGTTCTCCTAGATTTTTGATACAAATGTAGAAGAATTGAGGCCGCTAGAGGGGGGGGGGTGAATAGCGATGTGCCCGTAGGAAGATGGAATTCGATCGCGTGTTCGTGTCTACAAGTTTCGTTAGCACAGTGGAATATATATAATGAAAATAACGAAACACAATCACAAACACAATAACACGAAGATTTAACGTGGTTCGGAACCGAAACGGTTCCTACTCCACGAATTGGGTTCGTACGAACCCTAGCGATGCCAATCACACACCACTATGATACATACTCCTTCTCGACACAAGTCGGAGGTGGAGAAACCTCTTACAATAGATTACAATAATAATCTAAAAGCAACAAGCAAATACAATGAAGAATAATGCAATACAAGTAAAGAAAACAATTTACAAATGCTTTGGATTGCTTGCTTTTGGTTGCTTGAAGAGTGGCCTTGGAGACTCTGATTTGCAGCAACAAATCGCCCCAAAGATGCTCAAGAAACCATAGCCAAAAATTCTCCCGTCGAGCTCCTTTTATCCTTTCGCGCGACCTGGATTTCCGCCTAACAGTCGACTGCCATAAGTCACCAGTCGACTGATGCCACTATTGTCGTGAGACAACGGGTCGATCCACGCTGGAAAAATTCCAACGGATCTCTTTGCAGTCGACTGCCAACATTGGTAGTCGACTGCCAACGCTCAGAGTCGATCGCGGCCACTACGAAGCATTCTCAATGCTCGACACGTAACTTAGCGATGCCGACCCTTGGCGGTCGTATCGTCGACATCACCGATCGCCGCGAGTAGTTCCAACTCTTAAACGACAGTCGAACTCAAGTCGACTCACGGCAGTCGAACCGGCCATAATGCCAGTCGACTGCCAACCTCAAAGATGAGGTTTTAACCTAAGTATGGTGTCCCCATACTTGCTAGACCACCCTTAGCCTAGACCTAAGCTTTCTAGCCACCTCCATCAACCTCACGCCTCTCGGATCCCTCCAAGTCATCCATGACTTGTTCATCCATCGCGCTAGCCTCCAGGTGCTTCCCTCGACTATGTCATGCTAACGGTGTCTACACCACCAAGGCACATTGGACTTACGCCGCCAAGACTCCGCTTAGACTTTACGCTACCAATATCAATTCCCTTAGACTTCCCAAATTCCAAGACTCAAGCTTGAACCTTCCCTTGCCAACCCATGTTGGACTTTCCATGCCAAGACCCATGCTTGGACTTTCCATTTTTCAAGACCCATGCTTGGACTTCTCATTTGCCAAGACCCATGCTTGGACTTCTCATGCCAAGTACTCAAGACTTGGACTTTCCCAAATGCCAAGTACCCATGACTTGGACTTTCCATGCGCCAAGTGTCCCACTTGGACTTTTCATGCCAAGTACTCAAGACTTGGACTTTACCAAATGCCAAGTGTCCCACTTGGACTTTCCATGCCAAGTACCCATGACTTGGACTTTACCTTGCCAAGACCCATGCTTGGACTTTCCCATAATCACATGGTCAACCCCAGTCAACCATCAAAGTCTCCCTCGAGTCAAACTTGAGTCTAGTCAATTATAACCTGGATCGATTGTATAAACAATCTCCCCAACATATTAACCGACATTAATGTCAAACATCAATGCCAAACCACTTTGTCAAATCCCTTTGTCAAACATCAAAACATCACTCGAGTCAAACTCGAGTCTGGTCAATCGTGACTTGGGCCGATTGCACCAACAATCTCCCCTTTTTGATGTTTGACAAAAACCAAACAAATCATCTGAGTTAGACCACTAACTCAAATCCCTTACCAATTATCCCAAATTGGTAAACACTCTCCAAATGTTCTCCCCCAAACATTCTCCCCCTTTTTGACTAACATCAAAAAAGTTTTCTCTCCAAGGAGGTCAATGTCTCATGTCCCAATGAGATCTTACAATCTCCCCCTTGATCCAAAAATAAATACCTAGGATGCCTACCATCTTCCTAGTGATAATTCACATATCACTCAAGAGAGACAATCCTATACTCTCTCCCAATTTCCAAATTGGGTATCAAAAACCCATCAATTTTTTCAATTGATGATACTCTCCCAATAACTTCTCCTCTTTAAGGAGAAAAAACACATCCATCATCCCAAGATGGATACCTCCCCCTAAAGGCTTGCTCCCCCTTGATCATTGCACCAACAATGTCCTTGGGAAGCCCCTAAGCCAATAGGAACTCTAAACCATCAAAATTAAGGTTCTAAGTTCAACATAGAACTTTCACTCACCCTAAATTTGATACTTTGACCTAACACAGCTCCTAATCCATATCCAATGAATTTTCACCCTTTATAATGCTTCCTAAAGCATATCCTAGGGTTAAGAGTGATTAGGAACCTTTTGTTGGTGCAATTGGCCCAGGTCACGATTGACCAGGACTCGAGTTTGACTCGAGTGATGTTTTGATGTTTGACAAAATATGTTTGACAAAGTATGTTTGACATAGGATTGACATTGATGTTGGACATTGATGTCGGTTAATATGTTGGGGATATTGTTTATACAATCGACCCAGGTTATAATTGACTTTGATGGTTGACTAGGGTTGACCATGTGATTAAGGGAAAGTCCAAGTCATGGGTACTTGGCATGGAAAGTTCAAGTGGGACACTTGGCAATTGGGAAAGTCCAAGTCTTGAGCACTTGGCATGAGAAGTCCAAGCATGGGTCTTGGCAAATGAGAAGTCCAAGCATGGGTCTTGGCAAATGGAAAGTCCAAGCATGGGTCTTGGCATGGAAAGTCCAACATGGGTTGGCAAGGGAAAGTCCAAGCTTGAG